>JAAALK010000079.1:50423837-51023837 GCA_019279435.1 Zizania palustris | reverse complement strand
GTTGCTCGCTCGTTTGAGCGCCCTAGATCTGATCCGAGGATTGCCCAAGCTCAAGTTTGAGAAGAATTTAGTTTGCGCTCCTTGTCGACATGGAAAAATGATTGCCGCTTCGCATTCGCCAGTCACCACTGTGATGACTGAACAGCCCGGAGAACTTCTCCATATGGACACTGTAGGTCCCTCTTGGGTTAGTTCTTTAGGCGGCAAGTGGTATGTACTTGTTATTGTCGACGATTTCTCTCGCTACTCTTGGGTCTTCTTTCTTGCCAGCAAGGATGAAGTGTTTTCACACTTTCGGAGCTTGGCTTTGAGACTTTTCACTGAACTCCCAGGTGCATTAAAATTCATTCGAAGCGATAATGGCACCGAGTTCAAAAATAGTCTCTTTATTGACTTTTGCATGGAGCATGGCATAGAACATCAATTTTCTGCTCCGCGGGTTCCTCAACAGAACGGTGTTGTTGAGAGGAAAAACCGCACTTTGGTTGAGATGGCTAGGACGATGCTTGATGAGCATAGGACTCCTAGAAAATTCTGGGCTGAGGCCATGAACACTTCTTGTTACATCTCAAACCGAATTTTCTTGCGCTCAATTTTAAACTTGACATCTTATGAGCTGCGTTTTGGGAGACAGCCCAAGGTTACTCATCTTCGAGTTTTTGGCTGTCGGTGTTTCATCCTAAAACGTGGAAATTTGGATAAATTTGAGTCGCGATCTTCTGACGGGATCTTTTTGGGTTATACTACTCATGGTCATTCTTATCGTGTTTATAACTTGGAAACTAACACTGTCATCGAGTCATGTGATGTGACTTTCGATGAATCAACCCCCTCTGTTAGTTCTGCTTTTGAACAGGCAAATGAACACGACATGGAACAGACCTTATTCGAAGACGAAGATCCCGGAGAATTCGAGGATGATCCCCTTCTACCCTCGACATCAACCCCCGAAGCTGACCCCGCTTCTACTACTTCAGCACGAGGTCCCGAAGCGACTACCTCAACATCGGTCATCTTGGACCACTCCAACGCACAAGTTGAGGGGGAGACTGCATCCCGCCGCGAGGCTCCACATCATGTCCAAAGGATGCACCCTCCCGAGCAGATCATTGGTGAGCTTGATCAAAGGGTAACTCGTTCTCATGCTCATTTCACTAATGCTGCTTTTGTTGCTTCTTTCGAGCCCTTAGATGTTAGTCATGCACTTTCTGATTCTAGTTGGATCAATGCCATGCATGAAGAGCTTGAGAATTTTGAAAGAAATCAAGTCTGGACTTTAGTTGATCCTCCACCTAATGTTCATTTCATTGGAACAAAATGGATTTTCAAAAATAAACAAGGGGAGGATGGGACAATTGTTAGAAACAAGGCTAGACTTGTAGCTCAGAGCTTTTCTCAACTAGAAGGGATTGATTTTACTGAAACTTTTGCACCTGTTGCTCGCCTTGAGGCCATTAGGATTTTGCTTGCCTTTGCGACATCCCGGGGATTCAAACTCTATCAAATGGATGTCAAAAGTGCTTTTCTTAATGGCTTCATAGGTGAAGATGTTTATGTAAAACAACCCCCTGGTTTTGAAAACCCCAAGTACCCACATAAAGTCCTTAAACTTCATAAGGCTCTTTATGGACTCAAGCAGGCCCCTCGGGCTTGGTATGATAGACTTAAGTCTTTTCTGCTTGAGCGAGGGTATTTGATGGGCTCTGTTGATAAAACTTTGTTTACTCTCAAGCATGGCAAAGATTTCCTCCTAGTTCAGATTTATGTGGATGATATCATCTTTGGTGGCTCTTCTCATGCTTTGGTTGCCGAGTTTGCAGATACCATGAGCAGGGAGTTTGAAATGTCGATGATGGGTGAACTCACCTTTTTCCTTGGTTTGCAAATCAAGCAAAGCAAACAAGGTACTTTTGTCCATCAGACAAAGTACACCAAGGACCTGCTCAAGAAGTTTGACATGTCCGATGCGAAGCCCCTCGCCACTCCAATGGCTACATCTGTAGCATTGGACCCTGACAAAGATGGAGAAGCCGTAGATCAGAAGGAGTTCCGAAGCATGATCGACTCCCTCCTCTACTTGACTGCCACGAGGCCGGACATACACTTCGCAGTATGTCTGTGCGCTCGTTTTCAGGCTTCACCACGAGCTTCGCACCGCCAAGCGGTTAAGCGCATTATAAGGTATCTCAAACACACCCTTGAATTTGGCATATGGTATTCATCGTCTTCATCTTTATGTCTTAGAGGTTATTCAGATGCGGATTTTGCTGGGTGTAGAATTGATAGGAAGAGTACCTCTGGTACTTGTCATTTTCTGGGTACTTCTCTGGTTTGTTGGTCTTCCCGCAAACAGTCTAGTGTTGCTCAATCGACGGCTGAGGCCGAATATGTTGCTACAGCTAGCTGTTGCTCTCAGATTTTGTGGATGGTTTCCACTTTGCGGGATTTCGGGTTAGATTATAAGAGTGTTCCACTTTTCTGTGATAACACTAGTGCTATTTGTATTGCAAACAACCCGGTTCAGCACTCCAGAACCAAACACATTGATGTACGGTATCATTTTCTCAGAGATCACAATGAGAAGGGTGATATTGAACTTCAATATGTTGATACCCAACACCAGCTTGCCGATATTTTTACAAAACCCCTCGATGCTTCTCGATTTGCTTACTTGTGTGGGGAACTTGGCATTTGTCACCCTTACGGCATTTTGTGAGGGGGAGCTGATTTTAATTGTCTTGCATATGCTCATTATGTGTGGAATTGCACTTACATCTTTTGCTATTATATGCCTGCTTTTAATTCAAAGAAATCATGACAGCTCAGCTCTGTGAAATATGTCTGGAACATTGATTGTGCATGATGTTTTATTTTCTAAAATCCAAACTTGCTCACTGCACAATCTTGTATCTAGCTTGTTTAGGCTGGACTGCTTTTAGCTATCTTTTATCTACTTGACAGCAAGACACTGTTCTTTGGATGCTAAAATTTGCAACTTGAAAAATGTGTTCATTATTCATGGATATTCATCAAAATATTTCATTCATCTGAATCAAAATCAAAAATCCATGATTTGCCTGGTTTAAATGAAAATATCCAGGAGGGTTTGTTTGTCGCACTACTCTATTCTAGACTGCTTACCATTGCACCTTGGTCTGAACTGGGATAGTTTAGTGTATGCCAAAATCACCGCCTTAAGCTTCAGATGGCTTTCTTGCCTAGGCTTGGCCTGATTGGTCAGTATAAGGTGGACAAACAAATAACCCCTGGCATTAAGAAAAAGAACAACAAATTTATTTGATCATCAAAAGTTGCTCTCAAAGCTCCTTTTTGAATAAGACTTGTCTGTCTAGGGTAGAAATTGTTAGCTTTGCGCAGTCCTTGCCTTCTCATGTCTAGCTACTGTGATTTAGTGGTGATGCTTTTACTTCAAAAATGACAAAATCACATGCCATCATCTTGTTTCACAGATTGTTAAATTGAGCTGAGCACATGATCATTTGTGTTAATTTTGGCATATTTTTGCATTATATGTCTTTGCAAGTCTATTCATTTCAAAGCTTTCCATCTTGTGAATGCTCCTTGATGCTTGCATTGCCAAAGGGGGAGAGGTTTGCTATGTTCTCTGTCGCAAGAAGGCATAATTTCGAAAGGGGGAGAATTTTTGACATAAAGGGGGAGAAAAATTTGCTTAACTCAGGGGGAGTTCTTTTCAAGGGGAGTTTTGCCGAAGGGGCTTTTACTCTTTTACAAAGGGGGAGAAAAAATCTTTTATCAAGTGACATGCTTTGGCTCTTTTCTGAGTTTTTATGGTCACTTGTGTGCTGAAAATTTTTACATTTTCTTTAATTTGGATTTGGTTGTCAATGCACTCATCAAGGGGGAGATTGAGAAACCAAGGGTGGTTTCGGTGTATGTGATGAGTGATTGACAGGTTTATTTACCCTCTGTTCGAAGGGTACCTCCGGAGGGGCTTCGGAGGTGGTACCTCCGAAGGGTGTTCGGAGGTGTGTCACCGGAGTGTGTTCGGTGTTTGCTTGCTGCAGCTGTGCAGCGGAGTGTGCCTGTCGGAGGGGTCCGGCAGTACACGATGACAGGGTTCGTACCGATGGCTTCGGTACTTTGGGCGGTACACCGGAGTGTGTACCGGAGGTTGCTAACCCGGAGAGGTCTCCGGAGTACTTGTTTGCCTTTCTGTGGTGCGCAGGGACTTCGGAGGCGACGGACAGGGTTCGAGCCGGGTGAACCTGGGTCAAGCAGGAGGCTTGATGCCAGGGGAGCAGGGAGCTCCGTCACGGTGGCTGCGAAGGTGGTCCGGGTCGGTCCTCGGGTCGAGGCGCGCCAGGTGAAGGCAGAGAGTGCGGAGTGTGGCTCCGGCTGAAGGTACTCCGAGACAAAGTCCTCGGAGGTGAGGCACTTCGAAGGTACTCCGAATGGAGTGACTTCGGAGTTGGTGGATCAAGTCCTCTGCGGAGGCAAGGGTTCGAAGTGTGCTCCGGAGGGAGACACTCGAAGGTTACCCGACGAAGGTCTCAGAAGTCGAGGTGCATCGAAGGCATGGTCCGGGTGAGGCTCGTCGAGGAGTGTGCTCGGGAAGAGGCACTACGACGGAGTGCTCATGGAATGCTTCATGCAGAGGCCTTGGACGAAGGAGGGACTTCGAAGGGTGGTACTCCGAAGGTGAGGCTTCGGAGTGAGGATGACTTGTGGTGCTTCGGCCATGCATGGCTTCGGTACACGGACGGACGGTGTTCGAGCTCGGAGTAGCTGCGAAGCCGTGGTGATCCACTCCGGAGGTGGTGGTGCGAAGGCCCAAGGGGCTTTGACGGCTTCGGCTTAAAACCGTCACTGTATCGAAGGACTTCTTCGGCGGAGCGAAGGCCAACAGGCTGCAGGCTTCTCGCCGAAGCTTCCGCACCCCTCGCGTGTGAAGGGAGGTTCCAGAAGTCAACACTGTAAAGGCTGACACTGTCTGTTCTGAAAAAGGCTGACACTGTCCCCTCTGCAGCTGACAGAGAAGCCTCCAAAATAAAGGTGGACTACCTTTTGTACCCCTTAGTTCTGTAGAGACAAAATGGATGTAAACCCTAGGGGTAATGTAGTCACTTCCTTAGGATGAAGCCGTGGGCTATAAATATAGGGGCTCGGTAGGTAACATTTAACACTTTGAGCATTTACTGTTGAGCTCCTGTAGACAGACCTCGCTGTATTCATTCTGAGTTCAATTTATTTCAGTGTTCCTTGTTCAAGCGGCGAAGCCCTGTTCTTCTTGTGCTTTTTGCTTGAGCTCGCTTTGCATACTTCGCTAGTTTAGTGCACCGTAGCCTGTTGAGGCGAAGGTAGTTTTTCGTGCGAGGTGTGCTTTGTCAGTGTGCATTCGCTCTGTGTAACAGGAGGTGTAACCTCGCTGCTTACTAGCGTAGCCCTGACCGAGGCCCGTTTTTGCTTCTTGTGTCGAAGCCTTTAGCATAGTCCGTTTTGTGTGCGTGTAGACGTTCGCGTACGAAGCCTAGCACCAGTTGCTGTCGCCAAGTACTTGGTCGAAGTCCTCAGAGGGCTGTCCACTCTTGCGAAGGGTGAAGTGCGAAGCCTGCTCGAAGCACCTCGTGTGCGGAGCCTGCACTGACTTAGCAGAGTAGATTTTCGAGGGTTGTTTGTGGAGCGAAGTCTTCTTGACTTCGAACTTTTGCTCCTGCGAAGCCTGTGTTCGGAGCTGTCGAAGTACCTCCGAACCAGACCTTCGAAGGCAGTGTTCGAAGTCTGTTCCGCAGAAGACAGAACAGAACCGAAGGCTAAGTTTTTAGCCTGAAATTTTAAAAGCTCCCATTCACCCCCCCTCTGGTCGCCGTTTCCGGTCCAACAAACACTCACTTGCAACTCACGATTTTGCAACCATATGGTTGATCAATCAGTTCTCACGTACCATTGGATAGAATTGAGTTCATCTCATTATGGATAGCTTCTTTCTAATCATCTGCATCCGGAGATGCATATGCCTCGTTAATGGTAGCACGAATGTTATCCACAAGGTACACAGTGAAATTATCATCAAAGGATTTTGCAACTCTTTGTCTCTTACTCCTTCTAGGAGCTTCACTGTCATCCTCCTCAAGGATTTCCACAAACCAATTATGTTGTTCAGAAGACTCGAAATTAATCGGTGTAATAGGTTCAATAATTATCTTAGTAGAATATTTAGAAATGTTATGCATATATTTCAAAGGAAAAACATTCTCAAAAAATGTTGTATCACGTCATTCTAAGATAGTTTCAACATGCATATTAGGCATCTCATATTTTACTACCAAAAATTTATATGCCATGCTCATTTGAGCATAGCCTAGAAAGATGCAATCCACTGTCTTAGGTCCTAACTTGTGTTTCTTCACGATTGGGATATTGACTTTCACCAAACACCCTCAAGTGCGCAAGTAAGAAAATGATGTTCATATCTCATATGAACTTTGATCTTTATTCTTGTTATAAACTCTATTCAAGACGTGACATGTAGTCAGTAGGGCCCCCCACCATGCCTTTGATAAACTGGCAATAGCTAACATGGCGTTAACCAAGTCAATTAGTGTGAAGTTTTTCCTCTCGGCAATTCCATTCGACTCGAGTGAATTGGGAGGCATCCTTTCATGAATAATACCATGTTCCTAATAGAATTCATCAAATATTTTGGGAAAATATTAACCACCCCAACCAGACTTTATACGTTTGATCTTTCTCTCTAGTTTATTTTTAACTTCGTCTTTATAGATTTTAAAGTAGTCTAATGCCTCATCATTAGTTTGTAATAGATATACATAACAAAATTTAGATGCATCATCAATAAATGTCATGAAATATCTCTTTTCACTATTTTTCAACACACCATAAATCTCGTAGAGATCATAATGTATGAGTTCTAGAGATGCCAAGTTTATCTCCTCGGTCGTTTTGTGAGGCTTCTGAGTTTACTTTGATTGCACCCAACTATGACACTTATAACCTTTGATAATAGTGGAATTCAGAATTAAACACATGCTAGACAGACGAGACATCAAGTCAAAATTAACATGACATAAACGGGAATGTCATGCACTTGCATCACTATTAATGTCGCCACAAATATGGTTCACTGAGTTATTACTAAAATCAGAAAGGGAAAAATGGAATATACCTCCGCAATCATAGCTTTTACCAATGAATTGTCGAGGTTTTGATAAGACTATTTTATTGTACTATAAGACTACCTTAAACCCATCCTTACACAGAATTAAACTCCTAACAAGATTATTGTTGATAGTAGGGACATGTTGCATGTTTCTCAGTTGCACGTTCTTTTCCGAAGTAAACTTCAGATTTACCGTGCCAACACCGTGAACAGAAGCATGTGACCTATTCCCCATTAAGATGGAAGAATTCTGAACGACCTAATAAGAAGAGAACATAGAGTTATCACCACATACATGAACATTGGCACCCGTATCAAACCACCAGTTGGTAGTTTGACATACTGAAAGTATAGTAAATGGATTACCATACCCATCCTCAGTATTGTTGATGGTCACCATGTTGACATTCTTAGCCTTTTGCCCTTTGCAGTCTGCACGATCTAGACAATCCTTAGAGAAATGACCTAGTTCACCGCAAGTGAAGCAATTCAACTCGATTATATTTTCTTTTTTTCTTAAAGGCAATGGTTCTCATAACATCATTAGGCTTATATTTTCCTTTTCTCTTTGTATGTGGGGATTTTTGTACCAAATTGGCATTGGATTGACCCTCGCCCCCCTTTCAAAGCAGCATCCTTTTCCCAAACTTTCTCTTCAATATCAAGAGACACTATCAGGTTTTCAACTGATATCTCCTGTATTTGATGTTTTAGAGTAGTGGTGAAGTTACTCCATGAAGAAGGCAACTTTGCAATAATACACACAATGACAAACTTGTTGGGTAGATGACACTTAACGAGGTCAAGTTCCTTGATAATGAACACAACCTCATGAGCTTGTTCCGCCACATAACGATTGTTCACCATTCTATAATTATGAAAGCTTTCCATGAGATATAGTTCATTGTCTACATCTGATGTATCATATTTTACAATCAAAGCATCCCACAACTCTTTCGCATTTGTCACGGTGATGTAGACATCACACAGATGGTCAGAGAACACGCCTAGAATACATCCCACGAAGAGATTATTAGCTTCCACAAACTTCTTCTCATCCGAAGAGAGTTCGCCTTTAGGTTTGCCAATTCTCGCTTCTTATGCATTCATAGCAGTAAGCTAGAGATGGACTCTTGCTTGCCATCTCTTAAAATGCACACTAGAGAATTTTTCTAGTCTCAGTGCATCCACAAATCCCGTCATTGAATTAATCGCAGATTGTTTAGAATAAGGTTTTTATATTGTTGAAATATTAGACAATTTCACGATTAATTTCCGAATACTATAAATCATGACAATTGCACTAACTAGCATGAACAGATATATCATACTAGTCGAAAAGAACATAATAATCATGATTACGCAAAGCATAATTATAAATTGTACATAAAAGTAAATGACGTATTGTACAGTAGGCGAGGACGAATCCACGGTCGGGGCAGAAATGCTTCTGTTAGTGTCGGATCATAGCACCCGACGGCAACCGATGGTAGACGTAGATAGAAGACATGCTGTGTTGATGAATTTGAGGAGTCACACGGAGTGTTTTCCAAAAACCTTATCCGTCTTCTCCCGGTGCAGGATCACAAGGACGATTGGTTTCAGAAACCTGCTCTCCCATTCCTAGTGCACACTGGCGAACGAAATGGAGTAGTTTACAACGACAACACAATAGAGAGAAGAGACAAGCAAAACCTTAACATGGTTTTGTTATATTTCTCATCATCCTGAATCAGCCATATCTACAAGTATTTATATGGGAGCAATCAGATCTCGTGTTGTGATCACGATCTCAATCAAGCCGGTTTCCATATAACCACATCTCGCAAATTTCACCACATCCCAAAAAAATTGAAACAAGAAAAGGAAAGACCGCGTCCTCACAGGATAAGAATTCGTATTCTAAAAACATGTGGTCGGGCTCGGCAAGCCAACCCCCAACTCTCAAGTCCTGAGTCAGATCAAATACTCAGCAGTGCTGACCCTGACTCTCAAGTCTTTGGCTCGGATTCGGCACTCGGCAGTGTCGACTGTTGAGTCCGATATTTGGCCACTCGATATTCCTTTCTTGGCATGAGCCTTTGAGAGTTATTTAAAAATTTCTGAAATATTCATATGGTTCTATCCAAAATTCCAACAACATATGTGTGAGCTCAATTCTTAGCTGCCTCATTTTACTATTTTGTTAAATTTTATATCCTTTGATACATTTTATATGTCTCATATATGATTTCTAAATCTAATTCTTATATGCGTAAAATATAATAAAAAGTAAATGTCAGTTAAATATATATATAATAGCAAAATTCCAATCCGAATATGCATCGGAATGCCTCGTCAATCGATCGTTCGCTAGTCATCTGACTGTCTGGCTCGTATACGTTGCTTACACTTCTGATCTGTCCAGTGTCCACCCGATGCATATTCAGCGGCATATCCAGATTCGTGTGTGTAGCTCTCGCGAAAGTCTCGAAAACAGCCAGCAACCAATTGTTTTGATCCATTTTTAGACGATGAATATGTTTTGAACCTAGGGATCCGTACGTAGATAACAGCATGCTCATGCTCTTGCTGCATTTTGAATAGATGCTTGCATTGTGCGGACAAGCGAATGCGTGCGTACAAGTGTGTTTGATTGAACCGTAGATTCTATAAAAGTTATTGAGAATTATAAGCTGTGGAAAAGCTGTTATGGACTGTGAGCTATAAAAAAAACTAAGAAAATAATTGTGAATTTATATGTTTGTAGTTCATAATGTTTAGTTACATTATTAATATATAATTTTACATGTAAATTACTCTAATCATGAAGTTTTGTAATGTTTATACTAAAATTATATACTTTTAAATTACACTAAAATGATATATTTTATTAAAATTTTACTTTTTCAAATTTTACGTGAACTGATATGTTTTAATAGCACGGTAGATAATATTCATTTAAAATTGAACTGAAAAACTATGAAATCTGATTTATACTAGCTTGCAAATTTGTACTACGAGAATCTACATATTCTGAAAAAAAACTAATTGGTCAAAATAACTATTTGATTCAGATTATAGCTTCTGAGCCGAACAGATTCTAAAAATCTGGTTCAAAAATCTAAACACCCAAAAGATTTTTGATTCAGATTATAGCTTCTGAGCCGAACAGATTCTAAAAATCTGGTTCAAAAATCTAAACACCCAAAAGATTCAGGGCACAAATGTTTCAGCCCAAGAAGAATTAATTCGCACTCTCCCACTTCCGCGCGCTTGCATGCAGCAGAGCCTGCTTTCTCCATACTTTTGATAGATCGAAACCATCAGCCACTGCACGTACGAGCCAATGGAGAACAAGAAACATATTCTGGGCACCGCACGCCCCCACAATGATATCGATCGCATCCATTACCACCACGCACCTTTCAACCGCGGCCGCTAGGTTCGGTGCGCATGAATATATATATATATATATATATATATATATATATATATATATATATATATATATATATATATATATATATATATATATATACGAGAATGCTATTCTACACCACGTGTGTAGAATAGCTATTTTACACCGACTACTTTCAGTAGTCGATTTTCTCAGTAGAATAGTAATTGAGTATTATTTTTTTCTCGGTAGTAAATTTCTCGGTAGAATAGTTATTCTATACACTTGGTGTAGGATAGCATTTGTATATATATATATATATATATATATATATATATATCACTGTTTCATGCAAAGTAGCACATGAGTGACATGAATGAAACAAACGAAACAAATTAAAGCATGCATGTGTCGATCTCTACACGCAAAAGATATTGTTCTTTCTTTGTGTTACATATTAGAACTTGTCTAATATTTTACGTCTAAATTATTTAACTTTAATAAATTAAAGAATATATATTAACATTTATAATACAAAATAAATACACTTTATATATTTTATGAAAAAATTAATGAAATTAATTTGATATTGAATTTCTTAGTATATTTTTATATGTTATCAAAGTTAAAAAAATTGACATGTAATATAGGAGCGAGTATCGATCTCAGGTGGGCTACCAGCAGACCCTGCGTGTATATGATGGATGATGCGTACCAACAGAGATACATTATTTTCATAGAGTCTTTTCAGTAAGCCGAAGTACTTTTTCATACGGCAGATGATCCGACGACTGACTGAAATCTTAAAATCTTAGTGTTTCATGGACTAAAATTTAGTCCGTGTCACATCAAATATTTGGACATTAAATTGAAGGATTAAAAATAAACTAATTATAAAAACAAATGTAGATTCAGAGGATAATTCGCGAGACGAATTTATTAAGCCTAATTAATCCATGATTAGCAAATGTTTACTATAGCATCACATTGTCAAATCATGACGTAATTAGGCTTATTAAATTCGACTCACAAATAATCCACCGATTATGAATGATTTTTGTAAATAGTCTACATTTAATACTCTAAAATAGTATCTAAACATTTGATGTGACAAGGACTAAAATTTAGTCCCTCAAACCAAACACCCCCTATATAATTAACGAGTTTGAGTGTTCATTTGACCATTCACATGTTAAATTATAGTCATTAATTTAAATGTAATAAATTATAGCCGTTGGATCTTTCTTTTACTCTCTCTTGGGCCGACCCAACCCATTATAGTCTCCCCTCTTCTCTCTATTGCTAGCCCCGCCTATTTTATATGAAACTGACCTTCTATTTTGTATAACAATTAATATATGTAAATCATTAATATATAGATTCGTTTTATATGAAAATTATTAATATATGGAAATCATCAATATATGGAAACTGTTCTATTCTATGTAATAATATATGTAAATTTATGAAAATCTGATTAGTTTTATATTAAAATAATAAATAAATGAAAAATATATTCATGACACAATATTATTTTTGGAAGCCTCAGAATCCCTTTCTATACCCGTCCACTTTCCTTTTCCGACGCATTCCTACAAAATTTGGAGTCCATGACTGAATCCCATCATTAATTATAGCTCTAGTCTCGTGAACTTGAGCCCACACCATGAGTTTTTACTCTATCGTCGCCGGTAGCCACATCCATCCTCGTTGTCGACTCCGTTGGGTCTACTGTCCTCTCCTCGTTCTCGTCCGCTGTTTCGATTGGATCCCTGACCACTAGCTCGCTCGCTATCACCGTCTTCATCTTGAACCATCCTCGCCCATCCTCGCCGTAACCACTAGTGTTTCATAATTCTACTGTTTCATGATTGTTTTTTAGCGTTGTGTAGCGCGTGTACGCGTACGATACCAGTACACAATGATGAAAAGTTTATTCCATGGCATCTCGGGTAAAAAACTCGGGCGGCTGATGCAGGATGCGCCAGCAAGCAAACCCAGCGTTGAGAAACTCAACCATCATACCAATTCTTTCCCGGGGGTGGCAGCGGCAGCATCTGTCCTGGGGCCGGCCGGGGCTGCATGATTTCTCTTATCCTAGTCCTAGGCACGGTGTGGCCGAGACGGCGTGCTTTTGGCGCCTCTCGCTTGCACCTTTGCATCTCGCGACCGCCGTCCCGCCGGCCTCTTCTTTCTCGATCGCTAGCTAGCTTTCCCGGTGTGTGGCCGTGGACCGATCGAGCCTTTCAATTCCCCGCGCGCCGACTATTCGCCGTGGCGTGCCGTGGCGCTGCATGCATGCCCTCGCGCTAGCGTCGGCTTGATGAGAGTTTGATTCGATCGGCAGTCGCCACTCGCCACCGCACTTCACGTGGCCAGTGCTGTCCGGAAAGACCATCATGCAGACGCAGTTCATGCTTATTATAGCTAAGCTCGTAAATTCTTAAAAAATGTTATAAGTTGTAAGCTATAATAAATAGATCTAAGATACAAAAAACTGACATAATTAAGATTTAAAAAAATCACCAAGTATGTTTTTGGTTTGAGTACGACGGTAAATCCGATACATCAATTACATGAAACTTAATAACAAAAATAACGATTTTATAGTTTAATTAATAATGAATATAATAAACTCATATAGACTAGAAAATAGGTCGGTGTTGACATAAAAGATTATGCCTATAGATTCAAATAGCCTCGAAGGACTAGCTCACAGGTAAAATAAAATTCGTACCGGTTTAGGCACTTAAAAGGGATAATAATCTTATGTATAGAAGTATATTTTTAGTCTGAGTCTCGGTCCCTATTGCAATCGTCATTGTGTACTCTAGACATAATACTATGTAGGGGCAGAATAGTAAGATCAAATATGAACATAACTGAAAAGCAAACGTCTAGCTTGTCGTATATTGCGGTGTGCCTCTAGGGTGAAGACCTTTCGAAGAGGAGGTGGTCTTTCAAGATCCTTTGGCCGTCGCAGGGGCTTCGGAATACCCTTGCAACATACCTCGAAGCTTCGACCCTAGGGCTTCGTATTAACCCCTTCGAAGTATGTTTCAAAGTAGTTCATTTAATTGCAACATGATGAGGTTATTTTCTCCAAAGAGTAGTCCCTCACATATGTCTCTTCAAAGCCCCTATTATTGAGGAAAGACAATATGCGCCGGCAAAATACAAGTATCATGTTGCAATAATAAACGAAGCTCACTTCAAGAGAGTCATCTCGGTTACCATACTTCGGTGAGTTATTCGAACGTCGGGTACGTGGGCAGTCATTTCTTGAATAACCAAACACATGCCTCAAACAACCAAACGCCACTTTGATGGGACGATGAATTTGAAGCTTAACCATCGACTAGGGTTGGCAACGAGTCGAGCCAGGCTCGGGTCGGGCTAGACCGAGCCACGAGATGACTCGGCTCGGTAGTATCACTGTCTACTTATCTTTTTCAATCTCTTTTAATGTGTTGTGTTCCCGTAAATCAGAAAGTGGCGTCGTTGAGGATTCATTCCTCTTAAAAAAATCAGGCGACAACGCCAAGTGCAGGTAGCAGTGGCTGGTGGAAGTAGAGGGCCAGGGATCGCTGGTTGTCGAGGTCATCAGTGGCGCCAACCGTCAAGAGAGGAGATGTATCCGTTGTTCTGTGTTTACAGATCGGTTAGTGCTCACACAATAATGTAAATATGCGATTTGATATTGTCCACTGCACACGAATCCATGATTTCATGCACTAGATAGAGGGCATATTCGCTCCACGTGCTGGTGACCAAGCCAACGAATCGGCTCGTCAACTGGCTCAACTCAAATGTTGGCTAAGCCAGAAGGCTTGGCTCGAGTTCGGCTCGGTGGCACAGCAAGCTGAGCTAGGCTCGGCTTGGCCGAGCCTGAGTTGGCTCACGATCCCCAAGCCAAATTGTCACCCCTACCATCCACGTGATCTCAGGGATTGCATTCCCGAAAGGTTTTTTACTTCAGACCCGTATGTCAGTGATGGAGGGTGACGCAGGACGTAGTAAAAAAGCCAATGCGTGGAGTCTTGTGTTCCCGTGACCTATTGTAGGACCGAGAATAGCGACTAAAATAGAGTGAATGGGTGTCTTAATAAATTCTTTCGAATCAATGGCCTACCCTTAAAACCCAACACACCTCTAAAATAACTAGCGGAAACAAATGAGTTAACATAGCGAAACCACAAATAAAGCCAATGTTATCATTCTCCTATTATATAAGATATGATGTGACGTCTGAGAGATTACAAACACTAAAAAATAATCTAGCCTAAAAACGACCGTGTCTTAATCGAAAAGACACAACCACAGTGCTTCAAGGCAAATTAAGACTACTCACAGATCTGACTTCAGATAAACAAAAATTTCATTAAATCACTGATACATTAGGCTATTCACAATGGTGAGCTTCATAACACTGTTTCCTAGAATGTCACGTCAGCTTTACAATTGAATGAAATACACTCTCTCAGTGGAAAGTTTCATTTCACTATTTCCTATGCTAACCAGTGTAATTAAATGCAACTAGCTCTCATGAAATATCCTCTCTCTGATGAAACGATTTAGCTCTCAATGATTGTTTTATTTCATTTCATCCGTCTTGGAAACAGGTTAGCACCATGTCATGGTGATGACACTACTTCTTTCTCTTTCTTCATTAATTGAATGCCATGTAAACAAAAAAAATCTGATGTGGCATGGTAATTAATACCATGAAACACCCCATGAAACCCCTATTGTAAATAGCCTTATAAGACATAACATCCACAGTGCACATGCATTTAATCAAATATTAGACATATACACCGGTCTCACAAATATATTATCAAACACCTCGTTCTTACAGAAGTTTTTCAAAATAATCAAAGTATTTCAAGAATAAGCCTGATGCGTACCCCGGAGGCTTCAGCGCTACGGCTGCTGGTTGCGCTTGGGCTCCGTCTGGTCCTTTAACATCGAATATTCAGATACTAAATCGAATATTCATATACTAATTAGAAGGATTAAAAATAATTTAATTAGAAAACTAATTACAGAATCTTTAGGCTAATTTGTGAGACGAATCTATTAAGCCTAATTAAAATATAATTTGACAATGTGGTGCTACAGTAATAATTTTCAAATGGTGGATTAATTAGGCTTAGTAAATTCGTCTCGCGAATTAGCCTAAGAGTTCTGCAATTACTTTTTTAATCAACTCATATTTACTACTTCTAATTAGCATCCAAACATCTAATATGATAGGGGCTAAACTTTAGCCCCTGTCATCCAAACAACCCTTAGGCACACACGTGCATCCCGTGCTGTAGAGATGGAGCGCTCCGATCAAAAAAGGACAGGCGACGTGACACTTCGGCAAGGAAGAAATCAGAGCGACGGTGGCCAGGAAACTAGCAGGAAATCGGTAGTGTGCGAGGTAGAATAAAGCAGGAAATAATTTTCAGGAATTGATAAATTGAACTTAAATTTTTAAAATAGATGAGTTGGTTGAAACCCTAGGAATACAAGGCTTTTTATAGGCAGTTCAAAAACTAGAAAAAACTCATTTATTCCTAGGGTAAATTACACGCAGACATAAAAATAAAGATGTGAGCCCAACTAAAAATAACTTGTATTGACGCGAAACTTTCGTAGTAGCTATGGTTTCGCTTGAAGATCATCTAATCTCCTTTTGACATTCTAGATTTGGGGCGTCGGTTTTGCGCCGAAACCGACAAAGAGTTCTTCACCTCTGTCTAGGGTACCCAGATTAGGCCGACCCAACTCTGTAGCCCCCTCGGCCAAATAGTCGCTCGCCGCCCGTTTACCTGATTCAAACCCACTCAAACCACGACGAGCCCCCTGCCATTCCTAGTCCATGTACCTGGGTTCGACCGGCCCGACTTCGCGGCTCCCTCTACCCAGCAGTCGCTCACCACCCGTGTACCTAAGTCATATGCAGTCAAGACACGGTAGGTCTTCTCTTCTCATCTCCTCTTTTCTCTCTCTTGACTTCCGTTGACAATGACTCATTACTTCTGGAACCATGAGCCCCATGATCTTCAACATGGCTCTTCACCTATAAATAGGGCACCACCATTACCATGAGTTCTTTATGCCTTCAATCTTCTAAAACTTCTGCCACTTTGTCTTCAACATGTGAAGCTCTTCGTTTGCACCTCGTTCTTAGCAGTATCAGGGCTTTGAATATGACGAAGAGGGTGGCCAAAAGCTCGGGCATGTCGACTTTGTCCGAATCCTAGCTTCTTCTTCAACAAGCCGCAACGATGACGACGTCGACACCTTTAGGAGGTCTCGTCTCTCCGAGGGTTTACGGTCCTCGGGATCTCAGACCTCAGTTGGAAAAGTACACGGAGCAAACCTTTATGTTGGAGAAGTACACCTGCATTGAAAAGTCGATGCAGGAGGTTGCCTAGGGGAGGATCGAACCTGGCATGGTTGTATCTATCTTGGGGGATGAAGTCATTCTAAAGCCACGGGATGACAAAGTGGTTGTATTCGAAGCTTTTTTCGAAGCGTGCCTCATCTACCCTTCTTCCAGAAGCGGATATCAACTTCCCTTCCCGCGCGTCCGCCTCCTCCATGTGCTTGGCTAGTGTAGCTGCCATTGTAGCACACACGTTTGCCTCACACCGAAACTAAAATTTCTCCACGTCCAAGACATCGCATGCGCCAGCAAACCATTCGCGTCGGTCGTGGGTGGCCTAAGAGTGGGAACGAATAGCCATGGCAATAGGATTGAGATGGGGTAATAGAACCTAGGAAAGAACTAGACTCCAATGCCACTTGTTGAAGAGAAATCACATAAACAGAATTTTCGGATAGAAAAATTAGAAATGAAATTTCAGAACTCTTCTCATTTCTCACTACAAATATGACTAGTTTGAGGGTACATATAGAATGAGCTTCTTGCAACTCAAAAAAGAAGAAAGCTAAAGCTAAATGATGCTACTGAAAAAAACTACTGCTGAAAAGCTAATGTAATTCTGCAAAATCGACTGCTAAAGCAATTCTGTAAAAATAGAAGATTCTAGCTGATAGCACATATGCAGAACTTGACCCATAAGACTTATCCTATCAATCCATACTGGGCAACGATGCATACAAACTCGTATAAGTATGGATATTCTGGTGCAGGAAATTATTGCAGTTATCGACATGTAATGTACTTATGACATGAATGATACATGCATAGTGCAGACGACGGACACAGGATCTAGGATAATACTGTTGATAGCAAAAAATGGCATTAATGGTCGAAATTGTTGAAATATCAATTTTTAGTAATTTGGACCGAAAATAAGCTTTTCTTGGCACAGGCTGGTCCAACCGGCCATATAGGCCTGGTCAGACTAGCCCAATAGGTCCAGTTAGATCGGCCCAAGTCTGAAAATTAGAGATAGAGTTGGTTTCAGGATGTTTTGATCTCTAATTAAATCTTAACCACTTTTGGCCGAATCCTACTCAGATTAGGTGTTAGGAAATTTGAGACCATCTCCTATAAATATAGGGGTGAGACCGATTCAAAGGGTATCTCCATATATCAATACTTCAAAACCCTAGTTTTAAATCACACTTTTATTTCAATCTACTTACCTTGCCCTAGGATTAGCCAAGTAACGTCCATCTTCGTGGGTTTGTGATGTAAGCCCTCCATCCGTCGTGTCGTAATCATGATAACCCTTGTTGATTCACCAGTGAATCTCCCGTTTAATCCATGTAACAGATTTTTATCGTTTTCATCGGTTTTCTCCGCTACCATCGGAAATTTAACCTCTGGCTGGGTTGCACTTGATATCTTCTTGTTTTGCAGAGATATTACTAAATACCTCGACAAGGAGTTTGGGGTGATCGAAGATCATCCACAAGGTCGCTAGAGAAACCAGCCAGATTGGATCTGCTCTGTCAATCCGACCGGTGGCAAACTCCTAGTCTAACCGGTGTGTGCTGTGTTGGGCCGTCATCTTATTGTCGACAACGCGCGACTGTGGGATCGGAATGGCGACTAGAGGGGGGTGCATAGGCGCCTCGACACTTTCTTTCGAAGTGATGGCCTAATCCAATCACCCAACGCACCTCTCAAAACACAAATTCATGTTTCAATTCAAACAGAACGAATGTTAAGCTCAAACAGTGTCAAAAGCTCAAAAATAGCTTTGTTTCAAGATTCTTGAACAACAACAATCAAACACTCACTCTAAAGATCAAATATCAAATTAAAGAGTAGCTCAGATAGTTTCAATTCAATCTCAAATGAGTTTCATTCAAATCTGAAAATTTTCGGACTGTGAATAGTAAAAGTAATTTCAGCAAAGTGTATTTGACAATATTTGTTTCCGATTGCAAGTGTTCTTATCAATTTCACTTCAGTTCAGTATAAACAACTTCAGAATATGATACACATTATGCATCCTGAAAATTTACACAACTAATCATGCAGATTTAGAGAACTTGAGAATTATACTAAAGGACAATACTATTTCTCATCCGACAACACCAACACTTCAACAAATTGTATCTGCATAACCACTATTCATAAAATAAAATTCAGACAAACAGGATTGAAGACTGAACAGAATAAACTCAGAGTTAAGTTTAGTTTTATACTCAATTGCAGATATGAATTCAGAAAATTTGTTCAGAGAATAGTTTTGCCGGACAGTGAATAGACAAGCAAAAATCAATTGAAATCAACACTCAAGCTGAGACCAACTTGACTTTCACTACCATTGATTAAGTTCTGTGTTGGGGAAAATTCTGAGAACTGATTCTTCTATATGTTTGAATAGTGAAGACAACAACCATTAAATCAGATTTGAATCAAATTCAGAACACTATTCATGGTAAATATATCTTCATGGGAGCTATAATACTGATTCCGAAACAATCCATGACATAGATAGAAGTAACTCAAAATGATACATCCAAAACAGCATCAAAACTAAGCACAAACTGAACAATATACTTGAACAACCTTTGATTCAACGGTCCAACCGGTGGAAAACTCCCGGTTTGACCGGTGTGTGCCATGCCGGGCTGTCATCTTATTGCCGGCAACGTGCGGCGTTACCCTCGTACCACGTCGGTCCGACCGGCGAGTGTTGCGCGGTCCGACCGGCTCGTGCCAGGTCTGTCACCTTGTCACCGGCACGTGGCGGTCCGACCGGCGGGTTGTGTGCGGTCCGACCGACCGTGTGTAATTATTCTCCGGCGTGCACTCATTTGCTAGAGCGGTCCAACTGTCGAATCAACCTCGGTCTGACCGCCTTCTGTACTACGGTCAAACCGGCCTTAACTTGGCCGGTTTAATTACTTTTCCTTCAGATCGGTTAATTGAACATTATTTCTGATAATCGTTTAATTGCCTGGCGACTCCATTACCCTCTTACCATTGTTTAAGGGTAATCGGAACACGGCGTCGGTGTCTCGCGATGTTTTAGATTTTATCCTTGAAACGACCGCACGCTTTTGGATCACCGAACTGACGCTAGTGTTTGGGCGCGTTTTCGTGTCAACAAATACAACACCTGTAAACAACACTAAGTCCCCTAATGTATTATTGCATAGTGGAGAAACTCCTCATGCAAGTGCAAGTTCTACTATTAAAGAATGTAAGTGCGAGTTCACACCCCATGATCACTTACTGTTTACATTAATTTTTCTCAGGATGTTTTCATGAGGCATAGAAGCCGCAAAGGCGACGCCAGTCGTTTCTCCTTAACTTTGCTGCTTTTGCTAGGATCATAGGTCTTCTGGTTAGGCTCCTGATGCTTTTGCAGCCGAGCGAGACAATGTTCAGTTCAGTGCCCATCTACCCATCTGCATATTAATGAGTAGGATCAAGATGCATCACTCTCGATTCCCAATTCTCTCAATTACAAATCTATATCTTACATTGATTCTTAAAAAAATATTATATTCTAAATAGATATTTGTTATTAAAAATAATATTTCATCATAAAACACGAGCATCTTACTAGAAAACAAAATGACATGAGTTCACATGAGGGATTGTCACTGCTTCATGGAACAGACTGGAGTCACTGGACCCCAAGATAAAAACTCAATCTAATCTAATTAACTACTACAGACCCGTGTGGGTACTGTTCTGGAGGGCTTGGCCAAGCCTGGCCAAATACCCATGACAGAGGTTCAGAATAAAACATGTATATACATCCAATTTCTTGATAGACATGTATATACATCCAGTTTCTTGATAGACATGTATTAGCACTTATAAGGCATACTGACATACTGAATTAGTTGTTTGATTGATTCAATTAAAGTGTAGATTATTTGATGAAATTTGCTTACATCTTGATTCAGGCAAAGGCATTTTCTGATCAAACTAAATTCAAAGAAGGTAATCTTCTTGAGTCATCTCTACTCCATCCTATCATTAAAATGTGTTTAAAACGTCATGTTTATTTTGAAAATTAGTATATATAAACTTTGACTAATAATTAAGCCAACAACATATATATTTGTGCCAAAGACACTTAGGTGGTGCCGTTATATTTATATTTGAAACTAATTTCATTCTTACTGTTTGAAAGTATATTATGAAAAACGACAAAGTTTAATATTAAATAACGTGTTAATAAAAAAATGGTTTTGATTATTTGCTACTGTATCCACAATCATCACTCAAATCAACAGAGAGCCCGGTTTCGGCCCACCAGCCCATCTAGCCCACGCATGGCCACCACATCGCCCTCCTCCAGTAGGGTTGAGTCCCGCCGCCGTCTCCGCCGCTGGGCACGGTGACTGTCGGCGCCGCTCAAACACCCCCATTTTTCACTCCCGGCCGCATCCGAATCTCTTGAGATGTCGGAGAAAAAGCGCCGCGCCGGGGCAGGCGCGGCCGCCGGGGGCTCCGCATCCAAGAAGCCGCGCGTCTCCTCGGCCGCGTCCTACGCCGAGTCTCTGCGCTCCAAGCTCCGTCCCGACGCCTCCATCCTCGCGACTCTCCGCGCCCTGGCATCCGCGTGCTCCAAATCCGAGCCCGCGGGCGCGTCCTCCTCCTCGAAGGCCCTCGCGGAAGACGACCCGGCCGCCAACTACATCGTGGTGGCCGACCAGGACTCCGCTTCCGTCACCTCCCGCATCAACCGCCTCGTGCTCGCCGCGGCGCGCAGCATCCTGTCCGGCCGCGGCTTCTCCTTCGCGGTGCCCTCCCGCGCCTCCTCCAACCAGGTCTACCTCCCGGACCTCGACCGCATCGTGCTGGTCCGCCGCGAGTCCGCGAGGCCCTTCGCCAACGTCGCCACCGCGCGCAAGGCCACAATCACCGCGCGCGTCCTCTCCCTCGTACACGCCGTCCTCCGCAGGGGGATCCACGTCACCAAGCGTGACCTCTTCTACACCGACGTCAAGCTCTTCGGCGACCAGGCGCAGTCCGACGCCGTCCTCGACGACGTATCCTGTATGCTCGGCTGCACCCGCTCCTCCCTCCACGTCGTCGCGTCCGAGAAAGGCGTTGTCGTCGGGCGCCTCACCTTCGCTGACGATGGCGACCGGATCGACTGCACGCGCATGGGCGTCGGCGGTAAGGCAATCCCACCCAACATCGACAGGGTGTCAGGCATCGAGAGCGACGCTCTCTTCATCTTGCTGGTGGAGAAGGATGCGGCGTTCATGCGGCTCGCCGAGGACCGGTTCTACAACCGCTTCCCCTGCATCATCTTGACGGCGAAGGGACAGCCGGATGTCGCCACCCGGCTGTTCTTGAGGCGACTTAAGGTGGAGCTGAAGCTGCCGGTGCTTGCATTGGTCGACTCCGATCCATATGGGCTGAAGATTTTGTCAGTGTACATGTGCGGTTCCAAGAACATGTCATACGACAGTGCCAACCTGACGACGCCGGACATCAAATGGCTCGGCGTGCGGCCGAGTGATCTGGACAAGTATCGGGTGCCGGAGCAGTGCCGGCTTCCCATGACCGATCACGATATCAAGGTGGGGAAGGAGATGCTCGAGGAGGATTTTGTGAAGCAGAATGAAGGATGGGTGAAGGAGCTGGAGATGATGCTGCGGACGAGGCAGAAGGCTGAGATTCAGGCTCTCAGTTCGTTTGGGTTCCAGTACCTCACTGAGGTCTACCTACCTCTCAAGCTGCAGCAGGAGGACTGGATTTGAGAACTCATTTCGTTAGGTGAATTTTATTGCTTTTATCCGACATCCTGTGTGCATTAGATTGCTCTGGTTTTAATTAAAAATAAGGTACATTTTTTTAGCTTAGCACTGTGTGGGGTTTTTTTCTAGGCTAGTCGAAGTAGAGTGATACAGCTCCAGAATGCTTAGTCTAGATGCATGAGTTAAACCAGCATGGTGACTGTACCTGAAATCGTGTTCCTAATCATAGTTTATGGTAGTTTGTTGTGATTAGATTAATTACTACAAAATTTCTTCCAAAATTCCTCTGTTCCAAAGAAAGGAGGAAGCATGGCCTGATTACATAGTACCTCGTAGTACCATCTGATGTGGAGATCTCCTTGTGCCATTATGTATTGTATTGGAACAGCAGCTACCCTGTATTCACTAGCTTTGAAAAACATGAGAACGTTTGCTGCGAGACATGTATCCAAAACAAGTGTAAGAACAGGGAATTTCAGTGCTAGAACTGTCTCATACTACTTATGTTGTATCCTAGAACATGTATTCAAATCAATGTATTTCAACATCTATATGTCAGCTCGAGGACGTTATAGCAGATGTTTCGAGGACGCCATGGGCAAACCCTTGAGCAGTTCATCTCATAGATAAATGTCACCGCCAGAAGTGTATTGCACTCAGGTTTCAAATCTTGAGCGAACCAGACTGTTATGAGTACAAATTCTTTTCGTTTAAAGAAGACAGCACCGCCGCTGTTGTGCGCACAATCAATAGCAACTCGAGTGTCGTTCACTGTACTCTGACAGAATGTTTATCAGTTGCTATGAAAGGGCGGTGATTACAAGCTTGCAGCAATTACCCAACCACTTCAAAATTTCAACCTGGGATGCTACCAGATTGGGAGAATTGATACAATCAAATCCAGAACAGAAAATCTGATGTTTTTTTGGTTATATGTATGGCCTGGGGCATTGTCACATAACACATCCCATTGGCCGTCCACAATTCCTTTCTTCTGAAACCATTAACCATGTGCTGAGTGAGGTCACGAGGTGCAGTCCCCCGATGTGTGATGTGTAGGATCTGTGCTAAACTGCTAATCTTGCATGTACAAATGGATCGAACAGAATGCCCAGGGAGGACTGTCACTGCACAACCCTTACAGCTTTCTTCTTCAACCAATGATTCAGAGAGTTGGTTGGGATCTTTATCACCCCCTGCGGTCTCGGAGAAAAATGTATAGATGCTTGTTCTAAATGACTCCTAGAACGAGCAGGAACTGTGGATTTGGATGAAGCAGGAAGGCTTTCAGGACCAATTAAAACTTCAAGACCCAAGTCATCCGTCAAAACAGCAACTATTGCATCCTCGACATCAGCCGCACTAGTTTTAGCCTTTGTGCCTGACGTCTTCTCATGACCAGTGATGATTACAACATCATCCTGAACTGCTCGTCCTATTATTGGCAGAGGGGAAGGTTTTAAAAAGGGTGTATTTATCACTATAATAGGCAGGGGAGGTTTTTAAAAAGGGTGTATTATCACTATAACAGGCAGGGGGGTTTAAAAAAGGGTGTATTATCAGCGAGAATATTTTTGTATTGCATATTTTGATTGTAATGCCAAGAAATTGACTGGGTTGAACATTACCTAGTAGATACTTTTCTTTCATCTTCCCCAGAACTGAGAGAACAACAATGCGAGATTCAACCTGTGAAACATATACAATGAGTACATTACTAAAAGAATGGACAATGTAATGGATGATGTGTCAACACAAAGCATGTCACTGAGAATGACAAAATCAATTTTCATGCCCATGTGAGATGAGAGTTGCAACAGTTTCTAAGGCCTGTGGGTTGGAAATTGCAACTTCCCTTATGCAAAATAGGCGATCTTTTGTGAATTCCCTAAAACAAGAAAAAACAGAATATCATATGCAATAGTATTAGTTGCCATATTACCTTTGAAAGCCCACGAACATCGACAGTTTGGTTTTGATCAACATCTTTCTGCAAGACTGTTGTCACTTTCTCAAGAAAGAGCTTGAAAGATTCTTTCCTCTGATCCAACTGGTAAAATTCTTGACTTCCACTACTACTAGAAAAAACTCCTTCACACCATTCCACTATCAAATTCTTGAGGTAATAGTCATTTGTTTGATACCTGTCATGGGTAAATGGCAAATTTAACACCAGAAAGAAATCTAGACAGACATACCCTGTGTAGTGATAATGAGTCTATCAGTCATTAGTTTGTCAGCAATTCAGCATGTTTTCTACGAAGGAACAGTAGAGAATTAGAAGCATCTAAAACCTAGGCATGAGATTGTCAACTAAAGTCTGGGTGGATGGTATAGTATTTATAATGAATTTGCTTCTATGCTCAAACTTGTTGGTAGGGAGCAGGGAAGGAACTAAATAATTCCTTCTGCTTCCTTTATTCCATAGTTCTGAAGGGGTATTTATAGGCCTAATACAATCTAATCTGCTAACCTTATCTCTATCTTTAAAACAGAAATAACTAATCTTATCTTAATCTAACTAATCCTATCTAACTAATTATGCTGCTGCACATAACATTCTCTCCCTCCCTCAGAAATCAGCTCGTCCTTGAGTTGAAAACCGGATAAGATGGCATCCACTGTCTGAAGAATTGATTCCTGTGTACACAAAACAGGGTGCGCATAGCAATTTACTCCCTGAACAAAAGATCATGTGTGACAGATCTGGATCTTTTGTGGCTTGATCCCGTGTGGACAGATCGGTGGCGCAGTCTTGGAAGCAGAGGCGTCGAGAGAGGCGTCGTGGTGGCCGGGCCTGAGTCGGGTGACGTCGAGTGGAGGCAGGGTCGGAGGCTCGCGCCGTGCCTCCACCAGGTCACATGTGTTGCTGCTGGTTTCATCCACGGTCGCCGCCCACGACGACGTAGTCCACGGCCACCTGTGAGCCTAGCGACGCAGGTGCCTCGGCCGCCCCTCTTGCGACGACACATCAAACGTGGTGGGCTGGAGGCGGCCCGTGGCAGAGGGATCGGAAGTTCAGCTAGGGTCTGGCACTATGGCCGATGGCATCGTCTCCCTTTCCTCCTCCCTTTTGTGCTTCTGCCTCCGCAACTGGCGACGATGGCAACGACGTGGCAAGGACAACCTGCTCCATGGCACGCTTGTCGGCCGTGAGGATTTCATCGTCCGTGGAGGGCTCCACGAGGGCCACCTCGCCTTGCTGATTTGCGGCCTCCTTGATGAGGATGGGGCTGAGCGCCTCCTGATCCTTCCTCTCCCCTTGCGCTTCTACCTCTACATCCGGCGACGGTGGCGACGACGCGATGGGGAAACCCATTGCGCTGTGGGGGAAATTCGGCAGTGTGGAGGCTACCGGAGCCAAGCCTATGTATACCCGGAGGTTGGCAACAACCTGCTGCAAATCTGCAAGGGCTTGCATATCTTTTGCGGTTGAGACGAACGTCGTCATGGTGCCGGATCTTTGGAACCTGGCTGCTCTGATACCAAATTGGTAGGGGGTAGGGAAGGAACTAAATAATTCTTTTTGCTTCCTTTATTCTATAGCCTTGAAGGGGTATTTATAGGCCTAATACAATCTAATCTGCTAACCTTATCTCTATCTTTAAAACAAAAATAACTAATCTTATCTTAATCTAACTAATCCTATCTAACTAATTGTGCTGCTGCACATAATACTTGTCATTTTCATTAATAATGTGAAGTTAACCTTTATTGCATCTTTGGTGAATTGCCTTCTTCTCAAAGCAGTGAGGTTACATAATCCAGAGGAACAAAATACATTGATTCTCTTAAAAAAGTGCCAAAGAAAGTGTTTAAAGATATTGTAGTCACAATTACCCAGCCATTCTCATTTCCTGATAGATTGCCAAACATTGTTGGACTTCCTGTGATGATCCATATTTATTGCGTGCTGTCAAAAGAGTTTTGTATGTGACCTGTAAAGAGAACTTGGAACTCAGTAAACTGGCTGTAACAGTATGAGCAAACTTCAAAAGTGTAATGTCATCTAACAATAAAACAAGAATTAAGAGAA
Source organism: Zizania palustris (assembly GCA_019279435.1). Taxonomy (NCBI): domain Eukaryota; kingdom Viridiplantae; phylum Streptophyta; class Magnoliopsida; order Poales; family Poaceae; genus Zizania; species Zizania palustris. The sequence goes on along the minus strand of JAAALK010000079.1, from coordinate 50,997,116 downwards.
AGAAGAATGAAATATACTGATATGTTGTTATACTGTTTAACAACAGCAAGAAATAGACATTAATTAAGAAATCAATCTGGGTAGTTATGATGAGAATTCAGGAAAACATAAGCATGGAACTAAGTAGAATCAACCAGAGCACCACTTATACAAGATAAGAATGAACAAATTAGAAACTGCATTAGTACAGAAAATAAAGCCTATGATTCTGCACAGACCATAGATGCTGTCAGGTGCCAAGTCATGGGTGACACTATACATTATTAACATCATAACAAATCACAGTTTTCTCATTTGAAAACATAGAGCAAACTATCAAAGTTTTGTGCCATACATTTTAAAAGCCATACCAAATTGGGTTTCAGTTGGTGTGCTTTCATTTCTTCAAACAAGTGCAACGCGAACTTCAAATCTTTGTTTTCAATACATGCCTGGAGGAGAAAATTACAACATAATCTTACTTCCCAAACTGCAATATTTTGAATCTTAACCGAATGAATGTTACCTAACAACCAACCTTAATAGCAACAGTATATGCAGAAACATTAAGTTTTATTCCATCAAGTTGCATTATTCTGAGTGCCTGTGCCCAAAAAAGAAAAGGAAGGATTGTATTGTTGTTCAAAAATTACAATGCACCAAAAGGTAAAATCATCATAGTCCACATGCGGCAAGCAAGGAAGTAAGCAACATATTATATTACCAAGATAGAAAAGGTGTTTAATGCTAAGTCAGCTGTCATAATGCATTACTTCAAGGTCTTACAAATTTTCCATTAAATTAACTAATTTTGTATCTATAAAAGGCACAGTCAGTTCTATAGAATGGAGTAATTCAACATGACATTAAACAATGAGACTATTTCAGTTGCAGCAACAGGAGATAACAGGGAAAATGACATATCAGCATATAGTGTGCACATAATAATAACTTAAAGCACTGGCATTTGGGAATAACCTGAACAGCTCCATCTCTGTTTTGAGATGTCCCGTAAATATCCGTGAGAATGGACCAGCTAATAAGGTCAGGGCAAAGGCCGTTTTGCCTCATTTCATTCATTACAGATTTTGCACGTTCACCATTTGTACCACAGGCCTTCATTAGAATATTATATGTTGTAACAGTTGGTCTAAATGGAACCACTAATAAAGTATCACCACTACATCCTTTCTGTTCAGGAGACAGAGATATCTTAACTCCATATTCTTTCCAGCTATAGAACAAGCGGAAAGCTCTATCATACTGGCATGAATTGACACAACCAGTAAGGATAATATTGAAGCATGGGGCAGTAGGTTGACAGCCATCCCTTATCATTTCTTCAAGTATATCTATGGCACAATCGACTAAACCAGAATTTGTATAGGCATTAATTAATGATGACCATGTGACTAGGTTAAGATGAACACCAGCCTTTTGCATATCGTCTTTGATGTTGGAAGCCAACTTACACAGTTTTGCATCACCAAACACCTGAAATTTAAAGAGAAGAATTCTGGATATCATAAAAGGCAAAACTTATGGAAAACAACCGGAGTCCCATACCTTCATCATTGTACTGTATGTAAAAACATCCAACTTTAAAAGACCATCTTGTTCCTTTTTCTTAATTTCCTCGTAAATTTCTTGAGCCAAGTTATACTCCCTAGCATTGCAGCATGTCTTCAGAAGTATGTTATATGATGTCAAATCTGGGGGGACACCAATATTCTGCACAAATGGAGTAAACTGGAGCATAAGGTCATGCACTTAAACTCAAGTTATCTCATTATAAATGAATGTATAAAATGGATGGCTTAACCAAATTCACATGTACATGGAATAGCAAATAAATGTTCTGAATTCAATGGACAAATATAAGTGTACTAAAAGAATGTACACTTGTAATGGAATGATTATTACAATGCACCATGTAATCAATTCGCTTTAAGCTAAAATGGCCTACCTATGGACAGCAACAAGAAGGTAGAAGATGCATTACTTGCATATGCTTGTAGACCGAAAAGTTGTAGCCGAAACTATGGGCATTCACATTCATAAGGCTGTTGAAGACATAGACATTTGGAGTAATCTTATCAGCAATAAGCCCCTGCACAAAAGTCACAGATATGAGTGAAGGCTGAACCCTCACCTACTTGGATTAGTGTGGAATGAGTCTACAAATAGTTGGTGAAAGGGTAAACTTTATCCATTTTATTGGATATAAACCTGTTAGCTAGATATTCCTTTTCCCTGTTGCAATTTCTTGTTTTTGTTGTAAGCAACAAATAGATGTAAGAACTGAAAAGAAATGCAAGAAAGGAAACACAAGCCTTAAGCATAACGCTTGATTTGCCTAGCTGACTCTAAGGAATATGTGTTGATTTTCCTCTAATGAATAGCTGATATTTGCCTACTGACAAGATTTTGGGAGAATATGTTTTTTGTGTAACTGTATAGGAGTAATATTCTCAGGCTAATATCCTAAAACAATAAGAGTTAGAAACGGATTATATATTGATTTATGACAGAAGTTTCCAAATTGATAGATAATGAATGAACTACATCTGTGATTTTTGGTAGTCTGAAATGTCAATTATGTCATTCATAAAGATCGTCTTGTAACTTTTCCACATTTACTTATGCAAGGACAAATGTAAAATGTGATCACAAAGGATATCTCATACCTCAAATATAATCCGAGCCTGCACAGAAGAACCACAATGGCCACATATGTCAATGATACTTCGGCATGCAAACATATTGATACCACCAAATTGATCCTTGAGTGCTCCGAAGACTGTTAGAGCATGTTTCAACTCCTTTCTTTTCCCAAAAGCTTTCATTGTATTGCACAGCAAAAGATGGAATTGAGGAAATATGCGTGCATACCTATGTGTCAAAATTATATGCATCAGCGGGCATCAAGATTGCCAAGAGTGAAATTATAATTTATCCCAGGAACTTCAAGGATGAAATCATTAGACAACTAATATTTTTGCAGAGAAACAAAAAACAACACATGGGAAAGTGTCTCGCAGAAATTAGAAACAACCTAAGTGATAGTAATTTGTTTAGATCATCAAAAGTCAAGATTACAATGAAGAGATATGTAACAGGCATGCTCACCTTATTGCCATATCTGGGTCACGCTTCTTGATGAATATATTCAGTACATCCATTGGATCCACAATGCCTTGAACAAAGAATCCACACTCTAAACAAGACAAAGAATAAAGGAAAACCTTAAAAATTATAACTTCGGGGCTCAAACCAAAATAACTATTACAGCACATTAACATCCAAAGCTTGAGTTAGGAGTAAATCCACAAACAAATTAGACATAAATACTATTGATTATGAATTAGTAAGCAGGCTACACAGAAAACAAGATAAAAATAGTATATGTTGATAACATGTAGGTGAGCGCCACTCTGTCAGTAATTAGCATACCCACATGGTAACATAATTAGAAATACAGAACCAGAATACACAAAACAACAAACAGCAAACATTATGGGTCAGAACATTTTTATACTCAAGCATACCAGGAAAGTTATGCTACTACCATGTTCATTACACATCGATGGAGCGACTAGAAATAGAACTAAGTTGTATCAACAATGTATTTAATCATATAGAAAAAGAACACCATGCTTAAAATTGAAGAAAAAGTGCAAAGTAAATAATATATCATACCACAACCAAAACTAATGAGCTAATGTACAGTATGTGGGATTAGCCAATAAAGGGAAACATGGTAGGACTGATACTAGTCTAACAGTTATACCCCTAACAATTAAAATCATTCACATTGCAGAGACATTAAATAAATTAAACAAGTAGAAACAAAAACCACTATGCAATGCAGTAGTTAATCATCATAAACAAAAGAAGTACTTAATGAGATCACATGTGAATATGTGACAATTAGCTAATAAGCCACAAGTCACTGCCAACCGCATGGCTTAATGCAGCAGTTGTAGTTGTTAATGGTACAACTAAAATAAAACATAACCAATCAAACCAAACAGAGAAGTAGTAAACCGTGGAGAGGGGTGAAGTTAACACTTAACACTAGGACCACAGCCTAAGTACTGAGTTACATGCAATTTACTTCATACTACAGCACGTTAGCTTACAAAATTGCAACAAATTGGAACATAATATTAATTCATCTAGAACGAACTATATATGCATCCATAAACATCAATTAATTGAAATACTGCGCAGACAAGTGATTTGGTAATGGTGACTGGTGAGTACTGTACTGCAATGGAGAAGTAGATCAAGATTAATGGAGCACCAGTTCAATCGACACATTAATTATTTGAAATACTCCATAAACATTTGGGAGGTTTGATGCGACATTACGAGCTAGCGCCTCCACGGCCTCGACGAACTCCACCATTCTGCTCTCACCCAACAACAACCGGCAAGCGGCCGCGACGGTGTCGGAGGCGTCACCATCGAGCATCATGGTGGCGCGGATTCCAACGCGGTCGGCGTCGCGGAAGAACTCTAGCACGTGGGGGAGGCCGTGGTCACGGAGCGCTTCGGCGACTCCGCGCGAGAGCAGGGGCCGGCTGATGCGCCCATCGAAGCCAGCGTCCCCGGAATCCGAGCGGAGGCCCTCGGCGGCGAGGAGGAACTCGCGGAGGCGCCTCGCGCCGGCGTGGTTGGAGGCGACGCGGGAGTAGTACTTGATGGCGGTGGGGTCGCGACCGACGTCCGAGAGGAGAGGGAGTGCCTTGGCTTTCTTCGGAATCGGGCTCGGGCTCCAACTGGAGGGGGGACAGGATGCCGCCTGTTGCAGGCGGCGGGAGGGGCGGGTCTGAGGTGGCGGTTGCGGCGAGGAGGAGGTCATGGCCAAGGCCATGGCGCCTGTGGCCTGTGAGGGAGATGGGATTGGAGATGGAGTAGCGCCCGTTTGAGTGGCGCGGATATATGAGAATAGTAGGAGCCCAGCACTCGAGAGTGGAGAGGCGTTTTTTTCAACGGCTTAGATCATCTCCAAATTTACCGTTTAGCCGGCTCTTAAAAAAAATCTTTTCTATTTCTGTTGTCTCCTCCAACAGACTCTTTATTTTTGACTCTCTAAAAAATTACTCCTCACTTTTAAAATCCTAAAAGATTTTAAAATTTTTGATTTCTTTTTTAAATCCCAATTTCTAATCTTAGAAATCTACAAATTATAAAATTTTCAAATTTTAGAAAAAAAATAAAAATATATTTTCTCTTTTTTTAATTTTTATTTCTCTTCATTTTCTTTTTTCCCTTTTCACTCTTCTTTTTCTTTTTTCTTTCTTTCTTTAGTTTTTTTTCTTGGTCGTTTCCTTCCTGCGCTGCGCGTGCGATGCAACAAAATAGCCAGCCCGCAGCTCAATTTGGAGTTTATTTTTTCATTTGGTTGGCTAAAGTTTGGCTTGGAGAGTGAGATAGAGAGGCTTTTAGAGATGCTCAGTTGTTACTACTAACGTGCAAGTGGTAACATGCGATAAAATAAAAAACAATAATTTAATAACTATAAAATTGTGTAAATTTGATACATAATAATCAAAACGAATATTTATCTCAAGAGAAAATTAAAAAAAAGTATAACAAAAACAATATTTTAAAAAACCTATCAGAGAGATAATGATATCTTAGAGTTCATATTATTGTATGAAAAAACAATTTTAAATGTGTTGTTACATTGGGCTTTAAATGTTCTAAGGAAATTTTGCCCATATTTTTTATTTTTTAAGGCATCGCCTTAAGCCTTACGTGTCGTTGCGTGTTAAACGACAATACTCTATGGGGTTTCCATAGAGAGGATTTAGGTTAGGCGTTAGGGAGTTCTGTGCATAAATTTGATGGTAATCTCTAAATAAGATACGATGAGAGTTTTTAGACAGATTCAGGCCTCTTAGAAGATAATAATCCTACTCATGTGTGTGGTATGAGCTTTAAGGCATGAATTGTCTTAAGCTTCTCAAGATGTGTCAAAAAGAGCTTATCGGAATATGTAGAACCTACCTTTTCAAGCTTCCTTCGATCCCTTTATATTAGAGGGATCAGTGGTTACAATTTTACAAATGATGATTAAAGTACCCCATAAATGATCGAATAAGAGGATGATGGTGAGTTCGTGGGCAATAACTCTAAAGATAACAACACTAATAACTGCGGAATATGGAGATAAATGATGGTTTGGCCCTTTATGGTGACCGTCCAAATACATGTGGTTTGGAGGGCTCCTTCTTGAATGCTGGACTCGAAAGTCTTTAGACCCTTGACTAGTGACCATTGGGAGGATGCTGACCATTGACTGATCAGCTTAAAACCACTCAAGAAATAGTCTGGGATCATATTCCCGATATTACGCCATACGTCTTTGAGAAACCATGTTGAAGAGCATGGTTCTTATGCTCCAGATGTGATGAGTAATTGTCAACGGAAGTCAATAAGAGACATGAAGACCTGCCGTGTCTAGGGCGCGTGTGACTCAGGTACACGGGCAGCGAGCGACGGCCGGGCAAAAGAGCCGCGGAGTCGGGCTGGCCCAATCCGAGTACATGGGCTAGGAGCGGCAGAGGATCCACTGGTCTGTTGTCCGGGTTTGACTCAGGTATACGAGCTGCGAGCGATTGCCGGGCTGAGGAAGCTGCGGGGTCGGGTCGGCCCAATCCGGGTACCCGGTACGAAGACGGTGGACGCTTTGTCAGTTTCGGCGCAAAACTGACAACCGATGATTATTTTGTTTTTAGGATATTAATATTTAGTTTTTAAGTCCAGAATATTTTTTATTTGAGTCAGTTGATTTTCTAAGGGTATTTTAGTAATTTTGAATTTTATTTTAGAGTTAGTGTAATTTACCCTAGGGGTAAATTAGTCTTTTCCATGTATTATGGGTCGCCTATAAATAGGCCCCTACACCTTTAGGGATAGGGTGACTGTTTTTCAATAATCAATCTACAGAAGGCTTTATATGGTCTGAAGCAAGCCCCAGCGCTTGGTATGATCACCTAAAGCAGTTTTTGTTGCAGAAAGGTCTTGTGATGGGTTCTGTGGACAAGACTCTTTTCTTGCTTAGAGATGGCTCTCTCTTATTGGTTGCTCAGATTTACGTGGACAATATTATTTTTGGTGGTTCTACTAATGAGCTTGTGTCCAAGTTTTCTGAGCAGATGCATAGCGAGTTTGAGATGAGTCTCATGGGTGAACTCAAGTACTTTTTAGGACTCAAGATCAAGCAAACCAAGGACGGCATTTTCATCCACCAGGGTAAGTACACACGGGATATGCTGAAGAAGTTTGACTTTGGTGAAGAGCTGAAGCCACAGATGACCCCAATGGGTACATCTGGAGGTCTGGACAAGGACGAGAACGACGTCAAGGTAAACAAGAGAGAGTATCGAGGGATGATCGGATCGCTGCTATACTTGACTGCGACGAGACCAGACATTCAGTTTGTCGTGGGTGTGTGCGCGCGTTTTTAGTCTTCACCACGCACATCTCACCGGTAGGCTGTGAAGCGTATTTTCAGGTATCTTACTTACGCTCCTGATCTAGGTCTTTACTATTCTGCATCATCATCTCTTGATTTATCTGGATTTTCGGACGCTTATTTCGGTGGGTGCTGGCCGGATCGCAAGTCGACTTCCGGTACTTGTCAGCTTCTTGGTTCTTCGCTTGTTTCTCGGTCTTCTCAAAAACAATCTAGAGTTGCACTTTCTACTACTGAGGCTGAGTATGTAGCTGCTAGCTGCTGCTCACAGTTGGTTTGGATGATTTCTACTTTGCGGGATTTTGGGTTGTTCTTCCCTTCCAGAGTTCCTTTGTTTTGTGATAGCACTAGTGCAATTAGTGTAGGGAAAAACTCATGTCTTCATTCAAAAACCAAACATATTGATGTGTGCTTTCACTTTCTGAGGGATCAATATGAGAAAGGGGTCATAGATCTTGTTCATGTTGATACCCATCAGCAGTTAGCTGATATTTTTACCAAACCCCTAGATCAGTCTACTACTTTGAGCGTTTGTGAGGGGATTTGGGAGTTGTGTATCCTTTTTAGGATACTTTGAGTCAGTTTTTTTCTTTCTTCTTTATTTTTTATTAAGTCTTTTTGTGTGCGTTCATATCATGCATAATCATCAATAACATTTTGAGCTTGCTTATGTTATATGATTAATCTACTTTACTTACTCTAGCTAGTATATGTTTTTGATGACTTGTCGATGATCATGTTTTGTTTCAGTTCACATGATATATCTGATATTTGTCATATGCATGGCTTTTATGCTTTAAAATTGAAAAATAATCATCATTGCTTTTGGTAACTAGCATGTGTAGGTTGAATGCTTTTGCTATCTTTTACATGTGTGGTAGCTAGATCCTTACTTAGATGCAGATATGTAACTTGGACATCTATATGCTTTAAACATGAAAAATGTGCTATAAAAATGATAAAAATTTTAGAAAAATGAAAAATTCATGCATTTTTATGATTATTAGAAAAGATCCAGGTGGGTTTGCTTTGTTGCATTGCATTGTTCTGGACTGCTTACCATAGCACTTTGGTATGAACTAGAACGGTGTAATGTATGCCAAGACCAATATCTTAAGCTTCTGACGGTTTAGTTCTGGCCTAGACTTGACTTGGTCGGTTAGCATAAGGTTTGACATGCAAATAACCTCTGGCAGAAATGAAAAATAAAAAGGAAAAAGAAAAAGTCTGAAAATTTTAAAAAGATGACAAGTTTGCTGAAGCACTTTGCTCTCGAGAATGCGTATCTTGTTAGATATCAGTTAGCTTTTGCATCTCATGCTTTACTTTGCTTGTCAACTAGAAAATGTGGTGATGCTTTTGTTTGCAAAAATCGGAAAATGTGTGCTAATGACTCTCTTTAGATATCATCTATTGCACTGATTATGTCATGTATCTTAGACAATATATCTTTTGCTATACCTGTTAGATGTTGTAATAGTAGTCAATCATATCTAAGAAGCATGCTTTTCACACTCTACCTGCACCCCATCTGCATTCATGGCATATTTTGAGGGGGGGTTGCATTTCAGGGGGAGTTTGTGTCTATGTCTCTTTAGAGTGCATTTAGTCTCACTTGATGAGTTTAATTATCAACAAGGGGGGGGGATTTTGGACATTTTTGGCTTTATCTGGGATTTATTTCAGGGGGAGTATTTCAGTATTTTGCCTTTACTCTGTTATCCTTGTTGGTAGTTCTAAGATTGCACTTGTTTTTGAGTCTTTATTTTTGGTTAACCACAATGACTGTTTTCTTGCTTTTGTTTGACTTTTGGTCATTAGGGTTAAACTTTTATTTTCTTCCTTCTATTTTCTTTTGTTTTTGTTTTCGTGTTTCCACATGTTTTTGCAGGTTCTGAAGAAGTGCTGAAGAGGGTGTTGACAATGCACTCATCAAGGGGGAGATTGAGAAACCATTGAAGAGCATGGTTCTTATGCTCCAGATGTGATGAGTGATTGTCAACGGAAATCAAGAAAAGACATGAAGACCTACCGTGTCTGGGGTGCATGTGACTCAGTTACACGGGCAACGAGCGACGGCCGGGCAGAAGAGCCGCAGAGTCGGGCTGGCCCAATCCGAGTACATGGGCTAGGAGCGGCAGAGGATCCATTGGTCTGTTGACCGGTTTGACTCAGGTATACGAGCGGCGAGCGATTGCCGGGCTGAGGAAGCTGCGTGGTCGGGTCGACCCAATCCGGGTACCCGGTGCGAAGACGGTGGACGCTTTGTTAGTTTCGGCGCAAACCTGACAACCGATGATTATTTTGTTTTTAGGATATTAATATTTAGTTTTTAAGTCCAGAATATTTTTTATTTGAGTCAGTTGATTTTCCTAGGGTATTTTAGTAGTTTCGAATTTTATTTTAGAGTTAGTGTAATTTACCCTAGGGGTAAATTAGTCTTTTCTATTTATTATGGGTCGCCTATAAATAGGCTCCTACCCCTTTAGGGATAGGGTGACTATTTTTCAATAATCAATCTACAGTCCAAAAAATTTGGCCGTCACCAATTTTTTCGGTTTCAATCTGCGCCGTCGTAGTCCCTCCTGTTCTTGGCCGCCGGAGCGCAGGTTCCAGCATCATCACGCGCGGCGGCATGAGCATAAAACTTTTCCTACATGGATCCCACCGGTGCACAGGAGTTGTGCGGTCGAGATGAGAAAAGTCAGATCTGCACAGCGTTTTGGCGTGTAGAGTTAGCCTTGGCAGCGCACGCACGTTCTCCGGGCGGCGGGCTGGCAAGCCTCCTTGCGTATGGCAGCAAGCTTTCCCGCCGACTGTTTTTTGCATGGATTGCCTGTGCGCAGTCCACGCGTCGGACCCACCTGTAGAAGCTTTGCAGTGCATGCGGCTGGGCAGCTGCGCGGGACTTCAGCAGCTATTTGCCAGTCTACGCCTCGCGTGTGGCAAAGCCAGCAGCGCGCCTGCTCAGGGCTAGCTTGCGTTGATTCCCGTGCACGGTAGAGGCGTGCGGCTGAATGCAGCACAAGCGCGGCGGTGTGAGCGACATCACCGGTGATGCAGGTAAGAAGTTTTTTAATCTCCTATTTTCCGCTAGTTAAATAAATCAATAGTTATATAGTTTTAATTAGCATAAAAATTAATTAATCTCGTAGTTAATTTTTAATCTGTTAAATATTTATTACTTATCTCGTATTATTTATTTAAGTGTTTCTTAATCTGCTCATATAAAAAGAAAAAATTATTAGTCGCGGTAATATTTTTATTGTAGTTTTTATGTGCAATATTTTAGGTTTATTTCTGAATTAATTTTTGAATGATCCATGTTTTATTCATTTGATTAGTATTTTATTTCCAGACTACAATATAAATATTTTGTGATATATCTAAGTGTTTTTATTTACTGCAGTATTTCTATTTAGTATATCTTTAATACCATTTTAATTAGGACATCGGTCATTGTTAGGCTAGACAACCTTAGTTCATGTGATTTGCTTTGCTAATATTATTTGTCTGGTTAAGTTCGTTTGTGTGTTGGGATTAGATTATAGTTTAGTGAGAAATTTTTAGGCGTCCATTCACCCCCCCTCTGGTCGCTACTTTCGGTCCTACAGCCTTACTTCTTAAAAGGTAAGGCGTTCCTCGGGCAACTCGCCTTACCGCCTTAATAATTATACTTATAATAATGCCTATATATTCCGTGGATCTATTTCCAACATAGACAATAATTGTCTCTTCTATTAAATTTTTAGGTACTCAGCCTCATCTTTTTTACCCTTTGATATCCTTTCCTTGATATCTTGGATGTCAGTCCTACAACCAAATGTCATCGTCCCAAGCAAACTGAATCACTCTGAACCAAGAAGTCAAGGAAAACCATGTTTTATCCGGACATAATATTATGTGTGTCTATGTACTTAAGATTGAGAACACACGACGGAGAATATCATATCAAACTCCAAACCAACATGTGTATACATGTGATCTCATAGGAAGTGAACCTGATTTCAAACAACAAATCTCACAAATAGGGAGCCAAAGTGGCCAAAAGTAAGACACTTACTTGTTTGACGATAAGACATCAAGCTTTTGTTAACAATGAGATCTTAATGTATTAAACTTTCAAAATTCTTGTATTATTAACATTGACTTACAGATACATATTGCGAAATTACTCGTATGTATTAATAAAACATGGTGGGAAATATATGTACCAATATTTCAAGAGAAATAACATGAGAGTTGTTAGTTAAGATACAAGTCGTTGTGGCGGGTATGATGTCGGTCGCTAGAGTTCTCTTGAGAAAGGACTTAGTTGAGAGGGCTCAAACTAAGGGCTCAACTGAGAGAGCTCGACTAAGGACTCGACTGACATTTGATATCAGAGCGAGCAAATAAAGAATGGTTGTGTGATGAAGTTCTTGCATGTGGTCCCGAAAAAGATGAAGGAGGTCACGATGGTGATAGAGATGCTTCTAGACCTCAATACCATGCCCATGGAAGAGCTCATTGGAAGACTGTACATGGTGGAGGAGCCGCAAGACGTCGATGAGGAGATGGGGTGTTGAGTGTCTGCTGCTCACTAAGGAGCAGTGAGAAGCTCGCTTGTTCAATGGCAAGGAGCATGCGCATGGCGGCGGAAATGCATTACGCGGAGTGAGAAGCTCACCGGTTTGGCAGCAAGGAGCATGCGCATGGTAGCAGAAATGCACGGCACAGAGGCGGTGACGATAGTGGCAGCCATGTTGACAATGATGATAGAAGTAGCACGTGCTTGGGGATTAGGGGACGTTTGGAGCACCGCAACCGAGGGAGATACTATAACTGCGACGTTCGTGGCCACCTCGCTAGGAACTGCTGGTAGCCGAAGAAGGAGAGGGTCCTCCTCATGGACATCGACGAAGAGCCATGCTTGATGTGAGTCGGTGTGCATGGTGATGTTAGGTTTAGGAGGTGATTGTTAGGAAAATAAATTTGAGTGAGATGTGTTCCGGTCTAATTAGAGTCCTAATGAGTCAAAATAAGAATAATATTTCTATAATAAGTATTTCTATAATGCTAGGAAAATTATAGAATGTCTCTAGCTATTAGAGTCCTAGTACATTTAGGAGTCATGCAAACAGGGAGTGATTTATTTTCTATATATATATCATTATGAAGATAAATAACATGAGAGTTGTTACTTAAGATACACACCGTTGCGGTGGCTACGATGTTTGTCGCTCGTTCTCGTCAGAGTTCTCATGAGAAAAAACTCAGAAGGTTCGGTTGAGGACTCAACTAACAACTTTGTGGTTTACATCATCAACTACGGATCCGACGGTACGCCCAACTTAAGATCGATTTCTTGATTCGTTGATGAATCTGTCAATTTTTTATCTTTGTTTCTCCGCTGACCTTAACTTGTTGTTCAGCTCTAAAGGTCGATGAGGCAATCAGCTTCAATGGGTGCATGAATTTCATGCTATGATAGAATATTGCTTGCTATTTTTTCTGTATTTGAGTTGTTTGGGTCAATGTCTGTTGCTTTATTATTCAGCTCAATTTTTTCGGTCTAGACAAATTCCGCAAGAATCCTTCATTCTACATGATATAGTAGAGTCAAAATACAAACGAGGTTGTTGGAGATTCTCTAAGCTAAGAGAGTTGCAATTTTTTCTCTAAAATCTTATATAGTAGAGTCCTCCTAAGAAAATTTAATTTCTAAAATTTATTACTCTAGCAGGCTCTCGATATCATATTTCCTATATTTTATCCTTATATTATCAACAAGTAGATCCTACTTATCAAATCTATTATTTTTCATTTTATTCATATCTCTTGTATCACTGATGAAGAAGATCAAAATAGATAAGGAATAGGAGTCATTCCCAAATAGTAGGGATGACAGAAAAAGATCTAGGAAGAACCTCATTTTAGGGTTTGTTTGGTAGAAAGGGGAGAAAAACCTGATGGTGAAAATAATCCCAATATCGATTTTTTACATGCACATGACACCCCCTTCCACCTAGGGTTATAAATCCCTGCCGCAGAGTACCGTTTGGGAGATAGGGATGGGAATTCCGGCCATTCAAAAAAACAAAAAAAATCTGCATAAAAATTTAAGATTATAAAATTTGGTAGCGCAAGTTGCCAGGGGAACAAGGTATAAAAATCATAACTTTGGCATAAAATCGATATTATACTACATTATTAGAGATCTAAAGATTTATTGCCCTACCAGCATTCCATTCCAGATAAAAACTTTTTTTTTGAAAGCAAGCGGGAGGTCCGCTGCAATTCATTAAGATCGGAGAAGAAAATACAAAAGAGTTCAACCTGTACAGACTGGGCAAAACAACAATTTAAAAGCAAACTTTACAACAACTGAATACCAACAACTAACCAACCCTCCAGCCAAAAAAAACAGAGATGGAGACCAACTGTCCCCTGCCACCACTCAAAGAGCAAGAAGGTAGCCAAATCGAGCGAAAAGGCTGACTACCAGGAACCACATCAAAGCAACATATGACCGCTAGTGAAACCTATTAGCAAGAATAAAGGATTCAAAGTTGGAACAGATCTTTTGGGCGATAGCCGAAATTGGCTCCAAAGTATCATTGAAAATACGACGATTGCGCTCTTTCCATACATTCCACCATGTATAAATCAGCAGCCCACTGAAAACCTTGCCACCATTTTTATCTAACGCCTGGTAGGAGTCATGCCACCAAATACAGAAATCCCTGGTCGGAAGCGGTTGTAAGACCCCTAACAGCCGTTGGAAAGCAAGAACTTGAACCCATACTTCTCTAGTAAAAGGGCAACCGAACGCTAAATGATCTAAAGTTTCCAGCTCAGATATGCAAAGTGTGCAGAAGGGGTTGCAGGGGCATCCTCTCCTCAGCAAATTGTCAGCTGTGAGTATCTTTTTCTTGGTCAAAATCCATGAGAAAATTTTGCATTTAGACTCCGCCAGCCCTTGCCATAGTTCTTTTGTTATGGTTGGACGCGAGAGACCAGCAAAATGTAGCATATATATATGCTGATTTGACAGAGAAAATGACATCTGAGGTCCAGCGCCAACGGATATGGTCTTGACCGGTCGGTGCAAGGTCTACATGCTGAACTGCCCCTGCGATAGAAATGTATTGCTCCAACTATTGCAAGGAAGAGAGGGATCTGATTCCCTGAACCCAATAGTTGTTCTCCAGTGCCTTCCTGACCGATATCTTTTTATTTGAACAGACCTTGAACAGATGCGGGGCTAACATTGCAAAAGACATAGACCCTATCCACTTGTCCGGCTAGAAGCTCACACATTCTCCATTCCCTAGATGGATTTCCGTGGAAGCATTATGTAACACCCCAAATTTTCAGAGAAATAAAAATACCATTTAATATATTTTTTAGGGGATAATTTATTTTGAAATTCCTTTAATGCCCCTCTTAGCTTATTTGAACTAGAACTTAGGTGAAATGACCAAACCACAGGCTAGAAAATTTTGTATGTGATCCCAAGGCCAAGATATATTTTTGAGAATTTTTACAAATTTTTATCACCCTTAGAAGTAGCCCAAATATTTTAGACCAAATTCAGCAATTAAATTTATTCATAAAAGAATTGAAACAGTAACGGGCCTCTCTCCCTCAATCTCCCCCAACCGGCCGGCCCAGCCCACTCCCTTCCCACACCTCGGACCGACACCCGGGCCTCGCTTGTCAGCGAGCCCCTCTCCCTTCGCGCGAGCGCCCGACCACCCGACCCCACCTGTCGGTTTCACCCCGTTACCACGCCCACACCCGCACCCCGTTGACCTATGGCCCCCGCCTATTAGGACCGCCGTCCACCTCGCGCCACTGCCCCCAAATCATGCCGGCCGATGACCTCGCCCACGGATCTGCCTCGCCAGCCCCTCTCCCATTAAATTGGAGCCATTAATCGGTCCCCCGAGCCCTGCCGGTCGTTTCCCCTCGTTAATCCTCGCGATTACACCCCGGGACCGCGTTGCACGTGCATGGCCGAGCCTCACTGGCGCCATTGAAGACCCCCCTCCACTTTCCATGTATACACCGCCCGTTTTCCCCCGTCAGCGTTCCTATTTAAGCCGGTGCGTCCGCGTTAGACCCCTACGCTCACACGCTGCGAGAACGAACAGAACGCCCATGCTCCGGTTTTTAACACCCCTCCGCCGCCCGCACTCCAGTCGCCGTTCGCCGTCATCAGAGACCTCCTCCACCCTCGGTGACCACACCCGTGTGATAACCGATGACACCTCGGCCTCGTCCACCCCTCCGTCGCCACTGAACCCCGCCGAAAAGCCATCGCCGACGAGAACCCGAACGCCTCCGCCGCCCTCGCTCGTCGTCGGCCACGCTCCGACGACCCCAAGCCTCTCCGACGGTACCCTCTTGACCCCACGATGTACTGATTCCGTTTTAGCCCTTAGAACCGACCGCCATCGCTCGCCGTGGTCGTTGGACCCTCGCCGTCACCGGAGAATACGACCGGCACGAGCTGAGTACTCGTGTCATGTCTGATTCGATCTCGGTTGTGCAATCCAGATCCAACAGTGGAGGTTAGACCTTTCTCACGGTTTAATCAGATTCGATGGATCTCAACGAATCGGTATGATTTAATCTGAGCCATCCATGTCTATTTAAAACCCACGTTCGATCTGAGCCGCACGATACGTACCCGTTCAGCCTTTTAATCTCGCGCGTCCATTTTCATTTAAACCTCTCGCCTCGCCCGTGGCCGCCCGATCACGATCCAACGGTGGATCTAGATCCGGTGCAGCGCACAGTGCGCGGGTTCACGATGAACCCGGTTCACCGTGGACCGACGCCTGTTTTTGGATTCAAATTAATTTCCAGAAATAGTTTTAAACTTATAAAATTCATATCTTGCGTATTTTAACTCCAAAAATTACCGTTTCAATTCCAGCAAATTTATAATTTTATTCTCTACTTGTTAATGCAATAAAAATAGTAGGTTTATATTGAGTATTTTATTTTTGTTTAATAACATAGGGTATGGAGTGTTCCAAACGGAGGACACCACTTGGAGATGGGTCAAGCAGCACCTACGGGTGGCTTGTACCGACGTGGCGCAAAAGGGGGTGCGACGTTAGACAGGATGCGGCCCGGCGCGCCGATGAAACCTAGAGCAGGTGGTTATCGCTTGAAGCATTTCATGCTGAGGTTTTGGCACGAGTTCTCGTGGTATGGGTCATCTCGTTACACTTTGGTGTATGGGATGAGTGCGTGCCTTGTGGGTACAGTAGTACACCTCTGATTAGAGTCATAAATCTTTTCGAAAAGTCGAGCCCACGGTCAAGGGCGGGTTGCGTGACATCCCACAGTTAGCTTACTTTCAAGATGAATGTGCATGATGGTTTGACATGTAAGGACTGTTGTGCGAGGAGGGAAAACGTACTTCTCGAGTTAGATGGTATTATGATGTTCATGTTTAATATTCCGCACGATTAAATTTGACTACACTAAATGCAATAACTGAAAAATGTACTTTTCCGCACTTTTAGCCATTACCCTTCCTTTGTTATTACCTTGCATTGCTATTGCATTTGCGGTGGTTTGTTGAGTACTTTTTGTACTCATATCCGTTGGACACACCATTCAGAGGATGCCTACTACGAGGAAGATGGTCTAGAGTAGCGACCTAGTCAAGAAGAAGATCCTAAAGAGTGCGTTGGTCATGCTTTTAATTATTTATTTTATTTTTACTCTTATGTAATAATTGTGGTCTGCGTACCACGAATGTTTGTCGTATGTACGTTGTCGCATGATGAACCTCTTGTATTATTGTTTTTCGTTGGAAATTCAATAATGTTCCGATTTCGATAAATCGGGGCCTCACACATTGAAAAGGTCAATTTCCTTTAGTGAAAATTCCATAGGTGGAAGCGCCCAGGGGCAATGAAGCTCATTCCATCTTAACCAAAGCCATCGCAAACGGGGAGCTCTACATATGGCTTCTAAGTTCAGAACACCTAGCCCTCCTAGCCATCGAGGCAAACATGTGGTACGCTAGTTCACCAGGCAGAACACCCTGTTTGATGCCTGAGCATCTCCATGGGTCCACAGAAAACTTCTGCGGATCTTATCAATTTGTCTGAACAGCCACTTCTGTTCTCTGAAAACGGTTAAGTGGAAAAATGGTATAGCCGAAAGGCAAGCATTGATCAACGCGAGTCTACCTCCTTTGGATAAAAAACCTTTTTTCCAGTTGGCTAGCTTATTGGAAGTTTTTTCAATTAAAGGCTGAAAATGTACCTTTCGAACCCTGCTATGGTGTAGTGGGAGCCCCAAGTATTTGCACGGAAAACTAGCTTGATTAGCAGGGAAGATGAGTTGAATTTGGTGTAGATCAATATTCACAGCAAATTGGAAATATTTGTGTCTTCGAGAGGTTTATCTTCAGTCCGAAAGCTTTACCAAAGAACTCGAGGACAAGACCAAATCCAATCAGATCATTATTCGAGATCCCCAACAGGACAGAGACAAAGCAAAATCCAACAAATTCTGAAGCTTTATGCAGGCAGGAAATCAAGCTTAGGTCTATGAAGCATTAGTACCTCAACTCGAGCGGCACCAGCTCTCCGTTACAACGGGTAATCCTTGCAATACAAGCATGGTTCATTGAAAGATTAGGCTATTATTATGCATTGGTATTGGCTAGAACAAGAGGCATAAAGCAGTAGTACAATTCAGACCGCAAGTGGGATGGGAGAGAAGCAAATCAAAGCATAGCATTAGGTGGGGTGGGGATCTAAGTTCTAATTTACCTCTCTCTCATTATTTCCAATCAAATCTGATGATCAACGCTTGGTGAAGCTACTCTCCTCGCGGCCAAGCCAAGGCATCTCGAGTGCACCCTCCAGTACGGTGGTGAGCAGTGCCAGGGCCTATTCTTCCTCCTCCCTCGATGGCGCCCTCCACTCGTGGAGCTCCTCGGTGGAGGGCCTGAGGAGTCAAATCCGTCGGGACAGAGCCAATAGTTGGACGGCTGCCCCCACCCTCTCCAGCACTGGCTCCTCTCTCGCCTCCTCCCGACGGTCGTCAGCCATGGAAAACCTAAGCGCAACCGTATTGCATGAGGAGAAAACAAGGAGAAATCCCGGTCGCAAGAGGAGTTTTTTTCTGTCCCAGTGGAACGACGGGGATAGGGAACGAATGACCTGTGGAAATTTCAGCCCTTTAGACATCCAAAAGGTTGCCCGGGATCCACATAACATTAAATTCATGGGCCAAAATATCCCTAGGGAATGGTCCAAAATCCCCATGGGGATTGGGTTTTCCAAACAAGGTCTTAGAGAGTTTTTAGAGTATCTATTGGAGTCTTGAAAATGCTCCAAACTCATGTCAATATAGACTATTATTGATTTTAGTTAAGATTAAAATTAAACTAAAATTGTAAATACTCGTTAACTAACTGAATATTACATATCACACATCATCAACGATAGTTGCATGCATGAGGTTGGAGAAAATTCATGAAGATGTGTGCACGGGACAAAAAAGGAAGGAGGTGTGCAGCATGCAATATAAAATTTTGGAAGACCAAAATAAAATAGGTGACATATGACAGATAAATTTGGAAGATTGTAGAAAAACAAAGAGACTTACCATATGAACGGTTGATTCTGATGCATGACAAATATTAATGATTGATTTACATAATTATTAAAATGTAAAAAATTAAAGGTGACCTATATCATCATCTTTAATTATAGCTATTAGATCAAATCAAAGTAAGGGTTTATATTGTTTTAGAAGTACCTTAAAATTTCCTTTATAAAAAATGATGTTTATCAAGTTATATGGATATGTTCTCATGGTGTACCCAACTATATTTGTAACTATAGGATATCACCATCTGTTGGGCACATGTGCCAAGTAACAATCACCTATGGAATTTAGACCCAAAATTAAGGACCCAAGTTTAAATAATATAGTACAATTTGTAGCCAAAATAAAAGAAATTATTTGGAATGAATAATTCCATCGTTCTTATAAACTAAGTATTTTGTCCCTGAGAGTACTCCAAAGTTAAATGTAAATCATTCAAGGCCTTGGAGGTGTAGAACATGTGAAGGATGGCATTCCAAAGGCTCTACGCCGGTGCGAAGGTCTCCGAAGGGTTGTCACTATCTTAGACAAGACATTTGTTTTCCAAGGGTTTTCACATGAGAGTTTACTAAAGGGCGATCTCATCTTGCTTGGTATTCTTGGAAGTTTTTTGTGGTGGAGTTCTTTGGTTTTATTGCTAAATCTTGAGCATAGAGAGTTTGGCAATTGGCACTAGCAATCTTTCAACATATTTATTATTCTTGGAGGTACTACCTTCAAGATGGTTAAACGTTGATCCTTGAGCACCCAAAAGATTGTAGTGCGCTCGGAAAAGTTTGTGAAAGCTCTACCTTAGCTTCGATAAAATAACTAGAAGAAAACCAACCTCAACTTCAATGGTCACTTGGTAGGAAAAGGGTTAAAAGAGACACAATCTTTTAGGGCCTCAACGGAGATATAGGATCGTTGGATCCAAGCTCTAGGAAATATCCTCATGTCCATACTTTGCTTGTTAGCCCTTAGTTTAATATTGCTTGATCCACTAGCCCACTAGCTTGATTTATATTTTATTGTGTAAAATTTGTTGCTAGCAATTATACACATACATGCATTCATTTAGATTGTTAGCTAAATTTCATTATATATATATATATATGGATTTTCTAGAGTGCCCATAACATTGGATCAAACTAGAACATCTAGACCCTGGAGCATCCGATATTTCCTCTAGCACCTAGAACATCTAGATTCACCTGAAACACCCGAACCTTGAGAAATCTGAACTAACAATTTTCGAAGAATTGTTCAGATTGCCTATTCACCCGCGAACCTATCTAAATTATTTTGCATTTATTTTCTCATGCAAACAAGCAATCCCAACTCTCTACCCATAGGCCAAATTCACAAAGCGAGTCCACCCGGATCCCTGCTAATGGTGTTCACACACTGATAGTTGGTGCACCAAGTAAGAGGGGTTCAAGTTTTTTGGACTCACTCCTCTCCCATCTTTGAGAGCCAAAAGATAACCAACAAGCATCATCAACACTACTCCAACCCTAAGGAGAGTGGAGGGATGGCCACAACCCAATGGATCATGCCACCCCTTCATCGTCGTGATAGGACAATACCTACCATCTTGCCATCCTTTAGTCGACAGCAGAGAGACAATATCTTTTCTTCCGTCTCGTCTCAAAGGTAGGGAGCCCTTAAGGACACATGAGCCATTCTTAAATATCGCTAGGAGAGGCACCTAGGGGGAGGAGCCTCAGAGAAATGGGTGTCCTCCATCTCCACCGCTAGACACCTAGTTCCCCCGACACATGAGCACATACGACCCAAGCGCCATATCTTGTGGCTTTGGGTGCGAGGTTTTCACTAGGAAGCTATGTTAGGTCTGTTTATGTAGCATTGACAATCAATCATAAGTTTTCTTGTTATGAGTAGTTATGAGAGACGAAGGACTCTATATCATTGTCGTAGAGGCAAGTCAAAGTATGACTTCCTCTACATCCTAATCGAATTCAGGATATGCTACAACAAGGGATCCACACCCATCTCATGGATGACACATGCCTTCGAAAACAAAAGATGACAGAAACGTAAGTAGTGGACTTAGATTTCCCACTCCAATACCACGTTAAATTATAGAGAGAAGATAAGATTTATATTTTGTAACATGGTGATCATATTGAGCTTTGGAAACCGACAATTGTATCGAGAAACTAAGATTTATATTGCCTAAAGAGACAGAGAATAAACCCTAGGAAAAAGAATTGATATAAATTTTATCATAATTTCTCGATAACTACTATATACTGTGATAATATTTTTAGATTTGTTTTTATTGCATTCCATGATTGTGTCTATGCAACCGCGACACAAAAGAATCTTTATTTTCTTCCCGACTTCTTCTCCCACGGGCATGACAAGACATGCTTAAACTATCTCAGTGTACTTGCACCATGCAACCATGCAGCCACGCGGAGAAAGCGTAGGCGGACAAGGGTGTGATTTTCTATTCCAATCCGGCTACAACGTTGAAACCCATCATCCTCACACACAGGACAGAACCTGGCCAATTATTGCCATACCCAGACAATGCTCACAAGCCTCAGATCATTTGTGCAACAACCTAACACAAACCTGCTTGCTGGTGTGCAAGAAAGTGTTTAATTATCAGGTTAGTGTGTTGTGTTCCAATTGTCATCTCAAGGTAGCTTGTCCAGGAAGCATGCCAGATGATGTCATGAACCTGAGCAACAAGCATATGGGGGACAAGCATTCCTCATGATATATAAATAGTCTTTAGGCCGTGTTCGGATCTTTAATTCTGAATTTTAGTCTCGTCACATCGGATATTTGAATGTTATTTTAGAGTATTAAATGTAGACTATTTATAAAACTCATTCATAATTGGTGGATTATTTGCGAGACGAATCGAATGAGGCTAATTACGTCATGATTTGACAATGTGATGCTACAGTAAACATTTGCTAATCATTGATTAATTAGGCTTAAAAAATTATCTCGTGAATAATCCTTCAATTTTGTAATTATTTTTATAATCAGATCAAGTTTAATCCTTCAAATTGATGTCCAAATATCCGATGTGACACGGACTAAACTTTAGTCCATGAAACCAAACACCCCTTACTCAGTCCCACAAAATGCTTTGTTTTTATAATAAAGTTGATAAATTAGTAACGAGAGTAAAATATTAAGGCGTTTTTTATTAATAGCAAAGTTGCATTGTAAAGTGATAATTAGAAGGTAGTAAATAAATTAAAAAATTGATTTAGGTACTGTAAGACTGATACTCTAGAAAAAATCTTTTGAAATAAACTTAAAAGGATTAGAAATAATTTCTTTTTAGATAAGGTGACGGGAGTAGTAAAGTTCTAGAAAGACAGGTTGCTCTGAAAAGGGCAAACCCACAAAGAAACGAGATATGCTTCCGGTGTTCACACTTGCTTGCGCTAGCTGCTTGGCCCCGAAGGAGCTCGCTTTCTTATAAAAAGGTAGGTCTTCCAATGAGGAAGAGACCACTCACCACCACCAGCAGCACCAGCAGCCGCCGCAACGATGGAGCGCCAGCACGGCACGAGGCGGCCATTGCCGCGCCGCGGCCAGGTCTTGGCGGCCATATTCGCGAGCCTGTTCCGGTGCCTTTTGCCCGGGAAGGAGATCGACAGGAAGGGAGGAGGGCTCAAAGAAGGCGGAGGCAGTGGCGGCGGTTGCAACGGCGGCCACCGCGTGGTTCCCCGTGGTTGATCGAGTCCTCCGGACGGAATTAAGACGGTACGTCGGCACGTTAAAAAATAACCGGGTTTCTTGCCGAAGAACATCCGAATGCTGAAGAAGCGAGCATCGGCCGGGGTCGGTTCCGATGAGATCCCAATCGGAGTCGCGTTGCTGCAGCGCTGGTTCCTGGATCCTGGACCGGAATCTGCTCCTCCTGCTGAAAGAGTCGAGAATGGGATTGGGCCGGTGGGTCGGAGTGAGTGCGTGCGTGAGTGGAGTTCAATAAATCTGTCGCTGAGTGCAAGCTCTTGAATCATGGAGTCTGTAAATTCCAGAGCTGATGGGGTGGATTCCGAGCATCGTCGTAGTGCGGTGAATGAAATTCTGATTTGTGTTGCAAATTTCTTGGCCTCCAATATGCTCATATGCATGCTACATTCGGCTCTGTTCTTCCCTGATGTTACCGTGTCATGAAACTGGCTTGCGAGGTTGCTTTCTGTCATTTGGGACATGTCGATTTTTTACATCTTGTGAATCCACGAACAATGAACAAACCCAACTTTTTGGTGAGACGATCTTAAACTTATCATTGTCGGACTTATGTATCAGTGATAAAATTATGGTAAAAATAATACGGATGATCTTAGTTATTATTGAAGTATATGTATTAATTAAAAAAATCTTAGTTATTAAACTATATATCAATGACAAAGTTATGGTAAAAATAATAAAAGTTGATAGACCTGTACTGTCAAGTGCCAGCGCATCTCGATGCTCAAAATCCCGGGGGAAAAATCGAGGTACACTTGGAACTTGGGTAAGGTTGGCAACGGGCACAGACCCGTCGGGTTTTGCCCGCTCAGACCCGTGCCCGCGACACTAAAATGAGACCCGTTAAAAAACCCATACCCGTCACGGGTTCGTTTTTAAGCCCAGACCCATGCTCGTTCGGGTCTCGGGTCGCCCATGGATCACCCGTGCCCGTTAACTAGCATAAGCATGCACGGCTAGTCTGGTCCACAGAGCCATGCACAGAGCCCGCGACACTAGCAAACTGATAAAAATAGAATGAATAACAATTTCATTGGTCACCAACCATAATTCTATATAGCCTAGGTTTGGGTTTAGGGTTTGGGATGGCTATTCTCTGTTATATACTCTGTATATTGGGTCAAGGTATTGGGCTGGATTATGGGCTCAAAGGCTAAAATAGAGGCCTATATAATTATTGGGCCAGGTAAAAAAAAACCCACGGGTTTACGGGTTCGGGTTCTACGATCCCAGACCCGAACCCGCGAACCCGATGGGTTCAAATTTCTGCCCATTAACAGACCCGCGGGTCGAAAAATTGACCCAGACCCGTGCCCTAATGGAGTAAAAACTCATCGGGTTTCGGGTTTCGGGTACCCGTTGCCAACCCTAAACTTGGGAGCAGAGACTTCTCCTGCAAACTATACGTGACGTACTCCACGTCCTCACATCAACTGCCATAGAGTCCTCCGTATTGAGCAAAGCAAGGCCAGGATCCGTTTAGATGGATATCTCGCCGGATGGGATACGGTTATCTTCCGGGAGAGTAATATTTTTTCAATATGTTTAATGAAAGGATTTTAAAAAAAATTCTGAATTAGCTCATTTAATATTGAATGAAATGATGTGTCGTCTTCTACTTTGTTGTAACACATTTAATTTTTCATTTATAAATATTCAAATGATTTTTACTCTCAAATCATTTATCCAGTTTATGATCTAATTACATCATTGTATTGATTACAATTTAATCTATAAAACAAGATCTCATATGATTATATTTTTGTTAAAAAAATATATTTGACAAGTGGGTCCCACAAAATTTTAACTTATCTATATGCTCCGAACCAAACAAAAAATTGTCTCATCTCATCTATCCAACAAAACATCTCATCTCTAAATTCATAAATAGGATCATTCCATGCAAATTGAACGGACCCTAAAATTGCGGGCCTTTTGTTCGGGCCCACTGGCTGACCGAAGCAAATCGTCGGTTTCTTCATCCTATCCAACCCGGCAATCCCTGTGGGCTGTGGCTCCCGACACCTCTGCTTTTTCGTGGCGAGCGGCGCTTTGTCAGTCATCACTCGTCCCTGTCCGCCGCACGTTGGTGTGATCATTTTTAAGATTAGAATTTGGCTAATGTCAAGCGGAAAAGTTGCGGGCAGAGATGTTTTTAGACGGATGAGAGCCGCAGAGCTTCCCACCACCCTGCAACTCTTGATGTTGAGCTCGTTCTCCATGTCAATTTCTCTTGCTTGCGCGAGCTTACAGCTCAGGAGGAAATGCTAATTGTTCATTTACGATAGACATGCATGGTTCCCTCGTGGTAAATGAGCGGCATTTTCATTAACGGATACAGTGAACAGCGAGGCTATGGGTGCCTGCTGGTTGGTGGCTTGCGTGGAATGTTTTTTCTTT
Source organism: Zizania palustris (assembly GCA_019279435.1). Lineage (NCBI taxonomy): Eukaryota > Viridiplantae > Streptophyta > Magnoliopsida > Poales > Poaceae > Zizania > Zizania palustris. The sequence goes on along the minus strand of JAAALK010000079.1, from coordinate 50,971,885 downwards.
GATTATAATCTCTCAATATTGTAATCTTACTGCTAAAAAAATATAGTGAACAGTGAGGAGTGAGGACTGAACAATCCTGCCAAGCCATGCATGAATTTGTTGCCTTGCAATTTGCAAAGCTAGCGTCTTGGCTGCATCCTGGAGGCTCGTGTGCGTCTACCGTTTGGTCTTTCTTGGTGATGAGGCTTAGCTTGAGACTTCAGGGCTAAGAAAAGTTTCGATTCACTAACCGTTGATTCCAGAAGAGGGAGACCTGCTGGTAGCAGGCTTAACGACACGTCCACGGCAGCGCTGGAATCCCCCGTTTAATCTGTTCCGTCTCGCGGCACCGTTAAGTTGTCGTTGTCCCCGTCCAGCTGGGGTTCACTGGCGGCTGCGGCCAGAGCATCAACACGGCTCACCCGCGACGTGCCATGGATTTGCCCGAAACTCTGAAACAGGCCCGTCGATGGCCAAGTGCCATGTGGGCAACGGCACAGGCCCCCTAAAGTTAACAGGGTCTCCAAATTTCAAATATTTAAAGCCCATAGCTATTAGCTATTGCTGATACTTTGCTTATACGAGAAGACCCAACCAGCTGTAAGTGCCGCTCGGCCAGTCCGCCAGATGCCCATAGGCTAGATGCATCGTATGTGACTTACTGACTTCGTGTATTAGCATCTACGGAGATTTGAACAATATCAAAGATATGAAAAAACTTTTGTTTTTTTGTTTACTTCAGATAAGTTGCGATCTTTACATGATAAAAGTGTGATGGTTACTTGTGTTAATATGGAGGATGCCCTTAAGAGTAAAGAACACAAAGATATTGATGGGACGGAATTATTTGGGGAGTTGATTTGATCCAAGATTTACTAAAGAAATCTATGGGTCCTTTTGATATTTTGAAGTTTCTAAAAAAGCGTCCCTATTATCCAAATGCCATCATTGCATATAGAATTTTGTTAACCATTTTGGTTACTGTTGTATCTGCAGAAAGAAGCTTTTCTAAACTAAAGTTGTTAAAATCTTACATGCGTTCTACTATGACACAAGAAAGACTTAATAGATTGGCAATGATATCAATTGAAAATGATGTCTTCGAGGATACTGATTATGAAGGCATAATTGAAGATTTTATTTCAAGAAACACAAGGCGGATGTTGTTTTTTAGTAGAACATGATGTAAACACTATAGTTCAGAAGTATACATTATTAAGTACATATTATTTTTTATAATTTTAAAGCCTCTATTATAATCTCGTTTCGGGGCCTCATTTTTTTTTTGAGACGGGCCTGCTCCGAAACGTCGAGACTAGAGAGAGACCTGGCCACGGCGTAGTATCCATCAGCCACCTATCTTGTTCGTCTCGATCCTCAGCTCGGCGCGGGTGCGGGGTGTGGGGACGTCGCGCGCGTGAGCGATCCTGCGCGGGCGCGCGACGAGCTAGACGTACGTGCGTCAACTTCAACTCGCACATGTGCAATGTACCGGCCACCGCCTCCGGTCCGGGGCCTGGTAAAGTGGAATCGTCCCGAATATACCCCGCATGAGTCCAAAAACATGGCGGCTGCCGGACTGAAAAAAAATCAGTGGGCAGAATCCGGCGGGGAGATCGACCAGAGTGGCCTCGTCGGAATAGGAACGGCGACGCCGGCCGAAGGCGGGATAAAAAAAGTAGAAGACGGCCACGTGCGCGCGTCCAACTTAGGCCCACCGCCCATGGCATTATTATTTAGGAGGTGTTTAGATAACGGTTAAAGTTTATTAAACCTAATTAATCCATAATTAATAAATATTTATTGTACCATTACATTGTCAAATCGTGGAGTAATTAGGTTAATTAGATTTATTTCACGAATAACACTGATTATGAATAAGTTTTGTAAATATTTTAAATTTAATATTCTAAAATAATATTAAAGATGTAACGGAGATTTATCTCACCTATACAAACATCCATAGCATATGCTAGACGCCACCGGCACGCGAGATCCAAGAAAACGTGGAGTATGCAATGAGTAATCACTGCCCTTTTTCTACAGGAGAACACTCATGTAAGTGGAATTGGTCACAATCTCTCATTACATTCGTACTAAAATAAATACATTTTTGTGTTGATGTGGATAAAAAAGTATGAAAACAATAATAACTTCGAAAATGTGTTTTTTATAATTTACTTGTTCTATATTATATTATATTATATTTATTTATTTATTATAAATTTAGTCAAACTTAAAATAGGTTGAGTTATGATAACCTACAAAATAAACTTATTTTAGAACGGAAGCTAGTAAACAAATTGCATCAGTTTGTGGCCCGACGTAATCAAGACGATTCCTCAATAGCGTAAGAGCAACTTCAACGGTAACCTTTAAGTTAGGGCTATTTTTTAGAGTACTGTTTTCTGCGTTCAACTTCAGCAGTGGCTCTCAAAATAAAGCTCATATTTTTAATTTTCATCATTTCTTCACACACTATACATATGTATTTGATAAAATCATAGTATATAATAAATTATTTATTATTTAATAATGAATGATTATATTTAAATATTCAGATTTTTAAATGCAAATACAAATATTCAAATTTAAATATAGGTACATAATCATCTATCATATTAAACAATCGAAACAAAATCATCTATCATATTTAAATATTCAAATTTTTTAATTCAAATACAAATATTCAAATTTAAATATAGCAACATAATCATCTATCATATTAAACAATAGAAACATAATCATCTATCATTTTAAACAATAGGAACATAATCATCTATCATATTTAAATATTCAAAATTTTAAATACAAATACAAATATTCAAATTTAATTATTGAAACATAACCATCTAAACAAAAGGAACATAATTATATTGCATATTTGAATATTTAAATGCAAATATAAATATTCAAATTTAAACAAGCGGGAAGCACGTGCGTCCACGTGGCGCAGATGAGAGCCGGGATAGAGGCCCTAGGGATAAGATTTTGGTGGTCTATTTTGAGAGCTCTTTTATTTTTGAAAACCCGAGTAAAAATACGTTGGAACTCAATTTTTCTCGCGGAACCGGTCAGAGTTGCTCTTACTGTGCCCTGCTGCGGTTCCCGTGACGGTCCATCTAGCCCGTTCATGTTTAATCCGACGGTTGTGGAGACGCGGAGATGCATACGCATCCGGCCGTGTTCGATCGGGGACGTAAGCGGTGCGTTCGTCAGCCAGTGACGCCCTCGCTACGCTGCTCTGGCGAACTGATCCATTCTCATTGGTGTAAGAGATATCAATGTAATCCTATATCTTTATTATGAGAAATTTTATATCTAAAATATATTTTCAATAATTTTTATGCTTAGTTTCTATTTTCTAAATATTTCTAAAAAAATTCTTCAGTCTCCTAGTTATAAAGTAGTTATAAAGGAAAGACTGGAGATAATCATTTACGATATAAGAATATAATATTAAGAGTTTATTGAAGAGTAAAAAATTGAAAAAATAAGTTTTAAAAGCTCTCTTACACCGTTGAGCTACTTAATTTTAGGGCTAAATTTTTTCATATCATTATAATTTTCACAGTTTTAAAATATATTATCGGTATGTCACTAACTGACAGATGGGACCTACCACAATCAATGATAGTTCCATTTTCAAATTATAGAAAATTGTAATTGCATTTTTTCAATTTTTGCTTAATTTTATCTTATCAAATTACAGATCATCCCTTGAAAGCGTGGCTATTATAAACAAATGCAATGATGCAACTGGCTCTCGTGCGTCGACTAGTCGCCACTCCTTTGCTCGCTTCATCGCTCCGCTCGAGCAATCAAAAGATCGAATGGTGGTGGCGTTAATGAAATTCCCTCTCTATAAGATTAGCCCCTTCGCTCGCACTCCACGCCACGCTTCTTTGTCCGCCTCACCCACCTTTTCTCCGGCGGCGCAAACTGCGAAGAGCGAGCGAGCGAGCGACGCCATGGATGCGCAGGACTACGAGGAGAGGAAGAAGAAGCCCCACGGGAACCCCCACCCCAGGAGGGGCGACATCCTCAGGAACATCGTAAAGGAAACGTTCGGCCGGGCGGACCCCCCGGCGACGACTGGACCTCACGGCGGCGGCGGCGGCAACGGAGGAGGAGGAGGAGGAGGAGGCGGCGGCGGCGGCTCCGGCTCCGACGCTGCGGACCACGGCCACGACTGATATTTATCGATTCTTGCGTCCGACCCCCGTTGTGCGTATCAGCGTACGTAGAGGGCACGTGTGTTTAGATAGATTGGCTATGTCGAATAATCCTTGATCAAGCCATCCATGGGGTCGCACCGGGGAAGGGCATGCTGTAATTGTGTGGTTCCGATGAGATAAATGAGGGCAATGAGCCATTGCTGGTACTGGTGCTGGTGCTGGTGCTCCGATGTTCACGAACCGTTTAGAAGGTGATTAGTATGAGATTAGTAAAAAGTTAGTAGTAAACTTAGAGAGTTAAGTTTGTTGAGAGTTAAGTCTGTGATGAGTAGGAAACTTAAGAGCTAAGTTAGTCATGTATACAATGACTCATTTGAACAAGAAAACAAAGGATTTGGTGGCGGGCTCGACAGGGCTTCCTGTGCGAGATTTTCTGTTATTTGGTTCTTACTGTTTTACTGTGGATTATGTGTTCTGTGTTATTTGTTTTGATCTAGGATACTAATAATTTGGTATCAGAGTTTCGTTGACGGAGATGGAGATAGAGATAAAAATTAGAATCAGCATGAAGCTTGATTTGTTGTTGAAGAAGATGGACGGACGAATCAAGAGGATAGACGAGGAGAAGAAAATGTATAGATTGGATTTCTTACCCATAAAATTTGCATTGAATTTTAGGGTTCCTAAAGTCTATAGTGAAGTGGAGAAAGAGGATCTCGTTCCTGAGAAGAAGAATAACTCTTTTGAGGTATTTGTAGTGAAGAAGATATAGGAAGATCAAGAGAAGGGATTACCAGCGGTTGAAGACCAATACAGTGAAGAACAACACACTTTGGTGATGGCACTCTTCGCAACCTCCATCATGTTGTAGAAAATTCACACTATAAGCTCCCTAGCTAGCCGCCAAGTCCTTTTTTTTGTTCAAATGATACATCGTGTATTTCCCTATTTTTATAGTTAGGGCTAACTGGGCTCTCAGGTTTCCTACTAATCATAAATTTAACTCTCAAGTTTACTACTAACTTTCTACTAATCACCTTCTAGAAGGTTCTTAATATTAACAATTGGTATCAGAGCTAGCAACCATCGTATCTAACCAGTGACTTTGTAGAGGATGAGGTGTTACTTGTTTCGATCTCCGGTCATTAGGTGTTGCTAGCAACCTTAGGTAGGAAACTTGACCACGTAAAAAGTTATCAGCAACTTATAAGAGAGATTAGTCATATTTTCTTAATTCGGTCTTTTAAGACGTGAGAGATTTTCTGCTTGTAAGATTTTATCGGACGTAGATGAACATTTAAATATTAGGTGAGAGTAAAATAACTAAGATCTAGTACATTAACAATTACTATCAAATTCCTGCTGCCGCTTCTTCTTGCTTACGAAATGGTGCATATTTCACGAATCGTACAAGTGTGTGTCGCCGATGAACGATTGGTTCATTGATGACCCTTCCATCTCTCTCTCTGGTTCTAAGTTCTTCGTTTAAACAATGCAAGCATCTTTAATCCCAAAAGAATGTATTAGGGGTGTTTAGTTTGAGGGACTGAATTTTAGTCCCTGTCACATCGAATGTTTAGATACTATTTTAAAGTATTGAATGTACTATTTACAAAACTCATTTATAATCGGTGGATTATTTGCGAGACAAATTTAATAAACGTAATTACGTCATGATTTGATAATATGATGCTACAGTAAATATTTGCTAATTATGGGTTAATTAGGCTCAATAAATTCGTCTCGCAAATTATCCTCAAATTCTACAATTATTTTTATAATTAGCTTACTTTTAATCCTTCAATTTAATGTGCAAACATTCGATGTGACACATACTAAATTTTAGTCTACGGTACCAAACACCCCTTACTTTGCGGGAACGCGAATCCATGGGCAGCCTAAAGTTCTAAACCCATAGTCTGTGAAAATATAATAATTGGTGCCACTGTTGATAAATAATTTTACTCTGGAACAAAGAACACGATCCATGGAGATTCGCTCAGCTCGATCGCTTTGAGCTACGTAAACCCACCGTCTGTTGCCGATCTTATCCGTTCCACACTTCCTCCTTTGTTTTATCTTGTTTTTGGTGCACATAGTTAATTACAACTGATCTATTTTTATCCGAATACTTGAAATTAGATCAGTCTAAACCACCTTGCCAGTCCACTCGCACGTGTGGGAGGGTTCGCATGTTTACACCGCGTTACAGGCTTACTGCACACGGCATCAATTTAATTAGTACATGCATGTTTGGTTTAGTTCAGAATTATTGTTGTAATCCAGTATATTTTTATAAACTGAAATAAATACTAGTTTATTATAATCTAAAATATAGATTATAAAAATCCTAATAAATAGGCGTAACTCAGATTATTTTATAACCCGAATTACTGCAATCTTAAACTAAAACAGGCAACCCTTGCGCAACAAAATCACCTCACATGAATAAATATAAACTAGCATAAAATTAAGTTTAGTACAAAAAAGTGGCCACGACTTAGGAATTAGGGGTGTTTGGATAGCTTGTGAAAGTTTAATTTTTGTCACATCGGATATTCGAATACTAATTAGAAGAGCTAAACATAAAATAATTATAAAATTAATTGCATAAGTCTTGAGCTAATTCGTGAGACGAATCTATTAAACATAATTAATTCATCATTAGCGTATCTTTACTGCAGCATTGCATTATCAAATAATGAACTAATTATGTTTAATAAATATTTTAGAAATTCCTAAATAAATCTTAAAAATCAGAGTCAAGAAAAGAAATATCGAGTGGTCGGAAGTCAGACTCGAGAGTCGGCACTCCCGATTACCAAATTCGAGCCAAAGACTCAGGAGTCGGTATCAATACTACCGAGTGCTTGATCCGAGTCAGGACTCGGGAGTCATGGATTGGCTTGCCGAACCCGACCACGTGTTCCCAAAATCTGACTCCGTGCCTCGTGGGGATACAATCTTTCCTTTTCTTGTTCTGATTCTTTGGGATCGTGGTGAAGTCTATGGGATATGGTTATATGGAAACCGACTTGATTGAGATCGTGATAACGACACGATATCTGGTTGCTCCCATATAAATAACCATAGATTCGGCCGAAATCAAGATGATGAAAAATACAACAAACCCGTGTTAGGGTTTTGGTTGTCTTTTATCTCTGTTGTGCTGCCGCCGTAGACTACTCCATTTCATTTGTCGACGTGCACCAGAAACAGGAGAGCTGCAAGTCTCTGAAATATGCCACCCTTTGTGATCCTGCATCGAGAGAGGGAGAATAAGGTTTTTGAAAAGCGCTTCACATGACTGCTTAAGTTCGTCATCATATCGTGTTTTCCGACTACATCTACCGTCGTCGGGTGCTGCGATTCGACACCACAAGGAGTACTTCTGCACCGACTACGGATTCGTCTTCGGTAACATACAGTACGAATTTTCTGTACGTTTATTGATAATGTTTTGAGAAAACATAATTATTGTGTTCATGCTAAATCTAGCGGATGCAGTGAATTACCTTATTCAGAAATTAGTCAAGAAATTGCCTAATATTCCAACATGTACTCCTTGTTTCATAAAATATAATATATTTTAGAGTTCAAATTTTCGAATATATCAATTTAATATCCGTAAAAATAACTTTTACGTATAAAATATACATATTATATTTTGACTTTATTGTTTATTATTTTCGTTCAACCGCTCACATAACTACATCCATCCATCATACGGAAAATATTATGTTTTTTTGCAAATCTTCTTAATATATATATATGTGAGTTTAAAAATTAAAAATCTTAAAGATACTATTTTTTAGAACGAATGGAATATAACGCTTATGCCACGGATAAAATTGTACTCGATACTATACGATACGGCGATACGCTGGACCCAGCTCAATTTTTGTCGGTCCCTGTTGTCCGGTTTTCGCATTTCCACCGGACGGCGAGACGTCCATCGATCAGGACCGGTGTCACCAAATGGCACGTGTGGCTGAAGCTGTAATTTTTTTACTTAATTTATTTATAATTTACAAAAGTATATTACAGTTGTGAATTTTTACAAACCGTGAATATATATATTTATACCATCTTATTAGAAGTTATATTTTTGATTGGAGGCTGTTTTTGAAAAAAAAAGTCACAACACAAAGAAATATACTTTTGTAAACTATAAATAAAATAAAAGAAAAGAAAAAGGAAATTTTTTTGATTCCGTCTTGCTAAATTTAGGGACTAAATTTTATCTCTTTTAGTTTTTAAACTGTTAAACATAGTGACTAAAAGAAATTAAACTTTAACTCTGTGTGATTGCTAAAAGAGACTAAATGAATCCATTGACATGGTTTGTCCCTCATTATTGTTCCTCTCAGAGTAGAAAAAATAGCATCTACAGATATTTATTAGATACAATTTGATATTTATTTAACTGATTTAATGATCATCAATCACTATAACCAAATAGATATGTACTGAAGTTTAGTTAAAAAAGAAACCAAACATGAACTGAATTCGTACGCTTTTGACAAGTCTGGCGGACCTTGACGACGAGTCTGCGGCGTTTGTCGGTAACCCTTTGTCGTTTGCGTCGTCGTGTTTACCTCCTCTTCACGATTGGGCCGAATTGCTTTGGAGGAAACCGTGCTCATGTAGCTTACTGCTCCAGGCCGAGAGAAGTCATTCCAAATTCGACTTAGGCGTATTTCCATTGTAATTGCTATCCAACTTGCTATTTTTAAAAATAGCAATAATTGTTCAAAAATTGTCTCCATTGTACTTGCTATTTTAGGGAGCTTGGTATTTCTCTCACCAAACTTGCTACATTTGGTGAGAGAAATAGCAAGTTTTTTAAAATAGCAAGTACAATGGAGTGAGTAACAATATAGCAAGTCAATTAAAATAGGGAGACTTGCTATTGCTATGAATAGCAAGTCAAAAATAGCAATTACAACGGAGATGCTCTGAGTCTCACATGTTTGGATTTGGACTGTCTCCGGTCGATGCCTCGTTTGTAGTGCGGAATCACTTGGACTTGCACGCCCGCCCGCCCTGGAAGCAAAGATGGCCCCCAATATGATCAAGAGTGGGCCTGTTGGAAATCAGAAAATTTGATAATTTGCCACTTTCTCTCAATACAAACTTTTAATTATGATGCCCCTCTCCGAGACAATGACATTATTTAGATTAATGACATGCAAATTAGGATTGCAAAAAAATGAAGATACTTATTCGTCGGAAATCAAGGTAAATCATGAAAGCGAGTGCTGAACGATTATGTGTAGAGCAAGAGCAACAGGAGGGAACTTCTGGATAACTTGACTTTCTTTCATTACTAAGGAACCATTTGGCTTGAGTGTAAGTAGGGAAAGAATATGACCATAATTTACCAGACATATGTGATACATGTGGGTATGGGGTGTTTGGTTGGATAGATAGGATGAAACGATTTTTTATTAGTTATATATAACTTAGATAAGATAAACTTAAATTCAATAGGATCCACTTGTCAAATATATTTTTTTAACAAAAATATAATAATATGAGATCTTATTTTATAAATTAAATTATAATAAATACAATGATATAATTATATTATAAATTGTGCAAATGATTTGAGATTAAAAATTATTTGAATATTTATAAATAAAAAATTAAATACATAATAATCATTCAAAAGAACACACATTACCTTATCTAATATTAAATGAATTCATTTACTGACTCTCTATGTTCAATGTATTGAATGAATATTTCTTTCGACATTATCCAATTCACCTTTATCTTCTAACTAAACGGCTGAGCGGATAAGATATGGATATCCTATCTTGGATAAGCTATAATATAAATCACTGGTTTTTATTGTTCGAAAAGGAGGATCACAACAACTAGGATTGTGAAAATTATGAAACAAACTACGTGCAAACTGCATGTTATTAACACACGAACTCACGCATTTTCGGCACGCTCACTGCAGGCACGACCTACATGAACCCGATTACTCGCTCGTACTAGAAAAATACTAATCCACTATGTATTGTTGAATAAATGGGCTTGGTTTAAATTTATTTGAAGAATAATTTCTGAAAAAATATCAAAGGCCCACCATGTAGAGGGAGCATGTGAACATTTAGTCCCACCTTGCTAGTTCTAGGAGAGGAAGACCAACTTATAAGGGATGATGCTCTCCTTGCAACTAGACATATATGGGTGAGAGGAGACTAGAGAAACACGCGCGCTCTCGCTCGCCTCGCCGGGCTCGGGCCGGGCCGCGCGGGCGCATGACATGTGCGTGAATGGTCCGCCGAAATCGGCTCCGATTGCTTGCGCAGACGCGGCTCCCTTTTGCCGTTTCGTTTTGCTGCGGGTGTAATTGGTTGGAACGGTTCCAATTCATCTTTGGAGCAGTTACTAGTGGAGAACGAAGAGACGCCCTGATCACGTGTCTATTTCTCCTCCACCAAACACTGAGCGACGGTTTAGTGCGAAAGAGAGAACAGAAGAATACTCGCCGATCTCCTCTGTTTTGTGCTGCCATTCGTAGTCTACTTCGTTCCTCTCATCGGCGTGTACCGTTGAGTGGAAGAGCAGATCTCCGGAATCTGTCGCCTTCGAGATCTTGCACCGGGAGAAGGCAAATAAGGTTTTTGGGAAGCGCTCTGCGCGACTGCTCGTGTTCGTCCACCACGGCTCGTCTTCCTCTTCGCTCGACTGCTAACCATCATCGCCGTTGTCCGGTACCGCGCGTCTTCGTCGTGGTACCAGTCCGATCTGTGACTGCTCCAACTGTGAACATCCAGTACATTTCTGATGAAGACATCACTTCACATGATACACACATGCACCACCTGATACACATATGCATCAACCTGATACACACATGCACCACCTGATACACACATGCACCACCTGATACACATATGCACCAACCTGATACACACATGCACCACCTGATACACATATGCACCAACCTGATACACACATGCACCACCTGATACACACATGCATCACCATTAATTTCACCATGTTCGGTACATTATTCTTGTTCATGTGTATAGTGTACTGGTCTACCCTGGTTATGCGTATTCATCTGTTTCACGTCATGATTTATTTGTGGAATAAGTTAAACCTAATAGTGTTGTTATTTCCAACAATCCAAAAACCTTATTATAGGCACTGTGGTTTTGATATGGCTGGATTTGCCGATGCACTGAAGCCGGAGAAATTTTCCGGTGTGCACTTCAAGAGATGGCAGATCAAAGTCACTTTCGGCTAACAGCTATGAATGTCTACTGGGTTAGTAGTGGCAAACCTGAAGGAGATCTTTCTGCTGAAAAAGAGAAAGAGTTCAAGGATGCCACTACAATCTTTGTAGGATGCATTCTTAGTGTTCTTGCTGATCGTCTGTGTGAGGTGTATATGCACATGACAGATGCGAGTTATGGGATGCACTGAATGCCAAATTCGGTGCTACTGATGCTAGCAATGACTTGTATGTCATGGAGCAATTTCATGATTATAGGATGGTTAATAACCGTTCTGTGGTGGATCGGGCTCATGAAATACAGGCCATTGCTAAAGAACTCGAACTCCTAAAGTGTGCCTTACCAGACACGTTTGTGACTGCTTGCATTATTGTGAAACTACCTTCTTCATGAAGGAGTTTCGGTACTGCACTCAAACACAAGAGACAGGAATTCTCTGTTGAGAGTTTGATAAGGTCTCTTGATGTTGAGGAGAAAGCAAGGGAAAAGGACGCTGTGGCAAAAGGTGAGGGGCAATCGAGCGCCAACGTGGTGCATCAACCCTCAGGCAAGAACAAAGGGAAATTCAAAGTTAAACAAACTACCAACTACAAGAAGAAGAGTAACACAGATGCGAAGTGTCGCGCCCCGATTTCATAAATCAGGACTTTATTGAAATTCCATAGAAAATCAATAAAACAAGACGTTCATCACACGACCACGTACAAGACGATCAATCATTCACGGTTCGTAGACTGCATTAATACAAAAGTGAATGAAAGTGAAGAGAAACTAATAAAAATCAAGGGTCCTAGATGAACGCCTCCTTCCAGTCTCACCTTGACTGGGTCGCTACTCCAGACCTTCATCCTCCTCGTAGTAGACGAGCTCTGATGGTGTAAGTCAACGGGGTGAGTACAGATGTACTCAGCAAGCCACCGAATGCAAATATAATGCAAGGTAATAACAAGGGAGATAGTGGCTAGTTTTGCGGGAGAAGCATAGTTGTACAACATTTAATGTGATCAATTTATTAGTACTGAAAAGTAAACATGTGTATGCATCATCATCTTCTAACTCGAGGAGTACGTTTTACCTCCTCGCACAACAGTCCTTACATGCCATGAATAATCATTCAAACATTTGTAAACTAACTGCGAGTAGTCACACAACCCGCCCTTGACCGTGGGCTCGGCTTTTCGAAAAGATTAAATTACTCTGATCAGAGGTGTACCACTGTACCCACAAGGCACGCACTCATCACTTACACCAAAGTGTAACGAGATGACCCATTTCACGGGAACTCGTGCCAAAACCTTCCATATGGTTCCCTCCGACTCCACAACACCCTCTTATGGGTTTCGTATCGTGTCTCGACGTGTCGAGTGCTCACCATACCCCCCCATGAGCCATCGTCGGTACAAGTCGCCCGTAGGCTTGCCCCTTGTACCCCTCCACTATGATGCATAGAGCCAGAGTGTTCCACACTTCCAGTTAGGACTTACCCATTAGACTTGTGGTTGGTACGGAAGTGCTTTGCAACAGATCCCGCAGACCGGTCCTTATAGTGCCCCAAGTGCGACCAACCAGTTTCTGAGCTTGCACCCGGAACCCACCATACTTATAACTTAGCCAACTCCAACAGAGTCCAGAGACGAGAATAACGGGGAAATTCACATATCAGAATCCAGCTATCTACGACTCATTCTTTATATCCTATAGCGGTTGTGCCGGTACATTGGGCACTAGCTAATATAATATTTGTAGAGTGACAAGGAATTAAGGCTCAATAAGCATGGCTTGGGTTAGCACAAAAGGACGGGGATCTAATAAATATATAAGTGTAAGGCTTGATATTGGACTAATGCAATATTAACCTATGAGTTATAGCGATAATTTATTAAAACATGGGCTCAATAATGATCAATTGTTTCCACAGAGGTGGTCGATGACTTGCCTTGGTCCGTGAATGGTGAAGGTGGAACCTCGGGATAAGACTCGGGATCTTCGACGATGTAGTAGTCTTCTCGATACGAAAAAGTAAACACAACATTCAATAAACAATCCAAAATCAAGCATACAAGCATACAAGTCGTTGTTGGATTTAAGTAAGAGAGATAGAGTCTTAAATTCTAGGGAATTGTTACTTAAATATTTCAGATTGATTCCTAATGAGATTTCTGAATTTATGACTTGATGTAATTTATTTTTCCTAGGGGTTTTTATTTCCCCTTTTTAGAGATGAACTTAGAGAGGTATAAATTAGCCTTGATGTTTTTATGGTATCAAAAATAGTGACTTTAAATTATTAAGTCTTCTGAAGTTTGTTATCTAGCTTTAAGATAATTTTCATAAAGTATGGATCTTTACTATTAAAAAGGGCTTTGTGTAATATGATTTAATGGAACAAAGTGGGCAAAATGAATATTCTATTTTTATTGTATTAAAAATAGTAAACTTAAGTTGTTAGGTTTTCTGAAGTTATTATATAATTTGTCATGACATTTTTATAAAGTGTTTTACTTCTATTATACGAATTACTTAATTATCCTACAAGGGCTTTTGCAATATTAATTAATAGATTAAAGTGGGCAAAGTGAACATGTTACTTTTGTTGCATTAAAACAGTGGAATAAAGTAATTAAGTCCTCTGAATCTATTCATGATATTTTTGTAAAGTGTTGCATTATTATTAATCATTTATCTTAAAGGGCCTTGGAAATAAATTAAAATGAGAAAAGTGAATTATTATATTTTTATTGGCTTATAAACAGTGTACTGGAGTCAATATATCATCTAAAATTAATATATAAATTTTTAAGAGTTTTTCTGATTTATTTAAATGAAATAATAATTAAACCCTAAAGGGGTCTTAGGAATGTTATCTAATAAAATGTCTTGGACACAATGGTCATTCCATTTTTATTGTATTAATAACAGTGAAATGGAGCCATTATATCTTCTGGAATTAATTTATAAATTTTAAGGATCTTTCTGAATTATTTATTTAAAGTATTAATTAAACCCTAAAGGGGAATTTTCTTTATTATTTAATAAGGTTATTATGTGCCAAATAAACATATTGCTTTTATTGCATAAAAGTGTAGAGGAAAAAAAGACAAATTTTCCAGAATTAAAATGGTGAAATTTGGAGTTATTTTGAGCAAGATATGGATTTTTAAAGTTTTAAACAAATTTCTGTATTTTATTTAAACCAGAAAACCTGCGGGGTCCACGGTGAGCCAACTCCACCATGGACCCGCGCACTGTGCGCGTGGGCCGGTCGGATCTGGACCGTCCGATCCAGATCCCACGGGCGGGCGTGATGCGGAGATTTTAAACTAAAATCAACGGGTCAGATCAGCCCGTACCGGTTCGATCAGGATTGAGGGCTCAGATTAGATCTGGTGGGGATTTAACCTGCGCCCTCCGTTCAAGATTGAACGGTCCAGACGCCGTCCGGCACGGCACGCACGGGAAGGGGGTACGTACCCTTCTTCTCCGGCTCCGGCGGCGCTACGGCGGCGGATCCCCGACGAGGGCGAGGCCCTATGGCGCGTCTACGGCCAAAAATGGAAAGGGGGGCACAAGGGGGATCCCAGCATACCCGCGATGACGACGATGGGGTAGTGGCAGCGGCCAGCGACGAGGAGAGGGCGGCGATGTCCTCGGGTTGGCGGTGGCGAAGGTGTTCCGATGGTTGTCCGGTCCAGCGGAGGCGATGCCGAGGTAGGCGGGGCGACGACGGTTCCGACGAAGGCGATGGCGTGGACGGCGGTGGCCCAGAGCGTCGGTGATCATCGGCTGGAGCTCGAGCAGACGGGAGGGAGGGAAAGATGGAGGCAAGGCTCGGGAACGCGAGGGTTCGGGCTCTGGTGGCGCGGTGAAGTGCGGCTACGTTGGGGGGATTAAATAGGGGTCACCGGCGGCGGAAAAGGAAGGCTGACCGAGGGGAAATCGAGGAGGATTCCAAAAGCTCCGGCGAGGTTTCCATGCGCTCGGTTTGCTTTCCAAAAGGGATAAAACCGCGTGGCCATAGCCGGAATGGGATCTCTGGTGGATAAGGAAGTTGATCCGGGTATCAATTTGGAGGATCCGGCCGGCCGGCGGCAAAATGGCAAGGAGGGGCGTCGGTATGGAAGGGGATCCCCCCTTCCATCGAGGAAGACAGAACTGACAGGTGGCCCCCACCTGTCAGCAGCGGGCGCGAGGAGAAGAGGGGATGCCAGGCGGGCCAAGGATGGCAGCGACAGATGAGAGGCGCTCGGTGGCTGACGGGTGGGACCGACCAGGCGCGAGCGGGCGGGAAGCGAGGGAGGGCACGCCGACAGGTGGGTCCCGCCTATCGGTGGGCTCGACCGGAATGGGCTGGGCCGAAAGGCATTTGGAGGGGAAAACGGGGTTGCGGCCCAATTGAATTTAAAATTGTTTTTCTATTTAAAATAATTCCAGAAATTTAATTATTTGATTAAGGCTTGAAGCACTCTCGGAAAAATTTTGTAAAAATTCTCAAAAATATTTCTTGGCCTCTAGTTTATCCCATAAAATTTTCAAGTCCAAATTTTGA
This sequence comes from Zizania palustris, assembly GCA_019279435.1. Taxonomy (NCBI): domain Eukaryota; kingdom Viridiplantae; phylum Streptophyta; class Magnoliopsida; order Poales; family Poaceae; genus Zizania; species Zizania palustris. The sequence continues at coordinate 50,955,923 of JAAALK010000079.1, read as the reverse complement.
ATATTTATCCCTGTTTGGCTTTAATAGGGCTCTTTTAGGATTTTCTTTAATAACAATATTCAGAAATTCATTTAATTTTATTTTTCCTTTATTTTATTCCCTTTTAATTTTGGGGCTGTTACAATCCTATCCCCTTACAGAGAATCTCGTCGTCGAGATTCGAAGCGAACCTCGGGAGAACTAAGGGACGGAGTTTTACTAGTGCTCCGGATTAGGAGATGGTGTTACATCAGAAATAGGCAAAGCGATCTCCGGATCTGGGTTGGTTGAGATCAAATTTGGAGTGTCTGGGTTCTCTTTGTGGTGATCTAGGGTATGTCCCTCTGGGTTTGGAATGGAGGATGGCGCCCGCTTGGGGTAGGGGCACTCGTTGGCGTAGTGGCCTCCTTGGCGACAGTTGAAGCACACAATCAGCTTGCCGTTCCTGTCCCTCTTGTATCCAATAGCTTGTGCTGGTGTTCTTCCGTCTGGCGGTGCTTGGGGTGGGATGCCTGTGCTTGGTCCTCCCAAGGTGGTTCGTGGCTTGGCAAGGGTTGGGGCTTGAGGTGGAATCACTCTGGTTTCCGGCATAATTACTTTGTTCACCAATCTCTGAAAGTTGGTGAAGTCCCCGTAGATTAACTGAAGGGAGAGCTCGTGTTGGTGTTGATGGAGACGGAACAACTGTGCCTGCTGCTCTTGCATCTGCTTTTGTTGATGTTGCATCTGGGTAAGCAGCGTGGCGATCTGTTGGTTCTGTTTTGCCATCATCTCCGCAAGTGTGGGATGATAGACAACAGGGGTCTGCTGATGTCCAACTGCACCCCACTGAGGCAGATTGCCTGAGGTGTTTCCATCGTGTGGGGCTTCTGATCCTTGGTCATTGGCCATCCTGAAGTTGAAGAGTTCAAAAAGAAGGTGCCAATAGTTAAGGGGAAATTGTTACTGATTTTATTGCCCAGAATGAATAGTTTGACCTAAATGCTTACATATTTTATTTTAGTTCTTTATCAACTTTCACACTCATGCCTTATATTATTTTTAATATGATTTATCATATATTTTATTCACTCAACATTCATGTTGTATTAATTATTGTTAGAGGTTTAAGATGAAGTGATGTTGATTATATCTTATTGAATTCCGTGGTACCAAAAATTCTAGAAAATTTTTGGAACACAATTTTAATGCTTAGGAGAATTTTTAGGAAAATACTCTAGCTAATTGTTATTTTTAAATGAAATTTTTAGGCCTGTATTTTAGCTTTCCTCTTACTTGATTTATAGTGAATCCTTTTCTTGAAATTTATTCATTAATTACTTTATTTTATTCTTAACGCCTGACAAAAATCAAGGTGTTACAATCCTAACCTCCTTAACAAGAATCTCGTCCCGAGATTCGGAAAGGCTAGAAAGTCATGGATATGCTTTAGCTAGGAATCACTTCTTTACACTAGAGGCTTTAAATCTACATCTTCATAGATTGAGTTTGGCTAAGTTAGGGCTTTCCTGATAACGTGTATTGACTTCACGATTGGAGTTGATCTTGCAGAATGGCGACGAATGAATTATGTTGAGTTGAAACTAGCGGTAGATTCTCTCCTTTAGATTGGGATTATGATCTAATAGGTCTAGGAGGAAGAGGGAAATGATATTAAGCTTTATTTCAAAATGCATCGTTCTTGCGATTACATTTATTTTCTTTTATTTAATTTCTTCACTCATGTCTTATATTTGACATGAGTGGCAATACAAACAAGTAAAAGAAAACAATCAATCGTAAAACTACATCTACGGTAGCTCAGGGGACGACTCGATCACGGGCTCAATGGAGGGGGTCGGTGCAGGGGTGGTGGAACTGGAGGGTCCGGCGGGAGGTGCACTACGGGAAATCCTCTTGGGCTTCACTGTGGGAAACCGAAGCGATTTCCGCTTGCGAGGCGGAAGAGGGGCGATCTCCTCGAGATCCTTCTTTAGTTCCTTGAGCTGCTGGCGGAGCTGGGTGTTGATTATGGCGCCTTGGCGTAGAAGCTCATTCTGACGCCTCAACTCCTCTACCTCGAGGATCAATTGGGGGTTCTGTTGGGCTTGTCGACGGAGCTCAGCATTCTCGTGGGTCAGGTTCTCCGATGAGTGGCGGTAGAAGTCGATGGTGTCGTGCTGGCTGTCTGCGTCGAGAACAGCCTCTGTGTGGAGGTTGTCCATGGCCTCCAAGAGTCTCATGGTGCGGGTGATGGCGGAGTTGTTCTGAGGGAGGGAGCTGGTGTAGATACTGCGGTGACTCCTGGGTGTGCGCATGGGCATGAAGCGGTAGACGGTGTCGCGGAGGTGGCAGTCGTAGACCAGTCGAAGCTCGGCGAGGGACTGAAGAGCAGCTCGCTGGCTGGCCACCACGAACGAAGGTCCTCCAACTCCATGGGTGTAGAAGGGTGGCTGCGTAGAGGAGGGGCGAATAACAACCGTGACCTCGCAGTAGCTCTCGTTCGCATCGGGAAAGATCCCGTGGAACGTGGGCTCATGGGGAAACCCCAAGAAGTCGACGAGCACGCGAAGCTCGCGGATGAATTCGGCCTCATCACGAAGAGTCCCGCTCATGGTATGGACTGGCATCTACAAAAGAGAGAAAGTTTTTGTGAAAATCCCGGAAGATGAGAGGATAAGTAATTTTTGTAAGAAAATATAGTGAATATATATAAGTCCTAAGGTCAGGTCTGTTTGGCTCCCTACAGTCAAGTCGGCTCTGATACCATCTTGTCGCGCCCCGATTTAATAAATCAGGACTTTATTGAAATTCCATAGAAAATCAATAAAACAAGACGTTCATCACACGACCACGTACAAGACGGGCAATCATTCACGGTTCGTAGACCGCATTAATACAAAAGTGAATGAAAGTGAAGAGAAACTAATAAAAATCAAGGGTCCTAAATGAACGCCTCCTTCCAGTCTCGCCTTGACTGGGTCGCTACTCCAGACCTTCATCCTCCTCGTAGTAGACGGGCTCTGATGGTGTAAGTCAACGGGGTGAGTACAGATGTACTCAGCAAGCCACCGAATGCAAATATAATGCAAGGTAATAACAAGGGAGATAGTGGCTAGTTTTGCGGGAGAAGCATAGTTGTACAACATTTAATGTGATCAATTTATTAGTACTGAAAAGTAAACATGTGTATGCATCATCATTCAAAGTCTGTCAATGTGACCATTGGCAATACTGAAGATGGGAACGGGTATGGTAATTTTCCTACCGTTCTTTCAGTTGATCAGTCTACCAATTGGTGGGTTGATACAGGGGCTAATGTACATGTCTGTGCTGATATCTCTTTGTTCTCTTCTTACCAGGTCACTCGGGATTCTTTCGTCCTAATGGGGAATGGGTCTCATGCTTCTGTTCATGGTGTTGGCACGGTAGATCTGAAGTTTACTTCGGGAAAGATCGTGCAGCTGAAGAACGTGCAGCATGTCCCTTCTATCAACAAGAATATAGTTAGTGGCTCCCGTCTGTGTAGGGATGGGTTTAAATTGGTGTTTGAGTCTAATAAAGTAGTCGTATCGAAACATGGACTATTTATTGGTAAAGGCTACGAATGTGGTGGCTTGTTTCGCTTTTCCCTTTCTGATTTCTGCAATAAATTTGTGAACCATATATGTAGCAATGTTGGTGATGATGTCAATGTTTGACACTCACGTTTATGTCATATAAATTTTGGTTTGATGTCTCGGCTTTCTAGTATGAACTTAATTCCAAACATTTCCATTGTTAAAGGTTCTAAGTGCCATAGTTGTGTGCAGTCAAAGCAACGTCGTAAGCCTCACAAGGCAGCCGAGGAGAGAAACTTGGCACCACTAGAACTCGTACATTCAGATCTTTGTGAAATGAATGGCGTGTTAACAAAGGGTGGAAAACGATACTTCATGACGCTAATTGATGATGCGACTAGATTTTGCTATGTTTATCTATTAAAAACGAAAGATGAGGCTCTTGACTATTTTAAAATTTATAAGGCAGAAGCTGAAAATCAACTAGAGAGATAAATCAAAAGACTTAGGTCGGATCGTGGTGGAGAGTATTTTTCAAATGAGTTTGACTTATTTTGTGAGGAACATGGAATTATACATGAGAGAACACCTCCCTATTCACCCGAATCAAATGGGATTGCCGAAAGGAAGAACCGCACCTTGACTGACTTGGTTAATGTCATGTTAGACACTGCGGGATTATCTGAGGCATGATGGGGGAGGCGTTACTGACCTCTTGTCATGTATTAAATAGAGTTCCTAACAAGAATAAGGACAAAACCCCATACGAGATGTGGGTTGGAAGAAAACCATCACTTTCTTACTTGCGCACATGTGGTTGCTTGACGAAAGTCAATGTACCAATAACTAAGAAGCGCAAGCTTGGACCTAAAACTGTGGATTGTGTCTTTCTAGGATATGCTCATCGCAATATTGCCTATTGATTTTTAGTAGTAAAATCTGAGGTACCAGACATGCATGTTGGTACAATTATGGAGTCTCGAGATGCAACATTTTTTGATAGCATATTTCCAATGAAAGATACTCATAGCACTTCTAGTCAAACCCCTGAGATAATTCCCAATTCAATCACACCACCTGAGCTTTCTGAACAAACACATAAAACTGTCCCTGAGTAGGATGACAGTGAAGCTCCTAGGAGGAGCAAGAGACGAAGGATAATTAAATCCTTTGGTGATGATTTCACTGTGTACCTTATGGATGACACTCCCACGTCTATGTCAGAAGCATATGCATCTCCTGATGCAGACTACTAGAAAGAGGCTGTCCGTAGCGAGATGGATTCCATTATTGCTAACAGGACTTGGGAGGTGACAGAACGACCTTATGGTTGCAAACCTGTAGGGTGCAAGTGGGTGTTCAAAAAGAAGCTTAGGCCTGATTGTACTATTGAAAAGTATAAGGCTCGGCCTGTAGCTAAGGACTATACTCAGAAAGAAGGCGAAGATTTCTTTGACACTTACTCACCTGTTGCTCGATTGACCACTATTCGAGTACTACTTTCTTTGGCTGCCTCACATGGTCTTCTCGTTCATCAGATGAACGTTAAGACAACTTTTCTTAATGGTGAGCTGGATGAGGAAATTTACATGGATTAGCCTGATGGATTTGTAGTAAAAGGTCAAGAAGGCATGGTGTGTAAGCTATTAAAATCTTTGTATGGTTTGAAACAAGATCCTAAGCAATGGCATGAGAAGTTTGATAAAACTTTAACATTTGCTGGCTTTGCAGTCAATGAGGCAGATAAATGTGTATACTATCGCTATGGTGGGGGTGAGGGAGTTATTTTGTGCCTATATGTCGATGACATACTAATCTTTGGGACAAGTATTAATGTGATAAATGAGATCAAAACCTTCTTGTCTCAAAATTTTGATATGAAGGATCTGGGAGTGGCTGATGTAATTCTGAACATCAAGCTAATGAGGGATGAGAATGGGATTACACTTTTGCAGTCTCATTATGTGGAAAAGGTCTTAAGCCGCTTTGGCTATATGGACAGTAAGCCTTCTCCAACACCTTATGATCCTAGTTTGTTACTTCGAAAGAATAAGAGAGTTGCTATAAATCAATTGGAATACACCTAGATTATTGGATCACTCATGTACCTAGCTAGTGCTACTAGGCCTGACATTTCTTTTGCTGTTTGCAAATTGAGCCGATTTACTTCTAATCCGGGAGATGATCATTGGCGTGCGCTTGAGAGAGTCATGCGCTACCTAAGAGGTACCATGAGTTTTGGACTTCACTATACTGGGTACCCTTCGGTACTGAAGGGTTATAGTGATTCAAACTGGATCTCTGATATTGATGAGATCAAAGCCACGAGTGGATATGTGTTCACTCTTAGAGGTGCAGTTGTTTCATGGAGGTCTTGCAAACAGACCATATTGACGAGGTCAACCATGGAAGCAGAGCTCACGGTACTAGTCACAACCACTGTTGAAGCAGAATGGCTGCGTGATCTATTGATGGATTTACCAGTGGTTGAAAAACCAGTGCCGGCTATCCTTATGAACTGTGACAATCAAACAGTCATTGTTAAGGTGAATAGTTCTAAGGATAACATGAAATCGTCTAGACATGTAAAGAGACGATTGAAATCTGTCAGGAAGTTGAGAAACTTCGGAGTTATAACATTGGATTATATCCAAACATCTAAAAACCTGGCAGATCCCTTTACAAAGGGATTATCACGGAATGTGATAGACAATGCATCGAAGGAGATGGGTATGAGACCCATGTGAGTTATACTATGGTAGTAACCCAACCTATGTGATCGGCGATCCCGTGAATTAGGACCTGGGAAGAACAAGCCATCAGTTAACTGAAGAGAGTAATTCTAACCCACTCTAAGTGAAGATGCAATACTCTCAGAAACTGCTAGGCAGGTTGACGACTGTCTTAATGTGTTCTGTTGGCTATATTAGTGAAGATGCTATCCTGCAGAGCATTCTTGAAAGAACACACCTATATGAGCTCGATTGTTGGTCGCAGTCTATGAAAACTTGAGCAGTCTCCTAGTAAGCTCATGAAGAGACCAATGAGTATGACTTATACGCTCCACTCGAGGGGTAGGCTACTGACAGCCTAGTATCCGTTAAGACTTTAAGTAAAACTTACTTGCATAAAACTTGCAATTCAAGGCATAGTCCATTGTTCAAGTTGTGAGTGAGTGTAGCTTGAAGCTCTAGATGGATGTTCAACCTTAACCGGTCTCCATCAAAACACTGGTATATAAACAACACAAAGAATCAGGCAAATCTCTGTGGGACTTTGAGCTATGGTGAGGGATTGTTGAATAAATGGGCTTGACCCAAATTTATTTGAAAAATAATTCCTAGAAAAATCTCAAAGGCCCACTATGTAGAGGGAGCATGTGAACCTTCAGTCCCACCTTGCTAGTTCTAGGAGAGGAAGACCAACTTATAAGGGATGATGCTCTCCTTGCAACTAGACATATATGGGTGAGAAGAGACTAGAGAAACACACGCACGCGCTCGCTCGCCTCGCCTCGCCGGGCCGGGCCGGGCTCGAGCACGGGCACGGGCCGGGGGGCGCGAGCGCACGACATGCGCGTGAATGGTCCGCCGAAATCGGCTCCGATTGCTTGCGCAGACGCAGCTCCCTTTTGTCGTTCTGTTTTGCTGCGGGTGTAATTGGTTGGAACGGTTCCGATTCATCTTCGGAGCAGTTACTAGTGGAGAACGAAGAGACGCCCTGATCACGTGTCTATTTCTCCTCCACCAAACACTGAGCGACGGTTTAGTGCGAAAGAGAGAACAGAAGAATACTCGCCGATCTCCTCTGTTTTGTGCTGCCATTCGTAGTCTACTTCGTTCCTCTCATCGGCGTGCACCGTTGAGTGGAAGAGAAGGTCTCCGGAATCTATTGCCTTCGAGATCTTGCACCGGGAGAAGGCAAATAAGGTTTTTGGGAAGCGCTCCGCGCGACTGTTCGCATTCATCCACCACGGCTCGTCTTCCTCTTCGCTCGACTGCTATCCGTCGTCGCCGTCGTCCGGTACCCCGCGTCTTCGTTGTGGTACCAGTCCGATCTGTGACTGCTCCAACTGTGAACATCCGGTACGTTTCTGATGAAGACATCACTTCACATGGTACACACATGCACCACCTGATACACATATTCACCAACCTGATACACACATGCACCACCTGATACACACATGTACCACCTGATACACATATGCACCAACCTGATACACACATGCACCATCTGATACACATATGCACCAACCTGATACACACATGCACCACCTGATACACATATGCACCAACCTGATACACACATGCACCACCTGATACACACATGCATCACCATTAGTTTCACCATGTTCGGTACATTATTCTTATTCATGTGTATAGTGTACTGGTCTACCCTAGTTATACGTATTCATCTGTTTCACGTTATGATTTATTTGTGGAATAAGTTAAACCTAATAATGCTGTTATTTCCAATATATATCAGGATTATTGCTTACCTACTCTCTCCCTTAATCCTGGTGTGAATGTGTGATGAAAGAATAATGTAGGCTACAACTACAGTGGAATGCAAGAGGAGAAAAAGAGTAGAACTTTGTAACGATGCGAGCCCGTCGAGCCGATCCAGAATACATTGATAGCGTAACCGCGTATAACCTAAATATATACTACCAAACTTATTCTTTTATCAATTCGTCTCTATTGTTCAACCTATATACTCCTTGTTTCTAAATATGAATCATTCTAATATTTTCTATATTCATTCATAAATCAATGAACGCAGACACGTCTAAATTTATTGATCCATAGATAAACGTGAAAAATATTAGAATGACTTACATTAAAAGTATTTGTAATTGTGAACATACGATTATTTATTAAAATAAAAGTTATATTCCAAATTCCAAAAATCAACTTCCAAAATTTATTTTGAAAATAAAAATACTTGTATCGTCTAACCATTTAGTACCACGTGTATTTCTTTGGACCGTTAGTTGATGGATAGGGCCTCTATCACAGATCGAATGTAAACCCAATAAACAAATAAATGCATCTATAGACTAAGGGGGTGTTTGGTTCTATACACTAAAGTTTAGTACGTGTCACATCGGAATGTTTGGACATCAATTTGAAGGATTAAACTTTAAATAATTATAAAAATAATTACAAAATTAGAGAATTATTCACGAGACAATTTTTTTAAGCCTAATTAATCCATAATTAACAAATGTTTACTGTAGCATTACATTGTCAATTCATGGCATAATTAGGCTCATTAGATTCGTCTCGCGAATAATCCACCGATTATGAATGGGTTTTATAAATAGTATACATTTAATACTCCAAAATAACATCCAAACATCTGATTTGATGGGACTAAAATTCGGGACTAAAGATCCAAACATAGCCTAATCATTTGCTAACGGGACCTATCGACCAGTGTCACCAAATAGTTTGTCAAAATTTAATTCTGCAATTTTTTAGAAGTGAACTAAAAATATATTTTTAAATAAAAAATTATTTAAAAATCACCATTCACCATGCACCATTGAAAGCCACGTTCGTTATGCCTGATAGGAGCCGGATGACGAAAAAAAATCAAAGTCATAAATTATGAAATCTCTTCATCACTGTACATGCAAGTCTCGCGCGTGCCGTAAAAAAGGTGGGCCCAGTCAGTGTGCGCTGTTCGGTGTATAGATGAGCAAATGGCCCGGGCCCGTTGGGCCGGCCCGAAGCACGGCTGGAAAGCACGGCCCAAGCACGGCACGACCCGTTAGCAAACGGGCCCGAGCCGGCACGGCCCGAAGGCTGGGCCGTGCTTGGGCCGCCACCCCGGCACGATGGGCTGGCACGGGCACGGCCCGTTTAGTGTCAGGCCCGGTTAGCCCATTAAATTCTGTTCAAAATTTGAATTCCAAATATACAAAATTATTTTTCAAATTTAAGTATTTGATTCCTCTCGTTGAAAGCTACGGCATCCCTAGCTACGTGCTGCTTTTCCCTTCCTCTCTCCACGTGTGGGTCCCACTAAATGCAGTCTGCATGCATGAATACATGCTAGCAGGCTAGCAGCTAGCTGTTCCGCCTGTTCGGTGCATAGAACGGGAAACGAAGCAACTCACTGTTGCAGATAAAGAGGTATTGCTGCGCAAAAACAGAAAAATTAATGACTGCAGGAAAAGCGCGCTGGGCCACATGTTGACGGGCTGTTTTGCTTAACGGGCCGGCCCGGCACGGCTAAATCACCTCCGTGCCGTGCTTGGGCTCGCTGTCTGGCCCACGGGCGGATGCGGCCCGGCCCGTTTATTAACCGTGCCGGGCCGGGCCATCAGTAAACGGGCCGGGCCTCCACGGGCCCGTGCCGTGCCGGGCCGGGCCGCCCGTTTGATCATCTATAGTTCGGTGTGGATCGGAGTATTGGAAGCACGGGAGCCGGATACGTAAATTTCAATCAACCCATGCTGACCTAAAAATAGTTTAGGGTTTAAGATTTAGGGTTTAGGGTAATAAGTCTATACTTGTTGGATTTAACTATTTTAAACTCATATCTATTAGAAAAAAATCTCTCTATTAGATAACCCATATATATATAGGTTCTATTTCTCCTCCAAACCTATACTCATGCGGGTAAAATAGATTCATCGGGTACCCATACCTATCAATAGGCACCGCACACAAAATAAGCTAACAAATAACAACTGTATATCTATCCCACAAAAACAATATTTCACATGAATAGATCGATCACTCATTTAGTCATAAGATCAAAATTACATATATAAATAAATTCTCAAATATAATACATCAATGATTTAACCTACAACAATAGCTACAAGGATTTAAACTCCCAAAAATATAGCTTATTGGATGATGGGTACCCATTGGGTAATAGATATGTATATTAGAAAATCATACTCACACATACATTAGGTACTATTTTTTCTCGTTAATAAAACCGTAGTGAATAATTTTACCCGTATAAATAAAAATCGAATTTCGGGTATCCGCCATCTTTACACCGGCGGACTGCGCACAGGCTTAACGCCGCCGTGCGACCGCGAGGGGAGCTTGGGCACGGGCATCCGGCCATGGCGGGCCAGGATATTTAACGTGGCCGGGTCGCTTTCGCACGGCCCACCGCCGTGTCGCCATCCCACCACTCGTTCGTCAGCCCTCTACCTGCCTGATGCGGCCACAGTGCGGATGCTTCCCGTCTTCCGTTTCCACACCACCGGCGCGACGAGCGACGGCGGCGCACAGCCCGCTCGGCGCTCGTTCTCGTTTATCCGCCCGAGGCGCATCCGCTTTCCGCTTCGCCGCCGGCTCGGTGATGATCAAATGACGACACGGGGGATAAGATTCTTGCCCTTTTCAACTCCTTTCGCCGATACCCTATCTTCTTGTCGTTTTTCGGCTTTTTTTTTCTGCTTATCGTGTGGCTGATTGTGTGCCACGCCCGTGCTAACCTTCATTCCTTCAACGATGAATTTTATATGGTTTTTATACGAATTAGTACAGTTTCTCAAAATTACTTAAATTTCGTTCAATAAAAACTTCCGATTACTATAAAGTTGAGATACTTATCACGAATACTATTATGCGTAGCATCCCTCGGAACTGCTCTTCCCAAGTGTGTGTTTGCTCCATGGTATTTTTGAATGAGATTTGGCAATCATTTTTTTATATGGTTCCTGCGAGACAAGGTTGGAGCCAAGTTGTTAAGAGAGATATCAAAAATTAAATTAGTGTTTGTATCTCAAATTGATCATATGTATATTCTGAAGTTTAACATATGTAGCTCTTAACTTAAAAGGTGGTTTACAAAACTTATCTCTTCTAATTTTCGTTAAGTTCACCGACGTAAGCCATAGGATGAACACTATGGAAATATTTCTCAAATATAGATGCCAGTTTTTTTACTTACGGTGATGAAACTCTCGATTGTGTAAAGCAATCAAGAGGAAGTGCAAAAGCTTTCTTTTGAAAGGGGAGGAAGAGGTTAATAGTGGGCATTGTCTTGTTGCTTGGAACAAAATTTGCATGCCTATTGTTAACGGTGGCATTGGCATCAAGAATTTACACTTGCTAGGGGCTACACTCAGGTTGGGATGGACATGGCTTCGTCGAAAATTCCCTGAAAGGCCATGAGCACGATTGCCTTCGATCAAAGGCACCTCAGTGGATAATATTTTCACAGTTATGACCAAGATTCAAAACTCAGGGATGGACGGACGTGACAGCAAGCAATGGGTTAGTGATATCGCTTGCTCCCTCTCTCTTCAAGCATTTGTAGAATTCTTTCGGTTGTGGGGTCTAATGCAGGGGATCACACTACTAGGTGGATAAAAGATGGACAATATTCAGCAGCTACATTGTACAACATGTTCTTTGTAGCTAATACTAAGGGTGTGTTTGGTTCAGCTATGGATTTCTAAAAATTTGATTTTTGCTGTCAGCTATGAGAAAGTTGTTGTAAGCTGACAGCTGTCGGAAAGGTGAAAGCTGTTTGGCTGAAACAACTTTCAACCGTGGATTATGCAATAAATGTCAGTTATGCCCCTAAGGGACTGCAAGACTATTTATATGCTAATTAATCACATTAACATGTAGATGACCATTTTGAAATTGAAATTATCATGTTTATCAATGTTTGCAAAAGATATAATGATTCAACATGACATACATATAATTACTACAAAAGATATATGGATCTACCATTGACTCTATTCAAATGACCTAATGGCCAAAAACACACATATATTCCTGAACTTGTCGCTGAATCTCCTTGGTCTCCTCCGAGTTGGTCCTGTATGGCGCTCGATTTGGCAAGGAAGCCCCAGGGATGAGGTCAATCTGATGCTCAATACCTCTGATTGGTGGTAGCCCAGGTGGCACTTCTTGTGGGAACACATCAGCATATTCCTGCAAAAGATTAGTGACAGTAGGAGGCAAAGTAGATGGTGTGTCATGAAGTGAGAACACATCTTCTTTGCAAACAAACACATAGCAGATCGTGGCGTCATCATTTAATTCAAGTAAATCAGATTTTGAAGCAAGGAAACAAGCACTTTTCAATTTTATGTCATTTTTCCCAACATGAGCAGATTTAGATTTGTCATTCGTAGGTTGAACCGATCCATTCACAACACCACTGTCATATTGAGCAGATTTCTTGTTTTTCTCCTTGCAAGCTCTAGCAACTTCATCCCTCAAAATAGCATCGGGGGACATAGGGTGCAAAACAAGCTTCTTCTCATTATGCATGAAAGAATATTGATTTGATTTACCATGATGCAATGTATCCTTATCAAATTACCAAGGTCTAGCAAATAACATAGAGCAAGCTTGCATAGGTACCACATCACAATCAATGTAATCATGGTATGAACCAATTGTAAATTCCGCTCGAACCATACGTGTTACCTTAAGCTTACCACTATCATTGAACCATTGGATGTAGTAGGGATGTGGATGTGGAAGTGTTTTCATCCCAAGTTTTGCTACCATGGTGGCACTCGCCAAGTTGTTGCAGCTTCCTCCATCAACAATAACGCGACACGATCGTTCCAAAACTACACACTTTGTTTGGAACAAATTGTGTCGCTGGTTCTGTTCAGCTTGAATCATTTGTGCACTCAAGATACGCCTCACAACAAGACTCTCGTAGTGTTCAGCATGTTCAGCCCCAATGTGTTCTTCATCATCATTCTTGTTTCCAGCATCTTGGGCAGCAAGCATGGCATATGTTTCATCATCTAAATCACTAGCTGATGAATAGTCACCATTTTCTCGTACGATCAGCACACGCTTGCTTGGACAATCCCTTTGTATGTGCCCAAATCCTTTGCATCGGAGGCACTGGATGTCCTTCATTCTCCCGATGGAAGCGACGGAAGAAGTGTTGGCTGCAGCTTGGGTGGATCCTTTTGCTGTCTCGGTAGTACGGACAGGTGCTGATTTTGATATAGTTGTGGACTGCCGATTGGAAGCATCTCTCTGAAAATCATGTTTAGGGCCAGCGGCACTTGTGCGGGGCTGCCACGATGTAGTCCGACCTGCAGGAGTGTTATTTATTGTGCGGCATCCCTGCACTTCCCTTTCAGCCTTGCAAGCAAGATGAAATAATCGAGTGACATTAGTGTACTCCTTGTAAGCCAATATATCCTGAATTTCTCTAGTTAAACCACCCATGAATCGAGCCATCGCAGCCTCTTCATTTTCAACTAGACCACATCTCATCATGCCTATTTGTAGTTCTTGATAGTACTCCTCAACTGATTTGTTGCCTTGCCTAAGCTGTTGTAATTTATGCAACAAATCACGAGCATGATAGGAAGGAACAAAACGACTACGCATGATTCTTTTTAAAGCATTCCAAGTTTGTGGTACAATAGCTGGATTTTTAGTTTGATACTCATGCCACCAAACTGAAGCAAAGTCAGTGAATTCACTAGTGGCAGCTCTAACCTTTTTATCATCAGGAAATTCATGGCATGCAAATTTTTGATCTACCGATAGCTCCCAAGTCAGATATGCATCAGGATCATATTTCCCATCAAAAGATGGTATGGAGAATTTAATCCTGCGTAGGGAATCATCGTTGTCACGTACCTCACATCGTGGAGCTCGGCCAACCATACCGTGATAGTTGCGACGTGGTTGCCGTTGATACCTAAAAGATCCATCATCAAGCTCGGTATCCGCTGAATACTCTAGCTCGTCATATCTTGCGGTGCTAGCAATGGAGGTATGGCCGTCATCATCACGTTGTTCCCTCTCTCTGAGCCCAGCTTGTTCCATCCTCCCTAATCGCACATTGATTGCTGCAAGAGAGGTGTTAATAGCCCCAGCTGTTCTCTCTAATGTGGTCAGCTGGTTGTTGGCAAGATTCTGCGCCGCCTCTAATTGACCAATGCGCTCATTGGTGACTTGAACATCCTCATTGAGGGCTTCCGTGTGCAACCTTAGTTGGCGTTCGAAATGTTGAATGATGCCCCTCGTACGTGGTGAATGTGGAAGCGTCTCACTCGCATCAGCTGACATGGTTAGTACAAAAGAAGTACAAAAGCAAGCAGATTAAACCTAGAAGTTGCTAGGAGATGGTAGGACACAAACACTTTCTCACTAGCAAGAAATCAAGCTCTTGCAAGTTCTTACCACACATTGCAAGAGGCGTCGGCAAACAGCAAGAACAACAAACGGTGACTGCCAGCACAACCCGATGGTGTTGTAGATAATTTTGTGGAGCTGTAGGTGGTTGCTAAAACAATTGCACAAAGGAACAGCTAGTACCACGCTAGTCACAACAAGTTGAATAAACGTTCCGCGATGGTACTGTGCTGGTCCTAGTCCAAACCGTGATAGAGACGTGAGCCGTCACCCAAACGTAATCACCAAAATGCTGAAAACAGCAAGCTGAATTTCGAAACTTTGAAGCAAAGGTCACACAAAATGTCTTTCTTTTTTTTTGTACTTGGAATCTTTATATAGAAAATTGAATTAGTGCGCTTTTTTTGGCCCGTGCCTTGTTTCTTGCTTATCTGTGCGGCTTTTGTTTTGCACTTGCCTTTTTCTCTCTTCGTAACTTCAGCTGGAGAATGAAAATGGAGATAGAACAAGGTGCACGAACTCAAAACTCTAGAGGTAAAAACTTAGGACCAGCAACTTGACACAAAGAAGTAACCGTGAATTCAACAAGCCGAGAGCTAAGTAGCAAAGCAAAGGCACAAAATGTTTTTTGGGATTTTCAGATCGAAACTTATCTTTGGGCAAAAGTGGACTGTAGGAAAAACAAAGAACAAAGGAGAAGGAGATCTCTCACCGATCAACCTGAAATCTGATACCACTTAATGGACCCGACGGGTACAGGGGGAGCCCGATCTTTCGATGAGAGATGGAGGATGTGGTGAATTTGGTGGAAGCCGACGTTGGCTGCCCGACTACCACAACCAAGATGGTGTGGCACCTTGAGCGACAGGTACACCGTCTCCTGATAACTACTATTTGGGGGTGGAGATCGATGTTGTGCTACCCGACTACAACAACCACAAGGATGTTGCGCCTTAGCGATAGTTACACCGACTACGGTTGTTGCTGCTCTTTCCGTGCCAAGAACAACCTTGAACCTGCAAGCAATCGAAGAACAAGCAAGAACAAGATGACAAGCAAACATTCACGGATATGATAGAAGTTGGAGTTTTGATTCAAGTAACCGTGCGGTCTAGCCGACACGTGCGTTTACAAGGAAGTAGCAGCAGCTAACTTACATCAAACAAAACCCGAGTTCTTTTGTGGCTACCACTTGCTTTTAAAGGGAAAACTAGAAACTCAGGATGGAGTCACGAGTGTTCTTCGGCAGTTTCTGGACATTTCGTCTCTCCTCTGCCATTGATTCTTGATCCGTTGGAAAGCATACGAAGAGACCTTTCCAACAAGTACATATTTGCATTAAGCAACCTTGGGAGTTGAAAGATATGCTCCATTTAATCTTGGATTTCTACAGTTACAAGAGTCCCTTCGGGAGTACGAATATTTATTGCATTGTTGCCTTCTCCACTCCTAGCTGGTTCAATTCCTAAGCACTTAAGGATAATAAAGTCATCACAAGGCTTTAATAGTACCCCATTGGAAAAATAATTAACTTGAAAAGCTAGGAATGAGTTCACCAAATAATTAAGTTCACGTGAACGGGCGCGTGTCATTGGTCCTTGCTTAGGTGTAAGCGGTGAAGTGTTGGCTGCTGTTGTGGTTGTATCAATGGCAGCGATGTCCTCATCAGAAGACCTCGGCTAGCACATACCTTTCTTCATGTTAGTACGAGACTCGTAAGATTGTGCCCAAAAACAATCGCCGTTTTGATTTCTTAGTCATTCTAGTTAAACCTGACTCATTTGGAAGGAGCGCGATGCTCATATCTTCTCAGCACTGTGTAACTCTCTCTCTCTGAGTTGATACAACGGGTTAAAGAAGCCATATGGGAATGGTAAGTAGCTGGTGTCTTGACGACGTGTCTTGTTTTGATTAGTTGGTGTGGTTTCAATATTTGATAGCAAGTTTTAAAAATTTTTCATTCTATTAAATCTACAAAAAAATATGTCTATGAGATATATATATATATATATAACATGATTAACATCTACTATCTATTTATATCTCTCCAATCACCCGGAAAGAAGTCGTGATAAAACAGCTCTGTTAGTTTGGTGCCGTCAAATAAACCGAGTCCTTCGAAGTTCGAACGGGCGTAAAAGGGAGCCACCAGCGTTCATCATCAACGAAGACGACGTCCATGCATTTTCAAAGCTCCTGATGTGCACGTTAGTGCGAGCGAACAACAAGAGCATCGTCTTTCAGATTTCCGCTTCACGGAAAAGGAAAGGCGAGGCGGCCGTGTGGCGCGGAATATAATATGGCTGCCCAGTTTCGATTTGGAGAGATTCGTGGGTGCGAAATGCACCGCATGCATATGGCATTCCAACCGGACGACTCCTTCAATGGCTGCGCCACTACGGGAGAATAGTTGTTTGCCGAGTGCCTAGAGCACTCGGCGAAGCCTCTTTTCCACTCAGCAAAGGCTTCGCAGAGTGCTGCACTCGGCAAACAGCACTCGGCACAAGATGTGTCGGCAACGAGGGTGTTTGCCGAGTGCAATTTATCGCGCACCCGGCAAACACTTCGCCGAGTGCCTAAACAGCTTCGCCGAGTGCCTCACGTGGCACTCATCGAATTGTTTTTGCCGTGTGCCACACGTGGCACTCGGCAAAGCCCTGGTCAGTGGCACTGTGGCTTTGCCGAGTGCCACATAAAATGACCCTCGGCAAAGCCATGCATGGTGGCCATGGCTTTGTCGAGTGCCACATAAAATGACACTCGACAAAATAGCCTAGAATGCACAGAATCGTGCCACGTGGCGCAATTCTGTGCATTCTGGGCTATTTTGCCGAGTGTAGCACTCGACAAAGCGTTTTTTTAATTAATCCGATGCAAATTTCATTCCAAAATTCACATTAAATCACAAATATTCACATTCAATCACAAATATTCACATTCAATCACAAGTATTCACCTTCAATCACAAATATTCACATTCAATCACTATATGAATCACAAATTCACTCATATCGCCAAATTAACATTCACATCACATATTTCACATTCACATAACAAATTCAAGTTCACATCACAAATTAAAGTTCAAGTTCACGTTCACGTCACAAATTAACGTTCACATCACAAAGATAGGTTCAAATCCACATCACATATTCAAGTTCACATCACGACAACTCACACCACGCCTCACGTACAAGTTAGTCCATCTCAAATGTTAGTGTTAAAGTTAGCATTACCGCTCTGTCCAATGTGCGGAGATGGCTGTGAGTCTGATCCTGATGCCGATGAATGGAACTACAAAAAAGAAATAGTTAGCACAATTGTATATAACAATAAAGACACAAACAATATTAGAAACTCACATTGCCGCTCTGTGGAGTATGCGGAGATTGTTGAGGTTGAGGAAGTGGCGGGAAGAAAGGTGCCTGTGGTGACTGAGGCACGCCCATATGACCTGAGGAAGATCCACCCATCTGTGCAAACCACTGCATCATCTGGGTCTCCATTTGAGTCTGCATCTGAGTTTGCCACTCGGCTTGTTGGGTCTGCATCTCAGAGCGTATCTCGGCCCGCGTCTGAGTCTGCCACTCGGCTCTTTGCCTTTGCTCATCATCCAATCGGGCCTACAAACCCTCATTGCAAAATCATTATTGTTCCAAAACAAAGAAAAAAGAAAGATTTAATGATCAATAGAATACAACTTACTTGTAGATTGACAATTAGACCCATAGATGTGTCGCGACGAGAGCGTATACCCTCACCGGATGTCGAGCTCCGAGCTCTCACCTCAGACAGAGAGGGTATACTACGCGGATCAATGGTGCCGTCGCCCATCAAATAGCGCCCCCATCTCTTGCCTCCTCCAACCCTCATGACCACCTCTCCATCGATGTCATGTGCGACTGGGTCATAATCGGGACCGTGCACTTCCCTCGCCACCTCCGAGTAGTCTTGGAGCCGTTGATATGCGTTCGAGTTACTATATGACTCGACGAGGTCATTTGGATTATAAACATTGCCTTCAACTGCCCTCCCTTTGTGAGCCAGGGCATATGCCATGACTTGGAAGCATTCCTGACCCGCGTTGGTCGTTGACTGAAACAACAAAATAGTTAGAGTTATATTGTACAATCAAGCAAAAAAAAGAAGCAAGTAACTACATACCCATCTCACCCTGAACTGGTCGAGGTTCAGAGAGCCTTGACGGTGTGCTGCCCCCAGCATGAGTAGGCGTCTCTGACGGCATGCATCGTGACTGTTCTGCCACTCGGCAGAACACCACCTATCAACAATTTGGCCCCAACAATCATGATGGGAGGCACATCACTGTGGAGGGACCTATTTGATGCAAGTGAAGTTGTTAATGAAATAATATTAAGTATTGCAAGAGGCACGATAATACACTTACCATCATGTATTCCTCCCGTGTCAGAAAGATGGTCTGGGCATCCTTTTTGTTCTTCCTCTCTCGACGGTGTAGAGCGTGGAAGTCGATAACGGCTTGAATGCGCGCCTCATAATGCATATTGGTGACAAGTTTCTTGGCGGCTCTATTAATAACAGCGGTAGCCTGATCCGCATACCCCTCATCATATCTATAAAAATCCTGCATATAGATGCAAAGAGTGCTATGTAATTCACATGTCAATAGTATTGACACATATATTAAGAAAATAAACTTACCCAGAGCTCAGCCCTGACTCAGTCGGCAATGTCGAGAAATTGTCTCCCTTCCTGGTCAGGGGCATCCGGCGCACTTTCGAAGTGCCTCCATGTATACACCGACTCCATCCTTCCATCAAAAGATACCAAACTGGGGAACTTTTCCTTTATAAGAAGCCCGAGGATGCCGTTTACGTGGCGTGAGCACTCACGACCTCCTCGTTCAACCATACTCTAGTTTCTACCCCGGTGTTATTAAAAAGTATTAGTATGTGTTAAAAATTATACTGACGAAAAGAATAAATTTTATACTTTCTATAGCAACTTACCTATTTCCGTCAGGTCGGATGAGTGCACGATCAGCTACTGCCACCGGTCGCCTCGGGAGTGACGAAGGGCCACGCAACTAGACTGCAGCCATTTCCGTAGGCTGCTCCTCTCCCTCTACCCCACCCTCTGCCCTAACCTCCTCCTCCTCCTCCACCCTAGCCTGCTTCTCCTCCACCTCATCCGGCACGTAATCAACGTCGCGGCGAGATTCCGGTATGTGGGTGGTAGTTTCTCTCGAGGGCCCGGGTGCCTTTCCTCTCGCTGTTGATTTCTTCGTCTTCCCACCTCGAGGTCTAGATGAGGACCCGACATCATCCTGAGAGTGGGTGGATTTACCGCCTTTTCCTACTACTGCATTTATTATTTTCTTTAAACCCCCACCATTTTCCAGTCACCTAGTACGAAAAAGAGTAAATCACTTTAGATAAACCGTGAAATGTGTTATAAATGCATTTAATCAGAAATTAAACATAATTCTCATACATCTGCTAGAAATAGTCATCGTCGTCCGGATTTGCTGGATCATATGTATCGTCATCACTATCACGTGATATGATATAATCGTCTAGCTGATCAAGAGGTGGAATGTTGTCATCACTGTGATTGCCTGAGTGTAATCTCTCTAGCAGTTCTAAGTCCCTTCCATTCTGAACCTCATCCCCTTCATCGACATCGGCACCACTTTCGTTATCTATTTCCATCGTCTCCGTCAAGTCAATCACAAACATACCTGGTAGCCCATCTTCTTGAAAGAACTCTCTGTCGTATGTGTTCGGGTCTATGTTATAGTCTTCATTGTTGGGAACAGGCAGTTTACCGTGTGGCGACACCTTATACACAACATCCCAACCTTTAAGACGTGCGACAGTTTTACACGGGTAAGGGAGATAGTAAACTTGTGTTACCTGTTGAGCCACGATGTAAACATCTTCACTCGGCAAGGTGGTATCTTGACGAATTTTGATTAAGCCAAGATCGGAAGTTTGTCTCACTACTTTAGGATTGAACTAGTGACATTTAAATATAACGGGATTAAGAGGTTTGCTCCCGTCGAAAGTCAATTCGTATATTTCTTCGAGTCGTCCATAGTAGTCAACCCCGTCTGTGCCTGGAGTAAAAACTCCGGAATTTGTGGTTCTTCGATTAGGTCGGCTCTGTTCATGGCTTGTAGTGTGGAAACGATAGCCGTTTACGTCGTAAGCTTTGAATGTCCTGACCTTGTAGGCACAACCATTCGCAACTTGCCTCAACTCAGAAGTCATTGTGAGAAACCAAGGGTGGTTTCGGTGTTTTGTGATGAGTGATTGACTGGATTTTACCCTCTGTTCGAAGGGTACCTCCGGAGGGGCTTCGGAGGTGGTACCTCCGAAGGGTGTTCGGAGGTGTGTCACCGGAGTGTGTTCGGTGGTTGCTTGCTGCAGCTGTGCAGCGGAGTGTGCTTGTCGGAGGGGTCCGGCAGTACGCGATGACTGGGTTCGTACCGATGGCTTCGGTACTTTGGGCGGTACACCGGAGTGTGTGCCGAAGGTTGCTAACCCGGAGAGGTCTCCGGAATACTGGATACACTTGTCTGTTTGTCTGTGGTGCGCAGGGACTTCGGAGGCGACGGACAGGGTTCGAGCCAGGTGAACTTGGGTCAAGCGGGTGGTTTGATGCCAAGGGAGCGGGGAGCTCCGTCACGGTGGCTGCGAAGGTGGTCCGGGTCGGTCCTCGGGTCGAGGCGTGCCAGGTGAAGGCAGAGAGTGCGGAGCGTGGCTCCGGCTGAAGGTATTCCGAGACAAGTCCTCGGAGGTGAGGCACTTCGAAGGTACTCCGAATGGAGTGACTTCGGAGTTGGTGGAACAAGTCCTCTGCGGAGGCAAGGTGTTCGAAGTGTGCTCCGGAGGGAGACACTCGAAGGTGGCCCGACGAAGGTCTCAGAAGTCGAGGCGCATCGAAGGCATGGTCCGGGTGAGGCTCGTCGAGGAGTGTGCTCGGAGTGAGACACTGCGACGAAGTGCTCATGGAATGCTTCATGCGGAGGCCTTGGACGAAGGAGGGACTTCGAAGGGTGGTACTCCGAAGGTGGGCTTCGGAGTGAGGATGACTTGAGGTGCTTCGGCCATGCATGGCTTCGGTACACGGACGGACGGTGTTCGAGCTCGGAGTAGCTGCGAAGCCGTGGTGATCCACTCCGGAGGTGGTGGTGCGAAGGCCCAAGGGCTTTGACGGCTTCGGCTCAAAACCGTCACTGTATCGAAGGTCATCTTCGGCGGAGCGAAGGCCAACAGGCTGCAGGCTTCTCGCCGAAGCTTCCGCACCCCTCGCGTGCGAAGGGAGGTTCCAGAAGTCAACTCTGTAAAGGCTGACACTGTCGGTTCTGAAAAAGGCTGACACTGTCCCCTCTGCAGCTGACAGAGAAGCCTCCAAAATAAAGGTGGACTACCTTTTGTACCCCTTAGTTCTGTAGAGACAAAATGGATGTAAACCCTAGGGGTAAAGTAGTCACTTCCTTGGGATGAATCCGTGGGCTATAAATATGGGGGCTCGGTAGGTAACATTTAACACTTTGAGCATTTACTGTTGAGCTCCTGTAGCCACACTTCGATTGAATACATCCTGAGTTCATTTTCAGTGTTCCTTGTTCAAGCGGCGAAGCCCTGTTTGTCTTGTGCTTTTGCTTGAGCTCGCGTTGCATACTTCGCTAGTTTAGTGCACCGAAGCCTGTTGAGGCGAAGGTAGTTTTTAGTGCGAGGTGTGCTTTTTCAGTGTGCTGTCGCTCTGTGTAACACGAGGCTAGACCTCGCTGCTTACTAGCGAAGCCCTGGTTGTTTCCCGTTTTGCTTCTTGTGTCGAAGCCCTTAGCGAAGTCCGTTGTGTGTGCGTGTAGACCTTCGGGTACGAAGCCCAGCACTCGTTGCTGTCGCCAAGTACTTGGTCGAAGTCCTCAGAGGGCTGTCCACTCTTGCGAAGGGTGAAGTGCGAAGCCTGCTCGAAGCACCTCGTGTGCGGAGCCTGCACTGACTTAGCAGAGTAGATTTTCGAGGGTTGTTAGTGGAGCGTAGTCTTCTTGGCTTCGAACTTTTGCTTCTCCGAAGCCTGTGTTCGAAGGTGTCGAAGTACCTCCGAACCAGACCTTCGAAGTCTGTGTTCGAAGCCTGTTCCGCAGAAGACAGAACAGAGCCGAAGGCTAAGTTTTAGCCCGAAATTTTAAAAGCTCCCATTCACCCCCCCCCTCTGGTCGCCGTTTCCGGTCCAACAATTGGTATCAGAGCAGGTTAAGATCACCAGTTGACCTTAACCGGTTTTGTGATCTGTTGGCGACATGGATAGAGGCAGTAAAATTCCTCTGTTCGATGGGACAGATTTTGCATACTGGAAGGTGCGCATGGAGGCTTACTTGTTAAGCCAAGGAAATGCAATTTGGGAGATTGTGGACTCACAATACTCCATCCCTGATACCCGCACCACTCAAACCGAAAAGGATCAGTACATTGCCAACTCGAAGGCAAGGAACATATTGTTCATTGGTTTGAGTCGGAGTGAGTTTGATAGGGTGCAGCACCTTAGGACTGCTAGGGAAATTTGGACAACGCTCACTATTTATCATGAGGGCTCTACTCAGATTAAGGCCAGGCGCCAAAGCACCTACAACCAACAGTATCAGCTGTTTGTGCAGGCACCTGGTGAATCTATAGATGCCATGTTTTCGCGCTTTGATGCTATAGTGAGTAACTTGCGATCCAACGGGACGCTTGCTTACAATGATCACGACAGGGCTATCAAGCTTCTCTATGCTCTTGACCGTAGCATATGGGAGGTGAAGATATCCAGCATTGAGGAGTCCACAGGCTATGACACTCTAACCTGTGATGAACTCTTTAGCAAGCTGAAGTCCACAGAGATTGCCAAGGCATCTCTTGCAGTGCACAGAAGCTCTTTGCCACAGCCATTGGCATTGGTTTCTAGCACTAGCCGTGGCACCACTGCAGAACCAAGCACATCAGGCACTTGTGTTCTAGCAGATGGTTTTGCTTTGTCCTCCCTGGTCTCCGTCACAAAGGAGCAGGTGGATACTCTAGCTGATGACGAGCTTGCTCTCATTGCCCGGAGGTTCACCCGCTTTCATCATGAGAGACGGGATCAGAGGAGAAGTGGTTTTAGTGGCTGTTATGAATGTGGCGACACCTCTCACATTAAGGCCAATTGCCCCAAGGTCAAAAAGAGAGATGAGAGTGACCGCCCCAAATTCCACAAAAAGGAGAGGAAGCCCTTTGTGAAGGGCAAGCGCGGCAAGATGGCTAAAAAGGTAGCCAAGGCCGCTTCCAGAGCTTTTGTTGCTGCTCTCAGTGACATCGACACATCCTCAACTGAGGAGTCGAGCTCTGAGGAGGAGGAGTCCCCAAGAAAGGAGGACAAGAAGGACAAGAAGGGACGTGATTTCACCGGCCTTTGCTTCATGGCCGACAGCGATCACAGCGGCGATGAGCTTGACTCATCTGAGGTAAACCTATCATCTGACCAGCTACTAATTAAATTAGATGAGCTGAATGAAGTAGTGCTAGGTCAGGATAGATTACTTGTGCAAGCCGCTAGAGAAAGAAAAGACCTTAGACTTAGGCTAGAAAATGTTTCTACTGAATATGCCTTGCTTAAGTCTAAATTTGATGATGCTGAATGTGAATCATGTTCGGTTGTCATGAGTGAGCTTGCTCAGTTGCGCTCTGTTCATGCTCAAACTCTTTCTGAGCTTGAGACTGCACAGAAGCAGCTTTTGGAGGTGGATTCTAGACCTCATGATGTTATTGATTGCATGAACTGCTCTTTATTACGCGATAGCATTAATTTACGTGATAAGCATGTTCATGATTTGGAGGCTAGATTGGAGAGGGCCGGTAGTTCTAAGGATGTGCAACCTGTTTGTGACACTTGCATTACCCTTAAGGACCAGCTAGGCACTGTTAGAGAGCGAGCTGAGAACCTCATGTCAGAAAATGAATACCTTCTCTCTGTGGTGAATAAATGCACTGAAGGGAAGGGTAGGATGGATTTGCTCTTGGCCAAGACCAAGTTGTGTGCTGACAGAGCCGGGGTAGCTCTAGGCTTGGGTTTTGAGAGGATAGCTTCAGACACTAAGTCCAAAACTGTTTTTACCTCTCCTACCACCCTAGAGAAAGAGAGAGCTCTGTTGGACACCCCTCCAGCCAAAAAGCCTACCCATCCACCAAAGAAAACCACTCCTCCTACCAAGAAAAATCCTCCCAAGAAAACCACTCAGAAGAAACCCAAGGAGCCTGTGAGAGTTGCTCCTGTGACCCATGAGAGTGCCCCCAGGAGAGTGTTTCACTGTTCTTATTGTCAGCGGGAGGGTCATTTGATTGGTTTCTGTTTCCGTCG
The DNA here is from genome assembly GCA_019279435.1 of Zizania palustris. Lineage (NCBI taxonomy): Eukaryota > Viridiplantae > Streptophyta > Magnoliopsida > Poales > Poaceae > Zizania > Zizania palustris. The sequence continues at coordinate 50,930,923 of JAAALK010000079.1, read as the reverse complement.
CATCAAGAATGAGCGACGTGCACAGGCGATGAGCTATCAGGACATGCGTTACCCATCTTTAGGTATGCATGAGTCTGAGTATTACTCTCGTCCTGTTTTCGAGGCTCCTCGTGCTTCTCGGAGAGGTTTTGCTCCTCGAGGTGTTCACCATGTTCCATATGGTGGTAGACCTCGGGCGAGTAGCTTTGTACCTCGTCAGAGTAGGAGACCTCGACATGCTTTGCGTTCTTTGCATGTAGATAGACCTCGCACTTTGCATCATTCTGATTATTATGTGCGTAGACCGTCTACTTTTACTGTGCCTACTACTCGTGTCACTCAGTGCTGGATGCCTCGTCATTATTTTACTCACCCCAGCACTGAGCGATCGAGGCGTCCTTATCATGTGTAGGCGACAGGTCGAGGCTTGGAGGGCACGTGGATCATGGACTCCGGTTGTTCGCGCCACATGACCGGAGATGCAAATTGGTTCTCCAGCCTCACCACAACCAAGCAAAGGGAACATATCACCTTCGGAAACAATCGAAGGAGTAGAGTGAAAGGTAAAGGTGTGGTAAGAATTAATTCGAACTTCACTCTCAAAGATGTTGCTTTGGTTGAAAACCTGGGATACAATTTGTTGTCTGTATCTCAGCTGCTTGATGAGGGCTTCGAAGTGCGATTTCATCGCGATACTTCGCAAGTGCTCAATTCTGATGGCGTTGTTGTGTGTAAGATCTTTAGAATTGGGAGAGTTTTTGGAGCTGATTTTTCAGAGTCGTCTGGTTCTTCTCATTGCCTTGTTGCACATTCGACTTCTGAGCTTTGGAAGTGGCATAGGAGACTAGGGCATATGAGCTTTGAATTGCTCGCTCGTCTGAGCGCCCTAGGTTTGATCCGAGGATTGCCCAAGCTCAAGTTTGAGAAGAATTTAGTTTGCGCTCCCTGTCGACATGGTAAAATGATTGCCGCTTCGCATTCGCCAGTCACCACAGTGATGACTGAACAGCCCGGAGAACTTCTCCATATGGACACTGTAGGTCCTTCTCGGGTGAGTTCTTTAGGCGGCAAGTGGTATGTACTCGTTATTGTCGACGATTTCTCTCGCTACTCTTGGGTCTTCTTTCTTGCCAGCAAGGATGAAGTGTTTTCACACTTTCGGAGCTTGGCTTTGAGACTGTTCACTGAACTCCCTGGTGCATTAAAATTCATTCGAAGCGATAATGGCACCGAGTTCAAAAATAGTCTCTTTGTTGACTTTTGCATGGAGCATGGCATAGAACATCAATTCTCTGCTCCGCGGGTTCCTCAACAGAACGGTGTTGTTGAGAGGAAAAACCGCACTTTGGTTGTGATGGCTAGGACGATGCTTGATGAGCATAGGACTCCTAGAAAATTCTGGGCTGAGGCCATGAACACTGCTTGTTACATCTCAAACCGAATTTTCTTGCGCTCAATTTTAAATTTGACATCTTATGAGCTGCGTTTTGGGAGACAGCCCAAGGTTACTCATCTTCGAGTTTTTGGCTGTCGCTGCTTTATCCTGAAACGTGGTAACTTGGATAAATTTGAGTCGCGATCTTCTGACGGGATCTTTTTGGGTTATACTACTCATGGTCATTCTTATCGTGTTTATAACTTGGAAACTAACACTGTCATCGAGTCATGTGATGTGACTTTTGATGAATCAACCCCCTCTGTTAGTTCTGCTCTTGAACAGGCAAATGAACACGACATGGAACAGACCTTATTCGAAGACGAAGATCCCGGAGAATTCGAGGATGATCCCCTACTACCCTCGACATCGACCCCCGAAGCTGACCCCGCTTCTACTACTTCGGCACGAGGTCCCGAAGCGACTACCTCAACATCGGTCATCTTGGACCACACCAACGCACAAGTTGAGGGGGAGACTGCATCCCGCCGCGAGGCTCCACATCATGTTCAAAGGATGCACCCTCCCGAGCAGATCATTGGTGAGCTTGATCAAAGGGTAACACGTTCTCACGCTCATTTTACTAATGCTGCTTTTGTTGCTTCTTTCGAGCCCTTAGATGTTAGTCATGCACTTTCTGATTCTAGTTGGATCAATGCCATGCATGAAGAGCTTGAGAATTTTGAAAGAAACCAAGTCTGGACTTTAGTTGATCCTCCACCTAATGTTCATTTCATAGGAACAAAATGGATTTTCAAAAATAAACAAGGGGAGGATGGGACAATTGTTAGAAACAAGGCTAGACTTGTAGCTCAGGGCTTTTCTCAACTAGAAGGGATTGATTTTACTGAAACTTTTGCACCTGTTGCTCGCCTTGAGGCCATTAGGATTTTGCTTGCCTTTGCGACATCCCGGGGATTCAAACTCTATCAAATGGATGTCAAAAGTGCTTTTCTTAATGGCTTCATAGGTGAAGATGTTTATGTAAAACAACCCCCTGGTTTTGAAAACCCCAAGTACCCACATAAAGTCCTTAAACTTCATAAGGCTCTTTATGGACTCAAGCAGGCCCCTCGGGCTTGGTATGATAGACTTAAGTCTTTTCTGCTTGAGCGAGGGTACGTGATGGGCTCTGTTGATAAAACATTGTTTACTCTCAAGCATGGCAAAGATTTCCTTCTAGTGCAGATTTATGTGGATGATATCATCTTTGGTGGCTCTTCTCATGCTTTAGTTGCCGAGTTTGCAGATACCATGAGCAGGGAGTTTGAAATGTCGATGATGGGTGAACTCACCTTTTTCCTTGGTTTGCAAATCAAGCAAAGCAAACAAGGTACTTTTGTCCACCAGACAAAGTACACCAAGGACCTGCTCAAGAAGTTCGACATGTCCGATGCGAAGCCTCTCGCCACTCCAATGGCTACATCTGTAGCATTGGACCCTGACGAAGATGGAGAAGCCGTAGATCAGAAGGAGTTCCGGAGCATGATCGGCTCCCTCCTCTACTTGACTGCCACAAGGCCGGACATACACTTCGCAGTGTGTCTGTGCGCTCGTTTTCAGGCTTCACCACGAGCTTCGCACCGCCAAGCGGTAAAGCGCATCTTAAGGTATCTCAAACACACCCTTGAATTTGGCATATGGTATTCATCGTCTTCATCTTTATGTCTTAGAGGTTATTCAGATGCGGATTTTGCTGGGTGTAGAATTGATAGGAAGAGTACCTCTGGTACTTGTCATTTTCTGGGTACATCTCTGGTTTGCTGGTCTTCCCGCAAGCAGTCTAGTGTTGCACAATCAACGGCTGAGGCCGAATATGTTGCTGCAGCTAGCTGTTGCTCTCAGATTTTGTGGATGGTTTCCACTTTGCGGGATTTCGGGTTAGATTATAAGAGTGTTCCACTTTTCTGTGATAACACTAGTGCCATTTGTATTGCAAACAACCCGGTTCAGCACTCCAGAACCAAACACATTGATGTACGGTATCATTTTCTCAGAGATCACAATGAGAAGGGTGATATTGAACTTCAATATGTTGATACCCAACACCAGCTTGCCGATATTTTTACAAAACCCCTCGATGCTTCTAGATTTGCTTACTTGCGTGGGGAACTTGGCATTTGTCACCCTTACGGCATTTTGTGAGGGGGAGCTGATTTTAACTGTCTTGCATATGCTCATTTTGTGTGGAATTGCACTTACATCTTTTGCTATTATATGCCTGCTTTTAATTCAAAGAAATCATGACAGCTCAGCTCTATGAAATATGTCTGGAACATTGATTGTGCATGATGTTTTATTTTCTAAAAATCAAAACTTGCTCACCGCATAATCTTGTATCTAGCTTGTTTAGGGTGGACTGCTTTTAGCTATCTTTTATCTACTTGACAGCAAGAAACTGTTCTTTGGATGCGAAAATTTGCAAATTGAAAAATGTGTTCTTTATTCATGGATACTCATCAAAATATTAATTTCATCCAATCAAAATCAAAAATCCATGTTTTACCTGGTTTCAATGAAAAGATCCAGGAGGGTTTGTTTGTCGCACTACTCTATTCTAGACTGCTTACCATTGCACTTTGGTCTGAACTGGAATAGTGTAGTGTATGCCAAAATCACCGCCTTAAGCTTCAGATGGCTTTCATGCCTAGGCTTGGCTTGATTGGAAAGTATAAGGTGGACAAACAAATAACCCCTGGCATTAAGAAAAGAACAACAGAATTAATTAATCATCAAGTTTGCTTTCAAAGCTTCTTTTTGAACAAGACTTGTCTGTCTAGGGTAGAATTTGTTAGCTTTGCGCAGTCCTTGCCTTTCATGTCTAGCTACTGTGATTAAGTGGTGATGCTTTTACTTCAAAATGACAAAATCACATGCCATCATCTTGTTACACAGATTGTTAAATTGAGCTGAGCACATGATCATTTGTGTTAATTGTGGCCTATTTTTGCATTATATGTCCTTGCAATTCTATTCATTTCGAAGCTTTGCATCTTTTGATTGCTCCTTGATGCTTGCATTGCCAAAGGGGGAGAGATTTGCTATGTTCTCTGCCGCAAGAAGGCATAATTTCTAAGGGGGGAGAGACTTTTGACATAAAGGGGGAGAAAAATTTGCTCAACTCAGGGGGAGTTTTTATCCAAAGGGAGTTTTGCCGAAGGGGCTTTTACTCTTTTACAAAGGGGGAGAAAAATTTCTTTTATCAAGTGACATGCTTTGGCTCTTTTCTGAGTTTTTATGGTCACTTGTGTGCTGAAAGTTTTTAAATTTTCTTGAACTTCGTTTTGGTTGTCAATGCACTCATCAAGGGGGAGATTGAGAAACCAAGGGTGGTTTCGGTGTTTTGTGATGAGTGATTGACTGGATTTTACCCTCTGTTCGAAGGGTACCTCCGGAGGGGCTTCGGAGGTGGTACCTCCGAAGGGTGTTCGGAGGTGTGTCACCGGAGTGTGTTCGGTGGTTGCTTGCTGCAGCTGTGCAGCGGAGTGTGCTTGTCGGAGGGGTCCGGCAGTACGCGATGACTGGGTTCGTACCGATGGCTTCGGTACTTTGGGCGGTACACCGGAGTGTGTGCCGAAGGTTGCTAACCCGGAGAGGTCTCCGGAATACTGGATACACTTGTCTGTTTGTCTGTGGTGCGCAGGGACTTCGGAGGCGACGGACAGGGTTCGAGCCAGGTGAACTTGGGTCAAGCGGGTGGTTTGATGCCAAGGGAGCGGGGAGCTCCGTCACGGTGGCTGCGAAGGTGGTCCGGGTCGGTCCTCGGGTCGAGGCGTGCCAGGTGAAGGCAGAGAGTGCGGAGCGTGGCTCCGGCTGAAGGTATTCCGAGACAAGTCCTCGGAGGTGAGGCACTTCGAAGGTACTCCGAATGGAGTGACTTCGGAGTTGGTGGAACAAGTCCTCTGCGGAGGCAAGGTGTTCGAAGTGTGCTCCGGAGGGAGACACTCGAAGGTGGCCCGACGAAGGTCTCAGAAGTCGAGGCGCATCGAAGGCATGGTCCGGGTGAGGCTCGTCGAGGAGTGTGCTCGGAGTGAGACACTGCGACGAAGTGCTCATGGAATGCTTCATGCGGAGGCCTTGGACGAAGGAGGGACTTCGAAGGGTGGTACTCCGAAGGTGGGCTTCGGAGTGAGGATGACTTGAGGTGCTTCGGCCATGCATGGCTTCGGTACACGGACGGACGGTGTTCGAGCTCGGAGTAGCTGCGAAGCCGTGGTGATCCACTCCGGAGGTGGTGGTGCGAAGGCCCAAGGGCTTTGACGGCTTCGGCTCAAAACCGTCACTGTATCGAAGGTCATCTTCGGCGGAGCGAAGGCCAACAGGCTGCAGGCTTCTCGCCGAAGCTTCCGCACCCCTCGCGTGCGAAGGGAGGTTCCAGAAGTCAACTCTGTAAAGGCTGACACTGTCGGTTCTGAAAAAGGCTGACACTGTCCCCTCTGCAGCTGACAGAGAAGCCTCCAAAATAAAGGTGGACTACCTTTTGTACCCCTTAGTTCTGTAGAGACAAAATGGATGTAAACCCTAGGGGTAAAGTAGTCACTTCCTTGGGATGAATCCGTGGGCTATAAATATGGGGGCTCGGTAGGTAACATTTAACACTTTGAGCATTTACTGTTGAGCTCCTGTAGCCACACTTCGATTGAATACATCCTGAGTTCATTTTCAGTGTTCCTTGTTCAAGCGGCGAAGCCCTGTTTGTCTTGTGCTTTTGCTTGAGCTCGCGTTGCATACTTCGCTAGTTTAGTGCACCGAAGCCTGTTGAGGCGAAGGTAGTTTTTAGTGCGAGGTGTGCTTTTTCAGTGTGCTGTCGCTCTGTGTAACACGAGGCTAGACCTCGCTGCTTACTAGCGAAGCCCTGGTTGTTTCCCGTTTTGCTTCTTGTGTCGAAGCCCTTAGCGAAGTCCGTTGTGTGTGCGTGTAGACCTTCGGGTACGAAGCCCAGCACTCGTTGCTGTCGCCAAGTACTTGGTCGAAGTCCTCAGAGGGCTGTCCACTCTTGCGAAGGGTGAAGTGCGAAGCCTGCTCGAAGCACCTCGTGTGCGGAGCCTGCACTGACTTAGCAGAGTAGATTTTCGAGGGTTGTTAGTGGAGCGTAGTCTTCTTGGCTTCGAACTTTTGCTTCTCCGAAGCCTGTGTTCGAAGGTGTCGAAGTACCTCCGAACCAGACCTTCGAAGTCTGTGTTCGAAGCCTGTTCCGCAGAAGACAGAACAGAGCCGAAGGCTAAGTTTTAGCCCGAAATTTTAAAAGCTCCCATTCACCCCCCCCCTCTGGTCGCCGTTTCCGGTCCAACACATTGTCGTGTCGGTTCTTCCCTATATGTTTAAACGTGACCAACATGTATATTAGTCGCGTATAAGATGTAATTGAAAATTAGAACTAACTATAAGTTAAGTTAAGAAATACCTTAGTTTTGAACCAAGAAATGAAATCAGGATTGCCATTTCTCACACCGTACTTAAGAAGGGCAGATGATTCCTCAATGTTAGGCGCCCTCGAACCGCGCCAAAATCGTTGATGAAATTCCCTAAGGAAATGAGACATCGATGTTAAGGTCGAAATAAGAAAGGCGAAATTGAGGGTGTCAGTTATAGAGCACTTACTCAATATACGGTTCCACTTCACAAAGGTTTGTTAGGACATACAACATAATCAAACGCCATTCTTCATGTTGCAAGGTTTTGTTAGCAGCACCACTCGCACTTCCTAGTTGGCCCCTGAAGATGCTAAGATTTGAATTTTCTTCCGGAAGATTGTAACGGGAAGGTGGATTATGCACGCTAGGAAGATTATTCGCATAATATATAGTTGTGAAGTTTGACACCTTCTCAAAAACATATGCCTCAACTATGGATGCTTTAATTTTGCATTTATTCTTACATTTATTCCGAAAAATCTTTTGGAATCTCTCAATTGAATAGCACCAACGGCTCTGGACCGGACCTCCCATCCGGGCCTCATATGGAAGGTGCAAGATCATATGTTGCATCGGATTGAAAAAACCGGGTGGAAATATCTTTTCTAGCTTGCATAATAACACGGGCGCTAGTGTCTCCATGTCTGCTACCACGGTGTAAGCCAACTGTTTAGCACAAAGTTGCCGAAAAAATTGCTCAATTCAGCTAGAACTCGCCAGACATCCTCGGGAACATAGCCACGAATCATGACCGGGAGCAAACGCTCAATCCATATGTGATAGTCATGACTTTTGAGTCCGTTTATTCACAGAATAGCTAGATTAACCCTCCTCTTCAGATTAGCTGCATAGCCATCAGGAAACATTAAGGATTGAAAGCACTCAAGTACTTCTCTCCTCTGTCCCCTTGTTAGAACAAAATCAGACTTTGGCTTCGTCCAAGATTTCCCGCTTCTAGGAGGTATCATGTCGAGCTTGGGTCTGTTGCATATAGCTGCTTGATCCACTCGGGCCTTGACGTTGTCTTTCGTCTTGTCAGGAATGTCCATGATTGTACCAAAAATGGCCTCGGCAACATTTTTCTCGGTGTGCATCACATCAATGTTGTGCGGAAGGAGAAGATCATCGAAATAAGGAAGATTCCATAAACATGGCTTGTGAGTCCATGCATGATCCTCACCATATCCGATAAAACTAACTCCTTGTATATTGATTTGCAAAGACTCTAATTGAGCACGAACATCGGCCCCAGTCATTTTAGTTGGTGCTGAGTCTTTAACAGACAAACCTTTTGTAAAGTTCTTCTTATCCTTACTAAAAGGATGGTTTCGAGGAAGGAATTGTCGGTGCTTATCAAACGAGGAATATTTTCCACTCTTAGCCAGCCAAATGAACTTCAAAGTCGACCGACAAATCGGGCATGCGAACTTCCCATGCACGCACCAGCCGCAAAATATCGCATATGCTGGTAAGTCATGCAGAGAGTACATGTACCAGACATGCATTCGAAAGTTTGTCTTTGTAGATCGGTCATATGTCAACACACCATCTTCCCAAGCACGGACCAAATCATCCATCAAAGGCTCCATATACACACTCATATTTTTCCCAGGGTATTCAGGTCCTGGAATTATCGAGAACAAGAAAATGTTCTGTCGTTGAAAGATAACGACGGGAGGAAGGTTGAGGGGAATAACAAACATTGGCCAACAACTGTATGCGGCAGCCGTCATACCGTATGGATTGAACCCATCTGTTGCTAGAGCAATTCGTACAGTACGTGGCTCTAAAGCTTTCTCGGGATGGAGTTGATCAAACTTTTTCCACGCTTCTCCATCTGATGGATGACCTAACTTGTCAGGGTTGTAACGAATCTCATTTTTATGCCATGTCATCTGTTTGGCAGATTCTTCGGTCATGTACAACCGTTGGATCCTCGGTATGAAGCGAAGGTATCGAAGGATCTTCACGGGAATTGAGAGTTGCTTCTCACCATCATCGGAGTCTACCTCAATATACCTAGAGGATTTGCATTTCACGCAACAGGTTGCGTCTGCGTACTCTTTCCTGAATAAAATGCATCCGTTGGGAAAAGCATGTATTTGCTCATAAGGCATCTTCAGTGCACGGAGGACTTTCTTCGACTCATACATGCTCTTTGGAAGCTTATGACCTTCTGGAAGGAGGCTACCAACAACCGTCAGCATAACATCAAAACATTCTCGACTCAAGCTAAATTGGGACTTGATGACCATTAGCTGTGCGATGGCATCTAGTTGAGAAACCTTAGTGTGACCGTGAAGAGGTTGCTTTGACGCGGTCAACATGTCATAAAACGCTTATGCCGTTGGCTCCGGCACGTCCTCTTCATGTGATTCGTCAAAATTCACATCTTCAAAGTCATCTAGCATGAATCCAACCCCTCCCTCATCATCGTCCATGCGTTGTCGCAACATCTCATCTCTAGGACGCTGGGACTCACCATGATACTTTGTTTGGCATAAAGCCATACTTGCATAGGTGTTTATCCATGGCCTCCTTTGTTTGTCGGCGCTTGTTCTCACACCGACTACATGGACACCAGGTCTTGTCACGTACATTTTGTCTACCAAACGCCGTCTCTAGGAATACTTCAGTGTTCTTGATCCAATTCATGGTCACCTCGGCCTGACTAGGGCGACCCGTGTACATCCACTCACGATCATCCATCTTGTACTAAACTAGCAAACAACACACGTGTTTAGGTGTTAGTGAGAAACTCGACATCTAATAGTCTAATAGTTTGGCATGTTGCCCAGACGTGCGTTTGGAGAGCAACGGGGAGGTGCTGCCGAAATTTTGGGTGGGATCGGAACGGAGCATGAAAACGAGTTCAATCTACACATTCTCTGGTGGGATTAGGAGATGTGCGTTCGGAGAACAACGGGGAGGTGTTGCCGAAACCCTGGGTCGAATCGGAACGGAGCATGAAAACGAGCTCAATCTACGCATCCTCCGGCTGTCCAAACGTGGATAATTCGAAACAGTTACGGCCACATATATGCAAAGACATGCATATTCCAAATCGTAACTCTTCCGAACGGGAGACGCCTAGGTTACGCGACAATAACTAGAAAAACAACATATCCTCTCTAATACTTAGCAAATCTAATAAAACTCGCAAATACATATCACGTCGTGATGACCGCATCCACATACACATATATCACGGCACGATGGCCCCCATCCACAAACACATATATATCACATCCACATACACATATAAATTTCTAAAACATTTATATTAGAACATTATATACATGTCATTGCATTACTCATTTTACATGTCATTGCATTTTAATAATTAAACATGAAATTATATTTTAAACATGACAAATTTTACATCTAATTAAACATTGATTTATATTTTGAACATGACAATTACACATTACAAATTGAGTTTTATACATGATAATTAAACATTGCATGACAAAATCAAAAACTTGTACATTAGAAAAATATTGAACATAAAATTGAAATATAAATTCTACAAATAGCATGACATTGCATTACATTTTTAACAATTACATAATACATTGTTATCGAAAAATTGGGCGAAATAGAGGAGGTGGTGGCGACGGTCGATGAGGGGGCGGAGGGCGGATGACGGTCGAGGACGGCGGGGCCGGCGGCGTACGGGGTCAGAGGGGGCGGCCGGAGCACGGCCAGGGGTGGCCGGAGCACAGCCGGGGCGGCTGTGCGTAGGGGCGGCCGGAGGTGGATGGGGTCGGAGGGGGAGGCTAGGCCGGCAGCCAGAGCATGGCCGAGGGCTGCTTGGCCGGCGGTGGACGGGTCGGAGGGGACGAGGCCGACGATGGGCGATGGAGGATGCGGCTGGCGGCGGCGGGCGCAGGGGCGGCCGCGGCGGCGGGCACATGGTCGGCCGGCGGTAGGGGCGCAGGGGCAGTGGGGTGTGGGGGAGCAGGGGGGCGGTCGGCGATGGGGGAGAGGGGGGCGGGGTTCAGGGGAGCAGATCTGGGCGTATTAAGTGCACCCAGATCTGGGGGGCCTTTTTTACCTAATATGCCATGTTCGCCGAGTGCCAAATTGGGAGGCACTCGACGAATGTTCTTTTCCGAGTGCAAATAGCCCTGGCAAAGAGTGTTTATTTTTTTAAAAAAAAATAAGATAGAAAAAAATAGTAAAAAATTTCATAATTTGTCATTACATAATATATACTTAGTTTGTATCCTAAAAATTTTAAGTAGTACAAAAAGTTTTAATTTCAAATAAATTTTACAATATTGAGTTGGTCCTAAACCTAACTCATTCCATCCCTAATTAAACTAATAAACCTTCTCGAAGATTGTCCAATTTCTTAAGGTCATACATGAAAACTTTGTCAAAACATTATGAAATTTTTACCACAGTCTATATGTATGCTATGATGACATCATGTCAAGTATCATATTTTTTAGGCATAAATTAAATTTCCTATAATTAAAAAACCATTAAGCTCCATATTGCTCGCCTTGTGTCGTAAATTAGATTTTTTAAAAAATAGTTATATGTAGTGCTAAAAGATTAAAAATATACTCATTAACATAAATATATTTTTTATAAAATTTATTATTCATTATTTCATGTACATGCAGTTCAATTTTGACCTACTTCGAATTAAAACCTAGAAACATGATTAATTATTTAAATATAGCAAATTCACTCCGAAAAATATGAAACTTTACCATGAATTACAAAATGTTGAATTAAAATTGTAAAAAAAATCAATTTCAAAAAATGTATAAAATGACATATGTGTGCATACATTATGAGTTCACATGAAATAATGGGTTCCTACACTACTTTGCCGAGTGCTTTTTAAATAGCACTCGGCAAAGGATATTTATTTGCTCTTTGCCGAGTGCCACAGATAATTGCACTCGGCAAAGATTTTTAAAAATTGTTTTAAAAAAACTAAATTAGAATAAAGACAGTAAAAAATCCCATAATTTGGCATTATATAATATACACTAATATTGCATCCTAGAAAATTTTTAAGTTCAAATAAACAAATATAAGGCACTTGTAGTTTAAATTTGGGATCTTTTACTTAAAATCCTATAAACAACTTTAATTAACCAAAAATAGCAAACTAACTCTAAAAATTGCCAATTTTTGACATGGTATAAGATAAATGAGTTTTAGTAGTACAAAAAGTTTTAAGTTCAAACAAAGATTTGAATGTCGATTTGCTTCTAAACCTCACTCATTTCATCCCTAAACTCCTAAACCTTCTCGAAGATTGTCAAATTTCAAAAGGTCATACATGAAAATTTTGTCGAAACATTACGAAATTTTTACCACAGTATATATGTATGCTATAATGACACCATGTCAAGTGTAAAACTTTTTAGGCATCAATTAAATTTTCTATAATTAAAAAACCATTAAGCTCCATATTGTCGGTCGAGTGTCGTAAATTAGATTTTAAATATTTAGTTGTAAAAGATTAAAAATGTAATCATGAACATAAATATGATTTTTCTATAATTTTTGAATCATTCTTTCATGTACGTGCAGTTGAAATTTGACCCACTTCGAAGTAAATCCTAGAAACATGATTAATTTATTAAAAATAGCAAACCCACTCTGAAAAATATGAAAATTTTCCATGGATTAAAAGATGTTGAATTATGACTGTAAAAAAAATTCAGGTTTAAAATATTTTTTAAATGTGATATGGACTCAAAATGTGTTTTCACATGAAATAATGACAACTAGATATTATTTGCCGAGTGTTTTTATTTGTGGCACTCGGCAAAGGATAGAATTTGCCGAGTGTCCGTTAGTGGCACTCGGCAAAATTACATTTTTACCTCTGCCGCCATAACGGCGTCAGCAAAAAAATGGGCGGACGATTTTTCAGGTGCTTTGCCGAGTGCCTATGGCGTGACACTCGGCAAACCCTATTCTTTGCCGAGTGCCACATACTTTGCCGAGTGTATTTCATCGGGCCGAGTGCCCGATGAAATGCACTCGGCAAAGTATGTGGCACTCGGCAAATAAACTCTTTCCGGTAGTGCGCCCAGCGGTTGCAATTTGAAACCGCGACTTGTGTTTCTGGGGGGCGCGCGTGCGCCGGCTGACTACGGAGATTGCATGCGAATTTCCAAGCGGGGCCAAGCTTCCAAATGAGAAAAGGATCAAGCAGAGTCCCAACGAGAAAACGGATCAGCTCTGATGGTGCGGTGTACCCACGGCCATTTTGCCGCTCGTTCCGTTTCATCTTCAGCCACCGATTAAAACTGGAAGATACGTTTGGTCGGTTTTATTTTAAGTGTTATCTGTGTTATAGTGTAAACTAATTACATTAGATTTTGTTTGGTTTGAATGTGTTGGTATTAGATACAACGCAATCAGATTACAACCTAATAATCAACCCATTACACTCTAACCATTCTCGTATCAGATTACGTTACCACAATATATTATACTTATCAACCAAATATTATAATGTAAACAAAATATATTAAATTTGTTAACCAAACAAATCTAGTAATTTGATACATTGTTATCACTTGACACTGTAATTAATTCCATTACCATTTTCGTTAACTTGAGTAAACCAAACACCACCTAATAATCTATCGATTAAAATTAGTAGTTAGCTAGTTAACAGCGAGAGTTAATATTTACCTATCTAGTATTTAGTGGGCTAAAATTAGGCTAGATTTATTTGAATACTTTGAGCTAATAAATAATTATTGATGGAAAATAATTCCATCATATTCATAGACCAGTTGTTTGGACTCAAAAATACTATAGGATTAAGATCCTGTTTGGCATCTCGCGCTAAAGTTTAGCTCTTGTCACATAAAATATTCGGATGCTAATTATAATGATTAAATATGAGCTAATTATAAAATTAATTGTAGAACTCCTATGCTAATCCGTGAGACGAATTTATTAAACTAATTAATTTATGATTTGACAATGCAATGCTACATTAAAAATGTGCTAATGATGGATTAATTAAGCTTAATATATTCGTCTCACGAATTAGCCTTGAGTTCTATAATTTTTTATAATTAATAATTAACTCATGTTTAGTTTTTCTAATTAACATTTGAACATCCCATGTGACATGGACTAAACTTTAGCCCTTGGATGTCAAACAACCACTAAATAGTACTACCTCCATTACACATTATAAGTCATTCTGATTTTTTTCATATTCATCCACGTATCAATGAATGTAAACATATATGTATTCAGATACATTGATTTGTGAATGAATCTAAAAAAAATTCATAAGGATTTATAACATGGAACAGAGGGTGTAGGCTTCAAACACCGGTAATGGTGCGAAGGGCTTGAAGAGCCACCTTCCATGGAAGCTAATTGTTAGTCTGACTAAAGAGTGTTTGGTTCCGTAGACTAAAATTTAGTCAGTGTCACATCAAATGTTTGGTCATCAATTTAAATGATTAAACGTGAACTAATTATAAAAACAATTGTAAAATTGAAGGATTATTCGTGAGACGAATTTATTAAGCATAATTAATCAATGATTAGCAAATGTTTACGGTACATAATATTATCAAATCATAGCATAATTAAGCTCATTAGATTCGTCTCGTGAATAATCTATCAATTATTAAATAGTCTATATTTAATAGACCAAAATAATACCCGAACATCGGGTGTGATGTGACTAAATTTTTGGCACTAAAGAAAAACATATCGGTCGATCGTCTACCAACAACTAAACACGTGCCGTAAGAGTGGTACATAAATAGATGAAGATGTTAATGAAGGGTGGATCCCGCGGTGATTAGATCATCTACAATGTATAGTACTCTTGAACTAGTACTACATGATATGTAAGCAAACTTATTTTTTTAAAAAAATACTACAATGTATAGTACTAGATGTGAGACTCCTTCTAACATTAAAAATTATAAAAATAGACATGCTCTATCCTATGAGCAACTATCAAACTTAAAAGGTAGTATTATTTAATCTATGGAACTAGTATCCATACATAGAACTCATGTTTTATCTTAGTTTGCTTAGTACTAATTTCTCAATGTATAGAACTAGTATCAAGTCAAAAAGATTACCTTAGCACTACTTCTTATTGCAATATTGTGATGCTCTTAGGTTATTCACAATAGTGGGTTTCATAGCACTGTTTCCTAGAATGCCACGTCAGCTTTACAACTGAATGAAATACCCTCTCTCAGTGGAGAGTTTCATTTCACTATTTTCTAGGCTAACCAGTGCAATTAAATGCAACTAGTTCTCATGAAATAATTTCTCTCTAATGAAACGATTTAGCTCTCAATGGTTGTTTCATTTCATTTCAACCGTCTTATAAACGGGTTAACACTATGTTATGGTGATGACACTACTTTCTTCTCTTTTTTTCATTAATTGAATGTCATGTAAGTAAAAAAATATGATGTGGTATGATACCACGAAACATCCCGTGAAACACCCTTGCAAATAGTCTTAGTGATTAAGGATCACCAGGATCTAAGGGTACACGCTGCCCGAGAATTGGTGGCGTTTTACCGACGCAGCAATTTCAGGATCGATTTCAACCGGATCACCGGCCACCAGGAGCCATGTGTTCAACAAGCCCGTGAAGGCGTGAACCACGCCGTTACCACAAGTAGCCCGGGACGCTGCGGGCCCCACCTAAGACGAAATGTCTACTGTACCCATGTCTCCTTTGCCCCATTTCGTCGTAAAGTAGGGGCGAATTTGTAACTTCACGTGACCAATTCTCAGGAACAAGGACCAATCACGGCCGTCCAAATGTACCACCCGTTCCGGTCGCGTCGATCTGGGATCTGACGGTCAGGAGGTGCGCTACTGGAAGTTTCCTTGTCTTCTGTACCGGTGGACCAGTGGCAGCGTGGCACCCTCGGTGCATATAAACCCCAAGGGGAGCGTGGCCTCCATTCGCCCAAGCCTTTCTGGTCCCTCCCCTCCGCCTGCCTGCCTGCCCCCCCTATCGCATTCTCCGATTCCGAGCTCCTAGAGCGCTGCCTCGTCGCCGCCATGGTGAAGAGCTACCCGACCGTGAGCGCCGAGTACCAGGAGGCCATCGGGAAGGCCAGGGGCAAGCTGCGCGCCCTCATCGCCGAGAAGAACTGCTCTCCCCTCATGCTCCGTCTCGCGTAAGTGCTTGCCCAGCTCTATCGCGTCCGCGTCTAGATTTCCCGGAGGAGTTTCCCCTGTCCTGATTGCGTGTGTTTGTGTGTGTGGCGATTGATCGCGCAGGTGGCACTCTGCCGGCACATTCGATGTGTCGACGAAGACCGGTGGCCCGTTCGGGACCATGAAGAAGCCGGCGGAGCTGGCGCACGCCGCTAACGCGGGGTTGGACATCGCGGTGCGGTTGCTTGAGCCCATCAAGGAGGAGTTCCCCAACATCTCCTACGCCGATTTCTACCAGGTTGGCCGCAAGACCGGATAGATCTGAACTGACGGCCCCGATCTGGACAAATGGACGTGGTTTCTGATTTTTTCCCCTCTGTTGTTGTGTAGCTTGCTGGAGTTGTGGCCGTGGAGGTGTCCGGTGGACCTGAGGTACCCTTCCACCCAGGAAGGGAGGTGAGCTTTCCTACCTTTCAAGTTTCAACTCTTGGGGTTTTTTCTCAGGTTCTAGCTTGGCATGGGTGGCGTCTAGATAGGTTTGTGACTTGTGAGACCAATAGATTACTCCGTGATTTGTTAGTGATGCCGTGCCTGTGCTTTTCATGTGTGGGGACTGGGGGTTGTTGGCTCCTAGAGAGTAGATAAAGCGATTACTACGAATCTATGGCCGGCAAATAGCAATATACTAATTTAGCAGGACCGCCTTTTCTGTATTTTACTATTATTTACCCTGATAATCCTGGGTACCTTGTTCGTTTGGGTGGTGGGTGAGCTTTGTATTGACTTTATGTTCTTCTTGTCATCCTTAAATGTGGTTAATTGTGCTGTGACTTACTAATTCCTTAACGGTCCTGCTACATCATGCTGTTATTCATATGGTGATATGAACATGACAGTCAATATGTTGATCATGATTTATTCTTCCGTTTTTTTACTTGTTTTATGGCTCATGCGTTTCAGACTTTCAGTAAGGTAAATCAAATAGGGTGCATTTTCATTCATGCCCAATGTTATACATTGTGATGTTTGCTATCCGTTCTTGCATAAGAATGTCGTGTTAATGATATTTCATACCCTTTTTATTTGTAGCCTGGGTGTTCAGTGTTCTCAAATTTTCCACTTATTTATCATGGTTGCGTTTGCTGTACTTCTTTGTATTAGGTACCATATTTTTTAGTGTTAATTTTGGTACCTTCTTATGTGTCAGGAGGTAATAAAATTAATATTGAAAAATATGGTACCCGCTACCTCCTCGAGACTATAAAATTTCTCTTTTAATTTATCTTTGTTTGCTTTTACTAAAAAGTTGTAAGTTGAAAAAGAAGTAATTTTGAAAATGGTGTTATATTGACAGACCTAGCTCCTTGTCCTTATTTGTATAATGCTCCAAACAGTAACAACTAAACAGTGCCAATAATAGTATATCCTAGTAGCATATATCATATATTCATATATTTAACGTTAGTTGGAGTACTTCTTAAAAATTTGGTGATGTCACATCTAGTTCACTTTATATTTTTTTCTCAAATGTAGAGATAATTAAATGATTATCTTCTTATTTTTTCCGTTTGTTCTTCGTAATCATAACACTATTAGTTGACGAAGTTTAATCCTGCCTTTACCTTTTGCAGGACAAGCCTCAGCCCCCACCCGAGGGCCGTCTTCCTGATGCTAACAAGGGTATGTTGCTAGTTTACCCTAGTAGTCACTTCCTGCAGTTAAAAGAAATGTTTGCCACTTTTTTACCTTCATAAACCCTTATAAAATGGGCCTTTTGCTTTGTTATATATATACAAATGTTACAAAATCTAATGGCTCCTCCAAAATGTTTTTGTTTTATGCTTCCATTAAACTGCGTGGTTTTAGGGCCTGTTTGGTTGACAGCCACAATTTGTCACGCCACAAGTGTGGCAGCCACACTTGTGGCGAGAATAATTGTTGCCACACTTTGCCACACTTTTTTCACTGAAAAAAGTGTGGCAAAGTGTGGTGTTGTTTTTTTTTCGCCACAAGTGTGGCTGCCACACTTGGCGTGACAAATTGTGGCTGCCAACCAAACAAGCCCTTAACTTCATATGCTTATCATGATTTTCAACTTTTTCAACGTATAGCATTTGTTAAATGCTCATTTGTGGAAGCAAGATTTCCAATCTGCATTCTATGATGCCTTATTGAAAAACTTCTAGGGATTTTGATATCTGTTATGGTTGTTGGCATGCTGTATTTCATTTTTGATGTGATTCTGCTTTGACCTCGTTTGTTCCTATCAAATCTCATGTTTATGTAAAAGCCGTTACTGACACCTTGAGCCGTGACTGTATTACCAGGTTCTGACCACCTAAGGCAGGTCTTCGGTGCGCAGATGGGCTTGAGTGATAAGGACATTGTTGCCCTTTCTGGTGGTCACACCCTGGTTAGTTTGGCTATTCACTTTTAATCTGCCTCTATACTTGTTCTAATGTAATGTCTGTACTGTGGTCGCCTTTTGTTTTCTTCTGCAGGGAAGGTGCCACAAGGAAAGATCTGGTTTTGAGGGACCTTGGACTAGAAACCCTCTGCAATTTGACAACACTTACTTCAAGTAAGCGATGTTACAGCTGGCTGAATTTTGTTACTCTGCAGCTCAAAGTAGTCGATAATAAAATATCAAATTCATCTTTTTTCCAAACAATGTCAATAGGGAGCTTCTGAGTGGTGACAAGGAGGGCCTTCTTCAGCTTCCTACTGACAAAGCCTTGCTGAGTGACCCTGCCTTCCGCCCGCTCGTTGACAAATATGCTGTGGTATGTGTCCTATCATCACCTAGTGTTCCAGGTTTTGCAGAGATAAGCAAGAATACGATACTGATTGTGGTTTTTGCCCCATTCTGCTAGGATGAGAAGGTCTTCTTTGAGGACTACAAGGAGGCACACCTCAAGCTCTCCGAACTGGGGTGAGTGGTGTTTGTTACCCACCTCAAGTAGGGTTGCATTATGTTGTCTTGCCTACATGGTTACATTATCTAATTACCCTTGTGATTTCAGGTTTGCTGATGCTTAAGAGGTTTCTACAGTCTACTACTGCAAGTCACTCCTGCAATAATGTTTGTTCGGCCTATGGCCAGTACGTTGTCAACGCCTCGATGGGCTGTTCTGTTAGACAAACTGCATTTGTGTATCCACTGGAAACTTCTAGATCTGTTGTATGAAGTGCAGTACCAATTTATGAGTTTATGTTCCCGCTTACCACTCGTAACTTCTGCGATATCATGTGACCTCAGTCAATAGGTTCCTCCTGTTTTCTGCTCTTAGCTTCTCGCTCTTCTTTCTATTTTGCTGCGGCTCAGGTGCTTGACGGGCTCACTGTTCTTTTCAGCTAAAAGTCTAAACGGTACAATTTTTTGAAATCTTTTATATAAAAATTATCAAAAAATTATTTGAAAAGCTTTGTAGTTTTTTATTGTTAAATTACCAAGCTGCATTAAACAGGACCGAATCTTTGTAAATGAGTGGTTGGAGAAGCTTGGCTCATAATGAACGGAACGGCGTCCCTGGGGCCACTGTTTGATCATTGAGCGTGGCATTTGACTTGTGGCCGTTGTGCTAAATTATTTCCCAGATGGGGCTGAAATAATTGATGATGCAACCCAATTGAGATGGGGTTGATATAATTGATGATGGCAAACCGACTCCAATCCAGCCGGCCACCACTCAGTCAACACCCAGATGGGCACGAATGGGCTCAGCATTCTCAATTTCTCACGTGGCAGAGGTGCAAGAATAACCCAATTTATCCGTGCTTTGTTGACAATATACTGCGGCTGCCGAGCAAAAATCACGAGTGCTATAATGTTGGATTTGTTAGGATTTTCAGTTCGAATTGACTGTTCTGCTTCAGAGTGGAGACAAAATACTTCCGCCGTAGTCAATAGCTCACTGCTGCTGCAGCTCGTACTTCACTTAGGAACTAAAGAACTTGCGGAATAGCTCCTGTCCAAATTTCAATAAAGCTAACCATATCACCCGGACGTTTTAGTTTGGCAATGCTGAAATGAATCTGCTCGCAAAGCATATTTCAAAACCTTTTATTCGAAAATAGGAGTACTACTATACAACGTCTGAAACAGCACGGCAACTTGCCGAGAATGTGGGTTTCGAGCACCAACTAAACAAACACAAATGCAGTGTTCAGTCTACCCGGCTCTCGATCTTGATCATATGTGCTAGCAGGTAGAGACGTTGATCATACGACGGGTGACTCAATCTAATACCGGAAATTCGGGTTCATCTCGATTGCTTCGTTGAATATCAGCTGCTTCATCTGGTCCTCGCTTAGAGCCTGCTGCTCGAAGTCGAAGGAGAATGGCTCCATGCAGATGGGCTCATCGGCGATGTCATGCAACCTCTCTAGGTAAGGGTGGTCGAGCGCCTCCTCAACTGCTTGGCAAAAGCGAGTTCCATGAGAATTAATTCATCAATGGAGCGCGCGGCGAGGCTCTCTTTGCTGCACTGCACACACCTGTGATTCTCTGCAGCGGGTTGAAGGTGAGCATCCTCTCAATGAGGTCGAGCGCGGCGGGCTGCACCCGCGGGAACAAGCTCGCGAACGTCCGGCGAGGGTACTGCGGCAGGTGCCTCATGTACTTCCTCGCGTCCTCGTTCCGTATGAAGCTCAGCTCCTCGTCCGTCGGCGTCCCGATCACCTGAAGAGACACCGGCAACAGGATGAGAAACCAGTCAAATCACCAGTTCACCACGCACCCAAGAACAGACTGTGCGCGCGTGATTCTGTGTGCTGCGCTCTGATTGATTTGTTTTTTTTCGGTGGTCACCTCGGTGATGAGGCGCATCTGGTGCATGTGGTCCCTGCCGGGGAATAGGGGCTGGCGGTTGATGAGCTCCATGAAGATGCAGCCGACGGACCAGACGTCGATGGCGGCCGAGTAGTCGGTGGAGTTGAGCAGCAGCTCCGGCGCGCGGTACCACCGCGTGACGACGTACTCCGTCATCATGTCGCTCTCCGACGACGGCCGCGCCAGCCCGAAGTCGCAGATCTTGAGGTCGCAGTTGGCGTTCAGCAGCAGGTTGCTCGGCTTCAGGTCCCGGTGGATCACGTTCGCCGAGTGGATGTACTTGAGCCCGCGCAGGATCTGGTAGAGAAAATACTGCAACAACAACCCAAAGCTCCAAGAATTAAGATCCAATTCGTCGATCCGTACATCGTCGCGAGATCGCTCGCTGTGTCGCTCACCTGGCAGTGCTCTTCGGACAGTTCTTGGTTGGAGCGGATGATGTGGTGGAGGTCCGTGTCCATGAGCTCCGTGGCGATGTAGACGTCGTTGAACGCCCGCGGGATCGGCGGCGGGATCACGTCCCTGACGCCTATAATCTGCTTGTCGTTGCAACAGTTAGTGCCAGATTACAAGTTCAAGCAGCTCATGGCTAGCGTGACGACTGTCGACTGCGTGAGAGACGCTCGAGCGGCTTACGTTCTCGTGGTCGAGGTGCCTGAGGAGCTTGATCTCACGGAGCGTGCGCTTGGCGTCCATGTCGTTGTTGAACGCGTTGGCGATCTTCTTGATTGCCACCATCTCCCTCGTCTCCGCGTTCATCACCGAGCTGCGGGCGCCCGCACACAGAATTCAGAAGAAAAGCAAAAGAAACTGAACAGCAACAACGACAGGATTGAGGATTGATTGGTCCAATTAATCCATCCTCCGAGGCTTACCAATCAGATGAACTAATTACGAGGGAGCGATTAACTTGGCAACAAATTTAACGGCGTACCAGACGATCCCGTAGGCGCCGCGACCGATGGGCATGATGGGCGGCTGGTACTTGTTGGTGACCTCGAACTGGTTGCCGAAGATGTTGTACAGCAGGAACCGCCCGCCGTGCGTCACCGTCGGCCGGAACTCGGCCACCGGCGGCCCGTCCATCCCTGATTCCCCCTCCTCCTCCTCTTGCCTTCTCGCGCAAACAGCGACAAGCGGAAGAACGAAGAAGCAAGCGCCAAGCAGCGAATTGATTGACCTTATCCTCCTCTCGCTCTCGATTCGCAGAGACAGGAAGCTACCCAGGAAGCTGGAAGGCGATGGGAAGCGAGGCGCAGAGAGACTTACAGAAAGAAAGGAACTGTGCGTCGCCTGCGGCGAGCTAGCACTTGGTGCTCTCTGTCCTCTCCCCCGAGCAGAGTCCACCGCCCCGAGTCCGGACGAGCAAGGCAGCGAGAAAGCGAGCTGAGGCGTACTGGCGTAGGCGTAGACCGTCGTCTCCCTTTTCTCGCGCCGTTCGCGCGGGCGTCCGGGCGCGGACGGACGGACGGACGGCGCGGATGGGTTGCCGCTTCCGATCCGACGGCTCCGGAGGCGTTTCAACGGTCAAACAGACGAGGCATTGAGAGGGCGTCACGGCGTCACGCGTGTCAGCGGGGAGAGAGAAAGACGGAGGGGTCGTGACGTGGACTCCGCGGTGGTGGCGTGGATTTGCAGCTCGGCGATGGACGGTCCGGATTATCAAGAGTAACATATTTTAAGTTTTTTTAATAAAATTTTTCTGTATAAAAAATCGAAACAAAATATTTTTTAACTAAATTTATTTGTTTGAAAAAATTATTTTATAGAAAACAAGATTATCTACGATGTACGATCACATAATTCCTTTCAAACACTACTGGAGCGGTTGGGTAAATTTTCGCTGTTGCGTCCCGTTTCGTTGGATTAAGTGATTGTTTATTTTTTTTAATATATGATTAATCGATTGTTTCTCCTTGATAATTTTATTAAGAAATCTATTTATCCTTTCTATATTTATTTACGTTCTACTATTACATAAGAAAGATCTCACAAAAATTAAATATAAAGAAACAATTGAAAATTTCATCTTAGAAAATACTAATAAGATAATATTTTTCGATAGAACTTAAGTACTACTTTACCATTTTATCATTATTAGTATTTAATAAATTCCTAAGTACAATAAAATAATATATAGTAAAGTTAATTAAATAATCAAACAAAGCTATAATTTTCGTTCGACGTGCGGCCGGGTTGAACAGGGGCGGATCCACGTTGTAGCGTCGGGGTCAGCCGACCCCGATGATTTCGTCGTAGCGTATTGTACCTATGATTTTTTACCAGCTAAGACCCCAATGAAAATGCATGATATTATATTTTTTCAACCTAAGTTAGTACCATAAGTTTTAGCTTGACCCCAGTGATAAATTATCCTGGCTTCACCCCTGGGGTTGAACTTGGTGCGTCGGGCCACTTCTTGCCGTGGAATGACCTGCTCGAGCAGCCCGTCGAAATGGAATGCAGGGACAGTTGAGCTAGAGAGGATTTTAAAGGAAGTTTCGGAACCGTGGTTCCGTACCATTTGAGATCCCGAAGTCAGCTCCTCACTGCCGCCGTGGTTCCGGACGGGGGCGCGAGGAAGGTTTCGTGCTGGTGGAACCCACTTCGTAAGAAACTTTGGATAGAGTGAAGAGAGCTTTGCATCGTCCGATCAAAATCGGATGGCTACGGAGCTCGATTGCCCTCTGCAGTCAACCTTTCAACTGCAGAGGAGCCGCTTTTATTCTGTATATAGTGGGATCCACTCTCACAACATCGAAGAATTTCGTATCATCGGATCCGTGCCGAATGATGTAGATCGAGGGCCCCAACGTAGCTGCTTCCACCGATCCCCAGCCCGTCGTGATCGATTCGTTAACGGCTACGCGGTACGTACGTGACGATTTCAAAGCGTACGTAGTTTTCGAGAACAATTATTTCCACGCGATGATACTTGACAGTCTACAGGAAAAAAAAAGGACGCGTTAATTGTCGCCTGAGAAATGGTGGTGGTGAGTCGTGACCAAGGTGCTGATAGAATTTAAGACCAAGTTATCTTCAATAAAGTTATCAGTGATTCAGGCCAAGCGACCATCACGCATGAATTTTTCGTAATTGTTCTTACTTTCTGCTTTAAAATTACATAAAATTATAACTATAGTAATTGCACCTCATGACTTTATAGATCCACTAAAATTAGCATTTAAATCTGCTGGTCATAAATTACAACAAAATGAGTTTCTTCGTCATCAGTAATGTCAGAGGCTAACGAAGGCAAGCCCTATGTACAGGGCCACACACATTTATATGTGTAAATTCATAAGTCTATAGATAAATGAATTTACACGTATATGTGTAGATTTATTAATCTATAGATGAATGTGTAGGTTAATTGATCTATAAATGAATTTAAATAAGATCTAGATGATTTATAATTTGAAACAGTAGTATAAAATTTGGAACATATAGTTCCAATAGAGTTTTTACCTACGATTATCAGGTATTTGGGAAGATTACTATTTCCGGAAGATGATACTCTCACCAGTGAGCATGGAGACATATTATCAGGTAATTGAGAAATCGTAGTACCGACTAATTTGATGTGTACAGTTCTAATATTGTTATTGTCGGTTTTGTTATATACAAGTGTTCTAACTATTTTTCTTTTTTTTTTCAGTTTCATCCATCGGCAGCAGGATCAAACACGCAGCCATCTCCACACACTGGTCATAGCGGTAATGATAATTTGTGAGGCGTGGTGTGAGTTGCCGTGATGAATTTGTTAATTAACTTAAACTTGTCACCGTTAACGCGAACTTGAACTTGTGTATCAATTTGAACTTGTATTTGTGACGTGAACGTGAAATTGTGATGTGACCGTGAAATTTATGATGTAAATGTGATTTTTGTGATGTGCATGTGATTTCTGTGAATATCTGTGATTCAGTGTGAATTTTGGGGCAAATTTTGTGAATAAATGTGAATTTGTGATGCATTTTGTGATTGAATGTGTTTTTTGGATGAAATATGCAAGAAATAAATGAAAAAAAAATTTAAAATATTTTGCCGAGTGTTACACTCGGCAAAGCCACCTGCAGTGCACAGAAACGTGCCACGTGGCACGTTTCTGTGCACTCTGGGGAGGCTTTGCCGAGTGCCTCCACGTGGCACTCGGCGAAAGGGGTATGCCGAGTGCCACGGGGGCACTCGGCAAAGCCACCCTGTGCCACGTGCCCCCCCTCCCCCGAGCCCCTTCGCCGAGTGCCCCCCTTGGCACTCGGCACACCTCCTTCGCCGAGTGCCACGTGGGGCACTCGGCGAACCCCCCTCGCGCCACGTGCCCCCCCCCCCGAGCCACCTTCGCCGAGTGCCCCCCGTGGCACTCGGCACACCCCCTTCGCCGAGTGCCACGGGGGGCACTCGGCGAAGCCCCGTTAACGGCCACCCCGGCCGTCAACCGTGGACTTCGCCGAGTGCTATACGTGGCACTCGGCGAAGTCTATATTGCACTCGGCAAAGACTTCGCCGAGTGCCCGATAAATTGCACTCGGCGAACCCTCACGTCGCCGACACGTTCAGTGCCGAGTGGGGTTCGCCGAGTGTGGCACTCGGCGAAGCCTTTGCCGAGTGCATTGTGGGCTTCGCCGAGTGCCCTAGACACTCGGCAAACCCTAGTGTTCCCGTAGTGTGGTAGCACTGCGATGTCCAGCTGGTTGGAACAGGGTTAGAGCATGAAACTTATATCGTAATTACTACTTTATTTTATATCTATTTTATAGTAAATATGGTCTGAAAAATAATTCTATTATTTATTTGGCTTGTTATTTTAGATTGGTTGTCATCTTTTTTCTATAGACTTCCTTCTTCTAGCAAGCCACTGAGACTTTTTATACTCCTTGCTACTCTATTTTGTTGCAAATATAATTCAAAAAATAGCCATTGTTAGTTAAAATATGTTGGCAAAATATCGGTGTAAAAAATAGCGTGCTATATCACCGAAATGATAAAGTGTGGCCGTTATAACAACCTTAGATGACACCATTCCAAGCAAGAGTGTGGCCGTTGGGAGCTGATTTGATTGAGATTGTGACTTTAATTTGATATGCAACTATTTTGTAATATCTACTGAAATGATAAAGTGTGTATGAAATATCTACTGAAATCATTCAAATTACTCATGTTCTACATATATTTTGCTAGTTTTTAATCTTTCTTGCACACTGCTATTGCATATAGTTGCTGCTATAGCGACGCTAGGCTATAGCGTTTTGGCCAGCCTGTAAAATATAGATAAATTTAAATATGAATAGGTAGCGAGTAAGAAGTATAGTAGAGTGAATAACAAAATAGAAATCCAACTTGAATATGGATATGAATTGCTATGAATAAGACTCAAAACTAACAACGATAATGTATACCTCTTATAAACTGATGTTATAAGATAATTGTGAGATGAACTTTCTGATAGTTTCGTACCAACAATAGTGACACTCGTCGAGATATGCGTCCATAAAACACGGCAATATCTCGGTCCACGGAGAATGATTTGCTTGTTCGATAAATTATCAAATCACATGATAATGCTCAGGATTTTAAATATAGGAATGCTTTAGAGTTCTTATAGATGCGATTATGTTTAGCATAAGCAGTGTGTATGATAATTGATGATTTCTCTTTCATGAAACTGCCCTAGATGTTGGGGCTCCGTGGACCATATCAATATATCATTCCCGATGAGAGTGACTACACCAGTGGAAGAGACTGGAAGGATGGCTCGGTACTGGCCACTGGGGACCTTGTAAGACATGGGCCTGTCTAGGTTTTTTAGATCACTCGAGCAGTCTTGATCTATGATTTATATCATATATGATTTATTAGATGATGTCTTAAATTAATATATCATAAAGACGTTGAGAAACCAAGGATTGGTTTCAGAGTCTGTGATGAGTGATTGACATATTTTATCCTCTGATTCGAAGAGGTCCCTCTGAAGGGGTTCGGAGGTTGCTTCACCGAAGGGTTCGGTGGGTCTGTTTGCTGCAGCTGTTGCAGCGGAGTGTGCCTAGTACACAATTACTTGGTTGTACCGAAGGTTTTGGTACTTTGGGCGGTACACCGGAGTGTGTGCCGAAGGTTGTTTACCTGGAGAGGTCTCCGGGGTACTGGATACACTTGTCTGT
Organism: Zizania palustris; assembly: GCA_019279435.1. Lineage (NCBI taxonomy): Eukaryota > Viridiplantae > Streptophyta > Magnoliopsida > Poales > Poaceae > Zizania > Zizania palustris. Next base: position 50,903,956 of record JAAALK010000079.1, on the reverse strand, counting down.
TTGTCTGTGGTGCGCAGGTGACTTCGGAGGCGACGGACGGTTCGCAGCAAGTGAACCTGGGTCAAGCGGGAGGCTTGATGCCAGGCGAGCGGGGAGCTCCGTCACGAAGGCTGCGAAGGGGTCGAGGTCGGACCTCGGGTCAAAGTGCGCCAGGAGAAGGCAGTAAGTGCGGAGTGTGGCTCTGGGTGAAGGTACTCCGAGACGAAGTTCTCGGAGACGAGGCACTTCGAAGGGTACTCTGAATGGAGTGACTTCGAAGTATGGTGGACAAAGTCCTCAGCGATGAGGCAAGGCGTTCGAAGTGTGCTCCGGAGGGAGGCACTCGAAGGTATACCCGACGAAGGTCTCAGAAGTCGAGGTGCATCGAAGGCATTGTCCGGGTGAGGTTCGTCGAGGAGTGTGCTCGGGGAGAGACACTGCAACGAAGTGCTCATGGAATGCTTCATGAGGAGGCCTTGGACGAAGGAGGGACTTCGAAGGGTGGTACTCCAAAGGTGGGGCTTCGGAGTGTGGCTGACTTGAGGTACTTCGGCCAGGCATGACTTCGGTACACGGGTTGACGGAGTTCGAGCTGGGAGAAGCTGTGAAGCCGTGGTGGTCCACTCCGGAGGTGTTGGTGCGAAGGTCCAAGGGCTTTGACGGCTTCAGCTCAAAACCGTCACTGTAACGAAGGCTGACTTCGGTGAAGCGAAGGCCGTCAGGCTCAAGGCTTCTCACCGAAGCTACCGCACCCCTCGCGTGCGAAGGAGGGCTTCAGAAGGGTCCAAAACTGCAAAGGCTGACCGCGTCTTCTCTGCAAAAGATGGTGTTGTCTCCTCTGCAAAGCTGACAAAAGAAGCCTCTAAATAAAGTAGACTACCGGTTGTACCCCATATTCTGATGAGACAAAAACAGTGTAAACCCTAGGGGTAAAGTAGTCTATTCACAGGGCTGAATAGTGCATATAAATAGTGGAGGCTAGCTAGGTCACATCAACACTTTGAGCAGCCATTTTTGAGCTCTTGTGCTAGCCTCCACACATTGTATTCAGATCTGTGAGTTCATTTTTTTGTTCCATGTTCAAGTAATGAAACTTTGATTCTGTTTTCATATGTGCTTGAACTTGTATTATGTGTTGCACTGCATGCTTTAATTTCTCTGTACACCATCTTCTTCCTAGGTGAGTTTGTGTTTTGAATCTCTTCTGGAGAGGTGCGTGAGAGGTCTGTCTAGGTGAAGTGTGATTCTCAGTGTGTGTTCGCTCTGTGTAAACCGGAGGCTCGACCTCTCTGATTACTAGCGAAGCACTATTTTTGGCTTAACTCGAAGCCTGTTTTCTTCCCTTGCCGAAGTCCTCAGCGAAGTGTGTTCAGTGTGCGTTTAAACATTCGAAGTACGAAGCCTAGCACCAGTTGCTATCGCTGAGTATTTGGTCGAAGTCCTCAGAGGGAAGTCTGCTCTTGCGAAGGGTGAAGTGTGAAGCCTGCTCGAAGACACCTTGTGTGCGGAGTCTGCACTGACTTAGCAAAGCTAAATCTTCGGGGCTGTGGCTGGAGTGAAGTCTTCTTGGCTTCGAACTTTTGCTCCTTGCGAAGCCTAATTTCGGAGCTGTAAAATACCTCCGAACCAGAACTTCGAAGGGTGTGTTCGAAGCCTGTTCCGCAGAAGACAAAACTAAAATAGAAGGCTATTTTTAGTCTGAAATTTTAAAAAACTCCCATTCACCCCCCCCTCTGGTTACCGTTTCCGGTCCAACAGACATTAAGATACTAATTCTAGAAATCATACTCTCAACATTGATTTACATACATACAATAATTTTTTTATACTATTCTTTTTCCTGTCCCCTCTCTTATTCAATTCATTTCCATCCCTGACTTGGATATCGTGATCAATGTTCACGTAGGCGCCTAGCGCTAGTCGAGCGGCGACCTGGCGCCTAGGCGGCGTCTAGGTCTAGCTGTTTGTATTTTGTTTCTGTGAGTTCCCAACAATCTCACTTTCTTTTTTCTTATTCCCATGCATTCTCAGTCCAAGCATCAATGACTTCCCAACTTTTCATAGTCGCAAGCATTCAATGCTTTCCTAACTTTCTCAACTTTCCATAGTCACAGCCTCACAGGTATTCAATACAGGTTCCAACTTCCTAGGCATCCCAACTCGCTGACTGCCTTTTTCTTCCTAGCAACCAACATCGAGGGTAGGCAGGCAACCTTCCTCTTCGTCTCATCATCTCAAGCAGCCGGCAATCCTCTCCCTTCTCTTTTCCTCTGGCTGCACCTGCCCCTCCCCTCCTCTTTTTCGGTTCCGCTCAGCACGACAACTGGTGGTGACGGCGATGGTCGGATTCGAGCGACACATGACTCCCGCCGTCAGATCTGGCCACGCGCGCGTCAGCTGCTGTCGAATCAAGGCAACGCGTGCGTTCGACCACTTTAATCTAGGCCACCCTATTCCCTCCCGCTACCAGTTCTAGGCTGCCTAGACACCGTGGTCAACCACCTAGACTCCGATTGACCCGCCTAGGCATCCTAACCGCCCAGCCCATCGACTAGCGCTTCTGCACAACGCTAGGGTGACACCCAATGCCTTTTGCCACCTAGGCGGCCATCTAGGTCTGATTTCTTGAACACTCAGGGCTAGCCCTGAGGGGGGCTGGCAGTGTGGCTGCCCCGGGCCCCCTAACCCGAAGGGCCCCTATACATATATACATGTGAAGCATATAGTAAAAAAATAAAATAGTATTAAAACTATAAAAAAACATTTAGTGATGTAATGGTTAAGTTAATGACATTTAAATATAAGGTTTTGAGTTCAATCTCTAGTGGTTTTGAATAATTTAATGATTTTTCCTTTTATTTTTTTATTCATCTGTTTGAGGAAAAAAACTATTCTAATAAAAAATTAATAATTATTTGTGTTATTACAAAAATAATTTATGACATAGATTTAATAATTATTTACTCAATCAGAAAAAAATATTTCTACCAAATTGCATATAGAGATTTTAACATGATAAACCCATTGGTAAAATTTTAGGTCTACATGTTATGTTAGCAATATTCATATGTATGGTTAGCAATATCCGTGTAATCTACATTTATTAGTTTCCTGCATATATACATCAATCCTTTTATGATTACTGGGCATGGTTTTTATGAACCAACATATTAGCTATGACGTATATATGTAATATAACTATAATTGAACCAATCTATTACGTAATCATCCAAAATATCTTATGCTTTTATATTAAAATATTATATTATTGTTATATATAAGGGTCCATAAAATTTATTTTGCTCCAGGCCCCCAAAATCTGAGGACCGGCATTGTGAACACCGTTCGTGATAATATATTGTCTTACATAAGACATGATTTCTGTATTTTTTATTTTCTCTATTCTTTAATTACATTACCATATATTATTTTCTACATAACAATCTAATAAATGACTAAAACATCATTCTATATGAAGGGTTGAAAATACTTTACACAGTAGTCTAATAAATGACTAAAAGACAGCATCATATACGAAAAAATGAAGCTGTGTTTGGTATTTGGTGGTATCTTCCGCTCCAGAGCGGTTCCTCTGTAGTCGTAGGGTTGACTGCAGAGGCAGTCGGGCTTCGCAGTCGTCCGATCTTGATCGGACGGTGCGAAGCCCCCTTCTCTCTCCGAAGTCTCCTACGAAGTGGGTCCTACCGGTGCGGAACCCCCTCGCACAGCCATTCGATTGAAATCGAACGGCGCTGTGATCGGACGGTGCGAAGCCCTCTTCTCTCTCTGAAGCCTCCTACGAAGTGGGTCCCACCGATGCGAAACCCCTCGCACAGCCATTCGATTGAAATCGGACGGCGCTGAGGGGCTGACTACCTCTGCGGCCGACTGCAGAGGATCTCAAATCCTTCCGCTCACGTTTTCTGCTCCTCTCGGTCTCTCGGTGATTAATCTGGACTTTGGACTTGGGAGTAAATGCACTCTGGAGACTGGAGACAAAACTTTTCTTTTGGGATTACATGTTCCAGACTTCCAGTGACCAGTCGAACACATTTTCTTTTGGGAGCCATCGGCGCCGACGGCCTCGTTGGCCGCCTACGCCTGTACCTGACTCCCCGGTACCCGACCCCGCCTCCCGTTATCTCCACTGGCTGCCTCGTAAGTGACGCGGCGAGCCAGCGACGTCGTCTTCTTCTGTTCGTCAAAGTCGATTTCGTGGTTAGGTTTTGGGTTTAGTTAATCACCTGGTGCTGATTTGTGGCGTGTGGTTTCTGTGCTGGGGTGTCAGGACCGCTCACCAGCGTGGGCCTGATGGAGGCGGGTGTGGACGGGCTCAGAGTTGCATACCAGGTGCTCGACGAAACGCGCATGTGTTCCATTTCTGTTTTAATATCAGTCTTCGTGCATGTCTGTCCGTGCGGGAGTGGACAGCGATTCTAATCCCTCGAGTGGATATCCTTCGCGTATATTTTCTCAAATATAATATAAATAGTTTGGTAATATAGAGTATAATGATATATACTACCCTACCAAATTTCAAGTATAAATTTGAGCTACACACTGAGAAATAAAAAAGACAATTTTTGATGTGAATAGTGTGCATACTGTTTATACTCCTCGATGCGTGAGTTGTGTTTAAACTTGAAATTTTGTGTAATACTATACAAATGGTGTTAGATATTTTGAGATTTTTTCATAACTATTTACATTATATATGGAGAGATATGAGGGGATGTCTCCTTGAGGGATCAAAAGAGTTTCCCTTGTGGGGGTGCATGTCACAGTTCATCTTAAAGAGGTTTGGTTTTTATGATGAATATCTCAGGGTCATTCGAGATCCCCTGCAGTCGGCCTGAGGGATCAAAAGAGTTTCCCTTGTGGGGGTGCATGTCACAGTTCATCTGAAAGGGGTTTGGTTTTTATGATGAATATCTCAGGGTCATTCGAGATCCCCTGCAGTCGGCGAGGCCGACTGCAGAGGGAAGTCAGCTCCTTAGCGTCGTCCGATTTCAATCGGACGGGCGCGCGAGGGGGGCTTCATACCGGTGGGACCCACTTCGCTGGAGGCTTCGGAGAAAGCGAAGGAGGCTTCGCACCGTCCGATCAAGATCGGACGGCTGCGGAGCCCGACTGCCCTCTGCAGTCAGCCCTCCGACCACAGAGGAGCCACTCCCTCTCAAGGTTGCCCTGGAGCGGACAGTGAGGCGGCAGCGAAAAAGGCATATCCCAATTGCCAGACTGTGCCATGCGAGCATTTTGATACTACATTCAAGGTAACAAGTTGGAAAACCTTGCAATCTGTAGGATGTTTGCATATGCGGTAGATCCGTAGATGGTGCAGATGGAACACATGTTTTTGAGTTGTTTGCCCTTGTTGTGGATTCAGATGAGGGGTACTGATTGAAAAAATGCTACATATTTTGTTCTATAAAATTTGCTGGGAGTTTGATTTTTTGACAGTGAACTGATGATGGGCTCAATGTGTCTAGCACATATTAATTCTGTTATGCATACCATTTATTACATTGTTATGTAAAGAAAAATCCTTTTTTTCATAAAAAGATTTTTAGGCAGAGTGTTCAATTCTACTTGGCAAGTGAAGTTCTGGACATAGGCATGTAAGAGGACTTCTATAACTACCAGATCTCAATAAGTTGTTGTGTACGAAAATATTTTTTCTGAAGGCACTTGGACTGGCATGGATCAGAGGAAATGCTTGTATAGAAACATGTGTTCATTTTGTTCTCTTCTACCTTCTGGACACTGATATTTGTGAATTTTGTGCTCAATAAATGTTACTTGCATGGTGTACTTGTGTCCTGTTTTTTTAACCACCCCCCTAAATTTGAGCTATTTGATTTCATTTTAGTTTGCACAAATTGACGTGATTTCTCTCCCTATGTAAAGTAAAAAGAGGCCTGAGAGGTTGGCTTTTGCTTCCAAATTATTATATTTCTAAGCCAGCCATTCAGCCTAACCCTTTAAAATTTTGGGTCCACCAAATTAATGGCTTGGTAAAGGAAGAGGGAGGGTCCTTTTCCCGTAAAAAAGTTATGTTTAGTTTGTCAAGCCAATAGAAAACCTAGTCACTCAAACGAACAGAAAACTCAAGTTTAGGTTTCACCTCTAGCCTACCCTAATTTGTTTGGGATGGAAAGGCTTTGAAGAAGAAGAACCAAATTAAGGGCTTGCTTTTATTTTTATGAGATTTTTATCATATTCATTTTTCCCTTTTATCAATTGTAAATCACCTGCAATTGAATTTTATTGTATAATAGATAATGTTTATACACAAGAAAGTAGACATGATGTAACATTGAAGTTCTCTGTTGCTTTTACAGGCTGTTGAAAACTGGTTAGTCGATAGGTCAGTACTGCCACTTGAGAATTCATTGGGTGGTTAGTCAATAGGTCAGTACTGCCACTTGAGAATTCTGTTAGCGATAAGTATTGACATTAGAGTATTTCTCGCTGGTTGTTAGCCTGGGCAAACTTCCCGATATTTAATGCTATGAATCGGTGATCTGTTGCACCACGGCTGCAGCTATATATGTACATGCATGGCTGTCTTTTGAATACATCGTGTGATTCGTTCCGCTATCATGGTATCAGATACCTAATTCGTTTTTTCCTCGCTTCCGCTCCAATCTGATCTCTCTCCGGCGTCTTTTCTCGTCGCCGCTCTCCTGTCGACGCCATGTCGATACCTCACGACGCGTCGGCGGCCATTGCTGCCATCCTTGCCGCAGCTGACTCTGCCATCCGCTCGGTGCTGCATGCGGACGACGCCACATCTGATGACGTTGCCGCGACCACCGCCCTCGCCGACAAGACAGCAGCCGCCACAACGCAGGCGGTCCTTGCCGCTCTCTCGACGCTTACCGTCACTCCTACCACGACAGCCTCGACATCGCCGGCTCCAACGGCGCCGTCCCCCGTCGACCAGACATCAATCTACACCGCCCTCGGCCTTCGTCCGCCAAACGCCCACACTTCTGGTGGCGCCTCTTCTCCAACTCTGGACGACGCCGACGCGGCCGACGCACTCCATGCTCAGGCAGTCTCCGTCCTGAACGTGAAGGCCCTTGTCCCCGTCACTCTCGACATCAACACCGCAAACTACACCAAGTGGCGTGGCCTCTTCCTCACCACCCTCGGAAAATACGCTCTCACCGACCATGTGCTATCCGATGCTCTCTTTCCGGATCAGCCATCGTGGGTACGTATGGATTGCGTTGTTTTGTCTTGGCTTTATGGCTCTATCTCTTCAGATCTTCTGGAGACAGTCATGACACCTGACGCCACGGCTCGCATCGTCTGGCTGAACTTGGAGCTCCAATTCCGTGGAAATCGGGAGCACCGCGCGATGACAGTCTCCGCGGAGTTCCATAATTTTCCCCAAGGAGATCTGACGGTTGCCGATTACTGTCGTCGGCTGAAAAGTCTGGCGGACAACCTCATTGATCTCGGCGAACAGGTTCCAGATCGCACGCTGGTGCTCAATGTGCTCAAAGGTCTCAACTCCAAGTACGACCATCTGCGCACCCTCATCGGCATGCAGCAACCCCTTCCGTCGTTTGTGGCCGTTCGGTCACAACTTCTTCTTGAAGAACTCACTAAAGGCCACCAACGCTCCGGCACCTCCACCGTTCTCATCGCCTCCACCGGCGGTGGAGGTGGCCGGCCTACGTCCGGCAACCACGGCTCCAACAACACCAACCCTGCACATGCCACCGGATTCGGCAACTCCTCAGGACAACAAGGTAACAGCGGCGGCAATAATCGTCGCAACAAGAACAGGAACCGTGGCAACCAGGGCAACGGCGGTACTACACACGCCGGCCAAAACCCTCACGGCGCAACACCCTGGAGGAATAACTCAAACTGGCCCAGCCCATCTAACCCCTGGGCTGGCACCATCCACATGTGGCCCGGCCCAGTGGCGCGAGCACCAGGCCTCCTTGGGCCGCGTCCTGGTGGGGCTCCTGGTTTTGCTGGGGCTGCTTTTGCTGGGCCCCCGCCCGGCTTCTCTTCAGCACCAGGACTCGGTGCACCCCAACAGGCGCCGTTCGGAGGCTCCGGCGCACCGCAACAGGCGCCGTTCGGCGCATTCCAGCCGTCGCCTTTCGGCATGGTACCAGCCGGCATTCCGCCTTCGCATGTCGCGCCGCAAGAACAGTCTTGGACCAGCTCGCCATCTTGGGACCAGCAGATGCTCGCCAACATGTTTCATACCAACACGCTCACGCCACCAAGCTCCAATGAATGGTATATGGATACGGGTGCCTCATCTCACATGACATCAGATGCCGGTATTCTTTCCTCTTCCTCTCCGCCAACCTCCTCCACCCCCTCTCACATAATTGTTGGTAATGGTTCCCTTCTTCCTATAACTTCCATTGGTAATGCTTCCCTATCTTACCACAATCACCTATTTTACCTCAATAATGTTCTCGTTTCTCCTACCATAATCAAAAACCTTATATCTGTTCGCCGCTTTGTTTCCGATAACAATCTTTCCATTGAATTTGACAAATTTGGGTTTACTGTGAAGGATCTCTCAACCAAGACCGCGATCGCCAGGTGCAATAGCTATGGCGATCTCTACTCCTTCCCGGCGACCTTCTTCAACACCGTTGCCAGCTCCCTCACAGCTTCATCCACTACACTCTGGCATCGCCGACTAGGACACATCGGTCATGAAGCTCTCTCCCGTTTGGCTCACTTCACCGCCATCCCTTCCCCACGAGGTGGTTCGTCCACAGTCTGTCATGCTTGCCAGCTCGGACGTCACACTCGCATGCCTTTCACTAGTTCCTTCACTAGAGCCACTGCCAATTTTGATTTAATTCATTGTGATTTATGGACCTCCCCTATCACTAGTGTCTCAGGTTTCAAGTACTACCTCGTTATTCTAGATGATTGCTCTCATTTTGTATGGACTTTTCCTCTTCGTTATAAATCCGATGTTTTTTCCACTCTCTCACATTTCTTTACCTACGTTCGGACCCAATTCTCCACCAACATTCGTAGCATGCAATGCGATAATGGTCGTGAATTCGACAATTCCGCCACTCGCACCCTCCTTCTCTCCAATGGAGCCACCCTACGTATGTCTTGCCCGCACACCTCCCCACAAAATGGTAAAGCCGAACGCATTCTCCGATCCATAAACAACATAATTCGATCTCTCCTGTTCCAAGCCGGTCTCCCAGGCACCTTCTGGGTCGAGGCCCTCCACACAGCCACTCACCTTATAAATCGTCACCCCACCAAAACCCTCCAACACCACACACCCCATTTCGCCCTTTACGGTGTTCATCCTTCCTATGACCACCTCCGAGTCTTTGGCTGCAAGTGTTACCCAAACCTCTCCGCCACATCCCTGAACAAACTTTCTCCTCGATCTGTCATGTGCATATTCCTCGGATATCCTCTTGATCACAAGGGGTACCGGTGTTTTGACCCCATTTCCAACCGGGTTATCATCTCTCGGCATGTGATATTTGATGAGCACTCATTTCCATTTACTGAATTAAATACTACATGTGCTACTGATTTGAGCTTCTTGGAAGATTTTTCAGCCTCTGTACCTGTCATAGCTACACGGCGCAACTGTCTTGCAGCGCCCACTGCCGCGCGGCCTACTTCCTCAGCAAACGGGCCGCCCGGTCAGCCAGCAGCGACCATGGGCTGTTCAGATGGACCGCTCGGGCCATCACCCTCCGGTCCACAGCAAGCTGCCCCGGTCGGGCCGCTCGAGCTGCCACAAACGTCCCCTGGCGCTTGTCCTCTTGGGCCGGCCCAAGATGTTTCGACGACGGCCGCGGCGTATGGACCTGAATTGCTCCCGCTCGTGATTCCCAAGCGCGTGCGCAGTGCACGGCCACCTCCTAGCCGGGCGCCTCCTGACCGGGTACCTTCAGTGCAGAACTCTCACAGCATGGTCACTCGGGGAAAGGCCGGTATCCGCACTCCAACATCGCGCTTGAATCTAAATATGACCACCTTATCTCCGGTCCCGAAGACATTTCGTGCAGCTCTGGCCGATCCAAACTGGCGGGCTGCAATGGAGGAAGAATATTCTGCACTTCTCAACAACAACACTTGGAACTTGGTTCCCTTACCTGATGGCGCAAATATTGTCAGCGGAAAATGGATTTTTCGTCATAAATTTAAAGCTGATGGTTCCTTGGACAGGTACAAGGCTCGGTGGGTACTACGGGGTTTCTCTCAACGTCCCGGCATTGACTTTGATGAGACTTTTAGCCCAGTGGTGAAGCCAGCAACAGTCCGCACTGTTCTCAGCCTGGCCGTTTCTCATGATTGGCCCATTCATCAGCTTGATGTTAAAAACGCCTTCCTTCATGGGACTCTCAATGAGACAGTTTACTGCATGCAACCCTCTGGTTTCGTTGATCAGTCCAAGTCGAATATGGTGTGTCATCTCAACAAATCTCTCTACGGCCTAAAACAAGCACCTCGAGCGTGGTACAGTCGGTTTGCATATACCACCGTGGCACTGATCTAGTGTACTTACTTCTTTATGTTGATGACATTGTTTTAACTGCTTCATCAGCCAGCCTGCTAAATTGGACCATAACAGCACTCCAGTCTGAATTCTCTATGAAGGACCTTGGTGTTTTACATCATTTCTTGGGGGTCAGTGTCTCCCGCCAGCCCACCGGCCTCTTCCTCAGTCAACATCAGTATTGCTTGGAGATATTGGACCGCGCAGGCATGTCAGAGTGCAAACCCTGCACCACTCCTGTTGACACATGTGCAAAGCTATCCTCTGCTGATGGCCTCCCAGTTGATGATCCCACCGACTATCGCAGTCTGGCTGGAGCTCTACAATATCTAACCTTCACACGACCAGATATCACTTATGCCGTGCAACAAGTCTGCCTCCACATGCACGATCCGCGTGAGCCTCATCTTGCTGCTCTCAAAAGGATTTTGCGTTATATACGTGGTACTTTGCATTTTGGCTTACAGATTCAGCGCTCTTCCACTCATGACCTCGCTGCCTACTCCGATGCCGATTGGGCGGGTTGCCCCGACACCCGCAAGTCTACCTCTGGATATGCGGTATTCTTGGGCGATAATCTAGTTTCTTGGTCTTCCAAGCGACAGAACACGATATCCCGCTCAAGTGCTGAGGCCGAATATAGAGCAGTCGCCAATGCTGTTGCGGAAACTTGCTGGTTACGACAACTCTTGCAAGAGCTTCATTCTCCACCATCCCGCGCCACCCTGGTCTACTGTGACAATATCAGTGCTATGTATCTCTCAACCAACCCGGTGCAACATCAACGCACCAAACATATTGAGATTGATCTGCATTTCGTTCGCGAAAAAGTAGCTGCCGGCACTGTTCGAGTTCTTCATGTACCAACAACCTCTCAATATGCTGACATCTTCACCAAAGGGCTACCAACATCGGTCTTCAATGAATTTCGGTCCAGCCTGAACATTTGTTGCCGCGATGATCAGTCTGCGGGGGGGTGTTAGCGATAAGTATTGACATTAGAGTATTTCTCGCTGGTTGTTAGCCTGGGCAAACTTCCCGATATTTAATGCTATGAATCGGTGATCTGTTGCACCACGGCTGCAGCTATATATGTACATGCATGGCTGTCTTTTGAATACATCGTGTGATTCGTTCCGCTATCAAATTCATTGGGTGGTAGCATACACCGGAACTTTGTCCTTTTACTTCAGCATAGATTGCACATTGTTGGAGATGTCCGCCATGCTGTTCGTCATTGCCTGTTAGCCAATCCTGGTGTGAAGATTGAAAACGTGAGGAGTGCAATGAGCCATCCCCAGGTGAGCCTCTAGGGCAATATGGCCTAACTATTTTTTTCTTCTGTGTACTAACCTTGCAAATATACTATTCTAATCGTCAGACTCTTGTGCAATGTGAGTACACATTGACAGAGTTTGGAATTGAACATAGAGGAGCTGTTGATGATACTGCTGGTGCAGAAAAAGGTACAATAGTGCCTTGTTCTACCCTTCTACTTCAATTTTCTAGCTAATCAATTTTAGAAAATTAGTATGATTTTACTATGGAATATGGATTGGGTTTCAAGGGATTCGTATAGTCCATTCTCTGTCATTAATCATTACATGATGCTTCTTTCCTAGATTGTAGCAGAACAAATGCTCCAAGATACTAGTGCGATTGCCAGTTCGCTGGCTGCTGAACTTTATGGATTGAATGTTCTCACTGAAAATATTCAGGTATCATGATTTCATTTTAATCTGGAAGAAAATGCTCCGCTGTTTATTCTCCATATCAGCCCATGTCTTTCACCTAGGATGACAAGGATAATGTCACCCGTTTTATGATGCTAGCTCGAGAACCAATTATACCTCGCACTGACAAACCATTCAAGGTACAGGTTGCAGTGGAAACTCTTTTCATTTTCCTTCTAGTCGTCCATTCCCTCACAAAAGGGAAGTTTAGCTTGCTTGACTTGTATGGTCATTTGATATTTCAGACTAGCATAGTATTTTCGCTTGAAGAAGGACCTCGGCAGCTCTTCAAAGCACTTGGGGTGTTTGCATTGAGGGAGATCAACCTAACCAAGGTATGCCAAATAGTTTTTCTCTATCACTAGTATGCAGCGTGTGTTTTGTAGAGATGATTTACTGACTCTGTTTTGGTTTATGAATGAATATGCACTATGCAGATAGAAAGCCGTCCACACAAGAAAATGCCTCTTCGTATAGCTGATGACAACTACCTGCCATTGATGTTAAATAGTAACCCTACGATTCCTATATTTGTCATTTTGAGTTCCTTCAGTTTTTTGAAAAAAAAATCGAGATTTATTGAAAACTGAAAACCAGTGTTCGAAAAGGCAGCACTAAGGCAGCACTAGGCGTACACCTAGACGGGATTAGGTGCTGGGTGCCACCCCAGTGCCGCGCAGAACGCCTAGGCGGGTCAACCGCGGCCTGGACGGTTGACTGCGGCGCCTAGGCGCCCTGGGCGGCGGCAGCGACTAGTATAAATCACGCGTTTTCAGGGGGCAAACAGCAAAAACATCATGCTCTTTTAGGGTTTTTGAGTTGCCTAAGTATCCCAGCCATCCACGCCAGCTCCGCTAGTCCTGCGTCGTGCATCGCTGCCACTTGCCGTGCTCTGGCGGTCTGGCCTCACATGCCGCGCTCCGTGCTTTGGTCTCACGCGCTAGGTTCTGGCATCCCATGCTCTGGCACTGCACTCCACACGCCCGCACGTCGCTTAGCAGCTCTGGTCTCGCGCACCGCTCCAACTTATACATCATACATGTTGGTATGCTTAAATTTAGCTAAAACTTATGTTTTGATCCCTGTTTTAGTAAAACAAATAGTGCTGTCTTGTATGCTAAGACCCTGCTGACCTAGGCACCCCGAGACGCCGCCTAGGCGCTAGGCGCCCGGGCAATGCCTGAGTAGCGCCTAGCGCCTATTAGAACACTGCTAAAAAACGACTTGAGCTGTTTATATCTTCTTATCCCATTTGATCCCGTTTTGCACCGGGCACTTCGATTACCTCTTTTATATGGACCGTGAAGCATCAATGGCTGATCCAAAAACTCAGAATGCTCTTGGAAATTTGAAGCACGTTCTTGATTAGTATGATCTCCTGTCAAGTAAAAGCGACTCATGTTGCTTTATTTGCAGGAGTTTGCAACCTTTTTAAAGGTCCTGGGAAGCTATCCTACAGACCTGAGCGAGGCTTAAGCAGCAAGTGCCTTCTGCAAATCACATGCCAGTGAGTAATGAGTATGCATATCTGCCTTTTGGTAGCTCTTGTTTATTTCACTGTAGAAAAGAGCAGTCTTTTTTATTTGAGAATGAAAGGTAGGAAATATGAAATGCTTCAGGGCCTATTTGGATGGGATTTGCTTAGGCCAAGTCACTGGTAAAATGCACCTATACATTTGACAGCAGATATACTCGGTGGGCTTGCTTGCTTTGGTCGAGTAGAACTAGAATCGCGAAGTCCTATGCAGAGGCCAACTAAGGTAATCTAAGGTGATTGGGGAAGTGTTATCGTTGCTACTCTTGTATATCTGAGTGCCTGACCGTGCCTACACCTGCTGAAATTTCCCAAATATGGCCCAATGTTTTTAATTGGCAACTTGTGAGCATGCTTTATAGTGGCACACATCTAATTTTTCATTATAAATAAGTTGACATTGTTTCCTAAGTCCTGAGGGATACTGATTTTGGTGTCTGTAGGGCAGGATTAACAGGGAGAGATCTAATGTATGCTGCCAATTTCATAGCCAGTTAAGAAGTCAGAAATAATATTAGACCGATGCTATTTTGAAGATCAATAAAGCATATCCACGTATGATCAGCAAAGAAGCTGCATGCGGTTTGGTTCGAACCTTGAGGAGAACAGAATAGTGGGTTTTACCTTCTACTCAGCTTCATAGTGTTACTAGTTTCATCTAAGTTGTATATGTTGTAACTGATTATGTTCTTCAGTTGTTCTAAACAAAGTAGTCATGTTCAGACGGAGGTAGAGCTCAAAGGGCTGAATGTTTGGTAGGTGCTGGTGCTTTAGATGTAGTGGTGTAGAACAAGTTTGCTTGTTCTCAGGGACCAGCTGTGGTCAAACCCTTCGGTCGTCTTGCCACTGAGCCGGCTTGTGTGTTCATGTCCTGTATGTTCTCATAGCGGTTGGCTCGTAGCAGTTTGTTCAATCTCAGTCTGTACTCTGTACTAATATGGTCAAACCGTCGCCAAACATTCCGCCTTCTGAAGAAAATTGCGCTCTTTAAATGCATTGTTGCACGGAAAATTGACAGGGCAGTGAGTTAGTTGCATGCTACTTGCATTTTAGTACTAGTTAATCTTCCTTTGGTGATTGCTGGGTTGTTGATTGTGTACTATTTTGTTAATATACTGTTGGAGACTGGAGATCAGGAGATGTGGGGGGGTACTCTGGCAGCTGGGAGAAACATTCCAGCTGCGAGGGCATGTGCTTCCGGGCCAATACGATTCTGCTATGGAATCTTTGTTTATTTCCTCAAGTTGCCAAACTATAATAACATCTTAAGAGACTTTCTATTTTTGGATTCTTAAAATATCATAGTCTCTAAATTTTATACTTTTCAGCAAACTCTCAATATCATAAAAAGAATGGAATAATTTTTCTTATTCCATAATAACCCTAGAATTTTGTTTGCGTAACGTCTTATATTTGACTTTTTTTTTTGAGGAAACTTATATTTGACTATTATATCATGTACATATGGAATTTATTTGATAAATCTATTCTCACGAGACTAGTGTGGATTGAGGATGAGAATCATAAGTAGGAAGGATGGATAAAGATTTTTAGGGTGGATGGATAAAGAATTTAGAGATCTTTAAAAATTAAGAATTAAATAGAAAAGCGGTTAGAGATACATTTTAGACTATTTTTTTAATAATAAAGATATGGGTTTATATTGTGTATCTCTAACACAGGAATTACCTGTTCCCTTATCATATGTCTAATTTCTCCATGTTTACATCGGCGGTCTTTTCATCTCTGGTGCTACCCGCGTTCTTATACCGAGTTTATTTCTAGATTGCTTTTGCTTTTATACCGAGTTAAAACAAGGCTCGTTTGTAGCGGGCACACGATCGGCAGCAGGTGATGGGAAAAAAACTTAGTCAATGGGTCATCTCCACGCCACTAACAAGTCAACACATTGGCCCAGTTCCGATCTCCGTCGACCGGTGCAGCCTCTGCGATCGCCTTTATTTGTGAAGCGGACACCGTACTGCAGGTCTACACTTTCTCCTTTTCTCCGCGCGACTGCGTTTTATGCCGCGTTGATGGACTAGGTAGTAAACTTAAACAATCAGCTGTGTGAAGGGACGCGAGGAGAAGCACGATTCCCTCCGAAACCGGGAGCATCCGGAATACGCCTCCTGCTGCTGCTCGGTCCTTTTCTCATCTGACTTTTCCCCCGTGAGCATCGCCGCTTTTCTGCTGTCAAAAGCGAACCAATCTCGAGACAGCTGCCTTCTTTTTTCCCGGTCATGTACGGTTCAGTTGTACACTTGCACTGTCGCTATCGACGACGCTCCGGCGCGCGCCAGCTCGGCCATTACCGCTAAATGCTAAGTGCAAGTGCAAGCAAACCAAGTAACCAACTAGCGAGCGCACACACCCACCAAAAAAAAAAACTCAGGGCACGTCACTGCTGGATATTGTTTAACGTAACGCCCGTGGCTTTGGCTGAGGAAGCGGCTCTCTGACTCGCTCCAACAAATGGCACGCGGCGTCTACATGCTATCGCGACCACTTCGCCGCCCGCCACCAGTGGTGGTGTGCTGCGTCTTCGACTTCGTATCCGGGTGGCGATTTGCTCCGTCCGTCGAGCGACGGCAGTCGGCAGGTTCCACGAATTAGGCAGGCAATCACTCCATCAGCTGCTCGTAGCGAAATTGTCATTGAGGGGAATGCAGAATGCTGTTTTAGGCTGTGGTGGTGTGCCGTACTTGTGTTTGTCATGGACTCATGGTCTGCTGCCAAATTTTAGGTCGTCCGGTTTTGCTTGCTGGCTGCCAAACTTTGACCACTTGTCGGCCTTGTGCCGGCAGTACGTACGTAGTAGGATTGGCAGTGAGTGAGTGAGTGATCGTTAAGAGCTAATCCCGTGGTGGTGCAGTACGTACGACCAGACACGCTGCTAATTATCGTGGTTACGACCGGCTATCAAGCTTACAAAATCATTATTAGGAAAATCATGCTTACAAAAAAACTGGCGTCTTAAATGCAAGCATAACCCCTGGTTTCATTACAAAACTATGAATGGCTATCAAGAAACATATTTTTTATTTAGATAAGTTGCAACGAGTGATTTAAAAAATATTTTGCAGCCTAAGTCCAACGAGCAAATACGAAAGATTTATCACGTCACAATGTTACTTCTAAATTTACGAATTTGATTAGGATAATTAATTGGGCAGCCAACACGCATTACCTTTTTAAGCCATGCATGTAAATATGACAAAGGGTCATCAAATATTTAGTTCTGAAACTAACGACTCATTTGGAACAAATTTTTTTAAAGAAATTTTAAAGGATTTAATGTAATTCTGGTTGTTGGGAAAAATATTTTATCCTCCGCAGATTAAGGAAGCCTCAACATCAACACAATCAGAAGAAACATCAGTCAGAAGTTTTGGTCTCTAAAGGTCCTAAAAAAATCAAGGATTCGCTGTATTCGGAGCCTTCTACAACGAAAGCCTCCGTCAAGGCTTCGATGTGACGAAGAATCCTGAAACCTCTTTACTCGAAGGGTAATGTTAGCAAGGATAGAAGGATTATTTTCTCACTGATTAGATTAGTCTTTTATCCTTTTAACCCTACGAAGAATATTAAACAATATCTTCTAAGTCGGTTGTAATTAGAGGGTAAAGAAATCTTTTCATAATGTATTCCATCTATAAATACTCCGCTTCGCTCTGTAAGGGGTATCAAATACTCAGATATTCAATACATATTTCGAACTATCTCAAGCTATTATTCAATTCGGAGGCTTGGAGTAGTACTCATAAGCAATCACTTTGTTAGTTTTTCAAGTTCTCTAAACCTTTTAGCGTAATCTTTTACGTCAACACCCGTGAAAATCCCGTAAAATTCATACAATGAGGCCTAAAATGATGAAAACATTGCAAGCATGTATGTGAAGGGAGTACAGTACGCGTAGGGCGTATGTGAAGCCTCTGGGCCTAAAAACCTAGCTACTCCTACCGGTCAACCATAAACAAATCAAACCGGTGGAGAAGAGAGAAATAGAAAATCTCCGGCCTCTCGCCCGTCGCCACCGTTCTCCGTCCATCCACCGACAGGGCGCGTCTCCTCCTTCCTCCCATAAACACAGGCTCACGCCTCCGCCTCCGCCCGGAGGAAGGAAGGCACGCCACCCCGACCTACCACCAGTTCACCCCGCGCCACTCGCATTCCCTCCTGGTGCGCCTCCCCCAGATCCACCACCCCGGCGGCCGCGATGACGGCGAAGGGCGGCGCCACGCCGTCGCCGGGTGGATTGAGCGGCTTGGCGAACGGGCGGTTCTTCACGGTGGGGCTCGTCACCGCGTGGTACTCCTCTAACATCGGCGTGCTCCTGCTCAACAAGTACCTCCTCAGCAACTACGGATTCAAGTACCCGATATTCCTCACCATGTGCCACATGTCCGCCTGCGCGCTCCTCTCCTACGCCGCCATCGCCTGGCTCCGCGTCGTGCCGATGCAGCTCGTGCGCTCCCGAGTCCAGCTCGCGAAGATCGCCACGCTCAGCCTCGTTTTCTGCGGCTCCGTCGTCTCCGGCAATGTCTCGCTCCGCTACCTGCCTGTATCCTTCAACCAGGCCGTCGGCGCCACCACCCCCTTCTTCACCGCCGTATTCGCATACATCATGACCGTCAAGAGGGAGTCGTGGATCACGTACCTCACCCTCGTCCCCGTCGTCACCGGTGTCGTCATCGCCAGCGGGGTAAGTTGTCAGTTTCTAATTTCCTCTCTGTATTCGTCTCCCGTTTCGATAGATCTGGCGGTGCTGCAGTTGGATCTGTCATGTATGGTGAACCCGGGCTTGGCTGAATCGGAGTTCAGCAGTCGTGAGATCTAGCTGCCGAGAAGATGCTAAATTGGATCTTTTATTGTGTCTATCACAGTGATATGGCGGGTGGATAGCTTGAGATGATCTGAATTGGCGATGGAATTTGTTGTTGATGATTTTGGGGATAATTCATTGTTTGCTAAATTCCTCACATAATCACACCCACTAATTTGAGAAATTTGCTCTTGTGCCACACAGTTAGATTTTCTCATCCAATTTATAGGAGTAGCTTGCACGGCTTTTTTTCAGTATTGTGTTGTTTTATTGGCCGAAGCAAAATCCAGATGATTGTTTGCTTGATGATAACCCACAGTCATTGAAGGAGGTGAGTTCCTCATGAAGTCGACTTGTTCTACTGTAAAACTCCACTAGTGAAGTTGTAGATATCCAACCCATTATTTTATTCTGTAGTACTACAAAAAATATTTGTTTTAATTTTTAAAACCCCAACCTTATGGTTAAGTTCCAATGCATCGGGATCTGGAAAGGTATCCCGCGATATTTCAATACTGGAGATGGAAATAACTATTTATTTTGATTGTCATAAAATTAACATGTGGATTCTCATGATATAGAGCATCGATGCTTGTCATGTGGTGTTAATTGTTGCACTTTTAAGTTGATTTCTATGCAAAAAGTACTATGCTGTGCAGCTGCTATGGTGTTTTCTGTACACCTAGCAACAATTGGTGTGCTTGAAGCCACTATACTAATTTAAAACTGGGAAAATCTGAAAAAGAGAAAATCCTATCTCATTATGTAGCTTCTCAATTTAACTATCCGTGCTATGGGTTGCATGCTTCCATCATCGACTAACATGGATCATGTAAACTGAACTTACAGGGAGAACCTAGCTTTCATCTGTTTGGATTCATTATGTGCATTGGAGCCACTGCTGCAAGGGCATTGAAGACAGTGTTGCAAGGAATCCTTCTTTCATCTGAGGGGTAATCCTCTTATCTTTTCCTTCTCTGTACTGTTCATATCTCATATGCATGGTGTGGATTCAAATTACTTCTTTCATGAATATAGTAACATTCTTGTTTTACTTTAGTGATGTGCAAATTTTGATGGTTTATTTTTGGGAAAATTACTCACATGCCTTTATAATTTTCAAAAATTGTTTATATGCCACTGTCAGTGACTGTGGCGGTCCCCATCTGTCAGTGACACACTGATGGGATATTGACAAACCGTAAAAATTGTAATGACACAGAAAAAATTAACCTTTTATTTTTAGGGTAAAAGTTTGACTCTGCCTATTCTGCTATATTGCAGGGAGAAGCTTAATTCTATGAATTTGCTCTTGTACATGGCTCCAATTGCTGTTATTCTCTTGCTTCCTGCTACCATTTTTATGGAGGATAATGTTGTTGGCATTACAATAGAACTGGCCAAAAAGGACTTCACTATTGTTTGGTTGCTGTTGTTCAATTCTTGCTTGGCATATTTCGTCAATCTGACCAATTTCTTGGTGACTAAGCATACTAGTGCATTGACTCTACAGGTATGTATGGCATGAAATCTCACTCTTTAATGCATCTATGTTCTTCTGATATTACTGGAGTACAGTTTAGCAGTGTTCCAGAATCTGTCACGTTTCACTTTTCTTGCTGACCTGCTAATACAGTTTACCTACCTGCTTTCTCTCTCTCTTCCACATATGATTTTAATGATGACATTTGATCGATCAGGAATCCATAATGCTTCATTCCCCAGTAACAAATTTAGCTTCTATATGTGATGCTTGTGCATTGTACGGAGTAGAATTTTGTGGTTAGAGTGAGACAAGGAATTGCATTAAAATCACTAGTGTTTTGAACTTTCAACCACAATCAGTTGCTGAGCTTGAAAACATGTTTATTGTCTATGTTGAAACAAAAAAATTCTTAAAGCAGTTCCCTACTTTAAAAGTTACATAATTCTGTTGGAATACCTTATTGGCTATTGAGTGGTTTTACTTGTTCGACTTTCCAGTTAGGTAAATAGGATAAAATTTTAAAGGATACGGTGCCAGTCTCCCTTGGTTAATAGTATTGGGATATGCCCATGTAATTGGTGAATGGTAATAGCCTTCAGTAACTGTAGCATGTCGCATGACCCCTTACACAAGTTGACTATCAAACTGAATGTACTCCAGATCTGCTTGTGACTTTTGACTGTGTTTATTTGCCTGCTGCATATCTTAATCTGCTAACTAGTGGACATTGAATCCTTTGTTCACTTATGAAATAGATGTCGTATTGATCAACAAACAGTAGCAGACAATTGTAAATTTATAGCTCTCAAAGCTTCGATATCCTTTGTCATTTCCAGGTCCTTGGTAATGCGAAAGGTGCTGTGGCAGTTGTCGTCTCAATTCTGATATTCAGGAATCCGGTATCTGTAACTGGAATGCTCGGTTACACACTTACAGTTATAGGCGTTATTCTTTACAGTGAATCCAAAAAGCGCAACAAACCCTGAATATTGTAGAATGCCGTAAATATGGCCGTCCTTATCATTCCCGTCGATGTCCAGAAGCTAATATATGTCGGGGAACTACAACGGGGACAACTGCAACAGATCCTGCGCTGTATGGAGCCTTATTGATTGGATAACAAGGATAGACGTCAAATAACACGTCTAGTTTGGACCTGGGAGGCATTTTGTTTTGCTAATGGAAATGATCGATAGAATTTTTTTTTTGTGTTTAGAGAATTGTGGCTCGCGCTGCCAACATTGGTTGATACGTTTAGATCGTGGAAATTGTTTTGTTATTCATCGGTTATTGTAAGTTTATGATCTCCCATTTTCTTCACCCTGAAGATTGCATGTACCAAACTTTGCTCAGGACCTCGTAATATATTATGATACACACTGATGCTGTTCTTCACTACTGCAGTGCAGTATACCTTATGAAATCAGTGTCGAGATAAAACTATAAAAGTATGTTTGTTGTCAACTTCAGATTACACCATCAACATTAACCGTGCGTCTATGGAGTGGCCGATGTTAATGCGTGATGAACCTATAGTGAGAGTTCCGTTGTACACTCTTGGTCGGGTTTACGTCGAAGCTGATACACATGCTGTCTTCATCTGCTTGTGCAAATAATGATCCTGTATTGGAGATCTTGGCGTCAAGGATTACGTTAACAATTTAAATAGCCTTCGAATTTAGAGGAAGACTAATTTCGGATTGAATCGGGCCTCTAAATAGGATAACAACATTAGTTCAGTTCAAAATGTGTTCTATTACTTAGATTCCGACCTCTATTACAATAGAGGGGATGCGTATTTATAGGCTAAGATACAATAGGAAGATACTATTCTGTTCTCTAGTTACAACTATCAATACGGACTCTATTCACGAGACTTTGTAGGAGTAGAATAGTAAAGACACGTGTGAACGTGACTTATAAAATAAATGTCTTATCTTAGATTATAGCATCCCTTCGGGATGGGACCTCCACGGGGACAAGTTAGGCAGAGCCACTCCGTTGAAGGCTTCGAATCAACCAAGTGAATCAACCATAACTTGGGGCGCTTCTGCTTTCAGCAGAGGTACCAAGTTACCCGTTATGTTCATATGTATTAGAGATGCACGTTCTCTGAATGTAGCCCAAGTAATTCGATGGCATGTGATTTACAATTAGTCTGTAGCAAACTAGTATCACCTTTCAGACTTGTCACAGACACATTCCATCGAAACTCTGTTTTTTTTTGTCTGAAGAGAGGAATTGAAGTACTGAACATAACAACAGCCAGTTCAGCAGTGTGCGAATTAAGCCCATAGTGGCAACGTTAGGACCGATAATCTATAAAACAGGGGGGAATGCTGTGCTGATCATCGAAGTGGTAAGGGTCAGCAGAGGTGCGAAATTATATTTACATGAGCAGACTTTTTTAAACGGGCTGTACATTAGACAATAAGGAGAGCAATATATTGGACTGAGACTGGTACTAGATATTTTTTTTTTTTTGAAGAGGGTGCATTTGCACCCACACTCTTTGAGATCGTTCACCCCTGTCGAGAGTAGTAACATTGTGCATCGTACGGTTTCACCCATAATTTCAGAGAATATATGACGAGAGAGACTATGACGATTTATTCAGGTTCACTGTCCCCTGCAGCGATTGGGATACATACACCGGAAAAAAAGGTGTTTACCACTGAAAAATACGCTGGTAAACGAGAGACGATCAGACTAATTGGATCTTTCTTGCTACAGATTTGATGGGGCGTGCACCCCCATGGGCGCACGAGTAGAGCGAATTAAACGAATCGAATAGGCAGCCTAGTCCGACAACTGGACGAACCCTTCATGTGCAGCTTGTTAATGGGATCGCCACGGCATCTTTGGCCTCCTCTTGATTCCTCGCACTGTCGCCGTGCTTTCAACTGCATCCCGTCACCTGCTCCACTGCAGTACATGTACATCGCAGAGGAGCAGACAACCGCTAGTTAGAAATTAGAATGGTACATCCTGTAGTTGGTGGCATCTTGTGCAGTAGCTGCCTAGCTTCAAATGCAAACTTTGTCGGGCAAAATAGTTTCTTTTCGTTGACCAATGCAGAGGATGTACTAGTGATTGTTGTTGGGGTTAATTTCTTACGTGGCATGGTTATTTGTCTCGTTTCATTCGGTGTCATTATTATTCACATATTTATTTCCATATTATTACTATTTCACAATACGTTTGTTTGCATGATTCAGGCCAGTACTGTCTTCCTAGCTATCGCTCTTATTGAAGGCGAAGTTCAGCTTCAGAAAGTTGTCATGGTTAATGGAGTCTAAACACCTTCCCGTGCAACTACTGAGTGAAAATGCAACTACGTACCTTGCAGAACGCACGCATGGATTCTCCAATATTAATGCAATTGCTCAGCTCAATCTTCCTACGTACTATTGCTCTAGCAACAACGCAGGACTGTCGTTTCTACCAGTATTTACCTTTGGGAGGGACCATGACGGTGGGCTTAGAGATGATGGCGGGCACGGTGGCGACGGCTACGGCGGAGAACGCGTGAAGAAAGTATTCACCTGCTCCGACCTCAAAGTTGTTCATCTGATCGTAAGAGTTGTAATATGTTATATTTGATGGTGATATGCAATGGTGGCAAGTTTTGGAGGATATGGAAATTCTGAGTTTTGATTGGAACTTCTGAGTTCGGTGCAAAATATCATTTTCGGAAGTTCCGGTTGGACCAAAAGTTCTGGGTCTGGAGGTTCCGGTTGGACCAGAAGTTTCACACAAAAATAAATTCGTACAAAATATTATTTTCGAAAATTCCAGTTAGACCGAAAGTTTCGGGCTCAAAATAAATTCCGTAGATAAGATTTAATGTTAATTAAAGACTCATTGGTAGGCTCTATATAAGAGGAGAGGCAAGAGCAAACCAATTTAATCTATGATTCAGTTCCTGTCTCTGCCATAATCGCACCTGTTGTGGACGCCTCCCTAGCCCTAGCTGTCACTCTCCCCAAGATGCACGTGCGGTACTAGCATACCGACACACGGTGATCCCGTCCTTGTACGTGTGTATACCATAGAGGCATCACTACGATTATGGTGCTGATATTCTTCGCATAGAGATTGTGCTATTGAGTTGTCTTCATTACCGATGATCGGACTGAGCTGGGTGGAGCTAATCGAGGACGAGCCAGGTTTTTTAAACTCTTCTTCTGCTTCCCTAGCGCGTCTCGCGTATAGAGGTAACGATCCATGTTCCCATTACTCGCATGGTTTCTAGGTGGACGTGATAGAGAAATTTTTGTTTTCATGCTAGCATAGCCTACCCGTTCACCGACAGTGGTATCAAAGCCTACATTCATAGTGTTCGATCTAGATCCCACATATATAAGTGATATGTGGTGAAAATATATTAGATCTATTGTTCTTACGTCGGATTTTCGGAACTTCTAGGCTCCACTCGAAACTTTTAGGCCAAAATAAAATTGCACAATATGTTATTTTTGGAAGTTCTAGTTTCAGTTGGAACTTAGGAGCCAAAATAATCTCCACAGAGAAGGTTATTTTTGGATGTTCTATATTTGAGCCAGAAGTTCCGGATTTGAGTTGGAAGTTCGGAGTCGAAATAAATTTTGTGCAAAAGGTTATTTTTGGAAGTTCCGGGTTTGACCCGAAAGTTCCGGGCCAAAATAAATTTGATACAAAAAGTTGATTTCGGAAGCTCGAGGTCTAGTTTCCAGACACACATAGATTCAACACTTAACATGTTTTGCCGAGAATGTTGTGAGCGGTATGGCCTTGTGATGTGTGGGATGCATCTATGTAATTTTCATAGCCTATGTGTCATAGTTAATTACAGCCTAAGGTTTTCCGTCATTGCATAACGATCCACATGTCGACATGTGATGCTTCTTCTCATGTAATTCATATTGTCCTATTAGATGTAATAGACTGATACAAGATCATGGAGGCTTGAAGCGTGATGACCTAAAGGACGTGAACCATAGAGATGGAGATCACCATGTGAGAAGAGCCATACTATGTTACGGTTAATATAATTTCCTATGATGTTTATTTATGTTCTCGTCATGCTATTCTTACATGTTTTGTATGCGATAGACACTATTATCATGTTAGAATAGTTTCCCTAAAAAATCAAGATTTTTGATGCCCTTTCCAATAGCTACACTTACAAATATTTTCGATCATTGTATGGTAGGTATGCCAATACAGAGTGTCATTTATCTTAACAAGTTAGGGTGGATAACGATATCCACATGCATAGCATTAGTTTTCTTAACAAATCTATCAAAATGGTTTTAGGCTTTGTGGCATGGTGTTGGGTGCTAAAGCATTTGATGCCACCCAACGAATAAGAGTCAAATAGGAATATGATTAGCAAAGTGTTTCTTACTTATGTCACTGATTTTCTAACAATGATGCCAAAGCTTAGTAGAAGTTAGTTGAATATTGATCTTGTCCCACAATATGTCGTTAGAAGGGAAATGATTGTATATCATGTAGTGAAGCATCTTTTATTTGATAGAAGATTCAAATAGCATAGTACTAAAACTTACATTTTTCTATTGTACATCATGACACCTACTACTAGTAACACTTCTAGTTTAAATTTGTGTTCAATTCTTGAAAAAGAAAAGCTTTCTGCAATAAACTTTATTAATTGGTATATAAACTTGATAATTGTTCTCAAACAAGAGAAAAAGGAATATGTTTTAGAGGAGCCACATCCTGATGAAATATCGGCTAATGCATCTGTTGTGGATCGGAGGGCTTATGAGAAGTATGCCAATAATTCACTTGATGTTAGTTGTCTCATGCTTGCAAGTATATCCTCTAAGCTTCAGAAGTAATATGAGATCAAGGATGCCTATGATATGATCGTGGGACTCAAAGGCATGTTTGAGAACCAAGCGGGCCGAAAGGTACAACACATCAAAATCCTTGTTTGTGTGCAGGTTGACAGAAGACAACTCAGTTAGTCCTCATATTATCAAGATGATTGATTACATTAAGAGCCTGAAAAAACTTAGTTTTTCTCTTAGCCAAGCGTTGGCTATGAATGTGATTCTGTAGTCGCTCCCTGTGAGATTCGAGCCATTCATTTTGAATTTTCATATGAAAATCACGGATACAAGTATAATTGAATTGCATGAGATGCTAAAAACTGCTTAGGATAGCATTAAGAAAAGTTCTTGTCATGTGTTGATGGTTCAAAAGGATATAAAAAAGAGAAAACACAAGGGAAAAGTCCAAGGTTGGCCCTACTACTTCTAATACTTGCCACCATTGCCATAATACTAGTCATTGGTGGAGGAACTGTAAGTTATACTTAGAAAAACTCAAGAAGAAGAGAAACAAGACTTCCACTTTAGGTATAAATGTTATTAAAATTAATCTTGCTACTCATCCAAATGATTCATGGGTATTCGATACCAGATCAATGATTCATACTTACAAATTGTTGAAGGGTCTGAATATGATAAGAAATTATGCAAGAGGCGAGTTAGATGTCTGTGTCGGCAATGGTGCAAGAGTTGTTGCATTGGTCATCGACATTTATTCTTTATCGCTACCCTTAGGATTAATTTTGTATTTGAACAATTTTTATTACATTCCTGTAGTGGGCAAAAACATTATCTCTTTTTTCATATTTAGAAGAAGATGGTTATGAATTCGTAATAAAGAACAAGTGTTGTTCGATATTTTGGAATGGTATACTATATGGTACTTATCTATTTTTGAATAGATTATATAGTCTGAATCTTGAGAATACACATGTTTGTAACATTAATACAAAGAAGCCTCGACTTAATGATTTAAATCCCACCTATGTTTGGCATTGCTGTTTAGGTCATATAAATGCGAAGCGTATGCAACAACTCCACAAAGATGGTCTTCTAGAGACATTTGATTTTGAATTATTTGATACATGTGCTTCTTATTTACTTGGTAAAATAACTAAGACGCCTTTCATTGGTCAAAGTGAGAGGGAAAATGAATTATTGGCCATTGTACATACAAATGTATG
The DNA here is from genome assembly GCA_019279435.1 of Zizania palustris. Classification (NCBI taxonomy): domain Eukaryota; kingdom Viridiplantae; phylum Streptophyta; class Magnoliopsida; order Poales; family Poaceae; genus Zizania; species Zizania palustris. Next base: position 50,876,844 of record JAAALK010000079.1, on the reverse strand, counting down.
TGGACTAATGAATTATATGGACAAAGGTGGTTTTAGTACTTCATTACTTTTACTAAAAACCTCAATAGATTTGGTTACATATACTTAATGAAGCATAAGTTGGAATCCATTGAAAAGTTCAAGAAGTTCTATAATGAGGTATGAAATCATATAGACAAGATAATTAAATTTTTGCGATCGGATCGTGGAAGTGAATATTTGATCCATGAGTTTATTTATCATCTAAAGCAATGTAGAATTTTTCCAAAGTTGGCTCCACTAGGCACACCTCAATGGAATGGGATGTCTGAGCGGAGGAACCAAACTTTATTATATATGGTCCGATCAATGATCAGTAAATTTGATCTTCCATTGTCCTTCTAGGGATATGCTCTAGAAATGACTGCTTTCACATTAAATATTATTTCATCTAAATCAGTAGAGAGGACGCCATATGATATATGAACTAGGAAGCATCCTAGGTTGTCTTTTCTAAAGATATGAGGTTGGGGTTGTGAGGCCTATGTAAAATATTTGACATCCGATAAGCTCACTCCTAAATATGATAAATGTTTCTTTGTGAGATATCCTAGAGAAACCAAAAAATATTACTTCTATAATCGGAAAAAAGACAAAATATTTTTTATCTAGGATGTTGTCTTTCGTGAGAAAGTTTCTCTCGAAAAGAGTTAGTGGGAGTACGGTACAACTCGAAGAGATTTGATAACCACTCGAAAGTGTTTCAACTCCTATTGAACTGCAACTCGATGTGTAAGATGTTACATAATTTGTTGTCGAGACACTAGCCCCACGTCAGTCGAAAAAGGATGGTCGTGCGCCTGAGTGGTTTATGTTATTAACCATGGAACAATGTGACATATTATTGTTGGACAACGGTGAACCTCATATCTACATAGAAGCGGTGATGGACTAGACTCTAAGAAATTACTTGAAGACATAAGATCCGAGTTAGAATCCATGCATGGGAGGGAATTTAGTTTGGAAATTGATCAATCCACCTGATAATGTTAAAACTATTGAGTGCAAATGGATTTTTAAATAAAATATAGACGTTGATGGAAATGTTCACATCTATAAGGAACGATTGGTGGCGAAATGTTTCAAGCAAATTCAACTTATTGATTATGATGAAACATTTTCATCCGTCACAATGCTAAAGTCTATCCGGATTATCTTAACAATTGTCACATATTATGACTATGAGATATGGAAAATGGATATCAAAACGTCTTTCTTAATGGAAACCTAAGCGGGGATTTATACATGATACAACCTGATGTTTTTGTCGATCCGAAACATCCTGGGAAATTTCAAGCTTTAAAAGTCTATTTATGGGCTGAAGCAAGTTTTTCGGAGTTGAAATCTTTGTTTTTATGAGATAGTCAAAAGGTTTGGCTTTATCAAGAATGAAGAAGAGCCTTGTATTTTTGGTCTTGTATGTAAATTACATATGTTTAATCAGAAATGATATCCCAATGCTTGATATTTTTAAATATTCGTTGTGAAAATAATTCTCAATGAAATATCTCGGAAAGGTAACATACATATTAGGCATAAAGATCTATAGAGATAGGTCGAGAAGACTAATTGGATTAAGCCAAAGCATGCACATTGGCAATGTATTGAAATAGTTCAATATACAGAATTCCAAGAAATGTTTTTTTGCCAATATCACATGGTGTTACAATCAACAAGAGTCAATGTCCTTCGACACCTGACGATCTACAAAAGATGAGTGTAATCTTGTATGCTTCTATAATCAGGTCTATCATGTATGACATGTTTTGTACACACCGAGATGTCTTCTATGATATAAATGTTACGAGCGAATATCAATCAAACCCGGGTGAACATCACTAAGCGATGGTAAAGAATATACTCAAATACTTGAGAAGAACTGAGGAAATGTTTTTGGACTATGGAGGTGCAGAGGAGTTCATTCTAAATGGTTACATCGATATTAGTGTCCAAACCGATAAAGATGGTTCAAGATCGCAGTTTGGATTTGTGTTTTGCCTTAATGGAGGCACAATAAGTTGGAAGTGTTCTAAACAAGAAACGATTGCAGATTGAACAACAGAGGTCGAGTACATAGCCACTTTTGAAGCTACGAAAGAGGTTGTTTAGATCAGAAAATTTATTTCTAAGTTGGGAGTTGTCCCTAGTGCGCCTAATCTAGTGGACCTCTATTGTGATAATAGTGGTGTCATTATGCAAGCCAAGGAGCCTAGGCCACACCAGAAGTCCAAGCACATATTATGGCGCTACCACCTCATCCGTGAGATCATAAATAGAGGTAATGTAAAGATATGTAAGGTGCACACAGATTCAAATATTGTCGATCTATTGACAAAGCCACTCTCACAGCCCAAGCATGAAGCATACTTGAGCTCTTATTAGATACTTGCGTGATTGAGTCTAGTTTATATGAGAGAATGTGTTTTATCTATGCTAATGTAATTTTGGATAATTGGTTGTCTTGTTCATTGAATAACTATTTTTTACATTGATCAATAAGTATGTGATTTGTTTGTGAGACTCTTTATTTTATCACGACATTAATAACCTTTAGCGTGCTGATTAGGAATTACTATACTTGCTCTAAGTTAAATGGACTGAATTTTGACCTACGACTGAATGAGGAGGCAATAATTGTACTACGAATGATTTAATTGTACATACTTCTATAGTTATATAGGTTTATCGAACTCGGAGTTGATCAAATCTGAAGTTCAAACAGACTAGATTGCTCATTGCTCAAAAATAAAGTTCAGACTTCCGGGGTGTTTGGATCATGGGGCTAAATTTTAGACCATGTCACATCGGATGTTTGGATATCAATTTGAAGGATTAAACGTGAACTAATTATAAAAATAATTGCATAATCGTAGGATAATTCGCAAGACGAATTTAATAAGCCTAATTAATCCATAATTAGCAAATGTTTACTATAACATCACATTATCAAATCATGGCGTAATTAGGTTCATTAGATTCAAGATACTTGTACTATTTTATACGCTTGTTGTTATCTTTTCCTGTAGGATTACTTATGTGTTTTATTTTATTTTCTCTCGTTCCAAATTGCAAACATCCATTTTTTATCAATAACGCTCCATTTAGTACATCCTTCAAAATACAAAAAAATTGTACACTATTTCACAATGTTATTAAAAAATGCTTCAAACAGACAGAACTATATATACAACTACTTTGTTATGTTTTGGTGGTTAAAAAATAATGTTTCATACGTGGGATTAAAATGTTTCAAGTAGATTTGACTATGTTCCACTTTATTTATTTTACTGGAATATTTTTCATTAATCGATAAAAAATATTTATTTAGGGTCTGTTTGGATCTAAGGGACTAATGCAAAGTGACTAAAACCAGTGACTAAATTTTAGTCACCCCTGTTTGGATCCAGTGACTAAAATAAATGCTAAAAACTTTATTATCATATAAAATAACTCAAATGGCTCATATTTATTGCTCATTGATTTTTCATGCATGCATACATGATGAGGGTAGAGGTGGAAAAATGGGCATTTTATCTTCTCTTAGCTTCTACTTGGGGGCTAATGGGACTAAAAATTTTTATCCCATTTTAGCTCTTGGTGTTTGGATTTTTAGCCTCTAAAGTGACTAAATTTTAATCAGTTTTTTTAGTTCCTTGATCCAAACAAATCCTTAGTGTTGAAATACAAAGACGTCCAAGGGAAGTTTGCTCCTTGGTTTATCTGTTTCTTGGGAATTGGCTCATACATGTAGACTTCTATTTAAAGCTTGCCAAGAATTTGTAGCCACGTCTGAAGAAAAATATCGATCTGATATTCATATAACGTAACGATATGTTCTATACACGTCACTAAAGATAACCTTTAGTATTTAGTGACGCGTGAACATCTATACACGTCACTAAAGGTGATCATTAGTGATGAGTAAATATGTATACCCGTCAATAAAGATCACCTTTAGTGGCGGGTGTATATCTGTCACTAATGATAAATCATTAGTGACGTGATAAGGGTGATGGGTACGATATTCGTTACTAATGACTGTTATGACCCGTCACTAATAGCCCTTTTTGGTAGTGGTAGGTGATGGATACCACATGGTTATGTTTAATTAACTTATAAACTTATTTCAGAAAGGAAAAGTATAAATTACTACTCTGAACTTTAATATCATTTAAGCAACTCTGAAAATTTGAAAACTAGTTTACTATGGAATTTTTCACGTGGTTTTGCTGACGTTGATGACAGAATGATAGTTCTCACTGACTTGGACACACGTGGTGCGCTGATGTGGCTAACCAAGTAAAAACATATTTCCACTGACAACGCATAGAAGATGCTTGATAAAATGCTAGAGTGCCCCGCTTGGTCTCCACTGGCCTCGTACCATCAGCGACCGCCATACCTCTGCTAGCCTGCCGACGGCGTCCCACCAGCCTTCAGTGTATAAGCCGCACATCGACCATGCACCCTGCACTCCGCTCGTGCCCCTACCGTGCGCCCTACCATGCGCCCCCTACCATGCCCCTTACCATGTGCCCCCACTACCGGAAAAATAAGGTTTGCCGAGTGCCCGAGACTTTGCCGAGTGCAATATCTCGGCACTCGGCAAAGATTTGTTTGCCGAGTGTTTTTTTAAAAAAAAACACTAGGCAAATAAAAAATAGTCGGCAAATTAAATGTTTGTCGAGTGTTTTTTCGAAAAAATACTCGGCAAACATACTCTCCTCTATCTCTTCCCTCCCACCGGGGCCCTCTCCCCCAGCCACCGCCCCGAGCGCCCGCCTCGCCGGACGACCGGCCCCGCCGTCCCTGGCCGACCAGCCCCGCCGTCTCGGCCCGCCGCCCCTGACCGCCGCCCGACCCGCCACCACGGCCTCCGCCCCGACGCCGCCCCGGCCCGCCGCCCCCGACCGCCGCTCGACCCGCCGCCACGGCCTCCACCCCGATGCTGCCCCGCCCCGGCCCCGCCCCGACGCCGCCCCAATGCCGCCCCGCCCCGACACCGCTCCGCCCCGGCCCCGCCCCGACGCCGCCCCGATGCCACCCCGCCCCGACGCCGTCTCAGCTGCCCCGACGCCGCTCCGCCCGGTGCCGCCCCGACCGCTCCCATAGTGCCCCTACCATGCCCCTACCGTGTAACCCCGTCGTGCGCTCTGCCACACCCGCCGCGCCCCACCACTACCGCATGTGTGCTCGCCACATGTTCTGCCACTACTGCTTGCTCTAACTCAAAAGTTATTTGATCTGCTTCTCTCGTTGTGCTACCATAGTTTTATCTGATTCAGAAGTTAGCTCATAAATTTCTGAATCATAGATATTTTAATTGATTCCATGGTTTAATTATTCAAACATGTATTAGAATTAATTTTTAGATTTTAATTCTACGGAATATTTAAACAAAATATTGTATTTTAATTAAATTCCACATGATTCAATGTTTTATAGAATATAGAATGGATTCAAATTCTTTAATATTTAGGATCTAAACGGGTCTTATAGAAAAAAACATTTCTAGATTAAAATGGGACACATCATCTAACACAAGCTTAATTGAAGCGCTGCACGTCGTACAAGTTTGACACATGACGAAACGAAACACACTTTTTCTCCCGTGTCCTAATTGGCAACATTTTATGCTACACGTGTTCTTATATTCATCCAAATATCACAATTAAAATATGTGACACATGATATATAATTATATTTTTTATGTTTTTAGGAAGATTAACTAATTGTTAATATAATGTTTGTTGATTATTTATTTTGTTTAAAAATTTTAACATACCGATTTTGTTCCTCGATTTATGGGATCTAGCTACCTTATTAGCTGGTAATTAATATTTTTTTCTAATAAAATTAACAGGTTATATTTATTACCACGGTTGCCTCTTAATTAACCTTCACCATGATTATATTAACAATATTTATTCTGGCGACTCACGTTGCCGGCCGGCCGCCGTCGCATCTAATTATAATTAATTCCAAGCTAATTTCCAACCGGCCGATAGCTAGCTAGCTAGAAGAGCATGCGATGATCCGGCCGGACATTTTAGGCAAGCCCTTGGACATTCTGTAGATGGGGACAAAGGGTTTGCTCGTACCAATAATAATGTGGCATCGTTTTGGTCAACACCCGCTAATTAATTCCACAGTGATATGATGGTTTAATCAGTCAGCAGGCCGACCCGACCGGCCGTATGTAAGTGTGGCTTAGTTTCTGCGAAGCCATGCATGCATGATCATGTCGTCGATTCATAAACAAATCAACAAGACGTACAAGCTAGCAGCCAGGCGACCCGGTCAGCAGCAGCAAGCATGCATGCATTCATATGTACGTATATATGCACAAGGTTGCATTGGTCGATCGATCAATTGGTCACTGTTAATTAATTAGTTACTCCTGCCGGCTTTTGTTTTGTCTGGACACGTACGTACGTACTACTGTCGATCGATCAGGTAGCTACGACAGCTAGCTGGTTCAAATGGCAGGCGATGATGATCGATCGAGCGATCGTCGTGTCGATCGTACGTATGTAAGTATGGTTGGTGAATATGCACGCGATCGAGACTTGGAATTACCGTACGTTAATGTGTGGCACGGTCCAAGCTAGCTAGCTAGCTAGTACGTAAGGTTTGGAGATATGATAGAGTTAGGCAGCCAGCTTCTTTTGGGGTTTTCTGATGGTGATCAGTGACTAGTTGGTACATATGAACGTTAGTAATTTCGGCTCCGGATCGATCGGAGTGTGTATGTACTTCTTGTACTGTATGCATGTATGCATGTATACATACGCTCTATTCACAATAGTTTTCTGTTTCTTTTTCTAATTTGTTTGTGTCAAATTTTAACATATAATTTTGACTATGTCAAAGTAACAAAGTTACTTTACAGTTAATTGTGGAGGAACAGTACACGTAGAGAGTTGGTTCGAGCTCCATAATAATTAAGTCCTGCGCGCGCGAACGACTGACAAACAGAGCTGTCTTGTCAGCCTAAATCAGTTATTTTAGCAATGATAGCACATGAACGATCTGTACGACTGTAATGACCATTAGTCATATCTGATATAGTCAGAAAGTGTTTTTGGTTTCAAAAGGATAGTTAAGGGTTACGGCTGTTCGATCTCTTATGTACTACGACTGAATATATATATATATATATATATATATATGTGAACACTCACGAACAACTTAAAAAGTAGCATATGCAAACATACAATTTCATCGACTTCTTGGTCACTGCAAACTGCAAGATGTATGTGTGTGTATATATAAGCTAGCGTTGCTAGCTGTGTGTTACGTACGTGTCTAGTCACAACATGACACACTGATTAGTGGTTACTTTTGTAACCAAGTGTTACTAATTATACTAACTACAGGAGTACTCTATAGCATTAATTATTCTCTGCATGCTAGCTAGAATAATTAAGTGACTAGCTTATGACCTTAGGAGCATATTTATCACGTCCAGAGCTGGTTGTCCCACGCCGCCGAGTCGAGGTCCGAGTCGTAGCCGTAGAGCGGCTGGTGGTACGAGGCGCCGAAGCTCACACTGCCACCGTCCGCCGGGTGCGGCGGCGGCGACGGCGGCTGTGGCTGCTGGTCGCGGCGGTGGTGCGCGAGCTCGACGCAGACGAGGGCGACGAGGTTGGCGTGCTGCGCCTGCGCGTTGAGCAGGTCTGCCTGGGCGCGCGCCAGCTGCACCTTGAGCTCGTTCGCCTCCTTCTGTAACCGGCACACCGCCCCCGCGCATCCGTACACGGGGTCCCGGAGCCGCGCCTCCGCCTCGTACACCATGCTGCTCACCGCGTCCGCCCGCGCGCTCTCCGGCAAATCCTGCACGTACGTCGACAGTAACTAACGCCGATTAATTTCTGCACTGCCGGCGACGGCGAATTAATTAATTATTAACCCAACGCTCGATCGTGCGTTCGTGCGTGATTGTACTAGTTCTTCGTGTGTACCTGGAGGAGCTTGATGATGTTGCTGGCGCCGAAGACGCGGTGCGCGGTGGTGAACTTGGCGGGCTCGGTCGGTGGGAAGTAGGGCGCAAGCACGCAGCCGTCGGCGCAGCGGCGGCGGAGCACCTTGCACGCCGCGCACGGACTCAGCACGACGGTCGTCGTCGTCGGCGACGACGACGACGTGTTGCCCACCGTCACCGGTCGGACAGCAGGGGGCTGCGAGCACGACGACGGAACCCTCGACTGCGGCGACATGGACCGCCCGTACTGCTGCTGCGCCGCCGGCGCCGGCGCATTCGCCACCGTGTTACCAGCCTCCATCAGGTCAGACCGATCGAGCTCGTGGGCTCGTGGCTACACTAAACACGACACAGACAAACAGCAGGTTAGGACGCTCGCTAGCTATAGGGAAAGATCGAAATGATCTATCTGTACTTAATTAATAAAACCTAAGATCCAAACAGGTATATATAGAGAGGGGACGACGCATGGAGATTTTTCTCCTGTGACGTAGATATTATACCATGTTTAATGCTTTGCTTGACCAAGTTTGGCAAGTTTTGAAGCCAAGCTATACTAGGGTGGATGCATGCTTAGACTTCGACTTGGACATGCATTATACTCCGTTTACTTAATTTCCAGTTTGTGACACTGTCATTAACGGAGACACCTTACATGTATGTATATACACATGCTACTAGTTTGTCCCAGCTAGCTTATATCACAATCATAATTAGTAACTCTGTTTTTTTGATCTAATTTTTTCCATTGCTTAAACGGCCAGCCACGGCACATGACCTTGCAACAGTGGCGAGCCTGACGCCGACCCCGAACTAACGGTTGGGGGTCTAGTACGTACCAAGACCAGATTGCAAGGCAGATTGGACCGGAGGCGGTAAAAACCAAAGCTACAGCCCACGTTGATCAATCGCCATCGATCGATCGTATCAGCTGGATGGAAAGGAAATGTGTAGATACATGTAGCCGGCCATCTGTTTGGATATCGTCCATAAGATGGAGCATTAGTATGCAGGTCAGGCTGAATATGGCCTTGGAAATCAGAAGGACATGACCTGTACGTTAGGCAATAATAATTCTCTGCAGGAGGCGTGCTAGGATTGTGTCCGTTCTTGGTTTGTTAATCACGCATGATCGCAACGTTTAGTTTTTTGGTCTGCAGATAAATTGATATGATTATGCTCAGAATTGAACTTCTCTCAGCCCAGGACAATCGGGCTAGCTAGATTAGATCAGGTTGCTGAATTTCTGAAGAATGTTCACTGATTCTTCGGGTTAATGGTTTCTGTGTTACCGTTATTGTTCCAAACACCAAAAATATAATTACTATTCGTCTAATAGCCTACATGTCATTATAATTTTCGGATCGATTCTCATATGTCATTAGGCCCACCTACGGAGTGTCAATTTTTTGTATTGCCCATATTACCCTTCTTCTTCTCTCAGCCACCATCCCCTGTGAGCTCTGGCCGTCGCCGCATTCCCGTCCGCGACACCCACTGGCGGCACCAACTCTCCCGGCTCATGCCGCTCCGCCTCACATGCAGAAGTGCTCACCCGTCCTCACGTCCCTGACGTTTGCCTCCTCCGCGCTGGCCAAGTCCTCGAGCGAGGAGTTGCGCGCCGCTGTGGGCGGGGGCAGGGGCGGGACTTCGGGGATGGTGGCGTGCGTGAGGGGCTTCGGGGACAGGGCGAGGGCAGAGACGATAGCCCGACGGGGCTTCAGAGGTGGGTCATCGGGGCTTTGGAGGCTGCGTGTGTTGCCGATGAGGTTGTCGCGGCGGTAGACGAGGGGATCGGGGCCAGCAAGAGGGGCACAAGAGCTCAGGCCGGTGGCGGAGAGGCTCAGTGCCGACGGAGGGGCTGCGTGAGGCCGGTGGTGGAGTGTCTCAGTTTAGTGCGAGGAAGAAGATGAACTGTGCGGGGGTAATATGACTATTTGTGAAAAATAGTTCTAGGTGGGCCTAAGTGGTATGGAGGAGTGAATTTAAAATAATAATGATACTTAGGCTATTAACTCTGACTCTTACTAGCCGTGCAAGCTTCGTTTTTTATTCTTTAGCCATCACGTACGCGTGCAGGCAAGCATGTGAGAAAGATAGACTCCGACTTTGTTGGAGATATTGGCGGTCAAATAATTAATGGCAAGCATGCAGTCGAACCATGCAAGCACCACCACTCCTGTGTCAAATTAAGGTCTGTCTGCTTGAGGGAGCAGGGCTTTTCCGGAACACATCTTCCCGTGTTTTCGTCGTACGTACGTGAGGAGGCTCCAGTCAGAGAGGCAGGCATGCTCATAGTCATCGGGCATGAGCTGGAGAGGAAGCGACGCTTCGTGATCCTTTTCCGGTCTCTGCCAAGCCACGCATCAAATCACTCTGAATTCCCGGTGCCCGTTTAGAAATTGATCCATCAATCGAACGCCGTATGTTACTGTTACTATTGCTTTTAAGTGACTGTTTGAGATTACTCCGCTACACGTTTTATAACTCCGCTCCATAAACGTCTAGCCAAGCATGTTCAAATCTTATTTTTTGATCCACGAAAAATTCAGATTTACGACTCCGCTCCACCTTTTATGTGGAGCACCTTAAGAGATGTTCCGTAGATTCAGTTTTTAAAATAAAACGTGGAGTTCAGGATAATTTACCCACCAATGCCATTATGAACTTACCGGTTCACTTTTTTGTTGTTATTTATTACTTTTTCATGTAGTACTATCTTCATTAACTTTTAAATGACACCGTTAACTTTTATCATAAACTTTGACCATCATCTTATTCATTTTTTAAAATATTATTTTTTTGTTATAATTTGTTTTATTATTGAAGGTATTTCGAGGATAACTTATATTTTTGCATATTTACATAATTTTTTTTGAATAAAATGAATGATCAAAATTTGTGATAAAAGTCAATAATGTCATTTAAAAGTTAATGGAGGGAGTACTAAGTTAATACATTTCACATAATAGGCATAAAAAATAATATAATTAGAGATTCATGAATAAACTCCAGGGTAAAATAGTGCGTTCCTATCAAATTTTACCATTCTTGAATCTGAATTCTCTTTGCAAGCCAAACAAATGCAAGTACTCCATAGTAGAGCCACTACTCTAGATCTATTTTTAAAAGAATTCCGTGTGTTACAACAAATTTTAAGAGAGTGAAGTAGTTCTACAAACGCATCTAAGTAAAGTTGGGCTCCAGTTTTCGATGCTTTTTTTCTAAAAAAAATATTGATATCTTCCAAGCCACTGAGTTGTGTACTCCTACGGAATTAATACATGATCAGTGTATGAATGCTATTATCTTAGTTTTGTTAAGTAAGGTTAATTTGTAAACCATGCAAGGACAAACAGTACAGGAAGCAATGTGCTATTCAGTACTATGGCATGCTGTTAACATGATGCATGCCAGGGTCGTTTTTCTCACTCGTTTATGTACTGGAAATTCGGCTTTGATTGACTTCTTTCGGCCTAGAGCCCACAACTCATGCGTGAAATTAATAAAGAATGGGAATAGTTGCCAATTATTCAAAACATCTCTTGTTTTTATGTGGGCTTGTTCATCTTGAGCAGCTGGTAAGCTCCCTTTGTCTTGCATGCACGCGCGTCAAAGTGACAAAAACTACACGTAGAAGAAATGGCACATGGTATCTAGAAGTCAGCCCGCACACACCTTAATGTTTCAAATCGCTAATGATTTTTCAACGGCGTTTCAACCCCAATGATATGTTTCTTGTTTTTTTAGTGCATTATCATTTGTGTTTCTTGTGGAAAATCTGACAAGAGACGGTCTAATCTACAGCTGCGGGCAACATCAGTTAGGTATAAACGTTCTTTGCACGTCTTTTTTAAATGTTTTTAAATCTAACCGTTGGTTTGGAAAGGACGTGATTGGAAATAAATTGAAAAAAATGAGTAAACTTGCAGCTATCGCCGCCGCCGGTAGCACCCGTCAACACCCCGTCGGCGCCCGGCCGGCGCCCGCTATATATCCTGCCCCGCAGCTCGACCCCTACGCACGACCGTCGTCACCGCCGCCTGACCGTCGAGACTCATCGCCCCACCGCCGGCCCGACCACCCCACAGGATGCACCGCCGCGCCACTGGTCTCCCCCATCGCCCACAAACAAATCCCACCCGCGGCTCGGCCCCTACGCCGAACCGCCACAGCCGTCCCACCGCTAGGCCTCGCACCCCACCGCCGGTCCAACAACCTCGCTAGCCTTCCTAAGATGAAGCTCTTATTTTGTGCCCTTGTGTGAAATTCCAAAAATATCCTTCCACCTTGCACTAGTAGTAGAGGTATTATTCTCTTTCCAAAAAGGTAACAAGATATTGTTTTAATATTAGCCCTCGATAAATTTGATCAACAATTCAAATTTAGTACCTTCTCACCCTTAAGGACTTTTTATTCTCGTTCTCAAGATCACATCACACATCTTATTGGAACATTATGAGCTGTTCACGGTTAAAAGACCACATAATCTTTCCATACATAGTAGCATTGAACTAACATGTTGTGCCTACTTCAGTCTAAAGTTGCGGATTACTCTTACCATGCCGGTCTCGTGCAAACTTTGTAAATATACATCAATTCTAAAGCTATTGATTCGTTCTCTTAGTTTCTTGGAAGATCAGAGCAATTCTTTTTACGCGGAGAAGATCAAAGTATTTAACACCCTTTAGCTGCATTTGATCACGCATATTAACTTATATATGATTCATCACTGCAAGTGTCTGGAATATGTAGGATGGATCCAGATAGATATGGATGGAAATGAAGCTGGATAACACTATTTACTGCATTTTATTTCGAATATGAATACAGGTTTGGATTTCTCGGATACCAATACGAAACAGATAATTTGAATACGAATATGTATTCAGATATTTACTCAGTTTAACTTGAAATGAATCTGTATTCGAAAGTTCATCGTTTCACAATTTTTTCAAAATTTTAAAGTATCGAGTATAACAAATTAGCACTTAGTACAAAAATTCTTGACTATAAATGTTCATTATTTCAGTTACTTGTAGTTCAAATTTTACTTATTTCAGTTTAAGTTCTATAAACATAATTAATGAATTAAAAATAGTAAAATTACCTAGACAAATACCGAATTTTATCATAGAATCTACGTATTATATCATAACAACATGAAAATTTTCATATTTTTTAGACTTTATTTGGTTTATTAAGAATTAAAAAATCATTGTCGATCCACATTGTCGATAGAGTGTCGCAACCTAGATTTTTTTCTAAATTTATTTAAATTTAGTGGATAGGAAATAAATGGATTAAAAAACATGAATATTATTTTTATATAAAATTTGGTGTATTATTTCAGGCACTTGCAGTCACATAATTCAATTTAAATCATAGAAACACAATTAATGCATTAAAATAGCAAATATACCCAAAAATACTAAATGTGTACATGAAATAAGAAATGTTGTATTATGATTGGGAAAAAATCAAGTTTAAATAAAGATTTGACAATAGATTAGCCTTCAACACTAACATATTTCTTCTCTAAACCGTAATTCTTCCTTGGAGAAACTCCAATATCTTAACATTCTCAATGACAACTTTCTTGAAATATTTTAAAATTTTATCATAACATCTACGTATCATATCTTAAAATCGAGTTTTTTTAGACTTTATTTGGTTTTTTAAAAATTAAAAAATCATTAAGCTCCACATTGCTCATTAAGTGTCACAACCTAGATTTTTATTTTTTTTTAAAATTTATTGCATAGTAAATAAATGGATTAAAAAGCATAAATATCATTTTTTATAAATTTTGGTGTATTATTTCAGGCACTTGTAGTTCAAATTTCATATATTTTAATTTAAATCCTAGAAACTTAATTAATGAAAAAATATCAAACGTAACCAAAAATACTATATTTTTATAGGGAATAATAAATATTGTATTTATATTGTAAAAAAATTCAAACAAAGATTTAACAATCGATTTGATTTTAACCCTAACACATTCTTTCTCTAAATCCTTATTTCTACATAGAGAATCTCTGATTTCTTAATATTCGGCGTGGTAGCTTTCTTGAAATATTTTTAAATTTTTATCATAGCATCTAAGTATCACATCATAACACCATAAAAAGTGTCATATTTTTTAAACTTCATTTGTTTTTTAAAAAATTAAAAAACCGTTAATTTCCAAATTACTGATCGAGGGCTATAATATAGATTTTTTAAAATTTATTTAAATTTAGTGGATAAGAACTAAAAATAGACACAAAAACATAAATATGATTTTTTTATAAAATTTGGTGCATTATTTTAGGTACTTGCAGTTCAAGCTCAAACAAAGTTACAAATATCTTACTGCCTTGTATTGTCGGAAAATCATCACTAACTTAACTATTTCATAATTATATAAAAATAAATAAACCATATATATTAATATTCACTAACTTAAGTATTCCATAATTAAATAAATAATAAATAAACCATTAATATAGTGATATAATGCTATCTTGAGTTCCTAAAAGTTTAATTTGTGTAAAATTCTAAAACGAATATGGATGTATCCACTTTCATTCGGATACAAATATGAATATCTATATTTATAATTATTCGAATACGAATATGGATAATTCGGATAGACTTGTTAGTCCATCCCATGGATAAGCTAGTTCACTGTGCAAGCGAGAAGAAACTGACCTGATTGAACTGTTTTCTTCCCCAACCAAGTCATTGCTTCCCCATGTCCCGTTGCATTTTCGCCAGATCAATACAGGGACTAATCAAGTAATCAGCACACATATTGCTTGCCAAGGCTTAATTTATTTATCAACCCCTGCATCATAGAAGATGGCGTCAGAAACATCAAACATGTCAAGATTTGATTCCACATTGAAGACCCCATTTTCTCCATTGCTCCCGAATCCTGAAATTTCGTGAATGTGACAGCACGAAGATAGCACCACAGAAAGTAGCTTCCCTAGTGGCGGAGCAAGCAGTTAGCATATCTGAACCTGGGAGCTTTCTCGTTGGGTGCAACCGAAAAGCTACAGGCTACAGAGTTCTATGATGAGTACCAAAAGATTGCAACCCTTTTCAGCTTACCTTTTCTTGTCAACTCGTGATCCATCAAGCTTTAACGAACCAGTCGACGTTTCCTTGTTCTAGCAATCAACTGATAGGCTGGAATCCACTTAGCTGGTAAAACTGAAGTTGACTGATCACTCCATGTACTTTTAACTAGAAGACACCACGTATATCGGCATTCGGCACAGCCTAGAGATGTTTGAATTTTGATGCAGCGCACAGATCAAAGAGAAAGAGCAGTGCAAAATTCCACCACGGTGAGGCATTCCATCGGTCTCAAGGGTCCGGTTGGAAATTGAATTTCAGAATGGGGCTATATCTCGCCCGGTGCCCCGGTGAAGCACTGGAACTGCACATGGAAGTCAACTCAACTAGTGCAAGAATCTTTCTGGTAACTCAGATCAGAAAAAGTCAAAGCAACGCTGCAGAAGCGTATTGGTGAATCACATAGCTGATCAGTGATCAGTGACCACCACGATTAAAAATGTCTGAAGTTTTGCAGTAAAAGTAACTGGTGTTCAAGGCCAGGAAACAGATAAACCAAAGCAAAAAACATAACCGAAAGCGCCACGGATTACGGATACATACCACCAGTCCACCACCAATTCACCAAGCAATGCAGCGCCGCGCGGCAGATTGAGAGTTCGAAACCATACCACCGGCGCGCGCGGCCGCCTGGAGTTATCAGGCCGGACCGGCGGCAACGCAGATGGAACGGCTGGATCGGAACCCCTAGATTCGGAGGCTGTCCGGGGCTCTCTTCGGTCGGCGTCGGCCTGATCGGTTTCCCGGCGAGGCTGCGTCGGAAGCAGCGACAGCGTTGGTGTTTGCCGACATTGACATATATATATATATATATATATACATAAATATATATATATATACATAAATATACATAAATATATATATATGGGAAATATCCTGTGCAATCTGTAATCGTGCGATCTGGTGCATCCAATTAAGATCCAACTGTTACAGATGAAAAAAAGTAAAAAAGTACGATAACCGTTGGATCTTGTTGATTGGATGCACCAGATCACACGATTGCACGATTGCAGATTGCACAAGATATTTCCCCCTATATATATATATAAATATATATATATTTGTTGACACCAAGTAAAACTTAAGTCCCACTAGCGTGTGGCTAACACAAGATTAAGGAAGATCTAGTCAAAGTCAAAAAAAATCCGTTTATAATAACTGCGTTATAGATTCATCCGAAATCGGCTGAATAGATTATTTGGACGACTATAAATATATATCCTTAGGTTAGGATTAGTTAAAACTCTCGTTCAATCGACAATCGGTGTATTGCCACTCATGTGCCCAAAGGTTATCTAGCGGGACTCAGACTCTTGAAGCTAGGCTGCATCAGTTTGATCTCCGGCGAAGAGGTGAGTCCCGCCACCCTCGATGTCTGAGCCAACTAGGTTAGTATCCTCACGGCTGCATCGGTTCAGTTCGATCTCTTAAGAAGAACGATGAAACAGCATGGCCGTCGACTGTTCTCAGTGTATTTGGCTAGGTCTAAAGTTGTATCAGTTAGGTTTGATCTCTGAGATTGAAGTGATCTGGGTTTGATAGATTGAGGCTTCATCGGTTAAGTCCAATATCTCTTGCAGTTGTATCTTTTTTATGTCATATACTATTCATCTAAATAAATTTTATCCGATTCGTTAATATATTGTTTAGATCATCGTGACTAGCTATTGTCTCGGTTAGGTCCGATTTAGTTATTGTGATGATTTCCATGATATAGATTTGTTATCTAACATGTTTTATTTATTTCTATCAGAGTACAAGCTGATAGGTTATCTTCAATTCATCTCCGTATCATATTCACTATCGAAGGGTGCTCATCAGCCTATATGCATATTATGTCTCCCCCATCGACCGATGGCGCGCTCACTCGATTGGGCCAACTCAGGCTATTGGTTATCCGACTGATTGGTGCGCTAGTTCATGGTCTTATCTTTTATGCCACAGTCATCGACTTGCCAACCGATCGACTATGCTACTAACGTCTATATTTCCTGATCCCTTATCAGTTGTAGGGTTAAATTGATTGGCACGTCCTGAACCCTTTTCTAAGACGTAGGACCTCCACTGGAGTCAAGTAGATCTCCTAGGCCATGCGTGTTTCAGTGTGTGACCAAAAAGCACGCCAATATTATTATATACTCTTATTTACATCGAAATTAAAAAAATTTATTCTCGACTAGAATAAACCTCATGTATCGTTATATCATCTTGAGATATAAAGATTAAATTCTTAATTTTTATCTCTACGAAGGGTATATGATCAAATATATATTTTTTCAATCTTTGGGTGTTTAAAATTTCAACAAAATGATCCTTATCTTTAAAAAAAATCATTCAGATGGCCTGCTGACCCCGTCGTCGTCGCCGTTGGCCACCGCCAATCAGCATGGCTGTTGGCTTAACTCTCTCAATGACACCCCCAAGAACACTCAACTCAATGAGCAAAAGATGAACATGATTTTATTGGGGCACACCAGCACAAAACAAGACATGTTTTCTCTATTGCTCTCACTATTCACTCTCAACCAATTTTGATACAAGTACAATCCTTAAATACCATATGCAAGTAACGTTTAGGCTACACCACTCAGCTAACAACAAGTGTTATCTCCCTGCATGCAAACCACGCCCAGTCGCATGCATATATTCCTAGGGATGGAGCCAGAAATTTTTTATGCTAGGGGGCAATAGAAAAACTAATATACTGAAATCAATATACCTAAAGCTTGGTTTAGCCATGTATTACATTGAAATCATCCATAATCACATGTAATTAGGGGAATTAGGGGATATAATAACACACCTGTAAAAGTTTAGTTAAAATATACTCGTTGACGCTTCTTTGCAATGAAATCATCTATACTTGCTTCAATTTTAATCTCTAGAGCCATATCCCTCTCAATATAGACTATCAAACAATCTCTAAGAAATTCATCTTCTATTTTATTTCGAATTCTTGTTGTTGATTAGAAAAAATGACATTAATGGTCAAGATTGTCAAAATGTCAATTTTGGTAATTTGGGTTGAAAATACACAAGTCCTGATATAGGCCGAAGCCCTATAGTGTTGAAGGCCCATCAGACATTGGGCTTCGGAGGCCTGTTAGCGGCCTGCTAGCTTCGTCCCGAGGGCCCTTCGGAGGCCTGCCTCGCCGAAGCTTAGGCCCGAGGAGCAGGCTTCGGCAGGTCTACCGAAGGCCCACTTCGGGCCACCTTCGGAGATAGAGTTTGATACTCATTCTGGCTGTTTTTATCCCTAAACTTGATTAGGCCGGATCCTACTAGATTAGCCTTAGAGATAAGAAGACTAGCCCCTATAAATATAGGGGTGAGGCTGGTTCATCAGACCCCCAACACAATTCAACCACAAAGCCCTAGCTTTGAACCGTACCTTTACTTTTATTTACCTTTCTGCACAACCTTCGTAGGTTTGCCTAGAAGCCCTCCGCCGACCACTTCGGAACAGTCGTAATCCTTGTTACTTCGCTCGTGAAGTACCCGTTAATCTATGTAACAGATTGTTATCGCCTTGTTACTTCGCCTGTGAAGTATCCGTTAATCTACGTAACGGATTGCTACCTTCATTTTTCTACTGCAACACTTAGCAAATTCGGTCCCCTGGCCAAATTGGCACTTGATCTTTGTTTTGTTACAGGTTTTCACGCTCGGAGCCCCTTCACCGAAGGTTTTCGGAGCCAGGAGGGTGGTTTCGGAGGCTACCAGAACACCCTTCAGCGGAACCCTGCTTCAACTACCCGTGCCAGACCCATCACGCTGTTGTCGGTTTGGTTGAGTTCCTGCGCCAGAGCGCTCTACAGCAGGCTTCGTCGCACTAGGCTTCGCCACGCCAGTATTCCGCACCGGATGAAGTCATGCTAGCGCATTGTGTTGGAATATTTTTGTCGTGTCAGAGACTTCGCACCGAACCCTATCGTTAGAGATCTGTTCAGAGCCTGCCTTCGGCTAGATCGGTCCGAACGCCGACCTTCGGCGAAACCCTTCGCACCAGACACCGAAGCCCCCCCTCGGTGAACCCTTCGCACGGCACACTTTGAACTGGTCAAGCTCCGTTCAGCTGACTGGTTTTATTTTATTTATATATTTCTTTTCAGCTAATTGGATTATTTCTGTGTGATCTGATTACCTGGCGACTGCACCCCCTTGCCACTGTTAAGGGTAGTCAGAACGCGATGTCAGTGTTGTGTCACGCTTAGGCTTGTTCCTAAGTATTCGCACACTTTTGGATCGTCGAACTGACCCAAGTACGGGGGCACGATTTCCATGTCAACACTTGTCTTGACAAGTTTCATGGCAGGAAAAAGCATGTTCTGTTGTTGCAGTTGAAACAGGCAAAGTAAGGACAAGTCGAATTAACCTGCAAATTAGGGACAATGGTATTAATATATATAGAAAATAAGAGTGTTGAGGGTAATTATAATTTAAACACAAGTAAATAAAGATTACCTATTTATCAAATTATAATCTTTAGATTTTTCCGTCTCTACAAGTTTTTGGCAAAGCTCAGCAATATTTGATAAGTCTTGGAACTTCTGATTTCGTAGCACATCAAGCTCATAATGTTGCAACTGATGCCTCAAATTAATCCTTTCCTGTTCTAAAAAATCTAAAGGATAAAACCTTGTAGCTAACAAGCACACATTGTCAATGTTGAATAACCTACATGAGTTCCTTGGATCCAAAGAGCTAGAAAGAATATGTAACTCAGTTGCTTGTTCACTGAATCTGCTATTTAACTGATGTAGTTGTTGTCAACAACAACTGTAAAAATATCATATTGATAGTGATGTTGAACCGAAGTCTCATCTCGTCTATGTGATCGAATAAAATCAGCATAGAAATTGCTCATATTAGGAAAAGAAATCTCATGCTTATTGCAAAATGCAACATCACTTAAGAGTTTAGTCCAACCATTATCCCTTAACTTTTGAATTAGTTCCTTTGTAGTAGCAACATCATGCATAGCATTCACTATATCTTGTTCCTTTTGCTGCAACTTCTTGCAAAGCAAATCTGTAATTCCCATGAGTTCTTTCATAACATTCAAAATGAACACAAAATCAAAAGACATCATTGTCTTAATAGCACCAGCAGCTTTTGCTCGAGCTGAAGTAGAAGTACCTGACCCTTTGCTTGATGCAACATATTTAAGAACTAAAAGAGTAGCCGTATATAATTTCATCAAGCTGCACACAGATCTGAAATGAGAGCTCCATCTAGTTTCACCTGATCTTTGTAAAGCTCTAACTTGGTTGACTCCACTTCCTATCTCAAGCTCAATCAAATTCTCCATTTCTGCTACTTGATTATCTCTCAATTCATCATTTCTCTTACAAGAAGAAGAAATTGTATTGATAATATTAGAAAGTTGTTCAAAGAAATCATGAATCTCAGTGACTTCCTTCGATGCAGCAACAAGAGCTAGTTGTAACTGATGTGCAAAACAGTGAATATAATATGCATAAGGACATTCTTCCATCAATTTTCTTTGAAGACCATTCCATTCCCCACACATTAGTAGCAATGACAGGCAAGATTTCTTTCCGGACATTCTTCCATCAATATCTTTTCGGACAAAAAATTGCACATTAGTAGCAATGACATGCAAGATTTCTTTTCGAATATCTGGTGATGTATACTTAGCATTAACTAGAGCATTTACAAGGTAAACTTCACTAACCTTTTTATCATATGAAGCCAAAAGTTTCACCATCTCAAGAAAATTCCCCTGATTTTTGAACTAGGCCCCTCGTCATTCCCTCGAAAAGCACAGGCTTGTAATGCTAACCATCTCGTAGTATCAATTGATGTCTTGAGTCACATTCAATTTTTGATAATATCCTCTTATGATACCTTTTCCATCACCTTCTCAATGTTGTGCATCCCATTCTTTAAGTTGTCATAACACTGTACTGAAAAATTGTGAGCAGAACTAGAATCTTTTCCCATATGAGCTAAAAAGGTACAAATTTTTCCATTGTTAACTTTTCTCTAAATTTAGAATTCCTTCACAGTAAATGTATCAGACCCACATATTCCTTTTTTGGCTTCTTCGAAAAGAGAAAGCATGGGAAACAAAATGCTGCATCTTTTGAAGGAGAATATTCTAGCCATGGAAAAGATATAAACCAATGATATTGAAATCGTATTCGGTGATTCTCTAGACCAGAAGAAGGATATGAATCTTTCTTTGGCTGATATGGGCCAAGTTTCATGTAAGCTTTCGAATTTCGTCTTGTTGATTAATGGGGAAATCCCAAATTTGTCGGCGCAATGCAGGATCACCCTTTATGAAATCACGAGCCTCCAAATTAATTTTCTGACGTTTATATAGTTGTGATGCATCTTGTTGATTAAGAGTAGAAATTGGCTCATGTAACTGTGATATTAATGTACCTTGCTGATTAACAAGTAGAATTTAGCTCAGGTAATTGTGATGCTGATACATCTAGATGATTAACAGTAAAATTTGGCTCAGTCAATTGTGATGCATCTTGCTGATCAATAGTAGGAATTGGCTCAACTAAATCTGTTGGATCATTAGCTTGCTCTTTTCTTTTGTAAAAAAGAATAATTTTTTTTCTTTTTTTCATGGGTAGCCTACAGAATTACCGAAAGAAGATAATGTATAGACTGGTACACAATATTACAAGAAAGAAAGCAATTAAGGCATTAAGCAAACTATTAAGAAAAAAGATTCAAGGAGAGTGGAGAGAATTGAGAAATTATACCAGATTACCACAGTCCACAGCTTGTTGTTCGCTTCCGGCTTCCCTGCTTCTCTGCTTGACGCCGGCACAGCCATACGAGCGAACGACGATGATGTCAACACGCCGTAATGCAACACTACAATAGGCCAACAACCACCTGTGGTTTGCGGACCTATATGCCCAGGCGCCCAGGCGCGAAGATGATGGAGACGCGGAGTCGCCCACGGGCCACGGTCAAAAACCCAAGCTAGAAGGAGTAGCAACCCCTCCGACGAGAAATGAAACGAAACGACGCGCCGATGCGACATCTCTGCTGTTATGCACCGAAAAAGTAGGAGATAAGAAAAAGAAACGTTTTGTTGTGCATTGTGGGCTGGTTATTCTGATTTCAGTGATTTGGGCTTTTTGTATTGGGCTATAAGATATATGGGGGTAAGTAAAAAGTTTTTGCATTGGGGATACATGGCCCATGCCTGCACTCTGTCTCTGTCTCTCTGTATATTCCCTAATCACTCCACTCACTAAGTGCATGACTTAATTCACTCTTCAAGTCAATGCACTCACACATAATCTTTTTGCATGCAACACACTTATGGTCCGTTTGGTTTGGCGGCGAGGATGGATAGAATGATCACATCCATGGATTTAGAGATAAGATGATACATTTGAGGTATTTGGTTAGATGGATGAGATGATATATTTTTTGTTTGGATGGATGAGTGTGTTTGGTTCGCTAGATATCCCTAGATGGGATAGAGTCATTCCATCAGTCACTTGTTTGGTTGGAGGGCGAAAGTGGATGGGATGACCACCGAGAGGAATATTCCTTCAATATGCTGGATGGAGGGATTTATTAAATTTTTTGGATGAGCTAATCCAATACTGGATGAGATGATGTGTCGTCTCCTGATTGATTATTATACATTTAATTTTTTGTTTATAAATATTTAAATAATTTTTACTCCCAAATTATTTAACCAATTTATGATCTAATTACATCATTGTATTGATTATAATTTAATCTATAAAATAAGATCTCATATGATTATATTTTTGTTAAAAAATATATTTGACAAGTGAGTCCTACTAAATTTAAGCTTATCTCATCCGAGTTATATACATCTAACCAAACAAAAAATATCTCATTCCATCCATCCAACCAAACACTTCAAATGTATCATCTCATCCCTAAATCTATGAATGAGATCATTGAAGGAATTGTGCCCAAGAAAATTCTCAGAGGATTGGAAGTTCCAAATTGAAATCGGAAGTTCCGATTATTTTCTAAATTAGAAACCAAGAGCTCAAATCGAAAGTTCCGATATAGTATCAAAAGTTCCGATAATTTATGGTTTGAGAAACCGAGAGCTCAAATCAGAAGTTTCAATTTAGAAGCAGAAGTTCTGATTATTTCTGATTCAAAGACAGAGAGTTCGAATCAGAAGTTCTGATAGGTGTATCGGAAGTTTCGATGTGTTCTAGATTGCAGATCGAAAGTCTTGATCGGAAGTTCCGATAGGGGTATCGGAAGTTCCGATCAGGACGTAAAAAATTGGATCTGTTATGGATTTAATTATATTTAAAGGCTCACACCTTGACATTATAAATAGGGAGGAAGAGGTCATGGATACGAGTTTTCAGAAGCCTCAATTGCTCCACCCTAGCCTCCACACCTCTCATCTCTCTTCCTTCTTGATCTCAAGAGCTGAGATTGAGATTTCTACCAGATTCTCACGAGCGGTGCTAGTACGCCGACGTGGGAGCAATCCTTCCCTGTACGTGTGGATTCCGTAGAGTCGTTGCTCGAACAGCGGCGCTTGTGGGCTTCTTCACGTGGACACCGCCGGTCTTCGCTGATTGGATCGCCGGAGAACGGGCGGAGCGATATGAGGATAAGCGAAGACACACTTTTCCAACATCTTCTTCCGCTGCACTAGCGCGTCTCGCGTTAGAAGGTAACAGTTCATGATCTCTCACGCGCATGGTTCCAGGGTTTGTGGGCGAAATATTTGAAATTATCGGCTAGCGTAACTTTCCCATGTCCCAATAATCATTCTATCCATTCTCGCCCTCAAATCAAACGGAGCCTAACTGTATGACTTAATTCACTCTTCAAGCCAATGCACTCACTTAATTTAGGGGGTATTTGGATTGGGGGCTGAATTTTAGCCCCGTCACATCAGATGTTTAGATACTATTTTAGAGTATTAAATAGACTATTTACAAAACTCATTTATAATTGGTGGATTATTTATGAGACAAATTTAATGAGTCTAATTACGCCATGATTTGACAATGTGATGCTACAGTAAACATTTGCTAATCATGGATTAATTAGACTTAATAAATTCGTCTCGCGAATTATCCTCCGATTCTACAATTATTTTTACAATTAATTCACGTTTAGTCTTTCAAATTGATATCTAAATATCTGATGTGACATGGACTAAATTTTCAACAGACTAAATTTTAGTCCATGATGCGAACACCCTTAACACATATACATATAATCAGTGGCGTAGCTCGAGTGATCTAGGTAGGCCGAGTACCACCCAAAATGGCATATTAAGATCTTAATAGATATATTTTCATAATTAGCCTAATTTCAAAATATTTAAAATTAGGCTAAATATGAAATGTGCGGAGCATGCAGGTGCTGTCCTGTCCGGCCGGAGGACGCCAACCGCCGCCGGAAGAGGACCCGTAGCCGTCTCCCGACGAGTATATCCGCCGCCGCGCTGTCAGTCAGTCCAACCGTACGTCGGCGTGTCCAAGCGGCTGTCACGCGAGATCAACCACAACCTGGAGGCAATCAGGAAACCGATTCCCCGCTGCGCCAGCTTCCAAACAGGATCGGTACGCGGCCATTACAGCTTCGTCCCCAAATCCTCTCCTCCCCGAATTTGGATCAGTATCCGTCACGTGATGCAGATACAGCCATACATGCCTCTTTTCTCAATTACTACTACACCCTACTGCTACAACTCAATCTCACCCC
This sequence comes from Zizania palustris, assembly GCA_019279435.1. Lineage (NCBI taxonomy): Eukaryota > Viridiplantae > Streptophyta > Magnoliopsida > Poales > Poaceae > Zizania > Zizania palustris. The sequence continues at coordinate 50,851,988 of JAAALK010000079.1, read as the reverse complement.
GGGGAAATTTCAAATCCACAGCATTTCAAAATCACATGATCGGGACAACACAGAAATTGGCCACACACACACGCACACGGACAGAGCTCGACGAGCTTGTAACGCAGAGCTTTGTGCTTGTTCTGCCTGTGGGGGCTGTGCGTGGTGCGCCCATGCACTGTTCTTGTTTTGTTGCTGGTTACCTTTCCAGTGAGGGCATTCTGAGCTGAGTCAGGCTAGCTTCAGCTACGCACACGAAAAATTTGTGAATGCCAGCAGCAGACAAGCAAGATCAGATTTGTTCTTATCCGGAAAAAGCTTCAGCACAAGAGAACAAACGGGGTTGCAGGATGGCAGCAACTAATTAAGTGCACAAGACAACTACGGTAATACTGAATACTCTACTTTGTGCTGGAGTTAATTAAGTTTATTAGAAGATGTATACAGGATACACCACTGAGTTGACTGACGAGTGCCATCACATATTTTTTTAGAGCTGTATTTTGCTCCATGCACTCGCATGATATTTTTCCTGTCTCATTTTTTTGTTGGGCCATCGAATCTAAGCAGACCAAAATTTAATAAGATAGTGTGTGAAAGACCAAAATTTATGGTTGTACAAACTACAAACTTGGGTTAACTGTTTTTTTTTCTAGTAAAAGAATGAACTGGGTATAACAAGATGAAAGCTTCAATGGATTTTTTTTGAGATAGAGAGTTTGGTTCATACGGGTAAAAAAAGCAAATTTTGTACAATTATATCTATCATATTGGTTTTTTATGTTGCATATTATTATCGACAAGTTGACAAGAAGATATAGTTTAAACTAACTTCCTATTATATAGTGGAGAAATGTATCTATGCACACAAATAAACATACATTACACTTATATACTCATAGTACATAATACCTAACAAATATGAAATGTCAACAAAATGAAAAAGAAATCCCGCGCATACTTATAGTTTTATTTCACGTAAATATAAAATATCAAGTTCAAATTAATTATATAAGGAGCAAGAAAATGATAAATTCCTTACATATTATGTCCATGAAACAAAAACTACAATAACCTTAATAAATCGTTAATGTTTTAATGGTATAGCCGCATCCCCTTGAACGAGGCAAAAATCTGAGCTTCTCCACTTGCTGAGTGGACCAGCAGCAGAACTGTACTGCACTTAGCTGGTCCACTGCAGACCTGACAAAACACCATAAACATAATTAGACAAATAAAACTGACCTGGAACAGGGCCCCAAGGCCCAAGCTCATCGCCCTCACAGCACAATTTCCCAGTTGTTCCATGTTACTCCAACACGGGGGTGCTACCCCGGTGTGCCCACAGCCAGATTCCTCGTCGCCCGCCCGCACAGCACATCGCGTAAACTCACAGGCAGATGCACGGAGGAGGGTAGCACCACCCAAAATGCTACGACCACACCTACCTAGCTTCGTGATGCCCGTGCCGTGGATCCCTCTTATGTGTGTTTGTTTGGTTGATGTGTAAATTCTGAAAAAAAAATGTTATGAGCTATAAGTTAGAAAAAAAATATCGTGAGCCGTAAAAAAATTATGAAGTTTTAAAAAATAGGATAGAAATAACTTTTTAAATTTTCATTGTCATAGTGGATAATTTTCGTAAAGTCTGAACTGAGAAGCTATGAAGTTGGAGTGTGAGCAACTTCCATCGTTTCTCTAATCTATATAATACAGAGTTACAACTTTTGAAAAAACTGGTTAAACCTGTTTATACTATGTTTAGACTATGTTTGGTTCAACTTTTTCAATCAACTTCTTGGCTATAAATTTGTAAGCTGAACAACCAAACAGGTTTAAGGCCCAACTAGCTTTTTCGTAGTATAAACTAAAACCTAAGGAACTCTAACTTTCACATCTTCTCAATTTAACTTTGAATAAAAAATATCCACCATACCATTACAATATATTAGTTCGGGTAAAATTTGAAAAGGTTGAATTTTAGTATAATGAATCATTTTAGTGTAATTCAAAGTAGTATAACCATTACAAATTTTTATTATTACAATGATTTAAGTGCAAAATTACATATTAATAATGTAATCAAATATCAGGTGCTACCAAAACATGAATTCATAACTATTTCAACCAAACAATTTTTTTTATAATTTATAGTTCATAATAGTTTTTTTACAGCTCATGACAGTTTTTTAAATCAGTTTTTAGCTGAATCAAACGCAACCTTAATCGCTCGGGACCTGGGCCCACATACTAAGTGGAACTGTAGCAACGATCTGTGTACGTTTGCGGGTGCACGTAGGGATACACTCTCTCGCATTTAATCAGTTCATCTAACTCTGCCAATTAATTCCTCATCCGGCCAGTACTCCCTTATTAATTCCTCATACGGGCGTACCGCGGCGCGTGCTGTCCAGCACTCTGACATATAGGTCCCACCTTAGTACGGACCCATGTGTCAGTGAGATACCTGTGCTGCTGCTTAACGCTGGGGTGCCGCGTACCGGTTAGCTTGCAGGTCCCAAACCGTTGCTGTGCTCTGTGCTCGTCTCTTTCTTCCACCTCCAAAACCGAACAGTGGAGCGAGCGAGAGAGAGAGAGGGAGGGAGGGAGGGAGGAGAAAAAGTAAAGAGGCAGCGATTTCTGGAGGAGGAGCTCCGGCGCGCGCCCTTCGCACCGCATTGCATCTGCAGCCGTAGATCTCGTCCGCGCGGCGCCGCCTGAGCGTTTCCGGCGAGGGGAATCGGCTCGAATCTTGTCCCCCGTTGTCGAGGCGGCGGCGGCGGCGGTTTGGTTTGTTGGTGTTTTTTTTTTCCAAGCAAAGGCTTGCTCCTGTGAGGGGGTTTACTTCAGCTTGGAGTAAATCACTGGTGCTGCTGGTTCGAGGGAGGTTCAGACTTCAGATCAGGTTGGTGAGGTGACAGCTCTTCCTGGCCTTGATTAGTTAGTGTGCTCTTGGTTTGTGTGTGTGTGTGTGTGTGTGTGTGTGTGTAAGTTGGGTAGTTTAATCATGTTCTACGTGGTGATTTTCGTTGGTGCAGCTTGTTATATGGCTCCTAGCTCCGAGCATACATACATCAGGAATTCACTTTCTTTCTGATGTAAAGGCTATCTGATGCTCTTTTTGTCCTGCTTTGCGTATGTATGTACGGATGACGTGCGTCTTTTTAATGCAACTTGTGTAGATCTTTCTTTGTTAAAATGCTGCTGTTGGGTGTACATCAGTACATGTGTCTTTAGGAGTTTATTTCATAACATCTTTTTGTTCTTTTGCTGTTAGTTTAATTGAATTGCTTTAGGCAAGAAAATGGCGTTGTGTGTGGAGATCTAGTGCGCACTATGTTCTTGGACAATTTGCTGCGCTGTTCAGTTCAGCATGCTTTAAGGCTTCCTTTAAGGACTCTAATTAGTTAGAGAAATCATAGAATTTCTCAGAAAAAAAGAGCAAATCATCCGGTCTGGTTATCACTTAAATTGGTGATCCCATTGTCTTTAACCAGTAGATTAGATGGACCTTTCTGCCCCCTCTACCCGACTCTGGGTGCACCGTGCACGCTTCTCTCCCTCCCTTCTTCCTGTGCTCATCCACCTCCCATCCTCTCCACTCCTCTCTGCTTTTTATGTTATGGTATTTAGATGGAAACTCAATAATTTGTGTTATGAAATCTTCAACCACCATAACTTTCATGTTATATATCTCATTCCTAATCTGTTTGAATCATTGGAGGCGGTCCGGCGGCAGTCTCTTCTTCCTCCTGTCTCATCTCATCTCCAAACCAAACAAAAAACTAGTCCATCCCATCCCACCTCCCAAACACGAGATGAGACAATCCCATCCTAAAAAACTGGGACAAGATTGTTACATCTCACCTTGTCTCCGAACCAAACTGAACCTAAAAGAAAAAGAAATAATCAAACATGTGCTTGTATCTTTTTGTTTTACTTAGATAAAACGATTCAATTGCTCATGGATTGTTTTCTTATAAACAAATATTTGATTATATCCTAAATATCGATCAAAGATTCTCTAGCATTGCAAAGAGAAAGGAAAAAGTCCTAAAAATCCAAAAAACATCCAACCCTTCATTTATTTTAGAAACTCTAAAAAATATATATATATATATATTCATGTAAATTGGCATATCAAACAATTGCATGTTGTTTGCACATATGGCCAATTAGAATAGTTTGATTTAGTTCAACCAGTTAAGTGGTACGACATTGAAAAAATGAAAACGTCTAGGAATGCTTTAAAAAGATTAGGAAGAAAGCCTGCACACATGTGTGGTCATTTTACTTAATGTTTTATAAATTTTATTTATGCTAATGATATTAATTTCTATATATGTAAGAGGTCATTTTATTTTAGTGTTCTTTGGTATTTTGTTAATCGTGTTATTTTTGTTCATTTTGATCTATTTTGGAATTTATTATGCTTTCAATGTAAGTATCTCTAGAATACAGGAATTACTAAGTGATTTTACTTGAAAATATGTGTTAACTAGGATATACAACAAAATCTTGTGTTGTAATAATGGAGATCATTCTTGTGACAAACATATATGGACCATCAAGCTATTATAATTGGTTATATGTGTAAACCACATACATTGGCATGACATGACACTACATGAATATATCTTTTTAGGGAAAAATTGCTAGTCTAGTTAACATTACAACCATGTTTAAATTTGACAAGGTGACACTACTAGAAGAAATGGTTTTGTTAAATGTTGTAAGGCAACTCTTGCTATGCCTCCACTTGCTGTTGAGATTCTACAGGATTGACTCCTAGAGGTGGAATCACAAGCTATTTTTGCTGGAACAACTACATATATTGCCTCCGTTTCAGAATGTAAGTTATTTTGGTCTTGCCTAGATTCATCTATAGATCAATAAATCTAGACACATATATATTGATCTATAGATAAATCTAGACAAGTCTAGAATGACTTACATTCTGAAACGGATAGAGTACCTGATAATAGTAAATACACCAGGTGCAGCCGTGCAGGCTTGCATCATGTTTTAGACTTTTAGTGTTGCGTTAATCAGCACTGTTCCTATCCATCCTAACTAATAGTTGTTGGATCTCTTCGTCTCTCCCAACTTCCCATGTCTTTGGCTTGATATGTATGAAGTAGAAACTCATCCCTCATATGGTTCAGAGACCAAGCTCCCCCCTGCAATACTGGTGCAGCCTAGGCCATCTAATATATTGGATATTTAGAGTGATGTTTATTATAAGATACATACTTTGTGTGGCATTGTGTTAATTTTCTCTCTCCATCTTATGTACATTTGTTAGTTTTCTCTCCTCTATCTAGAACTATCATAACTTTATGTTCTGTTAAAATATGTAGGCATTAAGCTCTTCACCTGAGATGATGTAGAAACCTTTCATATCAGTTGATTCTTCATATAGTAGTCTTCAAGATGGAACATATTTCAGTGAGTTAATTCCTGCTGTTCATTATATTGCTTTCAGACCAGTACCTTGTGATGAAAAGTCAAAACTTAAGGACTAAGAAATATGTTTCCTTTTTATTTTGGATAACCTCTGTAGCTTGGGCATCGGTACAAGGAGTGCAAGCCACGAAGAAATAGCAGTTGTCCAACCAAAGTACTTGTTGGGAAAGATCTATTGAAAGAATTGGAGCACAGGAAATCATCACCTAGTGTGATTGCAAAACTGATGGGAATTGATGTATTGCCACCTGCTTCTGTAGCCCACAATCGGCACCAAGAATTCAAGGATGTCTTTGAAGTATCAGAGGAACCACATGAGGTTGTCACAAAAGAGAGGTCCCATCATTTCCCTAGAGGGTTGCCAAGCTTGAAGCGAAGCGCACTAAAGTTAAAAAAGCTTATGCCATCAAAGTCCCCCTTTGACGATGAAACATTTGATAACAATATAGTGTACCGAGATGGCTTTGATGTCTTGAACTCAGTAGAGATAAACAACCCTTTATTTGAGAAGCGCCCCCATGATGTGAATTATTCCCCAAACCATCAATGTGAGAAAGACACTGCAAATACTTTCAGGAAGTACCCTGTTGGTTTAGGTAATTCTTCACTTAGAGATATTAGAAATTCATCAAGAGGAAAGCATGGAGATTTCAACAGCATTGTTGTTTTGGAGCCAGGCTTAGGGAAAATCCATGATTCAGGGAATGCCTTTTCTACACCAGACCCCTCTCATGTCAGTAAGAATCTCAGTAGAGGGATGAAACAGGCTAACTTTTCTATGCTGAACATAGAGAGGGTTTCACAAAATCTTTTAGACACTAAAGATGTTAATCTGATTACAATAAAACGAGAAAGATACCTGACTAGCAATGCTGTAAATTCTCAGTTAAAGAGGCAAGAGTCTTCATTTGATCAATATAACATGGTGGATACAAATAGTACTGGATCATCTCAGAAATGCATTAGTGGTGAGTCTCAGAAGTACGATGGTGGTGAAGTTAACTCCAGACAAAGGAGCAGGACATCATCAAATAGCTCACCCTTGAGAATATGCCGGAAGTATGAGGAAGCTGGTGTTGGTTCAAAAACTCTTGCAGAGATGTTTGCTTTATCTGATTCAGAGAGGCTAAAGAAAGATTCGGACTCACATGTGCAGATTCGGCATAATAAACTTAACCGGGGCAATGGCAACAACGTCAAGGAAGGATGCTTTATAGTTTTGCCAAAGCATGCACCTCGATTGCCCCCTCACAGTTTGTTGGAAAAGAGTTCTTCCTGTGAAGGGTCCCCTTACAGTAATTTTTTTACTAATAAACCAGTTAGGTACAATAGTGGTCAGTTGCAGTTTGATTCTTTCTTGGAAAAACCAAGGCTGGAGCAAATTGCAAATCCCAGGCAAGATAACTTGAGGAATGCTTCTAGTACCAAACGTCACACCTTGGAGCAGCATAGATGTGCTTCTCCTTCTCATGATAATCCCAGAAACCATTCATGGCATTTAACTGACAACTTTTCGACTTTTGACTGCATAAATGAGAAAGTACTGTTCACGACAGATGAGGACTCAGTGAAAAAATCTGCTGAAACTGTACATTCCACATTTGGGTCACAATTATCTTGGGAACAAAAGGTCAGTAAGCCCTTACATCAACAATTTCAGTAAACCAAAACATAAACAGAGTTAATTGAGGAAATTTGCTCAAATGTGGCATACTGTCACTGTGTTCTTTTGTTTCAGAGTATCATGATTTTCCTGAAATTATGAGAATGCTCTACTATGAAGTCAAGAAACTTAAACATTATTTTATATTAAAAAGGGTGCAATTACTGTTCCTGAACCATATTTTTATTTCATGATTTTTTGTTTGACATTAGAACTTTTCATTCTTATGTTTTTCAAAGCATTAAGCATTTAACAAAGTACTCTACTGTGAACCCACAAACATTGACACTGATCTTTCTTTATCTGGCATCTTCTTGAGTTCAGATCTCTACTATTCCAGTATGCTAGAGTACTAGAGTGCCTTAGCCTTCATTTTTCCAATATAACACACTGAGATTTAATCAATTTTCATCTATGACTACTTTGGAGCCTTAAAATGTTTTATGTTGTCATATGAGATGCATAAGTTGTGGTGCACCACTCACTCAATTGCTCCCCCTTTTTAGGTTTCAGCATCACCTTTTCACTGCCGTGATTATGAATCCATAAATATTTCTGATCATCCTGATGTGGCAAAGTCTCGTAAATGCTTGAAAGAGATTGAGCAACCAAGCCCAGTATCCATTCTTGAGCCACCAACTGATGACAGTTGCTGTTCTGGATACTTCAAGAATGACTTTCAAGACATGCCTAGTAAGTGAGACAAACTGGCCCCATTTGGAAGGCAGGAACATCTGTTTCATCATAAAGGAATTTAATTGCTTCCGGACAAATTCTTGCATATTCCTGTGAAATGCATGCATTCAAACAGGCCCTTTTCTCAGTAAAACAAAGAAGAAATCTGTCATCTGCACTGCATTGCCAGCTATCCTTACAATGTAGAAGTTGATAGAAATGATATTTATGGAGCATCATGTATAATTAACATACTCTAAAAAGGTACTTGCTATTGAGTAAACATGACTAGTTAACTAATGAACCGATTCTTTCGTAATATCACTAAGTTGAAGGTTATAAATTTCAAAGTTCAACTTTTTATTTTAAATTTCTAATTATCCAGTTGAATGTTTTACTAGTTATGAAATTTGTCATTGCTAATCAACGAACTTTCAGAGCACTAAACTGATACTTGAAAATTGAGTTAAAAGTTTGAATCAATTTTTTGTAAAGTTCATGCCAATGTTTCAAATTTTCAAGGGGAAAGTTTCACCAAGAAATGTTCAGTGCTTAGGTAACTAGTGAGCATTCACTGTATAGCACAGCCCCTGCAAAAAATTATAGAGAAAAGGCTGAGCATTTTAAAGAAGTTTTTTTCTGGACCTGCCAACACCAGAGAGTACATTAATATATGACAAAAATATTCGAAATGATTCTGTTTAAAGAATTTTCTTGTGTCGTGCTTTATATAATTGAAGTTTCTTTGTTGATCACAGATGGCCAGAAATCAATAGATGACTGTCAGTTCCGGTATGAACAAGAAGTATCCATGTCAAGTGATGATGACAATGATTCTTCTTACCAGTCTCTAGAAGCATTTCTAGTTGAGGAGGAAAGGGACTTCTCGTATCTCCTTGACATACTTATAAGCTCTGGTGTCATAGTCGCTGACTTGCAGCTCTTGTGCGAGTCTTGGCACTCGTCTGGTTGCCCTGTTGGTCCATATGTATTTGACAGGCTTGAGAGGAAGTACAAGAAGATCACCACATGGCCAAGACCAGAAAGGAGGCTTCTGTTTGATCTTGCAAATTCTGTTCTTTCTGAGATTCTTGCACCATGCATCGATATGCATCCATGGGTGAAATCCAGTAGACGGTGCTGTCCTGTTTGGGGCCCTGAAGGACCCGTTGAGGTGGTATGGCAAACGATGGTCAGGCAGCAGGAAGAGCTTGCTGTAGGACATCCTGATGACAAGGTTCTTGATCCAGAATGGCTGGAAGTTGATGAGGACGTCAATATGGTGGGAAAGCAGATAGCAAAGATGTTACATGGTGATCTCTTAGATGAAGTCATATTGGAGTTCCTCTCAGGATGTGTTGCTTCATGATGAACATTAATTTCTACGTGTGCTATTCATCAACACTAACAGTACTGAAGTGCAATGGCAAGCCAGGGTTTTGCCTGAAGAAACTTAAACCACATTGTGCGGTGCCTATAAGATTGTAATAGCGTTTCAAGTGCACATATGTTGTCTTTTTCATACACTGGAGGGCTTGATATACAGGCCAAAAACATTGTCTAGAGGAAGAGATGATGTATGCTCAATACTTTATAACGTGTTAGAAATGTGATCTTCTAGGATGTCCTTGCACACTTTTAAAAATCTTAGGGCAATTATGCAGCACATTTCAGAGGAAACTAACATCTGAAGGCTTGTAATTTGTTCATTATGGTATATTTTATTGGCAGTAGATTATGTGATTTTTAATTTTTGAGCTGTCTAGATTAATTTTTGTTACTAACTTAATGTACTACTAACTTAATGAGAGTAGTAGAGTGTAGGGAAGGTCCAATTTTTTATGTGAGGGTTAGTAATTTTCTATCCCTATCAATACAATTTTGCTGGTACACAATCTTTAGCACAATTCTGTGAATGTAGAGATGGATTAGTATTATATGAAAAACCGTTAGACTGTCAGTAATGGTTATATCTAAATTATAATCAATTAAAAGTATCAAACTATTATTTAAAATTGATGGCTGAGATTGACTTATTGTAAGTATAATATAATGCACCGTAACAGTGCCGCTACGGTGCCGAAAGAAAACAGGGCTGTCTTGTATATCTTCGACGACTGTTTGATCGTATGTTGGCTCTGTTCTTTCCTTGCGGCTCTTTTTGGTCAAAGGGGCTGTTTAGGTGATGGGTTCTATATTAAGGATGCGTTTGGTTCTACTCTAAGTTGTGAAAAAACTATTGTGAGATATCTGTTGTAAAAAAGCTGAAAGTCGTTTGGTTGAAGCTACCGTGAAAAAGTTGACGTGAGCTGATTATTTCTTATAACTGATATAATTTTCATCATTATAATATTTAATACATATATATAAATAGGAAACAATTAACATTGATGCAATTAAATAACTGAAAAATATATTAGATAAATAAAAAAGTTCATAGGTCATTTCATAAAGTAACCGACAACCACATAGTTATCTTATAAAATTGTGCAATGCAATACAAACTATAATGATATTAGATCAATCAAGACACCTTGAATTCATACTATCCAATTTGTACTAAAAAAATAAAAAAGCATGGTCAAATTGCTTCCAAATTTGTACTATAAAAAGTTGCTTTTCGTGGAAGAAACAAAAAAAAACGTCTAGTCAGTTTCTGCTATTTTACAGGAAAAATAGATTTCAAAAGCGAACCAACACAGCCTATATAGCACTTAAGCTATGTAATTGATTCATTTAAGGAAAAGACTGGACCTGTTCTTTCAAAGTTTGATCAACGGCTAATTAGAATGAATTATTTAATATTAATTAGTGTCTAAGCATGTGGTATTATGCGTGTAGTTGATGCATGGCTGAGTAATTGTTGTATGACTGAACGGTGGTTGTATGGCTACAAGTTTCAAAAGTTTGGTATACAAAATATTTCAGGTGCCATTTGTTATATAAGACGTGCCTTAATATTTACATAAATTAAATAGATTGTGGAAAAATAACTTTATTTTTCTTTGTGCCGCAACATCATGTGATAATTAAACCTGGGTAGCAGATTTTAAGGTATTTTAACAAATCTAGCTAATAACTGTATGATAAACTACAATATGTCTTTCAACTTAGCAATTTAAGTGCGCGCCTTCCGCAACCTCCGGACCACGAATCTAAGCAATCTGAACACTACAAGCGTTGTCTTGATTCCGAAAAAGGTGCAGAAAATCCAAATGATTTTAGACCTATTAGTCTAGTCCAAAGCTTATCTAAACTCATCACAAAGATTATGGCACGCCGACTAGCAAAAATACTAAAAGATATAATTTCCATCAATCAGAGTGTCTTTATCAAAGAGCGAAGCATTCACGACGACTTTATGCATGTGCGCAATATTGCAAGATGGTTGCATCAAACCAAAACCCCCTCACTTCTCCTAAAGTTAGATATTGCCAAAGCCTTTGACTCAGTGCGATGAGACTACTTGATTGATCTATTGATGCAACATGGTTTCTATTGACAATGGTGTGACTGGGTCGCCAACATCTTGGCAACGTCTTCATCTCGGATCCTCCTCAATAGCATCACAGAGTGCCCCAAATCAAACATCGTCGGGGCTTACATCATGGTGATCCGCTCTCCCCCTTTCTCTTTATCTTGGCCATCGATCGACCCTCTACAAAAGATCCTTCAGAAAGCAACGGAATGTGGGGCCTCCTCAAGCCGATCTTCGATGATAGCCTCTCCTCAATTTGCGTCTCTCTCTATGCTAATAATGCGGTGATCTTCTCCAGACCAAGCAAAGAGGATGTTAGTGCACTATCAACTATTCTTCATAACTTTGGTCTTGCATCCGGCTTAGTTGTAAATATTTCTAACAGTCAAATGGTTCCTATCCGCTGCGATGGAATCGACCTAGTTGATATTCTTTAAGACTTCCATGCAACAGTGACTAGCTTCCCCTTAAAGTACCTTGGACTCCCACTCATAATAAGGCGTCTTCGTCACGCAGACCTCCAGTTTATTGATTATAAGATAGCTAACCGTCTTTCGGCTTGGAAGGGCAAAATTCTATCACAAGTGGTCGTGTATCCCTCGTAAAATCTGTCTTGACGTCGATACCAACCTATTTCCTTAAGGCCATCAAAGCGCCTAAATGCATCTTAGCTAACATCGACAAAAGAGGCGACACTTCCTTTGGACAAACTCAGAACCTCTCACATGTGGCAAATGCAAGGTAATCTAGAAGCGCATATGCTATCCCACCACACTTGATGGCCTAGGTGTTCTGGACCTCGAGTGCTTTGCACGTGCCCTTCGACTTCGGTGGTTGTGGCAAGATTGGTACTCTAATGAGAAGCCTTGGGTCGGCGCGGAAACTCCTTTTGATGAAATTGATAGACAATTGTTTGCCGCTCTAACATCAGTAACAGTGGAAAATGGGAAGAAGGCACAATTCTGGCAATCTCCTTGGCTTGACGGTTTACGACCAAGGGATCTAGCATCGACAATTTATAAGATTGCTCGACATAAGAACATGACAGTCCTTACATCCCTTCAAAACAACAAATGGATGTGGGATCTAGATATTGCAAATATGCTCCTCTCTTCCTCGCAAGCCTTGGTTGAATTTGTTGGGATCCGATGTAAAGTTTCCTCCATACATCTTAATGTTGAGACTGATGATAGGATTATATGGACTGCTGATAACGGGAACCTACACGACAAAATCAGCCTATTGTGCCCGGTTCAAAGGTTCAATCAGAGAAAATTTTGATAAGGTCATATGGAAAGCATAGCCCCCACCGAAGTGCAAACTTTTTGCTTGGCTAGCCATCCAGAATAGGCTCTAGACTTCTGACCGACTCGCCTCTTGTGGATCGCCTCACCAACCGACATGTGTTCTCTATCGACAAGAGTATGAAACAACCCACCATATCTTTGGCAAATACAGATTATTTAGGAAGATTTGGTCGGGCATCGCTGTCGGGACAGGGCACGTCTGTTTTTCCCTAGATAACTTCTGATCTTTCTAGGGCTTCCTTCAAATCATGGTGGGAAAAAATCGTCCTAAAGTCAGGTCAACCAAGGAAATCGATAGCCTCTTGAGAAACCAAGGGTTGGTTTCGGTGTTTTGTGATGAGTGATTGACAGGATTTTACCCTCTGTTCGAAGGGTACCTCCGGAGGGGCTTCGGAGGTGGTACCTCCGACGGGTGTTTCGGAGGTGGTTTCACCGAAGGGTGTTCGGTGTTTGCTTGCTGCAGCTGTGCAGCGAAGTGTGCCTGTCGGAGGGGCCCGACAGTACGCGATGACTGGGTTCGTACCGAAGCCTTCGGTACTTTGGGCGGCACACCGGAGTGTGTGCCGAAGGTTGCTAACCCGGAGAGGTCTCCGGAGTACTGGATACACTTGTTTGCTTGTCTGTGGTGCGCAGGGATTTCGGAGGCGACGGACAGGGTTCGCAGCAGGTGAACCTGGGTCGAGCGGAAGGCTTGATGCCAGGGGAGCGGGGAGCTCCGTCACGGTGGCTACGAAGGTGGTCCGGGTCGGTCCTCGGGTCGAGGCGTGCCAGGTGAAGGCAGAGAGTGCGGAGCGTGGCTCTGGCTGAAGGTGCTCTGAGACAAAGTCCTCGGAGGTGAGGCACTTCGAAGGTACTCCGAATGGAGTGACTTCGGAGTTGGTTGGATCAAGTCCTCTACGGAGGCAAGGAGTTCGAAGTGTGCTCCGGAAGGAGACACTCGAAGGTGCCCAACGAAGGTTTCAGAAGTCGAGGCGCATCGAAGGCATGGTCCGGGTGAGGATCGTCGAGGAGTGTGCTCGGGGTGAGACACTGCGACGAAGTGCTCATGGAATGCTTCATGCGAAGGCCTTGGACGAAGGAGGGACTTCGAAGGGTGGTACTCCGAAGGTGGGGCTTCGGAGTGAGGATGTCTTGAGGTGCTTCGGCCTGCATGACTTCGGTACACGGACGGACGGAGTTCGAGCTGGGAGTAGCTGCGAAGCCGTGGTGGTCCACTCCGGAGGTGTTGGTGCGAAGGCCAAGGAGCTTTGACGGCTTCGGCTCAAAACCGTCAGTGTATCGGAGACTGACTTCGGTGAAGCGAAGGCCATCTGGCTTCAGGCTTCTCACCGAAGCTACCGCACCCTCGCGTGCGATGGGAGGCTGCAGAAAGTCAAAGACTGCAAAGGCTGACACTGTCTATTCTGTAAAAGGCTGACACTGTCCCCTCTGCAAAGCTGACAGAGAAGCCTCCAGAATAAAGGTGGACTACCTTTTGTACCCCTTAGTTCTGTAGAGTCAAATCTTGTGTAAACCCTAGGGGTAAAGTAGTCACTTCCTTTGGGTGATCTGTGGGCTATAAATATGGGGGCTCGGTAGGTAACATTTAACACTTTGAGCATTTACTGTTGAGCTCCTGTAGCCACATACTTCGATTGTAATACATCCAGAGAGTTCATTTTTGTGTTCCTTGTTCAAGCGGCGAAGCCCTGCTTCTTTGTGCTTTTTGCTTGAGCTCGCGTTACATACCTCGCCTGTTGTAGTGCACCGAAGCCTGTTGAGGCGAAGGCTGTTTTTGGTGCGAGGTGTGTTTTGTCAGTGTGCGTTCGCTCTGTGTAACAGGAGGCGAGACCTCGCTGCTTACTAGCGTAGCCCTGACCGAGGCCCGTTTTGCTTCTTGTGTCGAAGCCCTTAGCGTAGTCCATTTGCGTGTGCGTTTAGACCTTCGTGTACGAAGCACAGCACCAGTTGCTGCTGCCAAGTTCCTGGTCGAAGTCCTCAGAGGGCTGTCCACTCTTGCGAAGGGTGAAGTGCGAAGCCTGCTCGAAGCACCCTGTGTGCGGAGCCTGCACTGACTCAGCAGAGTAGATTTTCGAGGGTTGTAAGTGGAGCGAAGTCTTCTTGGCTTCGAACTTTTGCTCCTCCGAAGCCTGTGTTCGAAGGTGTCGAAGTACCTCCGAACCAGACCTTCGAAGGTAGTGTTCGAAGCCTGTTCCGCAGAAGACAGAACTGAAACCGAAGGCTAGTTTTTAGCCCGAAATTTTAAAAGCTCCCATTCACCCCCCCTCTGGTCGCCGTTTCCGGTCCAACAATTGGTATCAGAGCAGGTTAAGATCACCAGTTGACCTTAACCGGTTTTGTGATCTGTTGGCGACATGGATAGAGGCAGTAAAATTCCTCTGTTCGATGGGACAGACTTTGCATACTGGAAGGTGCGCATGGAGGCTTATTTGTTAAGCCAAGGAAATGCAATTTGGGAGATTGTGGACTCACAATACTCCATCCCTGAGACTCGCACCTCTCAGACTGAGAAGGATCAATATATTGCCAATTCCAAGGCAAGAAACATACTGTTCATCGGTTTGAGTAGAAGTGAGTTCGATAGGGTGCAGCACCTTAGGACTGCTAGGGAGATTTGGACAACGCTCACTGTCTTTCATGAGGGCACTACTCAGATTAAGGCCAGGCGCCAAAGCACATACAACCAACAGTACCAGCTGTTTGTGCAGGCACCTGGTGAATCTGTAGATGCCATGTTTTCTCGCTTTGACGCGATAGTGAGTAACTTGCGATCCAACGGGACGCTTGCTTACAGTGATCACGATAGGGCTATCAAGCTTCTCTATGCTCTTGACCGTAGCATATGGGAAGTGAAGATATCCAGCATTGAGGAGTCCACAGGCTATGACACATTGACCTGTGACGAACTCTTTAGCAAGCTGAAGTCCACAGAGATTGCCAAGGCATCTCTTGCTGTGCACAGAAGCTCTTTGCCACAGCCATTGGCATTGGTTTCTAGCACTAGCCGTGGCACCACTGCAGAACCAAGCACATCAGGCACTTGTGTTCTTGCAGATGGTTTTGCTTTGTCCTCCCTGGTCTCCGTCACAAAGGAGCAGGTGGATACTCTAGCTGATGACGAGCTTGCTCTCATTGCCCGGAGGTTCACCCGCTTTCATCATGAGAGACGGGATCAGAGGAGAAGTGGTTTTAGTGGCTGCTATGAATGTGGCGACACCTCTCACATTAAGGCCAATTGCCCCAAGGTCAAGAAGAGAGAAGAGAGTGACCGCCCCAAATTCCACAAAAAGGAGAGGAAGCCCTTTGTGAAGGGCAAGCGCGGCAAGATGGCTAAGAAAGTAGCCAAGGCCGCTTCCAGAGCCTTTGTTGCTGCTCTCAGCGACATCGATACATCCTCAACTGAGGAGTCGAGCTCTGAAGAGGAGGAGTCCCCAAGGAAGGAGGACAAGAAGGACAAGAAGGGACGTGACTTCACCGGCCTTTGCTTCATGGCCGACAGCGATCACAGCGGCGATGAGCTTGACTCATCTGAGGTAAACCTATCATCTGACCAGCTTCTAATTAAATTAGATGAGCTGAATGAAGTTGTGCTAGGTCAGGATAGATTACTTGTGCAAGCCGCTAGAGAAAGAAAAGACCTTAGACTTAGGCTAGAAAATATTTCTACTGAATATGCCATGCTTAAGTCTAAATTTGATGATGCTGAATGTGAATCATGTTCTGTTGTCATGAGTGAGCTTGCTCAGTTGCGTTCTGTTCATGCTCAAACTCTTTCTGAGCTTGAGACTGCACAGAAGCAGCTTTTGGAGATGGATTCTAGACCTCATGAAATTATTGATTGCATGAACTGCTCTTTATTACGCGATAGCATTAATTTACGTGATAAGCATGTTCATGATTTGGAGGCTAGATTGGAGAGGGCCGGTAGTTCTAAGGATGTGCAGCCTGTGTGTGACACTTGCATTACCCTTAAGGACCAGCTAGGCACTGTTAGAGAGCGAGCTGAAAACCTCATGTCCGAAAATGAATACCTTCTTTCCGTGGTTAATAAATGCACTGAGGGAAAGGGTAGGATGGATTTGCTCTTGGCCAAGACCAAGTTGTGTGCTGACAGAGCAGGGGTAGCTCTAGGTTTAGGTTTTGAGAGGATACCTTCAGACAGTAAGACCAAAACTGTTTTTACCTCTCCCACCACCCTAGAGAAAGAGAGAGCTCTGTTGGACACCCCTCCAGCCAAAAAGCCTATCCATCCACCAAAGAAAACCACTCCTCCCGCCAAGAAAAATCCTCCCAAGAAAACCACACAGAAAAAACCCAGGGAGCCTGTGAGAGTTGCTCCTGTGACCCATGAGAGTGCCCTAGGAGAGTGTTTCATTGTTCCTATTGTCAGCGGGCGGGTCATTTGGTTGGGTTCTGTTTTCGTCGCATCAAGGATGAGCGACGCGCACAGGCGATGAGTTACCAGGACATGCATTACCCATCTTTAGGTATGCATGAGTCTGAGTTTTACTATCGTCCTGCTTTTGAGGCTCCTCGTGCTTCTCGGAGAGGTTTTGCTCCTCGAGGTCTTCACCATGTTCCATATGGTGGTAGACCTCGGGCTAGCAGATTTGTACCTCGTCAGAGTAGGAGACCTCGACATGTTGTTCTTTCACAGCATGTAGGTAGACCTCGCACTTTGCATCATTCTGATTATCATGTGCGTAGACCGTCTGCTTTTACTGTGCCTACTACTCGTGTCACTCAGTGCTGGATGCCTCGTCATTATTTTACTCACCCCAGCACTGAGCGATCGAGACGTTCTCATCATGTGTAGGCGACAGGTCGAGGCTTGGAGGGCACGTGGATCATGGACTCCGGTTGTTCGCGCCACATGACCGGAGATGCAAATTAGTTCTCCAGCCTCACCACAACCAAGCAAAGGGAACATATCACCTTCGGAAACAATCGAAGGAGTAGAGTGAAAGGTAAAGGTGTGGTAAGAATTAATTCGAACTTCACTCTCAAAGATGTTGCTTTGGTTGAAAACCTGGGATACAATTTGCTGTCTGTATCTCAGTTGCTTGATGAGGGCTTCGAAGTGCGATTTCATCGCGATACTTCGCAAGTGCTCAATTCTGATGGCGTTGTGGTGTGTAAGATCTTTAGGGTTGGGAGAGTTTTTGGAGCTGATTTTTCAGAGTCGTCTGGTTCTTCTCATTGTCTTGTTGCACATTCGACTTCTGAGCTTTGGAAGTGGCATAGGAGACTAGGGCATATGAGCTTTGAGTTGCTCGCTCGTCTGAGCGCCCTAGGCCTGATCCGAGGATTGCCCAAGCTCAAGTTTGAGAAGAATTTAGTTTGCGCTCCTTGTCGACATGGAAAAATGATTGCCGCTTCGCATTCGCCAGTCACCACAGTGATGACTGAACAACCTGGAGAACTTCTCCATATGGACACTGTAGGTCCTTCTCGGGTTAGTTCTTTAGGCGGCAAGTGGTATGTTTTAGTTATTGTCGACGATTACTCTCGCTACTCTTGGGTCTTCTTTCTTGCCAGCAAGGATGAAGTGTTTTCACACTTTCGGAGCTTGGCTTTGAGACTTTTCACTGAACTCCCTGGTGCATTAAAATTCATTCGAAGCGATAATGACACCGAGTTCAAAAATAGTCTCTTTGTTGACTTTTGCATGGAGCATGGCATAGAACATCAATTCTCTGCTCCGCGGGTTCCTCAACAGAACGGTGTTGTTGAGAGAAAGAACCGCACTTTGGTTGAGATGGCTAGGACGATGCTCGATGAGCATAGGACTCCTAGAAAATTCTGGGCTGAGGCCATGAACACTGCTTGTTACATCTCTAACCGAATCTTCTTGCGCTCAATTTTAAATTTGACATCTTATGAGCTGCGTTTTGGGAGGCAGCCCAAGGTTACTCATCTTCGAGTTTTTGGCTGTCGGTGCTTTATCCTAAATCGTGGTAACTTGGATAAATTTGAGTCGCGCTCTTCTGACGGGATCTTTTTGGGTTATACAACTCATGGTCATTCTTATCGTGTTTATAACTTGGAAACTAACACTGTCATCGAGTCATGTGATGTGACTTTTGATGAATCAACCCCCTCTGTTAGTTCTGCTTTTGAACAGGCAAATGAACACGAAATGGAACAGACCTTATTCGAAGACGAAGATCCCGGAGAATTCGAGGATGATCCCCCACTACCCTCGACATCAACCCCCGAAGCTGACCCCGCTTCTACTACTTCGGCACGAGGTCCCGAAGCGACTACCTCAACATCGGTCATCTTGGACCACTCCAACGCACAAGTTGAGGGGGAGACTGCATCCCGCCGCGAGGCTCCACATCATGTCCAAAGGATGCACCCTCCCGAGCAGATCATTGGTGAGCTTGATCAAAGGGTAACACGTTCTCATGCCCATTTCACTAATGCTGCTTTTGTTGCTTCTTTCGAGCCTTTAGATGTTAGTCATGCACTTTCTGATTCTAGTTGGATCAATGCCATGCATGAAGAGCTTGAGAATTTTGAAAGAAACCAAGTCTGGACTTTAGTTGATCCTCCACCTAATGTTCATTTCATTGGAACAAAATGGATTTTTAAAAATAAACAAGGGGAGGATGGGACTATAGTTAGAAACAAGGCTAGACTTGTAGCTCAGGGCTTTTCTCAACTAGAAGGGATTGATTTTACTGAAACTTTTGCACCTGTTGCTCGCCTTGAGGCCATTAGGATTTTGCTTGCCTTTGCGACATCCCGGGGATTCAAACTCTATCAAATGGATGTCAAAAGTGCTTTTCTTAATGGCTTCATAGGTGAAGATGTTTATGTAAAACAACCCCCTGGTTTTGAAAATCCCAAGTACCCACATAAAGTCCTTAAACTTCATAAGGCTCTTTATGGACTCAAGCAGGCCCCTCGGGCGTGGTATGATAGACTTAAGTCTTTTCTGCTTGAGCGCGGGTATTTGATGGGCTCTGTTGATAAAACACTGTTTACTCTCAAGCATGGCAAAGATTTCCTCCTAGTATAGATTTATGTGGATGATATCATCTTTGGTGGCTCTTCTCATGCTTTGGTTGCCGAGTTTGCAGATACCATGAGCAGGGAATTTGAAATGTCAATGATGGGTGAACTCACCTTTTTCCTTGGTTTGCAAATCAAGCAAAGCAAACAAGGTACTTTCGTCCACCAGACGAAGTACACCAAGGACCTGCTCAAGAAGTTCGACATGTCCGATGCGAAGCCCCTCGCCACTCCAATGGCTACATCTATAGCATTGGACCCTGACGAAGATGGAGAAGCCGTAGATCAGAAGGAGTTCCGGAGCATGATCGGCTCCCTCCTCTACTTGACTGCCACGAGGCCGGACATACACTTCGCTGTGTGTCTGTGCGCTCGTTTTCAGGCTTCACCACGAGCTTCGCACCGCCAAGCGGTCAAGCGCATCCTAAGGTATCTCAAACACACCCTTGAATTTGGCATATGGTATTCTTCGTCTTCATCTTTATGTCTTAGAGGCTATTCAGATGCGGATTTTGCTGGGTGTAGAATTGATAGGAAGAGTACCTCTGGTACTTGTCATTTTCTGGGTACGTCTCTGGTTTGCTGGTCTTCCCGCAAACAGTCTAGTGTTGCACAATCGACGGCTGAGGCCGAATATGTTGCTGCAGCTAGCTGTTGCTCTCAGATTTTGTGGATGGTTTCCACTTTGCGGGATTTCGGGTTAGATTATAAGAGTGTTCCACTTTTCTGTGATAACACTAGTGCTATTTGTATTGCAAACAACCCGGTTCAGCACTCCAGAACCAAACACATTGATGTACGGTATCATTTTCTCAGAGATCACAATGAGAAGGGTGATATTGAACTTCAATATGTTGATACCCAACACCAGCTTGCCGATATTTTTACAAAACCCCTCGATGCTTCTCGATTTGCTTACTTGCGTGGGGAACTTGGTATTTGTCATCCCTACGGCATTTTGTGAGGGGAGCTGATTTTAATTGACTTGCATATGCTCATTATGTGTGGAATTGCACGTACATCTTTTGCTATTATATGCCTGCTTTTAACTCAAAGAAATCATGACAGCTCAGCTCTATGAAATATGTCTGGAACATTGATTGTGCATGATGTTTTATTTTCTAAAATCAAAACTTGCTCACTGCTCAATCGTGTATCTAGCTTGTTTAGGCAGGACTGCTTTTAGCTATCTTTTATCTACTTGTGAGCAAGACACTGTTCTTTGGATGCTAAAAGTTGCAACTTGAAAAATTGTGTTCTTTTTCATGGATATTCATCAAAATAATTCATTCATCTGAAACAAAATCAAAAATCCATGATTTGCCTGGTTTAAATGAAAAGATCCAGGAGGGTTTGTTTGTCGCACTACTCTATTCTAGACTGCTTACCATTGCACTTTGGTCTGAACTGGGATAGTGTAGTGTATGCCAAAATCACCGCCTTAAGCTTCAGATGGCTTTCATGCCTAGGCTTGGCTTGATTGGAAAGTATAAGGTGGACAAACAAATAACCCCTGGCACTAAGAAAAGACCAACAAATTTAATTGCTCATCAAGTTTGCTTTCAAAAGCTCCTTTTGAACAAAACTTGTCTGTCTAAGGTAGAATTTGTTAGCTTTGCACAGTCCTTGCCTTCTCTTGTCTAGCTGCTGTGATTAAGTGGTGATGCTTTTACTTCCAAAATGACAAAATCACATGCCATCATCTTGTTTCACAGATTGTTAAATTGAGCTGAGCACATGAACATTGGTATTACTGTTGGCATATTTTTGCATTATATGTCTTTGCAATTCTATTCATTTCGAAGCTTTGCATCTTTTAACTGCTCCTTGATGCTTGCATTGCCAAAGGGGGAGATTTGCTGTGTTCTCTGCCGCAAGAAGGCATAATTTCGCAAGGGGAAAGATTTTTGACATAAAGGGGAAGAAAAATTTGCTTAACTCAGGGGGAGTTCTTATCAAGGGGAGATTTGCCAAAAAGGGCTTTTACTCTTTTGAGAAAGGGGGAGAAAAATTCTTTTATCAAGTGACATGCTTTGGCTCTTTTCTGAGTTTTTATGGTCACTTGTGTGCTGAAATTTTTAAATTTTCTTGAACTTGGATTTGGTTGTCAATGCACTCATCAAGGGGGAGATTGAGAAACCAAGGGTTGGTTTCGGTATTTTGTGATGAGTGATTGACTGGATTTTACCCTCTGTTCGAAGGGTACCTCCGAAGGGGCTTCGGAGGTGGTTCTCCGAAGGGTGTTCGGAGGTGTTTGCTTGCTGCAGCCGCGCAGCGGAGTGTGCCTGTCGGAGGGGTCCGGCAGTACACGATGACTGGGTTCGTACCGATGGCTTCGGTACTTTGGGTGGTACACCGGAGTGTGTACCGGAGGTTGTTAACCCGGAGAGGTCTCCGGAGTACTGGATACACTTGTTTGCTTGTCGGTGGTGCGCAGGGACTTCGGAGGCGACGGACAGGGTTCGAGCCGGGTGAACCTGGGTCAAGCGGGAGGCTTGATGCCAGGGGAGCGGGGAGCTCCGTCACGGTGGCTGCGAAGGTGGTCCGGGTCGGTCCTCGGGTCGAGGCGTGCCAGGTGAAGGCAGAGAGTGCGGAGCGTGGCTCCGGCTAAAGGTGCTCCGAGACAAAGTCCTCAGACATGAGGCACTTCGAAGGTACTCCGAATGGAGTGACTTCGGAGTTGGTGGATCAAGTCCTCTGCGGAGGCAAGGAGTTCGAAGTGTGCTTCGGATGGAGACACTCGAAGGTACCCGACGAAGATCTCAGAAGTCGAGGGGCATTGAAGGCATGGTCCGGGTGAGGCTCGTCGAGGAGTGTGCTCGGGGAGAGACACTGCGACGAAGTGCTCATGGAATGCTTCATGCGGAGGCCTTGGACGAAGGAGGGACTTCGAAGGGTGGTACTCCGAAGGTGGGGCTTCGGAGTGAGGATGACTTGAGGTACTTCGGCCTGCATGGCTTCGGTACACGGACTGACGGAGTTCGAGCTGGGTGAAGCTGCGAAGCCGTGGTGGTCCACTCCGAAGGTGGTGGTGCGAAGGCCCAAGGGCTTTGACGGCTTCGGCTTAAAACCGTCACTGTATCGAAGGACTTCTTCGGCGGAGCGAAGGCCAACAGGCTGCAGGCTTCTCGCCGAAGCTACCGCACCCTCCGGTGCGAAGGGAGGTTCCAGAAGTCAACACTGTAAAGGCTGACACTGTCTGTTCTGAAAAAGGCTGACACTGTCCCCTCTGCAGCTGACAGAGAAGCCTCCAGAATAAAGGTGGACTACCTTTTGTACCCCTTAGTTCTGAAGAGACAAAATGAATGTAAACCCTAGGGGTAAAGTAGTCACTTCCTTAGGATGAATCCATGGGCTATAAATATGGGGGCTCGGTAGGTAACATTTAACACTTTGAGCATTTACTGTTGAGCTCCTGTACACAGACCTCGCTGGTTTTCATCCAGAGTTCAATATATTTAGTGTTCCTTGTTCAAGCGGCGAAGCCCTGCTTTTGTGTGCTTTTGCTTGAGCTCGCGTTGCATACCTCGCTAATTTTCAGTTCACCGAAGCCCGTCTTGGCGAAGGGTGATTTTCTTGCGAAGTGTGTTTTTCAGTGTGCTGTCGCTCTGTGTAACACGAGGCAAGACCTCGCTGCTTACTAGCGAAGCCCTGATCGTTTCCCGTAGTGCTTCTTGTATCGAAGCCCTTAGCGTAGTCCGTTTTGTGTGCGTGTAGACCTTCGTGTACGAAGCCCAGCACCGGTTGCTGCCGCCAAGTACTTGGTCAAAGTCCTCAGAGGGCTGTCCACTCTTGCGAAGGGTGAAGTGCGAAGCCTGCTCGAAGCACCTCGCGTGCGGAGCCTGCACTGACTCAGCAGAGTAGATTTCCGAGGGTTGTAAGTGGAGCGAAGTCTTCTTGGCTTCGAACTTTTGCTCCTCCGAAGCCTGTGTTCGGAGCTGTCGAAGTACCTCCGAACCAGACCTTCGAAGGTAGTGTTCGAAGCCTGTTCCGCAGAAGACAGAACTGAACCGAAGGCTAAGTTTTTAGCCCGAAATTTTAAAAGCTCCCATTCACGCCCCCTCTGGTCGCCGTTTCCGGTCCAACAGACTCCTAGAAAATTCTGGGCTGAGGCCATGAACACTGCTTGTTACATCTCAAACCGAATTTTCTTGCGCTCAATTTTAAATCTAACATCTTATGAGCTGCGTTTTGGGAGACAGCCCAAGGTTACTCATCTTCGAATTTTTGGCTGTCGCTGCTTTATCCTAAAACGTGGTAACTTGGATAAATTTGAGTCGCGATCTTCTGACGGGATCTTTTTGGGCTATACTACACATGGTCATTCTTATCGTGTTTATAACTTGGAAACTAACAGTCATCGAGTCATGTGATGTGACTTTTGATGAATCAACCCCCTCTGTTAGTTCTGCTTTTGAACAGGCAAATGAACACGACATGGAACAGACCTTATTCGAAGAAGAAGATCCCGGAGAATTCGAGGATGAACCCCTACTACCCTCGACGTCAACCCCCGAAGCTGACCCCGCTTCTACTACTTCGGCACGAGGTCCCGAAGCGACTACCTCAACATCGGTCATCTTGGACCACTCCAACGCACAAGTTGAGGGGGAGACTGCATCCCGCCGCGAGGCTCCACACCATGTTCAAAGGATGCACCCTCCCGAGCAGATCATTGGTGAGCTTGATCAAAGGGTAACTCGTTCTCATGCCCATTTCACTAATGTTGCTTTTGTTGCTTCCTTCGAGCCTTTAGATGTTAGTCATGCACTTTCTGATTCTAGTTGGATCAATGCCATGCATGAGGAACTTGAAAATTTTGAGAGAAACCAAGTCTGGACTTTAGTTGATCCTCCACCAAATGTTCATTTCATTGGTACAAAATGGATTTTCAAAAATAAACAAGGGGAGGATGGGACAATTGTTAGAAACAAGGCTAGACTTGTAGCTCAGGGCTTTTCTCAACTAGAAGGGATTGATTTTACTGAAACTTTTGCACCTGTTGCTCGCCTTGAGGCCATTAGGATTTTGCTTGCCTTTGCGACATCCCGGGGATTCAAACTCTATCAAATGGATGTCAAAAGTGCTTTTCTTAATGGTTTCATAGGTGAAGATGTTTATGTAAAACAACCCCTGGTTTTGAGAACCCCAAGTACCCACATAGAGTCCTTAAACTTCATAAGGCTCTTTATGGACTCAAGCAGGCCCCTCGGGCTTGGTATGATAGACTTAAGTCTTTTCTGCTTGAGCGAGGGTATTTGATGGGCTCTGTTGATAAAACTTTGTTTACTCTCAAGCATGGCAAAAATTTCCTCCTAGTTCAGATTTATGTGGATGATATCATCTTTGGTGGCTCTTCTCATGCTTTGGTTGCCGAGTTTGCAGATACCATGAGCAGGGAATTTGAAATGTCAATGATGGGTGAACTCACCTTTTTCCTTGGTTTGCAAATCAAGCAAAGCAAACAAGGTACTTTTGTCCACCAGACAAAGTACACCAAGGACCTGCTCAAGAAGTTCGACATGTCCGATGCGAAGCCCCTCGCCACTCCAATGGCTACATCTATAGCATTGGACCCTGACGAAGATGGAGAAGCCGTAGATCAGAAGGAGTTCCGGAGCATGATCGGCTCCCTCCTCTACTTGACTGCCACGAGGCCGGACATACACTTCGCAGTGTGTCTGTGCGCTCGTTTTCAGGCGTCACCACGAGCTTCGCACCGCCAAGCGGTTAAGCGCATCCTAAGGTATCTCAAACATACCCTTGAATTTGGCATATGGTATTCAGCGTCCTCATCTTTATGTCTTCGAGGTTATTCCGATGCGGATTTTGCTGGGTGTAGAATTGATAGGAAAAGTACCTCTGGTACTTGTCATTTTCTGGGTACTTCACTGGTTTGCTGGTCTTCCCGCAAACAGTCTAGTGTTGCACAATCGACGGCTGAGGCCGAATATGTTGCTGCAGCTAGCTGTTGCTCTCAGATTTTGTGGATGGTTTCCACTTTGCGGGATTTCGGGTTAGATTATAAGAGTGTTCCACTTTTCTGTGATAACACTAGTGCTATTTGTATTGCAAACAACCCGGTTCAGCACTCTAGAACCAAACACATTGATGTACGGTATCACTTTCTCAGATATCACAATGAGAAGGGTGATATTGAACTTCAATATGTTGATACCCAACACCAGCTAGCCGATATTTTTACAAAACCCCTCGATGCTTCTCGATTTGCTTACTTGCGTGGGGAACTTGGTATTTGTCACCCTTACGGCATTTTGTGAGGGGGAGCTGTTTTAGATGGATGTTCCTTTGCTAATTGTGTTGAAATTGCATTTACATCTATTGCACTTAAATGCCTGCTTATAATTCATGAAATCATGTCATCTCAGCTCTTGTTAATTCATCTGGAACATTCATGTGCATGATGTTTTATTTTCAAAATCAAACCGTGCTCACTGCTTAGTCTTGAATCTAGCATGTTTAGGCAGGATTGCTTTTGGCTATCTTTTATCTGCTTGATAGCAAGACACTGTTCTTCGGATGCTAAAAATTGCAACTTGAAAACTGTTCTACATTTTCATGGATCTTTATAAAGTGCCAAACATTGGTTAACTTAGTTAAAATTAACAATTCCATGATTTGCATGCTTTTAAGAGAAAAGATCCAGGTGGGTTTGTTTGTCGCACTACTCTATTCTAGACTGCTTACCATTGCACATCGGTTTGAACTGGAATAGTGTAGTGTATACCAAAATCTTTGCCTTAAGCTTCTTATGGCTTTCATGCCTAGGCTTGGCCGGATTGGAAAGAATAAGGTGGACAAACAAATAACCCCTGGCACTAAGAAAAGAACAACAAAATTCATTGTCTATCAAGTTTACTTTTCAAGCTCCTTTTGAACTGGCCTTGTCTGTCTAGAGTAGAGATTGACTAGCTTTGCACAGTCCTTGCTCTTACTTGTCTAGTTTCCTTGACTAAGTAGTGATGCTTTTATTCTAAAAATGTTAAATTCACATGCTTCATCATGTTTTTAGAGAATATTAATTTGAGCTGAGCACATGGTCATTGGTATTAATATTGGCATATTTTTGCTTCATATGTCTTTGCAATTCTGCTCATTTCGAAGCTTTACATCTTTTATTGGCTCCTTGATGCTTGCATTGCCAAAGGGGGAGAAATTCCTCAAGGGAGAGTTTTGCTTTGTTCTCTGCCGCAAGGGGTATAATTTCCAAAGGGGGAGAATTCATGACATAAAGGCTTTTTGTTTGCCAAAGGGGGATAATTTAATCAAGGGGGAGTTTTTATCACCGAAGGGGCTTTTTACCAAAGGGGGAGGAAAATTCTTTTATCAAGTGACATGATTTGGCTCTTTTCTGAGTTTTTATGGTCACTTGTGTGCTGAAAGTTTTTAAATTTTCTTGAACTTGGATTTGGTTGTCAATGCACTCATCAAGGGGGAGATTGAGAAACCAAGGGTTGGTTTCGGTGTTTTGTGATGAGTGATTGACATGATTTTACCCTCTGTTCGAAGGGTACCTCCGGAGGGGCTTCGGAGGTGGTACCTCTGACGGGTGTTTCGGAGGTGGTTTCACCGAAGGGTGTTCGGTGTTTGCTTGCTGCAGCTGTGCAGCGGAGTGTGCCTGTCGGAGGGGCCCGACAGTACGCGATGACTGGGTTCGTACCGAAGCCTTCGGTACTTTGGGCGGCACACCGGAGTGTGTGCCGAAGGTTGCTAACCCAGAGAGGTCTCCGGAGTACTGGATACACTTGTTTGCTTGTCTGTGGTGCGCAGGGATTTCGGAGGCGATGGACAGGGTTCGCAGCAGGTGAACCTGGGTCGAGCGGAAGGCTTGATGCCAGGGGAGCGGGGAGCTCCGTCACGGTGGCTACGAAGGTGGTCCGGGTCGGTCCTCGGGTCAAGGCGTGCCAGGTGAAGGCAGAGAGTGCGGAGCGTGGCTCTGGCTGAAGGTGCTCCGAGACAAAGTCCTCGGAGGTGAGGCACTTCGAAGGTACTCCGAATGGAGTGACTTCGGAGTTGGTTGGATCAAGTCCTCTACGGAGGCAAGGAGTTCGAAGTGTGCTCCGGAAGGAGACACTCGAAGGTGCCCAACGAAGGTTTCAGAAGTCGAGGCGCATCGAAGGCATGGTCCGGGTGAGGATCGTCGAGGAGTGTGCTCGGGGTGAGACACTGCGACGAAGTGCTCATGGAATGCTTCATGCGAAGGCCTTGGACGAAGAAGGGACTTCGAAGGGTGGTACTCCGAAGGTGGGGCTTCGGAGTGAGGATGTCTTGAGGTGCTTCGGCCTGCATGACTTCGGTACACGGACGGACGGAGTTCGAGCTGGGAGTAGCTGCGAAGCCGTGGTGGTCCACTCCGGAGGTGTTGGTGCGAAGGCCAAGGAGCTTTGACGGCTTCGGCTCAAAACCGCCAGTGTATCGGAGACTGACTTCGGTGAAGCGAAGGCCATCTGGCTTCAGGCTTCTCACCGAAGCTACCGCACCCTCGCGTGCGATGAGAGGCTGCAGAAAGTCAAAGACTGCAAAGGCTGACACTGTCTGTTCTGTAAAAGGCTGACACTGTCCCCTCTGCAAAGCTGACAGAGAAGCCTCCAGAATAAAGGTGGACTACCTTTTGTACCCCTTAGTTCTGTAGAGTCAAATCTTGTGTAAACCCTAGGGGTAAAGTAGTCACTTCCTTTGGGTGATCTGTGGGCTATAAATATGGGGGCTCGGTAGGTAACATTTAACACTTTGAGCATTTACTGTTGAGCTCCTGTAGCCACATACTTCGATTGTAATACATCCAGAGAGTTCATTTTTGTGTTCCTTGTTCAAGCGGCGAAGCCCTGCTTCTTTGTGCTTTTTGCTTGAGCTCGCGTTACATACCTCGCCTGTTGTAGTGCACCGAAGCCTGTTGAGGCGAAGGCTGTTTTTGGTGCGAGGTGTGTTTTGTCAGTGTGCGTTCGCTCTGTGTAACAGGAGGTGAGACCTCGCTGCTTACTAGCGTAGCCCTGACCGAGGCCCGTTTTGCTTCTTGTGTCGAAGCCCTTAGCGTAGTCCATTTGCGTGTGCGTTTAGACCTTCGTGTACGAAGCACAGCACCAGTTGCTGCTGCCAAGTTTCTGGTCGAAGTCCTCAGAGGGCTGTCCACTCTTGCGAAGGGTGAAGTGCGAAGCCTGCTCGAAGCACCCTGTGTGCGGAGCCTGCACTGACTTAGCAGAGTAGATTTTCGAGGGTTGTAAGTGGAGCGAAGTCTTCTTGGCTTCGAACTTTTGCTCCTCCGAAGCCTGTGTTCGAAGGTGTCGAAGTACCTCCGAACCAGACCTTCGAAGGTAGTGTTCGAAGCCTGTTCCGCAGAAGACAAAACTGAAACCGAAGGCTAGTTTTTAGCCCGAAATTTTAAAAGCTCTCATTCACCCCCCCTCTGGTCGCCGTTTCCGGTCCAACACCTCTCTAATGATTCTAGTGATATGGGAACTCTGGAAGGAGCGAAATACAAGATTTTTTCATCACGTTGAGTTGAGTCCTAATACGATTCTCCAAAAAATTAAGGAGGCTCGGACTTGTGTCGAAGTAGGTGCTTCTTGCTTGCTAGTCCTCGGCCCGCCTAACTCATCACTCTCCTCTGGTTTTTATTTTATTTTCCTTCTCCTATCTTTTTCTCCGTTGTGCATTCCAGCCTTTATTTAATTAATATCAGCAGTTTTCCAACAGCTTCTTAAAAAACTTACCAATTTAAGATGAGGCGGATCGACCAGGAAAAAACGGACGAAGCCTGTATTCTGCACATTGGTGAATCGATCCCGACGTTTTGTACGTGCTCCTCCCGGGAGCGAGGCGACATGAGTGGCACCCCACTAGCGATCGATCGATCGATCGACTGCGAGCCACCGTGACGCGCGCGTCGTACGTCGCCAAGCTAATGATTGATACGATCGATACCGCCTAGCGTTGTAAATGCTCTTGTGGTTGCTGCGTCCCCGGGAAAAGAGGCAAAAGCGTACGTGAGTGACACTGACATCCAACGAGCCAGACGCTTCCCGCTATCTCGCCTTGCGCCGCTCCGCTCGGCTCCTCCTGCTCCGCTCCTTGCTCGCCACCACCTCCCACCCTTATTAAACCTACCACTACTCATGCCTAACACGGGCACGGGCACGGGCACGCCCACGCGCGCGCAAGCTCACGTTGCTGAGCTGAGCTAGCTCGATCGCTACGGCACAGCGTGACGCGAGACGCCGCGTCACGCGTTGTTCCCGGGAGGACTGGAAGCAGAGCGCCGCCGGAGCTAGGGAGACTGCGGCGGGGTGGGTGGGTCTATTGGGCTATGGGGTCGTCGACGGACCACGGCGGCGCCTGCGGGAGGGGCAAGAAGGGATCGGGGTCGCAGCTGTGGAAGAAGGCGCTGCTGCATTCCAGCCTGTGCTTCGTCATGGGCTTCTTCACGGGGTTCGCGCCGTCGTCCGTGTCGGACTGGACGTCCGCGGCCGTCGCGGCGGGAGGGGTCGGGAGCAGTCACATGGTGAGGGCGCTGCATGCGACGGGCTGGGCCGTCAACAGGAGCCTGCTGGCGCAGGACGCTGCCGTGCCGGCCGTGGCCGCTGAGGACGCGGGCCCGCGGTCGCTTCTGCTGGTGGTCACGTCGACGGAGTCGACGCCCTCGGCGAGCGGGCAGCGCGCGGCGGCTCTGACGAGGATGGCGCACACGCTGCGGCTGGTCCCGGCGCCGCTGCTGTGGGTGGTGGTGGAGGCCGCCCCCGACGTCCCTGCCACGGCGCGGCTGCTTCGTACCACGGGGGTTATGTACCGCCACCTGACGTACAAGGACAACTTCACCGCCGCCGACGCCGCCTCGGACAAGGAGCGCCACCACCAGCGCAACGTCGCGCTCGGCCACATAAAGCACCACCGCCTCGCCGGAGTCGTCCTCTTCGCAGGCCTCGGCGACGCGTTCCACCTCCGCTTCTTCGACCAGCTCCAGCAGATCAGGTACCAACCCAACCCCCCAAATTAAGTTCTCCTACAAAGTAAAAAAAAGGAGAAATCTCCTCGTAATCTTTCTCTTAGCTAAACAATTCAAAGCTTCCATCTTTAATCTTCTCGTCCCTGCCGCCCTGCCAGACATCCGGAACAAAAGGCAGGCACAGCCACAGGCAGCTGCAGTTCCCTGATTTGTTTTCTTGCGACCGTTTCTTGATGTGTTTTTTTACTGACTACTCACTGCTGCTGCTATCATGCATGTACTGGCCATTAGCAGCCTTGTTCGGTCTGGCAGCCAATTGCATCAAGAGTTGGTGTGTTGGTGCCCCTGAGTTTAGCGTAGGAGAAGTCCGAATATGTCGGCTGAAATGATTGGCACCCACAACTAACAGTAGAGGGAGAGAGGGTAGGGGTCGTCGGCTCATCGCGCTGTCCTTTCTTTATGACCCGAGAAAACGGATGTGTGGTAGCTGCATGAGCCGAGGCCTTCAGGTTGGGCTCTTGTTCTAGCAGCAGCAGCTAGCTAGTGGCAATTGCATCACGAGTTCACTGCGTGTGTTGGGTGTTCGATTCGCCGGGGAGGAAAAAGGGGGTCAATACGTGCACGGAGCTCTTGCTGCTGTGTGTATATATATATATATATATATATATATATATATATATATATATATATATATAAACTTATTTTGCAACAGTGTATTTTCGTAAAATTCATGTTTTTATATGATTTTTTAGAAATCTAAATGTTTTTACACAAAATTTGTACATTCGCATAAAAATAAAAAAATTGAAAAATTAAAATACAAAAATATATCTTTCTTTTTTTTTCTGTTTTTTCTTCTTTCTCACGTTTCCTTCAGTTCGGTGCATGCGGTGCACGCGTCGCGCTGCCCGCAACACGTGCGGCCGGGCGGTTGCGCTCGGGCGGGCTGGTTCAGGCGGTTTTTATATGGTATAAATTTTGGTCGGTTTTTTATAGGATGCGGGAAGACACGGGGTTACGGACGGAGGACACGGAAATCTAGACGCTTTAATATAGTTAAGATATATATAGAGGTTTAGTTGGTTCATGATAGGGTAATTTCATCAACCAATTCGGTGTTCTTTGAGATTGATCCGTTGGTGAAATCCTTTTTCAAAGTGAGGTTTAGGTGATTCTGCATTAGTATACACCATCGTTAGCATTAGTGGAGCTTAATTCTTTTAGGCCAAAAATTGCCATGGCCGCTTCTTCGCCTATATTTTCTCAACGAATCAATAATTTTCAGCCCACCAACCCTCAAGAATTAGGCAATTACAAAATTATTTTCTAAATTAAATAAATTATGACAAACACATAAACTAGCATGTATATATACTTTTACAAATGAAGAAGCTATGATCATATCGGTACAAATTAATTTCTATTGGTGCCGTTAGCGTAACGCCAATGTGACATCGACAGTTTGGGTGCTCGGTTTCACGACATTTTAGCCGCACGCACGCACGCACGCATGGCCTGCAACCACGCCGTAATTCTGCGGCTGCTTCTGAACCCGAGAATCACTAATAATATTTTTTCCCCGCAGAACGTTCGGCGCGTGGCCGGTGGCGACGATGTCGCACGACGAGAGGAAGGTGGTCGTCCAGGGCCCCGCGTGCAGCTCGTCCAGCGTCGCCGGATGGTTCTCCACGGGCTTCAGCAACGGCACCTCTCCCGGCGCCGGCGCCGGCGCGGCGAGGCTCCGCGAGCTGGACGTCCACGGCTTCGCGTTCAACAGCTCGGTGCTCTGGGACCCCGAGCGGTGGGGGCGGTACCCGACCTCCGAGCCCGACAGGTCGCAGGTCAGTCCACTACGTACGCCGCGCAAGTTACATCTACTGACTACTGCTAGCTTGGCCTGGCGACCGGCACAGGCAGCTTAGCTAGCGATTGCCGCTGAGCTCCCGAGCGGACGCGTGTTTTTTTTTTGGAGTCAGATGGAAAGACGCATTTCCGCCATGAAAGTGGCGTTTCGCGCTGTCGGTTTGCGCGTCGATCTGCTCGCTTGCTGGTGCATGTAGAACGGCCGTGTCTGATGGCCCATCTGTCCCTGACTTTCCCGGTCAAAATCCTTGTCACCTGCCACAAACTCTCCTGATTTCCTGCATTAAAAAGATCAAGCTAAGTGGCCGAATTGAATGGCAGTAGTACTCCGGACTTCGGTGATCATTTCATCAACGGAGAGAGACTGACAGCTGCAGCAATCGACAAAAAGCGATCGAATTCGAGAGGATCTGCAGCTGCATTTGCGAATGCGTAATCGTTGGTTTACTTTAATCCAGTGCTAATTTGGTGTGAGGGGGCCACGTGGCTGAGTAGGATTAGTACGGCTGTGAATAATGAAGTCCACCAGTGCAAGGCAAGCCCCAGTTGGTGGTTAGCAGTAATGTTTTTAAAGAAAAAAACTGCTTCTTTTTTGTGCGCAATCAACTGTTCACTGTTCATAACAACTAAAACAGTCCTTCTGCGATGCTCAATCACGCGAGGTTGTTAGAGCTTCTTTCTCTGCAACAGTGTTCACTGTTCACTGTTTCCTCTGGCGCCAAAAGTTAATTACCATTTGCTTGATTGTGAAATTCGAGCTTGATGCTGCTGCATGGTGAAACATTATATTGCCCTAACATGTTGTGTTTCTTGTCATTGTTTGTTCTTCAGGACTCGGTGAAGTTCGTGCAGCAAGTGGTGCTGGAAGATTACAGAAAACTGAGGGGCATTCCTTCAGATTGTTCAGAAGTCATGGTATGGCATGTCAACGCGACGCCACTGCCTTCTTCGCAATCGTCTCCGCTGAATAAGAGGATATAAAAAGGATGAGTTGTAGAAGAGATTGGACGAGCCGGAGGAGAGAGTGAACATTTTGTACATGCATGATTACACCAGGAAGCTGCTGATTTCCTACTAGCTGCAAAAGAAGAAATATATTTTTGTTTTCTTTCCTGGGGATGGACCAATCTATCCTCCCAATGGGCAATATCTTCACGATGTACATTTTTTTACTATTCTTTGAAATTGTGATATATGTATAGTCTCTTCCCTTTTTTCTCTACAAGATGGTTTAGGTGATTACACAAAACCCGTTCAAGTGTCTCTCGAGGCTAAAACGAATACATGAAAACCCGCTTACAATGAAAGGGCCGTGCTTTCTGCTGATATATTACTGTTCTTCCTCTAAAGTTACCGAAGGTCCAAAGCTATCCGATTTACAAATTAAAGCGGAAACACATAAACCCACACGACCTAGTTCTTGGTCCCATGAGACATGTACATATTGACCAACAACAAGGGTGTCAAGTACGTTCAAGTGATACCGGGTTGAGAAGGTAAATCTCGTCCTAACCGGAGAAACCTTTATTCCTTCATCGTAATTATTACAACTTATGATACATGCCTTTTATAAGGCCAAGACCCTTAATCTCTAAGGACTCTATTAATCTAATCTACTATCCTTTAGGAGAAAATTTAGACTAAATTAGAACAACTAACAAATCCTAATCTATAACTCTAATAGAGACCTAATCGGCTACAGTACCCGACAGTATTGTTCACGTGAACAGTACCACGCGGGTACTGCTCACGGGCTGGGCTAGAGTCTAACATTTCCCTCCTCCCAACAAACAGCTCGTTTGCGAGTTGTACTGCTAGAAAGTGTTGTATAATTCTTCGACCTTGCCTTCACTTGTGGCTCCTTTTTTTCTTTTATGGCCGACCGACCCATGAAAGGCCTAGGTAGGAGCACTAGTTGTGGTGGCTAGGGTTTCTACCCTAGCCGCCATGTATTCACCTGCAACTGGAGGAGGGTGGCTTTGTGGAGGTGCGACGCTTCAGGTGTAGTAGGCGGTGGCGCACTGGCGGGGCACGTAGGAGGCTGGCGGTGTAGCGGCGGCACTCGCAGGGGCGTGCAGTAGCGGTGCGGCGTCGCACGTTCGAGCGCTAGCGTCGCCTGTTAGAGATATGTGTTGAATATGTGTTTGATCTAGTTACGATTGGACTTTGAGTTGTAATTAGGGAATATGTAGAGTCCTAGTCTCGTAATGTACCTAGGGGCCTATATATATATATATATATATATATATATATATATATGAGGCCAACCCCTATGTAAAAACGGAGAGACAAGATAGGTGGTCAGTTTGGGCGTACGACGTTGCCGCGGTGTGCCTGGATGACAGCGTAGACACCGTTTATGGGTAGGAGCACCCGTAGTCATGCCCCAAAGTCGTAAGACTTCGTTATTAAATATCGTGCCTCGGTGTTGTCTCTTGGTTGTGATCTTCTCATGGTGTCTCTTCAATCTTGTTGATTTCGCTGCGTTAGGCCATACATGCCTAATTTTCATAACAAGTGGTATTAGAGCCATGGATTGGGAAAATCAGATTGGAGGCACGATGATGTTCCATATTGTGTGAGATTACACGAGGCGTAGGATGATGGAGCATGTCGGCGATCGACAACTAGATCGGTAGGGTTGGAGCACTTCGAGCGGGAAGCTTGAACCATCCAATGAGTTGCGATCAACTAGGATCAGACCAGACATGGAGAGATTAAGTTAATTGGTGGCTAGGCTGTTGTTCGATGGTGGGTCGGTCAGACGTTATGCCTAGGAGATTGACAGTGTGACGGAAAGTACTACGGTGATGGTGGGATTTTGGCTCATACGAAATGAGCAATGGTTGTTGGGCTTAAGGTGGAGTAAATAACAACGATGGTGATAGCCATGAAGATCTATAGGGATTTTATCTACAAAGGAGAATAGATCTAGAAATAATTCAGATTTTGGCTGATGTTGAGATCAGGCACGTAGGAGTCTGGCACGGTGTGGCGCGGTACGACCTGTAGTGTGTGGGTGGACGCATTCAGGCTGCGGTGTGTGCGTGCGTCAGCAGCGACGTGCGGCTGGCCGCCTAGTGGAAGCGGCCTAGCCGGCCTAGTGCGGCCTGGTGTGACGGCCTAGGTGGCTGGCGTGGCCCAGGAGCGCGCTGGAGGGATGGGCCAGGCTGAAGATGAGGCCCATGTATGATTTTTGAGTATATTTTGGATTAGGAGTCCGATAAGAACTTAAATTTTGTCCGAATTTGGCTCTATTTTTGCAGATTTTTGGGTCTTTTCAGGGGTATAAATATGTACCAAAGTGAGGCCAAAATATGTAGATCTGAAAGAGAGAAGCTTGATCAAAAATAAAAGCCTTTGATCAACCTGGGTAGCTTTTCAAGCGGTCGACAAGGCACGTGTTGTGTAATCGACGTGAGGAGGTCGACAGAGGCTTGAAGACTACAAAGGCGAAGCTCTTTTTTGAGGAGGGTTGTGTTGTGCCAAGGCGGTACACGACAATGCTCTACGGTAGTCTTCGTTGGATCGACGAGGAGACACGTGGAGCCGGTAGTAGCGATTTGATCGTGGCAACCGGTGATCTAATCGTGGATCGACGGATGGCATCGATGGCTCCTAAATTTGAGGTGATAAGGTTTGATAGGACCAGAAACTTCGCATTGTGGCAGACGAGGGTTAAAGATCTATTGGCTCAACAGGGAATCTTGAAGACTCTTACTGACAAGAAGCCGAAGAATATGGATGATGATAAATGGGATGAGATGAAGGCACAAGCATCTAGGACTATCAGATTGTGCATCTTTGATCAGATCATGTATCTCACCATGGAGGAAACGTCACTGAAGAAAATTTGGGATAAATTGGCCAATTAATTTATGTCCAAGATATTGACCCAGAATCTGTATTTGAAGCAGAGACTGTTCAACTTGAAGATGCTGGAGGGGTCAGATCTTATAGAGCACATTAATGTTTTCAATCAATTAATTGCTGACCTTGTGAAGGTGGAAGTGAAAATTAAGGATGACGATAAGACAATTATTCTTTTGTGTTTGTTGCTAGATTCTTATGAGTACTTGGTTACTACATTAACATATGGCAAAGAAACCATCAAGTCAAAAGATGTTGTTGCGGCGTTGCTTGCTCATAACTAAGGGAAGAAGAACAATGCAACATGAGGGTCTTCTGGGGATGCTTTGCATGTTAGGATTGATCATGGCTCAGATGAGAAGAATGACAAGAAGGGGCTGTTGTGCTACAAGTGCCATGAGTGGGGACATATAAAGATAAATTGTCCCACACTGAAGAAGGATGGAGGATCCACAAATTTGGTAACTGTCAACAAGAAATATGACTCGGATAGCTATGGTGATGTTCTCATAGTATCAAGTGAAAAGTCTTGTAAAGGATGGTTGTTGGATTCAATTAGCTCATTTCATGCAACACCAAAGAGAGAGTTGTTCTTGTCTTACACTGAGGATAACGATGGTGGAATTACTTACTTGGGTGATGACTCAGGTTACCAAGTCATTGGAGTGGGCGACATCAAGTTTAAGATGTGAGATGGTTAGGAGATACTACTAAAGGGTGTGAAGCATGTGTCAGGACTGTGGAAGAATCTAATTTCCCTTGGGATATTGCATAAGGAAGGCTAGGCGGCACCTGATAATAAGACCTTAAGAGTCATGCATGGATACAAGAGAATCATGATTGGTGAGAAGTCAGGCGCACACTAATACAAGCTACAAGGTAGTGTTGTTGAAGGTGGAGTCATGGATGGTAGTACAACTTTGACAGTATTTGATCTAAATGTTGGTGCTGTTGTGGGATCAATCTCATGAGGCTGTTCTGCATGAGCGGTGAAAGGAGAAACAACTCAAGTCGGTACACAGAGGTTAACACATGGATGACTTCAAGGTGGCGAGCATATTCGTTAAGGTGGAGTTTGTTAGAGATATGTGTCGAATATGTGTTTGATCTGATTACGATTGGACTTTGAGTTGTAATTAGGGAATATGTAGAGTCATAGTCTCATACTATACCTAGGGGCCTATATATATATATGAGGCCAACCCGTGTGTAAAAAAGGAGAGACAAGATAGGAGGTCAGTTTGGGCGTGCGGGGTTGCCACGGTGTGCCCGAATGCCGGTGTAGACACCGTTTATGGGGAGAAGCGTCCATAGTCATACCCTAGAGTCGTAAGACTTCATTACCAAATATCATGCCTCAGTGTTGTCTCTTGATTGTGATCTTCTCATGGCGTCCCTTCGATCTTGTTGATTCTGTTACGTTAGGTCATACACACATGATTTTTGTAACAACGGCGACGTTCTCAGGCATGTGCGGGCGCAACGAGCAGCGGGCGACGCACTGCAGTGTGCATGCCAGGTGGCGGTGTGGCTTCGGGCGCACGACGCACTCGTCGGTGCCGTGGACCGGTGAAAGCAGAATGCTTCGGGACTGATGTCGCCCCCTTATTTACATAGGGACAAGGCACCCACAACACCAAGGCCGTTGTTGCCACCACAACCACTGTTGTCACTGTGGTCACCTCCATCACCGAGGCCTCCTGGCGAGGAAGCACCTCACCATCTTTGTCCTTGATGCCCCCATTGGTGAGGACAACAACGTAACTGCCCCCATTTGGGACACTTTATCAATTTGTTTTATGAGCAGCATCAATTTGTGGTCGTGGGCGTCGAGGCGGTCGTTTATCATGGTCATCGCTCACCTATCAACCACGCAATTGCTGCTGTGAAGAAGTCAGGCTTCTCATCAACGAACATGGTCGTAGGATCTTGAGAGGAACAGAACATGGTTGTCAATGTTCCAACCGGCTCTGATACCAAATTGATACCGGCTAGGTTGAGAAGGTAAATCTTGCCCTAACCGGGAAGACCTTTATTCCTTCATCATAATTATTACAGCGTATGGCTCATCCCTTTTATTAGGCCATGACCCTTAATCTCTAAGGACTCTATTGATCTAATCAAATATCCTTTAGGAGAAAATCTAAATTGAATTGGAATAACTACCAAATCATAATATATAACTGTAATAGAGACCTAATCAGCTATAGTTAGGGCTGACCCTGGGGTAGGGCAGTCGGTGCAACCACCCCGAGCTCCCATGGTGCTAGGGGCCCATACATTAAATAAGTACATACATTTTACATATGTTATCACAAAATTTACATAGTGTGATGGATAAGGTGCTCCTTTGAAACTTAAGGTGCACATTCGATTCTTAGCTTCCATTGATTTTCAATGTTTTTTTCATACTACCGTCAATACAAAACTATACCTACATCACTAAAGGCACCTTGTAAAATATTGTGTATATATTTTTTATTTGAAAAGTGTTTTGTGGAAATAAGATTTAAAAAGTTTATATATATGGTGTTTTAGCTTAACTAGATAGGACATTGCTCCAAATAACTAAATTGATTTCCCAATCTTAAAAAGCACCCATCAAAACCTTATTCTACAAATAAATTAGAGATAATTATTCTTCTAAAATTAAACCATAGCGTACTTTTTTCCTATATGGTTGTTGAGAGAGTAGCTTAATATTTGTTCTTTGTTTTTTGGTCATTTGAGGTAAGCCGTATTAGTATAATATATTATGGTACAAATTTAATTGGTATCTACCTAATTGAAAAAATATTATTACCGAATTACATATAAATTTTTTGGTGTGACATACAGATATGTAAAATCCCTAATCTTCAACTGACCATGTATATATGTACGATCCATCGTATGTCCATCAGTCCGTGTATACCGTGTTATACACGAGAATAAATTTCAAACATTAAACGACCAAATAGATAAATGAATAGAACACAATCTCCTTTAATCACACGATCATGAGATACAAATCATATGAACGACGGTACAAAGAATAATTATATATATGCATAAATTTAAATACTTGTTGTATTAATATAAGGATTATTAAATTTTAGTCTGCCCGGACCCCATAATCTCAGAACCCTGACTTACTGTGGTACTGTTCACGTGAACAGTACAAGAGGGCACTGTTCACAGGCTTGGCTAGAGTATGTAACATCGAGGTAGCTGGCCCGTCATAATCGTGCACAAATTGTAATTTTTAGTCACCAATTTTTACTTCAGGGTAGGAAATACTATAGACTGATATATGACTTTACAACAACTAGAGCTCACATGTCAGTGTGCCATACTGCATGTGCATATCTGTTTCCGTAGTCATGTAGGGTTCTTATGATATTCTGCAGGTGTTTCAAGATACCCCTTTTTGCCGACACTGTCTGTGCTTTGTACGAGCTTGCTGATAGGTCTTCGATCTGCAGTAACGAGCTGCGAGCATGTCCATGGTCATGTCAGGAGTAAGGGCGACAACCGACAGGTAACCACCCTAGGAGAGATGTTTCTGAGTTTCTCACAATTTTATTCAGAGAACAAAAAATTGCTTACATGATTTCTCCCTTTAGATTTTTTTTGAAGATGATTGATTCTATCTGCTCTGCAGACTCCAGTCAATCAGTCTGAACTTATTCCAGCTTGTATTGTACTAGGCAGCAAGGCGTGAGTTACGCGCCCACAAAAAATGTAGTGTTTACACAAATTATAACAATATATTATGACAATGTAGAATGTGAGAAAATAATCATAGAATTGTAGGACACATGACTTTAACATATGTAGGAATTATCAACATACTAAGTGAAAATGGTCCGCATCCTCCTCAATGATTTATGAAGAAGTCAAATCAGTACCACCGCTAAACCATCACTACTTTGTGCACTAGGGGCATGAGAAATAGAGCATTATGAACTTATAATCTACAGGATGATATTCACGGTTCATGATAATGAGGGTTGTTTTAGTGGCAAACTAAATGTAAATAAATACAGTGAATAAGTTTAGATTTGTTCATTACAATAAATAAGATTACCCTGGTTCTCTTAAATATATCATAATCCATTTCTCTTACAACAAAACTATCTAATAGTTCGGCAAGAAAAAATGGCACATTAAATCTAGGAAGATGGTATCAGACAGGAAATGCTAAGTCTCACATCCTCTTTTCCTTTTTTCCAAGATAAATTATAGAGAAGAGTGCAATTAGGGAGGGTATTCTCAATTTTGACAAAAATCATGCTAGTTAATTTTTTATGCAACAAACAAGCTAATCTAATGAACAGCAATCAGTTTCCCCATTGCTTGAGGCACTTATCCCAAATAGATTTTCTAGTACAACACAAAAACATACAATATAGATTATAAACTATCCAATACATACCTAAATAGAGTATGGATATCAGCGGTTGTCACAAATCCCCTTTTGTTATGATCACTGCATTTAAATAAGTATGTCAATATCTTTGTTTTCTAGAGCCAAAACAAAGTCAAGAAAACTTTCAAAGTCCATCTCACGACTGTTGAACCTCCAACTTTGCTTTGGCATACATGTTCATCAAAAAAATTGAAAAAAAGAATCATACCTGACATAAGGTATGTGAAATCTACCACAATCTATATCCCAATATAAACATCTTGAGATCAGATAGTGGATTTTAATTCCTTTCAATGAAGATATCTGCCAATGTGCCATCTACATATTCCTTGAGCTCTTGTTTGCTTAATGTACCATTTATATATTTATCAAGTGCAACAAACATATTTGTATGGAACCATGGGCATAAGGTAGATCATCGAACTATTATGCAATAGAATTGTGAAAGGTAACATTTTTCAAAACATTGATTGTTGTCACGTACACCAAAATAAAAATCAGCAAAAGAAATATAAATGTGATTGGCTTACCACAAATGTGCTAAGCTGAAATCAAGGAAAACTAATTTTAGCTTGTTCAGTATCCTATAAATTGCAAAATTAATGGAACTTGCACCATCAAACAGTGCAATCCATTTCTTTTATTACTTGATGTAGCTCTATTAGTTCCTGAAGACAGTTGCTTCATAATACTTTCTTTATGCATGCTTTCTCTGGAAGAAACATATGCAATTATATCAGGCTTGGCCCTGAGGCAGGGTGTTCCATCATACAACAGGCTCTGACACCATTTTGACAAAATATGATATTTCAATATAACATCCAATAAAAGAACATTCTGACCTCTTGATCAAAATTTTATATAGCACCTTCAGAATCGAGTGATTCCTAAGATTTGCAAATTTATGTGTTTATTGTAAATGGTGTACGTACTGATTGCGTTTCTTTTGGGGTTCATTGTAATCTTATTAAGGTGTTATACTACCTCGTTTTGTTGTTGTTTCACTTGGTTATTTTTGCTAGACAAAAATTGAACATACATAGAATATATATATATATATACGGTGACGCGGGTGTATAATAGCTATTATACACCCAGTTGACCGACCGAGCCATCCAGTGCGCAAACCGGCTTTGACCCGACGCACCGACCCCAGCCACTCCCCGGCTATCACGCGATCCTGTCGGAGACGACACATGACCTCCGCCGCGCCCATGCACTGCCTCTACCGAAAACTCCACCCCCATCGCCCAATCCCCCGCGCGATCTCCGCCATGCCCGTGCGCCACCACCCCCCCGATCGGCGTGCGCCGCCACCATCCACCGATCGCCGCGAGACCTCCGCCATGCCCGTGAGCCACCTCCCCCGAAAAATCCGCCACCATCCCCCGATCACCGCGTAACCTCTGCCACCACCCCTGATCGCCGCGCAGAGCCACCACCACGACTCCGCGACCACCCCAATCACCGCGCGCCACTACAACGACTCCGGCCACCGATCGCCGCGTGAGAACATGCTCTAGAATCGTCGCCGACTACCGATTGTCGGAATCCTCCTAATACTAAATCTCTCATCTAGTCACTGTAATCCTGCTGCTTCATCCTCAATCTGCGGAGCACCACTGCAAACTCCTGCCACCTACGAGGTAACTAGTTGTTCAGTAAAAAATATTGTTGTTGTACAGTAAGTAGATCTTACTGCATTGCTATTGCTTGACAAAGTGATGTGTATCCTAACAACTACTGCTAATAAACCATTATTCTATTGACAAAAATATACTCAATTGCTATTCTTATACCGAGTGCTGCCACTTCTAACACTACTAATGAACTCTTGCAAATCCATTGAATCAATATTTGTACTGTAAAACATCTACTACTGAGAAAAAAATTACTCAATTGATATTCTTATATTGAGTGTTGCCGCTACTAAAACTACTGATGAACACTTTCAAATTCCACAGTATCATTTTTTCCTGCTAGAAAAAACTAGTACTGAGAAAAAATTACTCAATTGCTATTGTTCTACTGAGTACTATAGCTGCTGAAACTACCGAAGAACTCTTGCAAAATCCACTGAATTAATTTTTCTGCTATGAAAAAAATCTACTACTAATAAAAAAAGTACTCACATGCTATTTTTACTTAGTACTATATCTGCTACAACTACTGATGGACTACCCATAATATATCGATAATTGTTATGAATGTTCTAGAGGGCTGAAATATAGGAAAAAGGGTCTAACAATGATGGAAATAATGAGTGTGGATGTTTCAGCAACACCCCCCGATGTTGTTGATGTCGAACCCATCTCGGTTAGTCTGCCTTGGTGTGATATCAATGAAAGGCATAAACCTATGAAACCGCCTCCACAGAACCTATCTTCTGAACAAATAACAACACCGGGAGTATATGTGTCTGTCACTCATGTGAGTATCATTGATTGTGTGATCTGAATCTGTATAAAAATACTAACAATTGGAAATATTACAATTTTAATGCTGACATGTGTATAGGATGATACAGTGGATCTAAAATTTGTACCGACATTTGATTTGGAATTTGGTGATATGGAACACACATTTCGATTCTACGTTAACTACGCTCACCTTGCTGGATTCTCTGTCAGAAAGAACAAGAAACGAGTTCTTGACCAAAACTATACTTGCTCATTTGAAGGAAAACACAAAGCAATCAATGCCGTGGACCGTGTGCGGGAAAAAAAACAAGCAAAAGAATAGGGTGCAAGACAATGGTGCATGTGAGACATACAAAAAAAAGATGGCCATGTATTCTTTAGCAAAATTGTGCTTGAACACAATCATCTGTTAACCCGCTCACCTCGTATGATGAGACGAATGCAAGCCCATTAAAACACGTGATCCTAGATTGATGCACATAGTTGACATCGCTCTCAGGAGCAAAGCGAGACATTCTACGGTGATGAGCATTATTAAAACTACTGTTGGAGGAATAGACAATCTATGTTTGATTGAGAGAGATGTCCAAAACAGATAAAAAACAGAAACAAACATCCAAAAAAATGTTGACTGCTTATTTTATACTGAACAAATAAATTGTTGTGTAGTGCTTTACTGGTGCTATCACAATTGACACATTTTTGTGTATATGCTTTATAGAAGAGCTGCCCTGGTTCGCGAGGAGTAAACAGATGATATTCCGAAGCTCCAGGCTTTTTTCAAGGAATGCAAAAAAACAATCATTAATTCTTGTTTGAGTTCCACCTAGATGAGAAGAACGTCGTACGAAATGTGTTCTGGAGCCACACCAGCCAGAAAGGGGACTTTGCAGGTAATGCTCCTTTACTCATATACTATGTTTTAAAAAAACTGATGCATATTAAACTAAACTGGGGTTTTCAAAAAACCTTAAACATGTACTATTCTGAAACACGTGTGTTTGCAGATTATGGAGATGTCGTTACATTTGATACAACCTACAGAACCAACCAGTATAGCATGCCTCTTGCAATGTTGATTGGTTTCAATAACCAACTCCAAAACGTAGTTTTTGGACAAGCACTATTGAGAGATGAGCGTGCGGATACATTTGAATGGTTATTCAATACATTCCGTGAATGCATGGGTGGTAAAGACCCCACAATAATTTTTATAGGTATTACTTCGTTTAAAACTAAATGAACACTTACAAGTTACTGAATCATTTTATACTGCATATTATACTACTGATGGTTTCTTGTAAGCTACTGAATCATTTGTACTGTACATAAATATGCTACCAAATAAAAATAACTGTTGTATGTATGTTTCACATTGTTACCAAAATGCATCGAAAAAATGCTGCAGATCAGGACAATGCGATGGCCAAAGCAATACCTATAGTGTTTAAACAAACATGCCATAGGAACTATAGATGGCATATGATCAGGAAGCACGAAGACGCATTAAAAAAGCTATATAAGCAGCACCCAGGGTTGTGTGAAAGGCTCACATCTGTTATCAACCACCCGCTCACTTCACATGAGTTTGAGAATGCATGGTTAGCTATGGTTAAGGATTTCTCTCTACAAGAATCAATAACATTTCAGAACCTTTACGAAGGTAGAAATATGTGGGTTGCAACATATTTCAAAGAAATATACTGTGGCCCAGTGACCTCAACACAAAGGAGTGAAAGCATTAACTCCTCTGTTAAGAGCGGGT
This sequence comes from Zizania palustris, assembly GCA_019279435.1. Classification (NCBI taxonomy): domain Eukaryota; kingdom Viridiplantae; phylum Streptophyta; class Magnoliopsida; order Poales; family Poaceae; genus Zizania; species Zizania palustris. The sequence goes on along the minus strand of JAAALK010000079.1, from coordinate 50,807,111 downwards.
ACGTTGACAACTCTACACCAATACATGAATTTGCGAAGAAATTCCTTGAAATATTGGAGCACACAAAGGAGAATGAAGCGCAGGAGGCCTTCAACTCTCCGGTTGGGAAAAAAACTAGTGTACGAGTTTCTACTGCACGATGGAATTAAAAATATCATTAAATGTTGTTACTGAAAAAATATCATGAAATCTTGCAAACTACTGAATTAAAAAACACTACTCTTGCATTTAAAATTATATTGCTATGAGAAAGTATTTTTTGCAATTGATGGACTTTTGCAAGATTGTGACTAAAAAATTATACCGAATATCTACTACCAATGAACTCTTTAATTCTACTGAATAAGTCCCTGATGAAATTGTACTACTGATGAACTCTTGAATACTACTGAATAAGTCCCTGCTGAAATCGTACTACTTAATAATTTTGTATAGAAATTATACTAGTGATCAACACTTGCTAAACTCCTGAAAAATGAATACTATTGATTGTTGCTGCTATAAGAACTACTGTTGATATCTTATAAACTACTGAATCAATATGTACTAAAAAAATCATGGCATTGTGTGATAATACTTAGATGGTTGGTGTTTGTATGCACCAAATGTGTTGGATAGACATTATGGCTACGAGGAACAACTGAGCAGGGTATACTCAAGAAATGTCTATAAAAAATTTAGGCAAAAAAGGCGCACCAGTACCTCTTTTCATTTGCGAGCAAACCAAAACAAAGCTGGGTATTTTTTCATTGAGCATAGGAACAAGACAACTGACTTTCCATGGGTTCAACATGAATACTAGGTGAAAGCTATTGCTGACGCAGAGAACCCTAAAAACTCTATTTTCAACTGTGAATGCATGTGTTGGGAGCACACAGGTACGCCTCGCACCATACCCTTCCATTGATAACGCTGCTACAAATAATAAATTGTTGTCATAGTCCAATTATCTGCGTTAAAAATAAGATAAAATGAAATAATCACAACATTTGTTATGTGCAGGTATTTTCTGTCCACATGTGATTTGTGCATTGACCCATCTTTTTGTTGAGCACATACCATCAAAATACATACTAAAGCGCTATTTGAGATACCCGAAAGTGAGCACTTGCTTTGACAGACATGACAACCAATTTGTTGGACCGGATGGTGCAACAAAATCCTACAGGTCGTCAGTCACACTAAAAGATCTTTTTGCACTGGCAAATTTAGCAATCATGTCTGCGTAGGTACAAATAAATTTAATATTTCATACTTGGATATAGTTTTACTGGATCAGTGTCAAAGTGATGATTGACTATTTTAGTGCTGTTAAAAATGCATTCATATGTTGATGTAAAAACTTCATGCTTGAGTTGATAACTGTGCTAATGAATTTATACTCGAGTGTTGTTTTACTACTAACATAAATCCATTTTTACACTGCATAATTATTACTTGAATACTATTTTATTGCTGTTACCCCATTTTACTATTGATGCGATGGATCTATTGAATTAACAACTTTTAGAATTGAATTTACGTGAAGTAGGCTATGGACACAACAATATCTCTGATCAAAGATGCACGTGCTGTGGTAGATGTGATACCACACGACATGGGTCCAATGGCTGATGCGAATGTTGCATCCCAATATAATATAGAAGAACAGATTGACATTTCTGCTTCAGCTCCACCTTTGTCAACAACAAAAGGTTCTTGTAAGAGAGAGAATTGTATGGATGATGTTCCAGAACCTCATACGAGGTATGAAAAGAAAAAGATACTTAAAAGATGTAGTACATGTGGAAAGAAAGAATGACACAACGCACGAACATGTGGAAAAGAGCGAGTGGAGGGTCCAAAAAGACCACGAGGTAGACCGAAAGGCAGTGGAGCAAAAGGGGTGCAAGCAATAATGAGTGATGACACCATATCAAATGCACAACGTACGACTGAACTGTAAAATTCTATAACTACTAAGTTCTTATAGTATACACCGAGTCTATATAGTAGCACATACTGATAACCTTAATTCTTTTGCAGGTCAAAAAACAGAGTCGGGTCGCAAATACCACGATGCGAGGCAGTCAAGCTGTAGGTGATATGACCGACGAGTGCTCGTTAAGTGATGAAGATGTCGATGACTTTATGTCTGGAGATGATGACTGATTTATACAGATTGTTGATTTTTACTTTGTTATGGTTAACAATACAACTTACCTATCTGTAATAAAATCAAATCTAATGAAGAATTATGCTACCAGTAAAAAATAGTAATCCGTAACAATTCTTGTTACTAAATGTTGCTGCTATTAATTCTGCTAGTGGGAAAATATATCACATCATTGTACTGAATGCTGCAGCTATTTAGACTGCTGATGAATTCTACTGAATATATACTCTTAACTACTGAAAAAGTCATGAAAAGACACCAATAAAATACTGATAACTATTGAACATGAATGGCTGACCTCAAACAGAATATACATTTTCCACATTTGCGTATTTCGAGCTGGTGATTGTATTCTTTATCGTCAGGATATTCAGTTTCTTTCCCATGTATAAAAACAATAACTGGGCAAATAACTACTGAATACAAGAAGCATATCATGCAACATCTACTGAACAAAAAGTAGTGTTGATCAATACTAAGTATGAATATACTGGGAAGACATCAGATAAAAATTCTGAACACTACCGAACATGAAATATGAACTCAGACATAATATACCATATTTGTGTGTTTCTGGGCTGGTGATTTTGTATTATTTGTCGTCAGCAACAAAACTACTGAATACAGGAGCATGTTGTGCAACAAAAATACTGAATCTAAATACTAAGAATGAAATACTGCAACTGGTGCAACAAAATACTTAATATGAATTGAAAATAAAAATAATGAGAACTACTGAATATGAAAGCTGAACCCAGACATAATATACCTTTTCCACATTTGCGTGTTTCTAAGCTAGTGATTTTGTATTCTTTGTCATCAGGATATTCGGTTCATTCCCTCATACATGAAAAAATAAAGTACTGAACAACAAACTACTGAAACAAAATCATGTTGTTCAACATTTACTAAGAGAAAAGGACGTACTGAAAAGAAATACTGATTATGAATATACTGAGAAAACATCAATAAAAATACTGAAAACAATTGAACATGAAAGCTGAAGTCATATAAAATACTGAATATTAATATACTGATAATACATCAATAAATATACTGAAAACTAGTGAGTATGAAAGCTGAACCCTGACAAGATATACCTTTTCCACATTTACGTGTTTCTGAGCTGGTGATTTTGTATTGTTTGTCGTCAGGATATTCAGTTCACTCCCATATGCATAAAAAAACAAGTGCTGAGCAACAAAACTACTAAAAACATACACATGTTGTTCAACATCTACTGAGAAATAAAATAATTAATGCATAAAAAACAAGTACTAAGCAACAAAACTACTGAAAACATAAGCATGGTGTTCAACATCTACTGAGCAATAAAGGAGTAGAGTAGATAAATACTGAGTATGAATATATATGAATATACTGAGAAGATATCAATAAAAATACTAAGAACTATTGAACATTAAAGGTGAACTCACATAAAATACTGAATATGAATATACTGAGAATATATCAATAAACATACTAGAACTATTGAATATGAAACCTGAACCCAGACAAAATATACCTATTCCATATTTGCGTATTTCCGAGCTTGTGATTTTGTAATCTTTGTCGTCAGAATATTCAAATCATTCCCCTATGCATAAAAAACAAATATTGAGCAACAATACTACTGAAAATAGAAATCATGTTGTTCAACATCTACTGAGAAAAAGTAATGTATAAAACACTGAGTATGAATATACTGAGATAGACATCAATAAAAACACTGAAAATTACTGAACATGAAAGTTGAACTCAGACAAAATACTGAAAACTACTGAACATGAAAGCTGACCTTAGACAAAATATACCTTTTCCATGTTTGCGTATTTCCGAAGTGGTAATTTTGTATTCTTTATGTCAGATTTTCAATTTATTCCCCTATGCATAAAAAACAAGTGCTAAGCAAAATACTACAGACTAAAAACGCATATTGTGTGACATCTATTAAAGAAAAAACAAGCGCTCAGAAATGAAAAGTATGAATATACTAAGAAGACATCAATAAAAATACTTAGACTACTGAACATGAAAAATACACAACTGTTACGAACGTGCAAACTACATCAATTTGCGCAAAAAAAGACATTTCTCCATACACCTAAAACATTAGTGCTACACAACTGTGATCTACTTCAAATTGGTTGCAGCACCATCCTCCTAATCATCACTCCATATCTATTATTGTACTAAATACTGCATCTATTTCAACTACTGGTGAATTCTACTGAATATCTACTGATGAGCTACTAAACAACTCTATTACAAACTGAATCAAAAATCTTCAAAATTATGATACTGTTTGAATATATAGACAATACTAAACATATTACTGCTGAACATATACCTACTGATATATCAACCTATACGGTTGCATATACTCGATAGTCATCATCACAAGGGAACAAAGTCGATATGGTAAAAGAGTTTACATAGCAAAATTCATTTTTCACTACACCTGAACATCGAACCTACATAATAGCGAACATAACATCACAGTTTCTGCTACGAACGTGTGAAATACATTAGTTTGCACATAAAAAAGTCATTACATCCCATACACCTAAACATCAGTACTACGCAGCTGTGGCCTACTTCAAATTGGTTCCAGCAACATCTTCCTGGTCATCACATGAAGCAACGTCTTTCTCAACATCACAAGAAGCAACTCCATCTTTCATGGCATCAAACGAGCCGATGATTTGTTGTGTACCTTTACACAAAAAGTCATGTCAGTATGTTATAAATGAAATAAGAGGCCAACAAACACCAAAAAACATACTGAAATGCTCGAAAACTTTAATAATTATTTGAACAGAAAACATATAGGACAACAATTGAAAAAACATATTACATGCAGATAAAAAACTGTAGTGTGTGACAACTAGCCTTAGTAAAAATATTGCCTACCAGCCAACTGTAGTACACATATGTATATATCATGTGTGAAAAATGAAAAAAAAGATGAACAACCATATAAAAAGTATGCATAACATAGGGCTGATAAAGCATCTATTCAGGTATTTCTGAAAAAGATCCTTATTTTCCTTCTGTACGAAACAAGTGCACAAAGCAAAAAGTTTTATTTTATTCTGTACCTTCAATTGCATTGTGCCCTGTTTTACATGGTGCAAGAAGTTCAAACAATTCAAGAGATGACCCTCTGGCTTCATTCATCTTGTGGAAAAACATGTAATACATTAACTTAGACCTGTATTGTGTGCCCTTCTCCTACACAAAAGGTAAAAAACACAATCTCAGTATATTTCAAAAGAAATAGAAAATAAAAAATGTGTATGGTAAAATTAACAAATTAACAAAACAGGAAAAAGAAGACTAACCAGAATTATCAGCACATCAAACTTGCGATGCTCACCATCATAATGTTCCAGAAACAGCATAGCAAAAAAACCGCAATCGTTTTCAAGCACTTGCTTGGGTACATCTATGTACGGGAGACCCCAACAGCTGAAATCTAGGAACATGCCATTAGTAAATTGTTAGAAAGTATCGTTCAACCGCTCCCGGACACGTACGCATACAGGTGCATGATAATTGTTTCTCTCTTCTTCCGAGGACCATGGGTATGAATCCAAAATATCAATTTGATGATGGATCAAATTGATGCAATAAACTGTCCAATGACCTCGACTGTGCATCGGTAAAAATACCTGTAATTGTCATTATAACACCTACTAGATGAGTACTACTGAATAACTTACTAAATAATATAAAAACAACTGAACAAATATATTAAAACTAATTACTATGCAAACTACTGAAAAGTGCTATATAAATACTCACAAGGGATGCATTCAGCAAATAATACGCCTTTAAGCGTTCGTCCAACAATGAGGGTACGATGTTTTTATCGTATTGTGACTCCGATCTGTAATTCTCGAATAGGATGATTTGCTGCATAAAAAAATTCAGAGCAAAAAATAAGTCAAACACATAAATTGTGCTGATGCTGAAAAAAATAAATAAAACATGCTTACTGATATGAATGTTTGCAATATAATCCTATATCCTGAACACTGTCTCCTAATCTCTTTATCGTCATCAATAATGCATTTGCCGAATAGATCAATGAAATAGCACTCGCACTCCTTCCCCTCCCGAAATGAGTTGATCAAGTCTTTCTTCGAAGAGACTATCAACAAACTTGAGAAAGTGTCCAACAGAAGGTTTTTACGATATTTAATTAGTGTCCTCCTGAATTAAAAGATTACCAACTATCTATGTGACATAGTGATATTAAAAAATACTAAGAAAAAACCATCGAAAACAAAAGTAAAAAAATACTGAATCTAAATACTGAGTATGAACTACTGCAACTGGTGCAACAAAATACTGAATATAAATATACCGATAACACATCAATAAAAATATTGTAACTACTGAATATAAAAGTCGAACCTACTAAGGTAATGTACTACTAACAACTACACAATAAGGAGAGTAAATAATGAAAAAAGAGTTTACTAAGATCTCACATTTCAAAAGAGTCGTTAGTGAAAATCAATATCTTCAGTGCAACTACCAGAGTAGTGTCTGAAGGTTGCCATGGTCCATAAGGGGGCTTGAATGGTGATGGAATTTTCACTTGTCCATCTAAACAAGATGAAGAAAAAGTGGCGTCCACACCTAGATCTTTAGGATACAGGAATAAATTTCTTAGTTTTTTCTCAACTGATTAAACTTCCTTCATCCTCCTAGCGTGTGTGATAATTCTTTTATTTGCACGTGTAGCCTTCTTAGTATTGGACTTCCGTTTTCCTACCAAGACAATTTTTTAGCCTTTCCCTGTACAAAAAAAGAATATAATGCTACATGAATTGTTTGCATGTGACATACAGAAACAGTAACAATCCTCTCTTAGTTCTTATTTATCACTTCAATAAATATAGCATCAACATATTGATTGAAAATAGTCAGCTCCACAACAATAAAAAGTACTGAAAACGGGTGTAATTTAAAGTCACTAAAATCAAAAACTACTACTGAATAACCCAGCTACTGCATGATTACAAAAATACTAGACTATTACTACTGAATGTTAAATTACCGCAAGGATAATAATACCTTCTCTCCTATGAGTGTCGCAGCTTCCTTAATATCGTACTCCTTATGGAGAGATACTTGCGTAGAATCTTCATTGAGTTCACGGAGAATGTTGCCAACTTCGTTCCAATCTTCGTAATTGAAATATCCATCAAAAACACCGGAACGTTGTGCACACGTATCTGACTCCTATTGTACATATGTATCCGCTGGTGCAGGTGCTGCCTCCTGTTGCTCAAATGAAGACTGTCCTGCTGATAATTGAGGCGAATCTTCGACAATAATCTAGAAACAAAAAAATAAATTATAAAACATTGATAACTACTACTATAATGTTCAATAATAATCTGAATAAAAAATGGAGTATATCTAGTTGTAAGAGATCAAATTCACAAGTTTATGAACTGACCTCTAGACCATCATCACCACCGTCTATGTGTGCTGGGGACACCTCCCGTGGAGTCTGAGATTTCCATTTTATATTGGGAGAACTAGTACCAAGCGGTCTCTGTACAAAAGAAAAAAAATCACAACATGATATAGTATGAAAGACAATAAAAGTCCAGGACATGACTACTGAATGCATAAACTACTAACCTCAGCACGACGTTTGCGGCGAGCATCGCGTGGTGATTCTGTATTCAGTGAAGAAGCTATTAGATCACTAAAGATAGACTTGATCTCAGATACAATGTTTTGCTGTGCCTTGTCGATCTCTTTATGTGCTTCATTCATTTTAATTATAGAAGCATCTACGTCCTTGTCATGCAAATCCAAAGCAGCTAAAAATTCTCTTTTCTACCGTCCATCGGATAGAGAATCACCTTGACCACGTAGAAAAGGTTGAAGATGAAGAAAACCATGTGGACTATACCGATGCTCATTTGTTTTGCTCATGGACTGTCCTTTTGTCTTGGATCTCTTTGTATTAGCATTAGCGGGAGGGGGACTCCTATGTTTAGCATGAGGTTTAGGTCCCTTGTCTTTAGCAACAGGATGGACCCTCTTATCTTTAGCAGCAAGGGGATCTTCACAACACCAACTGCCTTTCCATAAAGAAACCCAGCTAAAGAGGCCCCAGATTTGCATAACAACTGCCATTTCTCTCTCTCAACTGCCATGAAAACAACAAAAAAGATAAACATAAGTTGCGCCATACACAAATCAAGTGAATATATATTCACAATAAAAAATGATATTGAATGCATATATAATGATGAACAATTTTACTAGCCACTGAATCTATTTTTGCTGAACATTTCAGCATATGATAAAAACACATATGTATTGCATTGCTATTGTTTTGCTGAATAAAAAAAAGGTACACTACTATAAGCAACTTCCTTTATGTAAAATGGAAGCCTACCGTAGTTTGCCATATGACATATATCCGTCATGTGAGTCACAGTCAGCTGATGCAATTTTTTCAATAATTGCGCTAGTGAAAAATCTTGCTCTTGGAATGGATACCAAATCAGCAATCATATCTTCGCACTCCAAATTGTCTAGATAGTATATCTATTAGAAAAATGTATAGAGTTTAAAAACAACAGATAGAATGATACAGTAAAAACAGAAATCGTAAACAATGAAATATTCTACTGCACTGCACATGTCAGCAATATAAAAACCATTGAACAAAAATTGTCCGATAACAACTGAACAAAACATACCAGTCACAAAAATGACTTGTCAATTTGCAACATGCATCAGTAAAAAATAATAAGGCATGCAATAAACAAAAATGTTACATAGATCATTTAAATATACCATTATAAATGCAATGCATCCTTAGACAAGTGGAGTTGCTTTATCTCTATTTTTCTTCCATCTGTCCACTTTGTCACGTATGTCATCCACGATTGCTTGGCACCAATCAAATTCTCCTAGACACATGATTTATTTGCAGTACAAAAAAATCTGACCCATTGATATTAAGGACACTTGTTGGAAAACATCAAAGCATTGAAAACTGACATCATGAAGCACTGGATCGTCCAAACATCGTTCGATCCAGATGATGCAAATGACTCTATAACCCATCTCGGGACATCATTTTTTTGTAACCCCTCAAAACTTTTCATGTTGCCATGCACCTTGGACCTATTGCTAAATAACTTTTTCATTCCCTTCTGTACACAAATACTTCTCAGCTCACTAAGTCCTTTTTTTTCTCAGCAAGGGTATATGAAGGAACCTTGACACCACTGATAGGGATCCCCAGTACAGCATGAACAACAGCAGAATTAATGGGTAAAACCTTGCTACCAACCACGATGCTCAAAGGCTCTTCGCGTATATGGTTCATCAAAAATAATGCGAGAGCCCTATCGTCAATCCCATCCAACTTAAAATCAAGAATATGGCCAAAACCAATGTTCCTGACTCTCTCTTCTAAATCGTGGTGCAGACTATGACGCAAACCGACGACTAAAGAAGGTGCGCACCTTGTCGTTAGATAATTCAATTTCTTCCCCTATGCCTAAAAAAATAAGTATTGAACAACAAAACTACTATATACATAAGCATGTCGTGCAAACATCTACTTAAAAAAAGTAGTATTTAAAAATACTAACTATAAATATACTGAGAATACATCAATAAAAAATACTGAGACCTATTGAATTTGAAAGCTGAACTCATATAAAATACTAAATATGAATATACTGATAAGACATCAATAAAAATACTGAGAAGTACCAAAGATGAAATTGATGATATCATATACTAGAAAACACTGACCAAAAAAACATATTTAGTATTTTATATGAGGTCAGCTTTTATGTTCAATAGGTCTCAGTATTTTTTATGGTTGTATTATCAGTATGTATATGGTTAGTATTTTTCAATACTACTTTTTTTAAGTAGATGTTTGCACAACATGCTTATGTATCCATCAATTTTGTTGTTAAGTACTTATTTTTTTATGCATAGGGGAAGAAAATGAATTATCTGACGACAAGGTGCGCACCTTCGTTGGTCGTTGGTTTGCGTCATAGTATGCACCACGAGTTAGAAGAGAGTGTGAGGAACATTGTGTTTGGACATATTCTTGATTTTAAGTTAGATGGGATCGATGATAGGGCTCTCGCATTATTTTTGATGAACCATATACGTGATGAGCCTTTGAGCATCATGGTGGGTAGCAAGGTTTTACCCATTAATTCTGCTGTTGTTCATGTTGTATTGGGGATCCTTATAGGTGGTGTCAAGGTTCCTTCATATTCCCTTGCTGACAAAAAAAGGACTTAGTGAACTGAGAAGTATTTGTGTACAGAAGGGAATGAAAAAGTTATTTAGCAATAGGTCTAAGGTGCATGGCAACATGAAAAGTTTTGAGGGGTTACAGAAAAATGATGTCCCGAGATGGGTTATAGAGTCATTTGCATCATCTGGATCAAACGATGTTTGGACACTTCAGTGCTTCATGATGGCAGTTTTCAATGCTTTGATGTTTCCAACAAGTGTCCTTAATATCAATGGGTCAAATTTTCTGTACTACGAAAAAATCATGCGTTTGGGAGAATTTGTTTGGTGTCAAGCTGTCGTGGACGACATACGTGACAAAGTGGACAGGTGGAGGAAAAACAGAGATAAAGCAACTCCACTTGTACAAGGATGCATTGCATTTATAATGGTATGTTTAAATGATCTATGTAGCATTTTTGTTCACTGCATGCCTTATTATTTTTATTACCGACGCATGTTGCAAATTGACAAGTCATTTTTTTGTGACTGGTATGTTTTGTTTAGCTGTTATCGGGCAGTTTTGTGTTCAGTAGTTTTTATATTGCTGACATGTGCAGTGCAGTAGGGGTTTTTCATTGTTTACGATTTCTATTTTTACTGTATCATTATAGCTGTTTGTTTTAAACTCTATACATTTTTCTAACAGATATACTATCTAGACAATTTGGAGTGCGAAGATATGATTGCTGATTTTGTATCAATTCCAAGAGCAAGATCCTTTACCAGCACAATTATTGAAAAAATTGCATCAGCCGACCGTGAATCACATGACAGATATCTATCATATGGTAAACTACCGGTAGGTTTGCATTTTACATAAAGGAAGTTCGCGTATAGTAGTGTACCTTTTTTTATTTCAGCAAAACAATAGCAATGCAATACATATGTGTTTTGTATCATATATGCGGAAATGTGCAGCAAAAATAGATGCAGTGGCTAGTAAAAGTTTTCATCATTATATATGCATTCAATATCAGTTTTATTGTAAACATATATCCACTTGATTTGTGTATGGTGCAGTTTACGTTTATTTTTTGTTTGTTGTTTTCATTGCAGTTAAGAGAGAGAAATGGCAGTTGTTATGCAAACATAGGCGGAGATGGGCCAGGAGGGCAGGGGCATGTGTTAGAATCTGGGCCTCTTCAGCTGGGTTTCTTTATGGGAAGGCAGCTGGTGTTGTGAAGATCCCCCTGCTGCTAAAGATAAGAGGGACCATCCTGTTGCTAAAGACAAAGGACTTAAACCTCATGCTAAACATAGGAATCCCTCCTGCTGCTAATGCTAATACAAAGAGATCCAAGACTAAAGGACAGTCCGCGAGCAAAACGATTGAGCATCGACATATTCCACATGGTTTTCTTCATCTTCAACCTTTGCTACGTGGTCTAGGTGATTATCTATCCGATGGACAGCAGAAAAGAGAATTTTTAGCTGCTTTGGACTTGCATGACAAGGACGTAGATGCTGCTATAATTAAAATGAATGAAGCACATAAGGATATCGAGGAGGCACAACAAAAGATTGTATCTAAGATCAAGTCTATATTTGGTGATCTAGTAGGTTCTTCGCTGAATACAGAATCACCTTGAGATGCTCGCCGCAAACACCGTGCTGAGGTCAGTAGTTTTGCATTCAGTAGTCATGTCCTGGACTTTTATTTGTCTTTTCATACTATATCATGTGGTGATTTTTGTATTTTGTACAGAGACCGCTTGGTTCTAGTCCTCCCAATGTAAAACGGAAATCTCAGACTCCACGGGAGGTGTCCCCAGCACACACAGACAGTGGTGATGATGGTCCAGAGGTGAGTTAATAAACTTCTGTTCAGATCACTATTGAACAATATAGTAGTAGTCATCTCAGTTTTATAATTTATTGTTTTGTTTCCAGATTGTTGTTGAATGCTCGCCGCAATTATCAGCAGGACAATCTTCATCTGAGCAACAGGAGGCGGTACATGCACCAACAGATACACATGTACAACATGACGTAGAACAGATAGTGACAGTTGAAAGTGTACAAGAGGAGGTAACACATGCAACATCACATAACAAAGTCAGGAGTGGATGCAAGAGCTCAACAGGAGACATTACCTCAAACAACAACTACGCTAGTGCAACATGAGCCAACACAACCAGTAGCAACCACTTTTGTACATGATGAGGTAGAACTGCTAGCAGCAGATACAACAGATGAAGTTATACGAGAGTCAGATACGTGTGCACAATGTTCCGGTGTTTTTGATGGTGATTTCAATTACGAAGATTGGAACGAGGTTGGCAATATTCTACTTGAACTCAATGAAGATCCTACACAGGTATCTCTCCGTAAGGAGTATGATATCAAGGAAGCTGCTGCACTCACTAGAGAGAAGGTATTATTATCCTTGTGGTAATTTAACTTTTAGTAGTAATTGTCTAGTATTTTTCTGTAATCATGCAGTAGATGGGTTATTCAGTAGTAGGTTTTGATTTTAGTGACTTTAAATTACACATGTTTTCAGTACTTTTTAATGTTGTGGAGCTAACTATTTTCAATCAATATGTTTGACGCCATATTTATTGAAGTGATAAGTAAGAGCTAAGAGAGGATGTTACTATTTTTGTATGTTACATTCAGACAATTCATGTAATATTATATTATGTTTTTTTTGAACAAGAAAAGGCTAAAAAAATTATCTTGGTAGGAAAACTGAAGTCCAATACTAAGAAGGCTACACGTGCAAATAAAAGAAAGATCACACACGCTAGGAGGATGAAGGAAGTTAAATCAGTTGAGAAAAAACTAAGAAATCTATTTCTGTATCCTAAAGACCTAGGTGTGGACGCCACTTTTGTTTCATCTCGTTTGGATGTACAAGTGAAAATTCCATCGCCATTCAAGCCCCCTTATGGATCGCGACAACCTCCGAATACTACTCTGGTGGTTGCACTGAAGACACTGATTTTCACCAACGACTCTTTTGAAATGTGAGATCTTAGTGAACTTTTTGTTTCATTACTTTATTGTCCTTATTGTGTAGTTGTTAGTGGTACATTACCTTAGTAGGTTCGGCTTTCACATTCAGTAGTTACAGTTTTCTGTTGATGTGTTCTCAGTATACTCATATTCAATATTTTTGTTGCACCAGTTGCAGTAGTTCATACTCAGTATTTAGATTTAGTTTTTTACTCTTGTATTCGATGGTTTTTTCTTATTATTTTTTAATATAACTATGTCACATAGATAGTTGGTAATTTGTTTAATCCAGGAGGACACTAATTAAATATCATGAAAACCTTCCGTTGGGCACTTTCTCGAGTTTATTGATAGTCTCTTCGAAGAAGGACTTGATCAACTCATTTCGAGAGGGGAAGGAGTGCGAGTCCTGTTTCATTGATCTATTAGGCAAATGCATTATTGATGATGATAAAGAGATCAGGAGACGATGTTTAGGATATAGGGTTATATTGCCAACATTCATATCGGTAAGTATGTTTCATTTATTTTTTCAGCACCAGCGCAATTTATGTGTTTGACTTATTTTTTGATCTAGATTTTTTTTGCAGCAAATCATCCTATTCGAGAATTACACATCAGAGTCACAATACGATGAAAACACCGTACCCTCATTGCTGGACGAACGCATGAAGGCGGATGATTTGCTGAATGCATCCCTTGTCAGTATTTATATAACACTTTTTCAGTAGTTTGCATAGTAATTAGTTTTATTATATTTGTTTAGTTGTTCTTTATATTATTTAGTAAGTTATTCAGTAGTACTCATCTAGTAGGTGTTATAATGACATTTACAGGTATTTTTACCGGTGCACAGTCGTGGTCATTGGATAGTTTATTGCGTCAATTTGATCCATCATCAAATTGACATTTTAGATTCATAACCATGGTCATCGGAAGTAGACAGAAACAATTATCATGCACCTGTATGCGTACGTGTCCGGGATCGGTTGAACAATGCTTTCCAACAATTTACTAATGGCATGTTCCCAGATTTCAGCAGTTGGGGTCTCCCATACACAGATGTACCCAAGCAATTGCTCGTAAACGATTGCGGTTTTTTTGTTATGCTGTTTCTGGAACACTATGATGGCAAGCATCGCAAGTTTGATGTGCCGATAATTTCGGTTAGTCTTCTTTTTACTGTTTTGTTAATCTGCAATTTTACCATACACATTTTTATTTTTTTCTTTTGAAACATACTGAGATTTGTGTTTTTACCTTCTGTGTAGGAGAGGGCCACACAATACAGGGCTGAGTTGATGTATTACATGTTTTTCCACAAGATGAATGAAGCGAGGGGGCATCTCTTGAATTGTTTGAACTTCTTGCACCAGGTAAAATAGGACACAATGTAATTGAAGGTACATAATAAAATAAGACTTTTTTTGCTTTGTGCACTTGTTTCGTACAGAAGGAATATAAGGATCCTTTTGTTTCGGAAATACATGAATAGCTGCTTTATCGGCCCTATGTTATGTGAATCTTTATATGGTTGTTCATCTTTTTTTCATTTTTCACACATGATATATACATGTGTATTGCGGTTGGCTAGTAGGAAATATTTTTTACTAAGGCTAGCTGTCACATAGTACATTTTTTTAGGTTAATGTAATATGTTCTTTCATTTTTGTCTTGTATGTTTTCTGTTCAGATAATTATTAAAGTTTCAAGCATTTCAGTATGTTTTTGGTGTCTGTTGGCATCTTATTTTTTATTTTTAACATATTGAGATGGTTTTTTGTGTAAAGGTACACAACAAATCATCGGCTCGTCTGATGCCATGAAAGATGGAGTTGCTTCTTGTGATGTTGAGAAAGACGACGGTGCTTCACGTGATGATCAGGAAGATGTTGCTAGAACCAATTTGGAGTAGACCACAGATGTGTCGTACTGATTTTTAGGTGTATGGGCTGTAATGACTTTTTTTATGTGCAAACTGATGTATTCGTATGTTCCCAGCAGAAACCGGGATGTTATGTTCGCTATGTAAGATGTGTTACCTTTTCGAATTTGTTCCAGTGTGATGATGAATATCGAGTATAAGCAACTATATGTGTTGTTATATCAGTACGTATATGCTAAGCAGTAATATGTTTAGTACTGTCTGTATATTCATACAGTATCATAATTCTAAAGATCAGTTTGTAATAGGGTTGTCCAGTAGCTCATTAGTAGATATTCAGTAGAATTCACTAGTAGGTTGAATAGATGCAGTATTTAGTACAATAATAGATATGGAGTGATGATTAGGAGGTTGGTCATGTGACCAATTTGAAGTAGATCACAGTCATGTAGCACTGATGTTTTAGGTGTATGGAGAAAATGTTTTTTTGCGCAAATTGATGTAGTTTGTACGTTCGTAACAGTTGTGTATTTTTCATGTTCAGTAGTTTAAGTATTTTTATTGAGGTTTTCTTAGTATATTTATACTTTTCATT
Source organism: Zizania palustris (assembly GCA_019279435.1). NCBI lineage: Eukaryota > Viridiplantae > Streptophyta > Magnoliopsida > Poales > Poaceae > Zizania > Zizania palustris. Next base: position 50,791,202 of record JAAALK010000079.1, on the reverse strand, counting down.
TCCCAGCGCTTGTTTTTTTATCTAACATATGTCGCTCAATATGTGTTTTTAGTCAGTAGCATTTTACTCGGTGCTTGTTTTCTATGCATGGGGAAAGATATTGGAAAGATGACATAAAGAATAAAAAATTACCACTTCGGAAATACGCAAACGTGAAAAAGGTATATTCTGTCTGAGGCCATCTTTCATTTTCAGTAGTTTTCAATTTTCTTTTATGTCTGTTAAGTATATTTATATTCAGTATTTTTCTGAGTTCATTTTTCATGTTCAGTATTTTTTAGTGTTTTTATTGATTTACTTCTTAGTGTATTGCTGCTCAATATTTGTTTTTTATGAAGAGGGAATGATTTGAATATTTAAACGACAAAGATTACAAAATCACCAGCCCAGAAACATGTATTTATGGAATAGGTATATTTTGTCTTGGTTTCGGGTTCATATTCAATAGTTCCATAATGTTTATTGATGTATTCTCAGTATATTCATATTCAGTATTTTTATGTGAGTTCACCTTTAATGTTCAATAGTTCTCAGTATTTTTATTAATATATTATTAGTACATTCATACTCAGTATTTATCTACACTACTCCTTTATTAATCAGTAGATGTTGAACAACATGCTTTATGTTTTCAGTAGTTTATTGCTCAGTACTTTTTTATGCATTAATTTTTTTATTTATCGGTAGATGTTGAATAACATGCGTATGTTTTTAGTAGTTTTGTTGATCAGAATTCGTTTTTATGCATATGGGAATGAAATCAATATCGTGATGACAAAGAATACAGAATCACCAGCTCAGAAAAACATAAATGTGGAAAAGGTATATCTTATTAGGGTTTAGCTTTCATTCTCAGTAGTTTCATTATACTTATTGATGTAGTATCAGTATATCAATAATCAGTATTTTTATGACTTCAGCTTTTATGTTTAATTGTTTTCAGTATTTTTATTGATGTTTTCTCAATATATTCATAATAAGTACTTTTCAGTACGTCTTTTTTATCTCAGTAAATATTGAACAACATGATTTTGCTTCAGTAGCTTGTGGTTCAGTACTTTATTTTCATGTATGAGGAAATGAAACGAATATCCTGATAACAAAGAATACAAAATCAATAGCTTGGAAATACGCAAATGTGGAAAAGGTTGTGTTTAGCTTTCATATTTAGTAGTTTTCAGTATTTTTTGTTTCTATTTATATTAAGTATTTTGTTACACCAGTGCAGTAGTTCATTCTCAGTATTTAGATTCAGTATTTTTGTTGCACAACATGCTCTTTTATTTCAGTAGTTTGTTGATGACGACAAATAATAAAAATTCACCAGTCCATAAACACACAAATATGGTATATTATGTCTGAGTTCATATTTATTGTTTTTATACTATTATACATGGGAAAGAAATTTGATATACTGACGATAAAGAATACAATCACCAGCTCGAAATACGGAAACGTAGAAAAGGTATATTCTGATTGAGGTCAGCCATTTTATGTCCAATAATTTTTAGTATTTTATTGGTGTCTTTTCACGACTTGTCCAGTAGTTAATAGTATCTAGTCAGTAGAATTCAGCAGCAGGCGGAATAGATACAACATTCAGTACAATGATGTGATATATTTTCCCGGTAATAGAATTATTAGATGCAATATTTAGTAGCAAGAATTGTTAAGGATTACTAGGTTTTACTGGTAGCATAATTCTTCATTAGATTTGATTTTTATTACAGCTAGGTAAGTTGTATTGTTAACTATAACAAAGTAAAAAAAATCAACAATCTGTATATATCAGTCATCATCTCCAGATATAAAGTCATCGGCATCTTCATCACTTAACGAGCACTCATCGGTCATATCACCTACAGCTTGACTGCCTCGCGGTGTGGTTTTTGTGACCCGACTGCTGCTTTTTGATCTGCAAAAGAATTAAGGCTGTCAGTATGTGCTTCTATATAGACTTGGTGTATACTATAAGAACTTAGTAGTTTATAGAATTTTACAGTTCAGTCGTATGTTGTGCATTTGATATGGTGTCATCACCCATTATTGCTTGTACCCCTTTTTCTCCACTGCCTTATGGTCTACCACGTGGTCTTTTTGGACGTTCTACTCGCTCTTTCCCACATGTTCGTGAGTTGTGTCGTTCTCTCTTTCCACATGTACTACATCTTTTAAATATTTTTTTCTTTTCATACCTCGTATGAGGATCTGGAACATACACCATACAATTCCTTCTCTTATGAGAACCTTTTGTTGTTGACAAAGGTGGAGCTGAAGCAGAAATGTCAATATGTTCTTCTATATTATTTTGGGATGCAACATTCGCATCAGCCATTGGACTCATGTCGTGTGGTATCGCATCTACCATGGCACGCGCATCTTTGATCAGAGATATTGTTGTGTCCATAGCCTAATTCAGGTAAATTCAAGTCGAAAAGTTGTTAATTCAATAGATCTTTCGCATCAGTAGTAAAATGGGGTAACATATTAATGCATTTTTTAACAGCAATAAAATAGCCAATCATCACTTTGAAACTGATCCAGTAAAACTGTATACAAGTATGAAATAGAAAATTTTATTGTACCTACGCAGACATGATTGCCAAATTTGCCAGTGCAAAAGATCCTTTAGTATGACTGACGACCTATAGGCTTTTTTTTCACCATCCGGTCCAACAAATTGGTTGTCATGTCTGTCAAAGCAAATGCTCACTTTCGGGTTTCTCGAATAGCGCTTTAGTATATATTTTGATGGTATGTGCTCAACAAAAAGATGGGTCAATGCACAAATCACATGTGGACAGAAGATACCTGCACACAATAAATGTTGTGACTATTCCATTTTATCATACTTTAACGCATATAATTGGAATATGACAACAATTTATTGTTTGTAGCAGCGTTATCAATGGAAGGGTATGGCGCGAGGCGTACCTATGTTCTCCCAACACATGCACTCACAGTTGAAAATAGAGTTTTCAGGGTTCTCTATGTCAGCGGTAGCTTTCACCCAGTATTCATGTTGAACCCATGGAAAGTCAGTTGTTTTGTTTCTATGCTCAATGAAAAAATACCCACCTTTGTTTTGGTCGGCTCGCAAATGGAAAGAGGTACTGGTGCGCCTTTTTTGCCTAAATTTTTTATAGACATTTCTTGAGTATACCCTTCTCAGTTGTTCCTCATAGCCATAATGTGTATTCAACACATTGGGTGCCTACAAACACCAACTACCTAAGTATTATCACACAATGCCATGATTTTTTTTACATATTGATTTAGTAATTTATAAGATATCAACAATAGTTCTTGTAGTAGCAACAATCAATAGTATAATTTCTATACAAAATTTATTAAGACTACGATTTCAGCATGGACTTATTCAGTAGAATTCAAGAGTTCATCAGTAATACAATTCCATCAGGGACTTATTCAGTAGAATTCAAGAGTTCATTGGTATAATTTTTAGTCACAATCTTGCAAAAGTATTTCAATTGCAAAAAATACTTTCTCATAGCAATAGAACTTTAAATGTAATAGTAGTATTTTTTAATTCTGTAGTTTGCAAGATTACAGCAGTAGTTTTTTTAGTATCAGGACTCAATAAAACTATCTTCTTCAGTAACAACATTTAATGATATTTTTAATTCCATCGTGTAGTAGAAACTCGGACACTAGTTTTTTCCAACCTGAGAGTTGAAGGCCTCCTGCGCCTCATTCTCCTTTGTGTGCTCCAATATCTCAAGGAATTTCTTCGCAAATTCATGTATTGGTGTAGAATTGTCTACGTACCCGCTTTTAACAGTTGAGTTAACGCTTTCACTCCTTTGTGTTGAGGTCACTGGGCCACAGTATATTTCTTTGAAATATGTTGCAACCCACATATGTCTACCTTCATAAAGGTTTTAAATGTTATTGATTCTTGCAGAGAGAAATCCTCAACCATAGTGCACCATGCATTCTCAAACTCATGTGGAGTGAGCGGGTGGTTGATAACAGATGTGAGCCTTTCACACAACCCTGGGTGTTGCTTATATAGCTTGTTTAATGCGTCTTCGTGCTTCCTGATCATATGCCATCTACAGTTCCTATGGCATGTTTGTTTAAACACTGCATGTATTGCTTTGGCCATCGCATTGTCCTGATCTGCAACATTTTTTCGATGCATTTTGGTAACAATGTGAACATACATACATCAGATATTTTTATTTGGTAGCATATATATGTATAGTACAAATGATGCAGTAGCTTATAAGAGCCCATTAGTAGTATAATATGCAGTATAAAATGATTCAGTAAATTATAAAAGTTTATTTAGTTTTAGTCGAAGTAATACCTATAAAAATTATTATGTGGTCTTTACCAACCATGCATTCACGGAATGTGCTGAATAACCATTCAAATGTATCCGCACGCTCATCTCTCAATAGTGCTTGTCGAAAAACTATGTTTTGGAGCTGGTTATTGAAACCAACAAACATTGCAAGAGGCATGCTGTACTGGTTGGTTATGTAGGTTGTATCAAATGTAACGACATCTCCATAATCTGCAAATACATGTGTTTCAGAACAGAACATTTTTATGGTTTTTGTTGAAAACCCCAGTTTTAGTTTAATATGCATCAATTTTTAAAAACATAGTATTTGAGTAAAGGAGCATTACCTACAAAGTCCCCTTGTTGGCTGGCATGGCTACAGAACACATTTCGTACGACGTTCTTATCATCTAAGTGGAACTCAAAGAAGAATTGATGATTATTTTTTTTGCATTCTTTGAAAAAAGACTGGAGCTTCGGAATATCATCTGTTTGATCCTTACGAACCAGGGCAGCTCTTCTGTAAAGCATATACGCAAAAAAATACGTCAATTGTGACAGCACCAGTAAAGCACTACACAACAATCTATTTGTTCAGTATAAAATAAGCAGACAATATTTTTTTTGATGTTTTTGTTTCTGTTTTTACCTGTTTTGGACATCTCTTTCAGTCAAACACAGATTGTCTATTCCTCCAACAACAGTTTTAAGGATGCTCATCACCGTAGAATGTCTCGCTTTGATCTTGAGAGCGATGTCAACTATGTGCATCAACCCAGGATCATGGGTTTTATGGGCTTGCATTCTTCTCGTCATACGAGGTGAGCGGGTTAACAGATGATTGTGTTCAAGTACTATTTTGCTAAAGAATATGTGGCCATCTTCTTTTGTACGTCTCGCATGCACCATTGCTTTGTACCCTATTCTTTTGCTTGTTTTTTCCCCGTACACGGTCCACGACATTGATTGCTTTGTGTTTTCCTTCAAATGAGCAAGTATAGTCTTGGCCAAGAACTCGTTTTTTGTTCTTTCTGACAGAGAATCCAACAAGGTGAGCGTAGTTAACGTAGAATCGAAATGCGTGTTCCATATCACCAAATTCTAAATCAAATGTTGGTACAAATTTTGGGTCAACCGTATCATCCTGTTCAAAAATGTAAACATTAAAATTGTAATATTTTCCACGCAAAACAATTGTTACTATTTTTATACAGATTCAGATCACACAATCAATGATACTCACATGAGTGACAGACACATCTACATCCGGTGTTGTTATTTGTTCAGAAGATAGACTCTGTGGACGCGGTTTCATAAGTTTATGCCTTTCACTGATATCACACCAAGGCGGACTAACCGTGATGGGTTCGACATCAACAACATCGGGGGGTGTTGCTGAAACATCCACACTCATTATTTCCATCATTGATAGATCCTTTTTTTCATATATTTCAACTCTGTAGAACATTCATAACAATTATCGATATATTATGGGTAGTTCATCAGTAGCTTAGCAGATATAGTACTAAGTAAAAAATAGCATTTGAGTAGTTCTTTTTTTATTAGTAGAAGATTTTTTCAAAGCAGAAAAATTGATTCAATGGATTTTGCAAGAGTTCTTCAGTAGTTTCAGCAGCTACAATACTAAGTAAAACAATATCAATTTAGTAATTTTTTTCTCAGTACTAGATTTTCTCTGACAGAAAAAAATGATTCAGTGGAACTTGTAAGAGTTCATCAGTAGTTTTAGCAGCGGCAGCACTCAATATAATAATATCAACTGAGTAAGTTTTTTCTCAGTAGTAAATGTTTTACAGTACAAAAACAGATTCAATGCATTTGCAAGAGTTCATTAGTAGTGTAAGCAGCGGAAGCACTCAGTATAAGAATAGCAATTGTGTACACTTTTTTTTCAATAGAAGAATTGTTTATTAGTATTTTTTAGCATATACATCACTTAGTCAGCAATAGCAATGCATCAACATCTAGTAATTATACAACGACAATATTTTTTTACTGAACAACCAGTTACCTCGTAGGTGGCAGGAGTTTGCAGTGGCGCTATGCAGATTGAGGTGGAAGCGGCAGGATTCTAGTGATCCGAGGAGAGATTTCGTATTAGGAGGATTTCGGCAATCAGTAGCCAACGATGATTCTGGAGCATGTTATAGCAGGGCGATCGGTGGTTGGGAGTCGATGTAGTGGCGCGCGGCGATCGGGGTGGTCGGGGGAGTCGCGGTGGTGGGGTCTGCGCGGCGATCGGCGTGTGGTGGTGCCGCGCGCCGATCACGAGGGTGAGGGTTGGGTGGGTGGCGGAGGTCGCGCGCCGATCGTCGGATGGTGGCGGCGCGTGAGCGTGGCGAAGGTCGCGTGGGGATCGGGAGAGGGGGTGGGGTTTTTGGTGGAGGCGGCTCGCGGGCGTGGCGGAGGTCTCCCGGCGATCGGTGGATGGTGGTGGCGCGCGCCGATCGTTGTGGAGTGGCGGCGCGCGAGCGTGGCGGAGGTCGCGTGGGGGGATTGGGCGATGGGGCCGGAGTTTTCGGTAGAGGCAGTACGTGGGCGCGCGACGGAGGTCACGCGGCTTCTCCGACAGGATCGCGGGAGTGCCGGGGGGAGTGCCTGGGTCGTCTGCGTGGAGACAGACCCGGATGGCTCGGTCGGTCAGAGCCGGGTGTATAATAGCTATTATACACCCTAGGTGTATAATAGCGTCACCGTTATAATAGCTATTATACACCCGGCTGACCGACCGAGCCATCTGGGCGCATTCCGACCGTTCGACTGTTCCAGCGACGCAAACCCGACCGAGGCGCATTAACTGGCGCCTCAAGCGGCGCAAACCGACCGAGCAGCAACTGGCACAAGTCCATCGTCAAACCCGAGGCCGCACCGCGACAAACTGCGCTTTTTCCCCTCTTCCGCGGTTGAGTCGACGACATCCCCACACAAAGCCAGTGCCCCTCTTCCCGACAACCGCCGCCTGGGTCACTCGGGAGCGCGTCGGCGACGAAGGCCAAGGCGACGGCTACAACCGCGACGGCGATGGCCTCAGCGACGACGAAGAGAGGTGCAGGCGACATTTTGAGGAAGACGATTGTTTGAACCACCACGCGCGCGTCTGCGACGACGATGACCTACGGTTGCGACGACGACGACGACTAGACGCGTGGACGAAGTCTGATAATAATCGATCTCCCTTCAATGGTTTGCCACTGGTGAGTTGGATGTTCTACATTTTTGTGTTAGCAGTTGCCATACCTAGGTTTTATTTTGCTTCTATATGATATATATTATGTGTGATGTTGTGTGAAGGTGTTGATAAGCGGTTTGATGTTGATTTGGAGTACATTTCGTGTAGGTGAGTGATTTTTTATCAGGGTTAACCTGTTTTATTGTTTTTTCACTGAAGCAGTAGTGTTTGGCATGGCTTTTGGTGTTATATAGTCATAGTTTCTACTCAGGAGTTGGGTTCAATAACATACTAGTTAGTAGAGTATAGATATAATTACATGTGACGATGACGACATACGGTTGCTATGGTGACATTATCACTGGCGACGACTGGACATGTGAACGTCTTCGTGATAATGGTCTATATTTTGTATTACATGGCTGGCCACTGGTGGGGGGATGCTTTAAATATGTTGGTAATGTTTGTGTTAGTAGCTGCCATATTTTTAGGTTTAATGTTTATTATATATGATACACTTTCTATGTACTATATTTTTGCGAAGGGTTTAATATGTTTTGATGTTGAGTTGTGAAGTACAATTGAGAAAGGAGATGATTTTTATTAGGGTTAATCTTTTTATTTGTTTTAACTTAAAGTATTAGTGTTCGACATGTTTTTGATGTTATATGGTCAGTAGTTTCTATATAGGATTTGAGTTCAGTAACATACTAGTTAGTAGATTATAGATATAATTATATGCGACGGTGATGACATACGGTTGTTATGGTGACAATATAAGTGGCGATGTTTGGACACGTGAATGCCTTCATGGTAATCTTATATGTTGTCTTCCACGGTCTGTCACCGATGAAGGGGGTCTTTAAATATGTTGTTACTGTTCGTGTTAGTGGTTGCCATAATGTAGATTTAATGTTTATTATATATGGTATACAATCGATGCACTATATTTTGTGAAGGGTTTATATGTTTTTGACATTGAGTTTGGGATACAATCGCGAAGGGGATGAGTTTTTATTAGGGTTAATCTTTTTTTACTTGTTTCCACTGAAGCATTATGTTGGTATGTTTTTGATGCTATATGGTCAGTAGTTTATAGATAGGAATGGTTTCTTGCAAAGTGGAATGGAAAACAATTTTTTTAATATGGTTTTTTATGGTATGTTATTGATCAGTGCATTTATTATAGCATGGGACCCAACTAGTGATGTTTTTTGTCAATGTTTTTTTACTATATGATTTGTTACAATCTCATTGGTTTTTTGGTTCTGTTTTTTTTTGTTTTAAAGACTTGATGATTTTTTTACTGTTTGCGAAAGGGTTTGATTTGTTTTTTATGTTGATGTTACAGTACAATCGTGAAAGGGGTTGATTTCTAGTAGGGGGTAATCTTTTTTTGTTGTTTTCTGAAGCATTAGCGGTTGATATGTTTTTGGTTTTTTATGGTCAGTTGTCTTATTAATGTGGTGGGTAACATTGTTAGTCAGTAGTTTTTAGATAAAATTGGTTTCTTTGCAACGTGAAAAATGAAACAATTATTACTATGGTTTTTTTGGTATTCCATCAATCAGTGGGTTTTTTATGTATGGGAACCAATTTTGTATGATGTTTAATTGTTCAGCGTTTTCTAGTATATGATCATCTTTTTACTTGTGCATGATAAGTTCTATTTGACAACATGAGCGATAAAGTAAATCCGAAGATACGGACGGCGGTGAGGAAAGTACCATTTTCGAGATTTAAGACACCTCCGAAAATACAATGTCCTTCTCTGTAACAAGTTAACGATTCGCCTGGAGATGATGATTTCGTTAACACGGTACATCAGGATGTCCAAAACAAGTCTGTTCTATTGGATAAGAATACAAGATCACCCGATGTGGAACAAACAACTGTCGAAAAGGTATTATATGTATGGGCAACTTTCATGTTCAGTAGTTATTAGGTTTATTCACGTCTGCTTAGTATTTCGTGTACCAAGTTTATGTATGAGCCTAGTTTTCATGTGTAGTAGTTATAAGTATCTTACTGATGCCTTAGCATTATATTTCATACCCAGTATCTCTTAAGTACTGATTTTTTCTAAGTAGATTTTTGCATAATATGTTTATGTAGTTTTTGCTCAGTAATTGTTTTGTTATGCATAGAGGAAGAAATTGGATATCTTGAGGTCGAAGAATATAAAATCACCAGGTCGAAAACATGTCAATGTGAAAAAGGTATATTCTGATTGAGTTTAGCTTTTCATCTTTGGTACTTGTCATTATTTTTATCAATGTCTTATTAGTATATTCATATTTAGTATTTATATGAAGTCAGCTTTCATGTTCAATAGACCTCAGTATTTTTTATTATTGTATTTTCAGTATATTTATGGTTAGTATTTTTCAAAGTATTTTTTTAGGTAGATGTTTGCACAACATGATTATGTATCCATTTTTGAAATTTAAGACGCTTGCGAAAACACAATGTCTTTCTATGCAGCAAGTTAACGATTCGACTGGAGATGATTTCGTTGACGCGGTACAACAGGATGGTCAAAACAAATCTGCTATATTGGATAAGAATAGAAGATCACCCGATCAGGAACAAACCACCATGAAAAAGGTATATTATGTATGGGTAGCTTTCATGTTCAGTAGTTATCATGTTTTATTGATGTCTGCTCGGTATTTTGCGTACCAAGTTTATGTATGAGCCCAGTTTTTATGTGTAGTAGTTATAAGTATTTTACTCATGTCTTATCATTATTTTCATACATTGTATCTCTTAAGTTCTAATTTTTTCCAAGTAGATGTATGCACAATATGTTTTATGTAGTCAGTAGTTTTTTTGCTCATTAATTGTTTTGTTATGCATAGGGGAAAAAATTGGAAAGCTTGAAGTCAAAGACTACAAAATCACCAGGTTGAAAACACGTTAATGTGGAAAAGGTATATCCTGGCTGAGTTTAGCTTTTCTGCATTTTCATCTTTGGTTCTTCTCAGTATTTTTATCGATGTCTTATCAGTATATTCATATTTAATATTTTATATGAGGTCAGCTTTTATGTTCAATAGGTCTTAGTATTTTTTATGGTTGTATTATCAGTATATATATGGTTAGTATTTTTCAATACTACTTTTTTAAGTAGATGTTTGCACAACATGCTTATGTATCCAGCAGTTTTGTTGTTAAGTACTTATTTTTTTATGCATAGGGGAAGAAAATGAATTATCTGACGACAAGGTGCGCACCTTCGTTGGTCGTTGGTTTGTCATAGTATGCACCACGAGTTAGAAGAGAGTGTGAGGAACATTGGGTTTGGACATATTCTTAATTTTAAGTTGGATGGGATCGATGATAGGGCTCTCGCATTATTTTTTATGAACCATATACGTGATGAGCCTTTGAGCATCGTGGTGGGTAGCAAGGTTCTACCTATTAATTCTGCTGCTGTTCATGTTGTATTGGGGATCCTTATAGGTGGTGTCAAGGTTCCTTCATATTCCCTGGTTGACAAAAAAAGACTTAGTGAACTGAGAAGTATTTATGTACAGAAGGGAATGAAAATGTTATTTAGCAATAGGTCTAAGGTGCATGGCAACATAAAAAGTTTTGAGGGGTTACAGAAAAATGATGTCCCGAGATGGGTTATAGAGTCGTTTGCATCATCTGGATCAAACGATGTTTGGATGCTTCAGTGCTTCATGATGATAGTTTTCAATGCTTTGATGTTTCCAACAAGTGTCCTTAATATCAATGGGTCAGATTTTCTGTACTGCAAAGAAATCATGCGTCTGGAAGAATTTGATTGGTGTCAAGCTATCGTGGACGACATACGTGACAAAGTGGACAAGTGGAGGAAAAACAGAGATAAAGCAACTTCACTTGTACAAGGATGCATTGTATTTATAATGGTATGTTTAAATGATCTATGTAGCATTTTTGTTCATTGCATGCCTTATTATTTTTATTACCGACGCATGTTGCAAATTGACAAGTTATTTTTTTGTGACTGGTATGTTTTGTTCAGTTGTTATCGGGCAGTTTTGTGTTCAGTAGTTTTTATTTTTCTGACATGTGCATTGCAGTAGGGGTTTTTCATTGTTTACGATTTCTGTTTTTATTGTATCATGTCAGCAATACAAAAACTATTGAACACAAAACTGCCCAATGATACAGTAAAAACAGAAATCGTAAACAAGGAAAAACCCCTACTGAACACAAAACTGAACAATAACAACTGAACAAAACATACAAGTCACAAAAAATGACTTGTCAATTTGCAACATGCGTCGGTAATAAAAATAATAAGGCATGCAATGAACAAAAATGCTACATAGATCATTTAAACATACCATTATAAATACAATGCATCCTTGTACAAGTGGAGTTGCTTTATCTCTGTTTTTCCTCCACCTGTCCACTTTGTCACGTATGTCGTCCACGACAGTTTGACACCAATCAAATTCTCCCAGACACATGATTTCTTTGCAGTACAGAAAATCTCACTCATTGATATTAAGGACACTTGTTGGAAACATCAAAGCATTAAAAACTGCCATAATGAAGCACTAAAGCGTCCAAACATCGTTTGATCCAGATGATGCAAATGACTCTATAACCCATCTCGGTACATCATTTTTTTGTAACCCCTCAAAACTTTTCATGTTGCCATGCACCTTAGACCTATTGCTAAATAACTTTTTCATTCCCTTCTGTACACAAATACTTCTCAGTTCACTAAGTCTTTTTTTTGTCAGCCAAGGAATATGAAGGAACCTTGACACCACCTATAGGGATCCCCAATACAGCATGAACAGCAGCAGAATTAATGGGTAGAACCTTGCTACCCACCACGATGCTCAAAGGCTCATCACGTATATGGTTCATCAAAAATAATGCGAGAGCCCTATCATCGATCCCATCCAACTTAAAATCAAGAATATGTCTAAACCCAATGTTCCTCAAACTCTCTTCTAACTCGTGGTGCATACTATGACGCAAACCAACGACCAACGAAGGTGCGCACCTTGTCGTCAGATAATTCATTTTCTTCCCTATGCATAAAAAAATAAGTACTTAACTAGGGATGGCAGTTCAACCCGATTACCCGTTTACCCGTGGGTAAAAACTCTATTAGGGTCGGGTATGTTCTTAAAATCATACCCGATGGGTAAATGGGTACGGGTATTGACTACCCATACCCGTTTACCCGATTACTCTAAGTATAAAAAAATCCCAAAACCCTAGCTCACTTCTCTCCCCTTCTCTCCTCCCTCCACCTCGCAGTCGTTGGCTCCAGGCTGCCTCTCCCTCTCTCACGGATCTCCAATCCCTCTCCCTCTCTGCCTCTCCCTCTCCACCCAATGCCGGCGTGCGCGCCCCGCACGGCCTAGCGCCACACCCCGCGTCGTTGTGTGCGCGTTGGCCACTTGGCCCGCGTGGCTGTGCCGACTCCACGCCGACCGATCGGCGTGCGCACGTTGGCCCGCACGACTACGTCGCCTATGTTGCCCCCGCGCCGGCATGTGCTCTCTGCTCCGTGCGGCTCCGCGCGACCCGCGCTACCTGGCGCCGCCCCTTGCTTCACCGCCGAGTGGACTGGACCACGCCGCCACACCGAGGGTCGCCCGAAGTCCACCGAGCGCCCTCGCTGCTAGGGCTAGCCTTCGCTGTAGTTTCTCTTTGCGGGTAAACGGGTATACCCGCGGGTATATGGCGCCCGCGGGCGACGAGTATGGGCATGGGTTTTTACCTGTCGGGTAAAGGGGTACGAGTATGGGTATGCACTACCCGTACCCGTCATACCCGATTGTCATCCCTATACTTAACAACAAAACTGCTGGATACATAAGCATGTTGTGCAAACATCTACTTAAAAAAGTAATATTGAATAATACTAACCATATATATACTGAGAATACAACCATAAAAATACTGAGACCTATTGAACATAAAAGCTGACCTCATATAAAATACTAAATATGAATATACTGATAAGACATTGATAAAAATATTGAGAATAACCAAAGATGAAAATGCAAAAAAGCTAAACTCAGTCAGGATATACCTTTTCCACATTGACGTGTTTTCGACCTGGTGATTTTGTAGTCTTTGACTTCAAGCTATCCAATTTTCCCCTATGCATAACAAAACAATTAATGAGCAAAAAACTACTGACTACATAAAATATATTGTGCATACATCTACTTGGAAAAATTAGAATTTAAGAGATACAGAGTATGAAAATAATGATAAGACATCAGTAAAATACTTATAACTACTACACATAAAAACTGGGCTCATACATAAACTTGGTACGCAAAATACTGAGCAGACATCAATAAAACCTGATAACTACTGAACATGAAAGCTGCCCATACATAATATACTTTTTCCACAGTTGTTTGTTCTCGATCGAGTGATCTTCTATTCTTATCCAATATAGCAGATTTGTTTTGACCATCCTGCTGTACCGCGTCAACAAAATCATCTCCAATCGAATTGTTAACTTGCTGCATAGAAAGACATTGTGTTTTCGAAAGCGTCTTAAATTTCGAAAATGGATACATAATCATGTTGTGCAAACATCTACCAAAAAAGTAGTTTGAAAAATACTAACCATAAATATACTGAAAATGCAATAATAAAAAATACCAAGGTCTATTGAACATGAAAGCTGACTTCATATAAAATACTAAATATGAATATACTGATAAGACATTGATAAAAATACTGAGAAGTACCGAAGATGAAAAGCTAAACTCAATCAGAATATACCTTTTCCACATTGACATGTTTTCGACCTGCTGATTTTATATTCTTCGATCTCAAGCTATCCAATTTCTTCCTCTATACATAACAAAACAATTACTAAGCAAAAACTACTGACTACATAAACATATTATGCAAAAATCTACTTGGAAAAATTAGTACTTAAGAGATACTGGGTATGAAATATAATGATAAGGCATCAGTAAGATACTTATAACTACTACACATAAAAACTAGGCTCATACATAAACTTGGTACATGAAATACTAAGCAGACGTGAATAAAACCTAATAACTACTGAACATGAAAGCTGTCCATACATATAATACCTTTTCGACAGTTGTTTGTTCCACATCAGGTGATCTTGTATTCTTATCCAATAGAACAGACTTGTTTTGGACATCCTGATGTATCGTGTTAACGAAATCATCATCTCCAGGCGAATCGTTAACTTATTGCAGAGAAGGACATTGTATTTTCGGAGGTGTCTTAAATCTCGAAAATGGTACTTTCCTCACCGTCGTTCGTATCTTCGGATTTACTTTATCGCTCATGTTGTCAAATATAACTTATCCTGCACAAGTAAAAAGATCATCAATTCTTTAAGACAAAATAACACGTCCTAATACCAATAAAATTATATCATATTATATACTAGAAAACTATCATATTATATACTAGAAAACGCTGACCAATTAAACATCATACAAAATTAATTCCCATACATAAAAAACCCACTGGCGGTTGTAGCCATCGCCTTGGCCTTCGCCGCCGACGCGCTCCCGAGTGACCCAGGCAACGGTTGTCGGGAAGAGGGGCACCGGCTTTGTGTGGGGATGTCACCGACTCAACCGCGGAAGAGGGGAAAAAGCGCAGTTTGTCACGGTGCAGCCTCGGGTTCGACGATGGACTTGCGCCAGTTGCTGCTCGGTCGGTTTGCGCCGCTTGAGGCGCCAGTTAATGTGCTCGGTCGGGTCTGCGTCGCTGGACCAGTCGAATGGTCAGAACACGCCCGGATGGCTCGGTCGGTCAGCCGGGTGTATAATAACTATTATACACCCTAGGCGTATAATAGCTTTTATATATATATATAATATATACACGGAACACTATTCTACACTATGGGTGTAGAATGATATTCTACACCGATCAACCCAACTATACCCACCTCATCCGGTTTTGGAAACCTGGCAAGAACTGATGTGTAGTCTGAAGCAGAAAACATTTGTTTCTTGTAACTCATGGAGTAGTTTAACATTCTGTCAAACGACAGAAGGCAGCAGATGCTCACTATATTCAAAAACTTTGCGTGTCACATTACTAGTGTAAGCTCCACCTCAATCGTCCTGAAGCTTAGCCTCCCCCGCCTTTTCAGCCTCATCCAAAACGAAATTCTTCAGGGACTCCACATTCCTAGGGCCTGCAGTAGTACCAAGAGATTACAAGGATTTCCTAGGAATCATCCACGTTAACAAGAGGAATCTGAGGAAAAAGCAGGTGGCCAAAAGAAAAGGAAGGACAGAAGTCATCTCATGCAATAAAATTGTAGGATATAATCAACTCTGTGGCATGCTCTAACTATAATAAGTAGTCTCATGAACAAAAAATCGTAAACAAGATATGGTAATAAATTCAAGGAGCTGACCAACATGAAGAGCAGGATCAAATGTTGGCAGATACTACAGAGAACCAGGTCATCACAAGCGAATTTGACAAAATCTTCAGAGACATTTTAGAAAACAAACCCTATAATGTTTTTTTAGGGGGTGTCATTTTCTCAAATCCTAATTTAACCGAATTTTTAGCCTTCAGATCAAAGTACTATGACCACAGACGCCTGCAGACAGGTATATCTCCAAATACATGGTCTAAACCTTTCAAGAGAATTAGAGAAAATCTAACAGATAAAAAAATACTTTTTTCAATTTTCTTGGTACACTAGAGATTTGATTATGTCACCTTTCCACACAATAGCAGGACAGGATCATTTACATTATAAACCATGATTACCTTTATATTTTGCAACTTCTTCACCTTCAAAAAACACCTTAAATGTCGGGTACGAATGGATATCCACTTTTGAGCATACTGGTTTACTAACACCACAGTCAACTTTCCCAATCTCTATTTCATCCGCACCTTCCATAACCTTTCCCAGATCCTCCCAAAGAGTTCCAAGGTTCTTGCTGCAAATGATGAACGTCTAACAAATTAACTTAAGCACCAAGAGACAAAATTCACATGTAACTCAATAGTCAATATTCATCAAACTGCTAACAGAAGTCAGATTTACCAGTGTTTACACCATGGAACGCAGAACTGAACAAACCATACTGTGTCCTTCTCCTTTATCTAAACAAGAGAGAAACTGATCACAATCAAACCTGCTTCATCAGAACTGACATAGGAGCGTCACAGCAAGCAACTTAAATTTGCATAGGACCATAAGCATTGAGTAATAGCTCACTATGGCATCTGTTTACTAGTACTAAACATGCAGCCTGCAAAGCAATGGCATCTATTCTCCACAAACTAACAAGACAACTTTTATAATTGTGTCAATTAAAACCCAGATGCTTATGATCTACAGGTTCAATAATCCCATCATAGAGGCAAACTGGCAAAGTGATATTGACGCACCCATCAAGCCTGAGTCGTTAACGAATATGGCATACAGCAGCTTCAGGTCTGAAACAAAACACCAACGCTACAGTAAATAGAGCTTCGGAATCTACAACGAAGTAAGCCCATAGTGCCGGTACAGAATCTCCTAGGTCGATCCCGAGTGCTCTACAGAAAAATAAAACCTCTCTGTCTTTCTCTCTCTCTCTCCAATCGGAAGGAGTGAGACGGAGAGAGATGAGAAGGAAAAGGAGGAGTACCTTGTCGGAGAAGGTATCCTCGGTGAGGGTGATGACCTCGGCGCCGGATCGCCCGGCCATGGACACGAGTACGACGAGCGCCAAAGCCAGCAGGAGAGGCGCGCGGCGGCCGAGAGCCAGATCCACCATGGCTCCAACCTCCAATGGCGGACGGCGGAGGCAACGGGAAAGGGAGCTTGCGGGGGGCGAGTTGGGTCCATCCCACGGTCCCACCGGAAGTCTTTTCGTTCGGCCGGGCCGTTCTGGGGCGTCGCGTGCATTTTGTTAATTCGTTTCGCGTATGGACAAGATCGTGCTTGCCCCCGACGCTGGTCGGCTCGGAAGTTGGAAAAGGATTGCGGTGTGCGTGCGGCACGTCGCCCGCGCCACCGGCCGGCGGCCGGTCGTGGTGTTCGTTCAAGACTTTCTTTGCCATGTCAGTATCTACTATCTAGCCATACAGATAAGTTCAGAAATTTGATCTACCAAGTAAACCTTACATATAAATAATCATTTTAATATATAATTAGTGGATGATTTACTCATTTCATTTACTTATCTAATCAATCTCAACCGTTTGAACACGAGAAAATTGATAATTTGTCATCGTTAAGTTCAGACTTCGATTATTTGTCACCCTAAATTTTGGCTTCGATAAAATATCACATTAAACTTCATTCTACTTGATTTTTTGCCATTCCATCCTATTTTAATTCATTTCTCATTTTTCTCTCCAAAAAAAATCAATCTACGCTATCAAAAAACATTTCATCGCTATACATAAGTGTGGCGTAGTCATTTTCTAATCGAAGGGATAAAATAAAAAGGATAGATTGGTCTTTTCTATAGAATAAAAATGAGAATTGAGTTAAAATCTGATAAAATAGCAAAAAATCAAGTCGGATAAAGTTTAAGGTGGCATTTTATCGAAACCAAAGTTTACGGTGCTAAATAATCGAAGCCAAACTTAACAAATATCCGCAGTCGCCCCGACAATCGCGGCCAAATTCCTCGCCCGACGCGCGATCTCTATAGCCATCTACAGCGCCTCTAGCAATTCCGCCGCACACTGCCCACGTCGATCGCCCAACGCAGCGTCACACTGTCCCTCGCTGCATCCTCTACACCATTTGCCCGTCTTCATCGATCCCCCCCTCTCCTCTAACCCTAGCCACAGCCGCCTCCCTCCGGCGAGAGAGCACGGTCCTCTCCAATTCGCCCTCATCGGCACGTCCCTCTACAGGTCATCGCCACCCTCACCTCCCCTGCACCAGCCCGCCCTTGCCCGGTCACCCCCAGACATCCTCATTTCACTGCCCTCAACTCCCCTTACACTAACCCGCCCCGCCCCTCCCCGGCCACCCCAGCGACTTCCCACCTGCATCTTCGAGTGGGATGATGGACGTCGGGGCCGCCGTCGCAGATGTAGCTGCTCACCATGATGCCCGCGCAGAGCCGGACCATCATCTTCTACAAGTTCACCACCGACGACATCCTCTAGGAGCAGTACCGAGATCCGTGGAATGAGGTGCATGTCGGCAAGTTGCTCGAGTACCTTGACGCCCTCGCCGACACCATCATCGTCAAGTAGAGCTAGGACTTGGGCTGGATTTTTTTGGGCCGACCCAAAGCACGTAGGTCCGGCCCACACAAAGCACGGTCCGGTACGACCCATGGATGGGTCGGGCCAGCACGGCCCGTACAAGGGCCGGACTTAGGCCTGGAGGTTAGGCCCGGTGGGAGGCCCGGGTACGGCCCTTAAAGTGGGTCGTGCCTCGGCCGGCCTAGCCCAGAAAGGCCCACGGGTCAATAATTCATATGCGCCCACAACGCACAAGGAGGAGACATGTTATTAAAAATTTAAAAAGTCTGTAAATTACCATTTGAATATACCTTGCTCTATATCATGTGTAAGACAAATCAAAATTTGAGTCATTCATATATAGGACAAATCAAAATATAAATATATATGCTCGAGAACAAAGAAAGTAGTATTACTGAACTAGTATCATGTGTAAATTATTAATGAAATTCATTTTCCCCTATTTTTGGGTTGTTCTATTATTTTATGTGAACTATAATTTTCATTATTCAAATATAAATTAAATAAATATTTTCATAACCCTAGTAAGAAACCGTCTAACAATGTTACAAAGTTAAGACCGTTTTTAGGTCGACCCGTCCCATCTAGACCCGACGTGCTTTGGGTCGTGTCTAGACTTGGCTAACACTACTTTGGGCCGGTCCAGCCCAACCCTTAAATTTTTTAGGCCGAAACGGCCCGGCCCATTTTAAGTCCTGGCCCGAAGGGCCCGGACCAGGCCGGCCCAGCACGGCCCAACTCTCAGCTCTATCGTCAAGGTACTGCAGTGTCCTGTTTCGCGATCTCTCATGTGTGAATCGTGTCAGCAGTGGCATCCAGGATGGCCCTTAGTTGCGCTCGCTGGATGTGAGCATGTGAGCCAGTCAAGCATTTCACCTTGATGATGTTCATGCATCTCTATTCAGTAACACTTCGCTACTCTAACATCGAATATGCTAAGTATGAATTTGAGAGAAAGAGAATTGGAGCAGGATAAATGTGGCTCCTGTTTATAAATTAAAACTGTTGCAATTTGTCGACTGAACAATAGAACCGACATTTCAGTAAGTAACATTCAGGATTTTTGGAATGTGGTGTTGATTGGTGCTCTTGGAAATTTTCGTTTTTGATATACTTCCATGAAGCCCCTGAATGATTTATGTACTAACTAATAATTTAGATGCAGCTCTTCCCAATTCTTAATGTTGTATTTTGTATAAGTCTGAAATTTAATTAGGTAGTTAACCGTAGTGAATTAAAGATGAACATGTACCGTGTGTAAGGAATTCTTAGAGAGTACGCTCCCAAAGCCCTCCACTCCTGTAGCCCCCGTACCTCCTTGAGGCCTCCTGTAGCTCCCGTGCGGCTCTATCGTCTGAAAGATATGCTCAAAAAAATTCTGTGGATCGGAAGCTTCGATTATTATCTGGTCTCGATACAGAGAGCAAATGTTGCTTTAGAAGTTCCAATATGGTATCGGATGTTCTGATGTGCCAGAAGTTTCGATTTAGAATCAGGGAATTTTGTACTGATCGGAAGTTCTGAGGTGGGCGATAACATATTGAATCTATTGCATGTCGTACTGTATCGGGAGATCTAAAATACCCTTTCAGAAGTTCCGACATGGGCAAACAGATTGGATCTGTTATGGTTTTGAGGGTTTTTAGATGAGCACGACTAGGGAGCCCTCAACCCTATAAAAGGAGAGGAGAACGTCTTGGAACAAGGAATAAACCTAGATTAGATCTAGCCACCAAAGACTCCTCTACTTCCTTATTGATCTCAATCGTTGAGATCAAGGATCATCGTCTCTCACGTGCGGTGCTAGCACGCTGCCGTGGGAGGTTCCCCATCCCTATATGTGTGGACTTCATGGAGGTGTTGCTCCAACAGCGACGCTCATGGACATCTACATGCGAACGACTATGTCATCTTCATCGATCGGATCGGTGAGGGACGACAAGGACGGTGGTGAAGAGGAGCTCGTTGTAAGTAGTTACACAGATGTTAGCTTTCAGACTGATAAAGATGATTCTTGATCACAATCTAACTTTGTGTTCTGCCTCAATGGAGGCGCAGTGAGTTAGAAGAGTTCCAATCAAGAGACGATGATCGATTCTACAACAGAACTTGAGTATATCGTCACTTTAGAAGCTGCGAAGGAGGTCGTTTGGATCAGAAAATTTGTTTCTAAGCTGGGTGTTGTTTCTAGTGCGTCTAGTCTAGTGGACCTCTATTGTGATAATAGTGGTACCATTGCGCAAGCCAAGGAGTCTAGATCACACCAGAAATCCAAGCATATACTTCGACGATATCACTTGATCCGTGAGATCATTGAGAGAGGTGATGTGAAGATTTACAAGGTGCACACGGATTTGAACATGGCGGATCCATTGACGAAGTCTCTTCCACAACCCAAGCATGAGGCGCATATGAGCTTCATGGGTATTAGATACTTACGTGTGAGGATAATTGTTGTCTTGTTCCTTGAATAAATATTGTTTGCATTTAATTAATGAGTACGACTTATTATGTGAAACTATTTGCTTCATGACGATGTTGTTCAAAAGGGTCCCTAATTTTGTCATCATGTGGGACAGTGATGATACATGGATTAGCGCATCAGACTGATTGATGATTGTGTTTCACCAATCATAGATATAGAGATATCAAATCAGTGATGTGGATACATGTCGGTGAAAATGGTGTTGGACAGACCCACTTGAGATACTATTGGGATTGTTATTGTAATGTGCCAATAATTGTCATCTCAAATGGTGTACCTGTAGAGTCCTTGGACCCGAGATCATCATTTGATTCCAAAATGCGTAATGACACACTTAGATGCTTCCTAAGGCTATTCCGTAATAGGGTAGCAATAAGGGTTGTTTTCAGGTGTGTTGTGAAACATGTCTTGGGATGTGAGTGGTCAAGATGGAATTTACCCCTCCTAATAACGGGAGAGTCGTCTCTGGCCCCTCGAGGTATTGGATTGGAAAAGTGCATGGCCATGCCACTATGCCTAAGGAGTTAGTCGTGATTTGAATTCAATACTTGATCGAGTGAAATGTTGAGCTAAACAATAAGGGTGGCACGTTTCTTGTCTTGAGCTTGACTGACGACGTGTGGTAAAGGGACTGCTGCTTGCGTATATCATGGTTCAATGAAAATTGATTTTGTACACTTTCGGGGGTCTATATGTGGTGCTAGGTACCGTTATTGATCAGTGAGTCAGAAACGATT
This sequence comes from Zizania palustris, assembly GCA_019279435.1. Taxonomy (NCBI): domain Eukaryota; kingdom Viridiplantae; phylum Streptophyta; class Magnoliopsida; order Poales; family Poaceae; genus Zizania; species Zizania palustris. The sequence goes on along the minus strand of JAAALK010000079.1, from coordinate 50,769,255 downwards.
TCCATTGAACAACCGTTAGTGTATGAACCTATCGGGTCACACACTTAAGGGGATGGATTGAGAAACATGCAAAGAATTGGTTCTTGTGCAAGTGGGAGATTGAAGGATATGTCCAAGAAAATTTTGTGGACCGGATGTTCCGATAGGTAGTATCGGAAATTTTGATTATTATCTAGTCTCGATACAGAGAGCAAATGTTGTTTTGGAAGTTCTGATATGTTATCAAAAGTTCCGACGAGCCAGAAGTTCCGATTCAGAATTAGTGAATTTTGTACTGATTGGAAATTTCGATATGGTATCGGAAGTTCTGAGGTGGGTGATAACATATTGGATGTGTTGCGTGTTGTGCTGTATTAGGAGACCTAAAATACACTGTCAGGAGTTTCGATCCAGGATCAGAAGTTCCGACGTGGGCAAATAGATTGGATCTGTTACGGTTTTGAGGGTTTCGAGATGAGCACGACCAGGGGGCTCTCAGCCCTATAAAAAGAGAGAAGGACGTCTTGGAACAAGGAATAAGCCTAGATTAGACCTATTCACCAAAGACTCCTCTACTTCCTTTCTTGATCTCAATGGTTGAGATCAAGGATCCCCGCTCTCACGTGCGGTGCTAGCACGTTGTCGTAGGAGGTTCTCCATCCCTATACGTGTGGACTCCGTGGAGGCGTTGCTCCAACAACGATGCTCGTGGACATCTACATGCGGACGACTACGTCGTCTTCATCGATCGGATCGGTGAGGGACGGCAAGGACGAAGCGAGGATATGCTTGACGCGCTACTCCGACATCTTCTTCCGTTGCACCTAGCGCGTCTCGTGATAGAAGGTACCGATCCATGAACTCGCACGCACATGAGTCTTGTGCTTAGGGTGTAAATTTTGAATTTGCTGGCTAGCACAGCTCTCCTATTCCCAAACATCGTCCCCACGCGCCCTGGAGGCCCCCCGAAGCCACCGCCAATCCCGCCAATCCCGGATCCCTTAGGGACAGGTTGACTGTTTTTTAGATCAATCTACAGTCCACTTTTGGTTCGGCCGCAGTTCGTCTTCCACCAAAAGGTTTTCATCTACAAAACTTTTCCGATACTGCAATATTCTCACTGCGGCGTATGAGCACCGCAGCAGCGTTTTCTTTTGGCTAGAAGCTACATGCGTGCGGCTGCCGAGATGGCAGCTAGCTAGCGGTCTAGAGCAATCACTACAGCAGCAACACTTCCGGCAGGCACTTTTTCCCCACGGCGGGCCCCACGGCAGGGAAGCCGCTTGGCGCATACGCCGGTCGGCGTGTCTCGACAGGAGAAAAGGTCCAGCGCGGGACCCACGCAGGGAACAACAAGCCAGCACAGCACAGCTGCTCCGCACGCGACACAAGGCTAGCAACTGCGTGTGGCAAAAGTAGCGGCAGCAGGCTGCATGCGCATAGCTGCCGCACAGCAGGCTACTATAGAAGCCTAGGCACGCGTGGCTCCTGTGGCAGGTAACGTCGGTATCGCTGGATTTTCTGCGGCTTCAGGCGGATCGGTGCGGCGACGTAAACACATGCAGGTTAGTTGTCTAATCTACTATTTTTAGCTGTTTAAGAAATTAAATATCTATCTATTTTTAATTAGCTGCTAATCTGTTTAGTAATTTCGTAGTTAATGTTTATCTGCTAGAATAGTATTAGTACTCGAATAATTTTATTTAAGTATTTTTTAATCTGCTCATATAAAAAAATATTTATTATTAGTCGCAACAATATTTTTATTCTAGATTTACATGAAATATTTTAGATTTATTTCTGAATTAATTTCTGGATGATCCATGTTTTTATTGAGTTGATTAGTATTTTATTTTTAGACCGCAATCTGAATATTTTATTTAGGTATTTTTCTTACGTCATTAAATATTTCTAGTACCCATTTTTATTCACTGCGGTTATTTTAGATTATTTTTAAATATTATTTTTATTTAGGACACCGGTCATTCTTAGGTTAGTCAATTTTAGTTCTTGTGATCTGCTTTGCTACTGTTGTTAGTTTTTGTCAAGGTGCGTTGGGTGTTGGGATTAGGTCATAGTTTAGCAAGATTTTTTAGGCGCCCATTCACCCCCCTCTGGTCGCTACTTTTGGTCCTACAAGTGGTATCAGAGCAAGGTTAGGTTTTTTCCCATACCTTAACCAGTTCTAAACCCATGCAACGATCATGACGTCTTCTGGCAAAATCCCGTCCTTTGAAGCTTTCGGCTACACTTATTGGAAGACTCGCATGCGAGCCTATCTTATGAGCCAGAGCTCGGACATTTGGGATATTTGTGTTCATCCTACTTTCACCATAGTGCCTATTGCTGAGGGTACTTCTGCTGATGTAATTTCCCAGCATCAAAATAATAGTAAAGCGGTGAACATTTTATTCTCTGGTCTAGGTCCTAGTGAGTTTGAGCGTGTTAGCCATCTCACCACTGCTCGAGAGATCTGGGCTACCCTCCAGGCACACCATGAGGGGACAACTCAGGTCAAGGCTAGGCTCTATCAGATCTACCGACGTGAGTATGAAAATTTCTCACAAAAGGCGGGTGAGACTGTTGAGGCTTTGTTTGGTCGATTTCAATCGATCATTAACAAGCTTCGGGTCAACAAGGTCGAGGGTGATCAGCTGGTCTCAGATCATTAACAGGCGCTCAAGGTTCTCCATACCTTGGACCCTAAGATCTGGAAGATCAAGGTCTCTTGTATTATTGAGAGCACTTCCTATGATACCTTAACTGTCGCAGAGCTTTTTAGTAAGCTCAAGGCCTTAGAGGTCAACATCCAGTTGAGATCAAATCTCACTGGTTCTAGCTCAAAGACTCTGGTACTTGCGACACCATCCGCCGATCCTACTGCCATGAGTTGTACTGCTTTTTCCTTGATGTCTATCTCCGAGGAACAACTTGATTCACTAGGAGATGATGATCTGTGTTTGTTTAACAACCGGGTGCGACGTGTCTATGATAAACGAATGGTTAAAAGACACGGCACAAAAGCCAGATGCTTTGAGTGTGGTGATTTAGGTCATTTCATCGCCGACTGCCCCAAGCAGAAGAATTACAAGAAGGGAACCGGCGACAACTCCTACGACTCTAACAAGTACGACAACTCCACTTCCACAAAGGGCAAGCCCAACACAAGATTCTTTCGAAAGGCTCTGAAGGATTACAGGCGTGAGAACAAGAAGCGAGACAAGACCTTCTTCGTCGAGATGGAGAAAAGATACTCCAAGAGATCCTTGTCCTCCTCCTCGTCTTCAAGTTCAAGTGATGAAGAGATCATGATCCGAAAGGGGAAGGACAGGGACAATCTGGCGGGCCTCTGCTTCATGGCCTTCGAAGACAAGCCGAAGAGTCGCTCGCGTCATAGCTGAAGACCCCACAAGAGCTTCTGCTCAATGGCTCTTGGGGATAAGAAAGAAAAGGACTCCTCCGACGACTCCGACGACGACAACGAGAAGGTATCTTCCTATGAACAAGAAGTTGTTAATTTACTAGAACAGAACCGTCAGGAGTTGAAGTATCGGGAGAAACTGCTTAGAGGGGCTAAAAAGAGGATAGATGAGCTTGAGAGTGAGCTTGCCATGGCGAATGGCAAGATTGAGAGTCTATCGTCTTCCTCTTGCTTGTGTGATAGTAGTGAGTGCCCTAACTATGAGGTGTTGTTGTGTGACCTGGCGACTCTTAAGTCCAGGTACACAGAGAGAGTAGATGAGAGAGACGCTATGGCCACTGAGCTTGAAAGCGCTCAGCTGGAGCTGAAAAATGCTCATGCCACTGTCGTCGTATCTTGTGTAGATTGCCCATCCTATTTAGCTAGTATAGCTGAGCTGAGAGCCAAGAATGATGAGGAGTTGAGCGAGTTAGCTGGAGTGAGAGCTGAGTTGGAGCAGACTAAGCTAGAGCTTGAGACCTTGTCAGTTCCACCCACTGTTTGTGAGAACTACTTGTCTCTGAGATTGGAGCTGATCAAGCTAAAAGCTGAGAAGTCCGTTGAAGTTGATAGAGAGTGTGAGATCTGCCTGTCTCAGGTGGAGGTACTAGCTTCATTGAGAGAGGAGCTAGCAGATGTTCAGAATGAGAACTTTTACCTCCCTCAGATCCTGAGTTGGATTAGTGCCAGAGAGCCACAGCGTGGCATGATGATCCAGCAGTTCAAGAGGCAGGACAGTTTTGGGGTAGGTTACACCTATACCAAGGCTGATTTTGAGAGTGCTATTAGGCGAGCAGTGGAGTTGAGTAAGATGACTCCCGAACAGAGATATCCCAAGACTCACTCCACTGAGTCCTTTAAGGATAGTCAGCCCAAGGATGGAGTGTTCCAAGAACAACTTAAAGCTCCACCTAAGAAGCAAATATGGGTTCCAAAGCCTAAACCTCTCCACACTTCTCTTGATTCTTTACATGTACCCTCTCACACCAAAGATGCTACACCCAACACCACCAAGCCTAAGAATCCTAAGCCTCAACCACATCCCAAGAAGCCTACCTATCACTGTGAGTTTTGTTAGAGAGACGGGCATCTTGAGGAGTTTTGCTTCAGGAGGAAGCGGGTTGAGCGAGCATAGAGATCTTGAGGTGGGTAGGAGTAGTTCTACCAGCAGGGTGGTAGACAGAGAGTTCCTCGACGTAAAGAGAGGCTAGAGGACAGGCCATGTCGTGTAGGTGCTGGTAGAGGAGATGGTTTTTAAAGACCATGCTCCGGAGGGTGGCTTTCGTTCCAGCAGAGCTCCAGATTGGTATGGATATGGTTTTGGACCTCGTGGCCATGATTTTAGGCAGAAAAGAGGACCGCGCTTTGAGTCGCGTTTTGGTCCAGACTCATATGTGTTGACACTGAAACGTGCCCCCGCACTTGGGTCAGTTCGATGATCCAAAAGTGCAGGGATACTTAGGGACAAGCCTAAGTGTGACGTAACACCGACGTCGCGTTCCGACTACCCTTAATAGTGATAAGGGGGGTGGAGTCGCCAGGCAACCAGATTACACAAAATAATCCAATTAGCCGAAAGAGATAGATTAAATAGAATAAAATCAGCAAACCAGTCGGAGCCCGTCTGGTTCGAAGTATGGTGCGAAGGGGTCACCGAAGGGTACCTTCGGCGTCTGGTGCGAAGTGCTTCGCCAAAGGATGCTTCGGCGTTCGAACTGATCTGACCGAAGGTGGACTTCGAACGGATCTGGATGCGATGATCACCTCTGAACAGCAGGGTTCGGCGTGATATCTCCGATACAGCAATCTACGGGACAATGACGCGAGGGCACGCGCGAGTGAAACTTTGTCCAGTGCGGAGTATGGTCGTGGCGAAGCCTGTCGCGACGAAGTATGCTGGCGAAGCCTGTTGCCGAAGCCTGCAGTCTCGTTGAAGGGTGTCCTGGGGACCTCTGAAACTGATCTCTCAGCTCTGGACACCTCCGGCGAAGTAGCTCCGAACGTGTGAACCTGCAACAGAGTAGTGCGAAGTACCAATTCGGCCTGAGGACCGAATTTTGCTAAGTGTTGCACTGGTGGCAAAGGTAGCAATCTGTTATGCAGATTAGCGGATACTTCATAGGCGATGTAACAAGGGTTACCACTGTTCCGTAGCGGCCGACGGAGGGCTTCCAGGCAAACCCACGAAGAGGTACAAAAAAATAAAGGTAAAGTAAATGCAATCAAAGCATGGGCTTTGGTTTGGTTTGAGTTGGGGGGCTCTCACACCGGCCATGCCCCTCTATTTATAGGGGTTTGATTCCTAATCTAATCTGCTATTAATCCGGCCAGATAGAGATAAAGATTGAGCTAGAAACGCATCCAATTCCATCTCTACCGAAGTGGGCTTCGGCCAGGCCCGTCGAGGCCTGCTCCTCAGGCCGAAGCTTTGGTAGCGTGGGCTTTAGCCAGACCCATCGAGGCCTGCTCCTCAGGCCGAAGCTTCGGCAGCGTGGGTCTCCTAAGACTTCCTGGTCGAAGGCCGTGGGCTGGCCAGAGGTTTTTGGAGCCCATATCCCAATGGACCTTCAGCCCTGTCGGGCTTCGGCCTGACTCCTCGGGCCGAAGCTTCGGTGGCATGGGCCTCCGAAGGCTTCCCAGCCGAAGCCCATGAGCTGACTGGATGCTTTCGAAGCCCGTAGCTCAGCGGACTTCGTCCCTATAGGGCTTTGGACAGAACCTGGACATGTGTATTTTCGGCCCAAATCACCAAAATTGATATTTTGACGATCTAGCCATTAATGCCTTTTTTTGCTATCAACACATGCCCCCTGCCTTTTAGTGAATTAGTGAACTAAAAGCACAATGAGCTGAAGACGATACCATCTGTATCGGCTTTTCGACACTTTTATGATGTTTGCCACACACTTGGGAAATACCTTTTCAAGTATCTACCATTCAAAGCTCTTCGAAACCGTTCTCCCTGCAGGGATTCCAACACGTATGCGTTGCCGGGAGCGATTTCGGCTATCTTAAAAGGACCTTCCCAACTAGGGGACCATTTACCAAATTTGGGGCTCTTCGTGCCTAAGGGTAAAATCATCTTCCACACCACGTCTCCTATTTGAAACGATTTTGGTTTAACCTTCTTATTGTAGGCTTTAGCTACTCTCTTCTTGTCTATTTCTATGGCTTCTAAAGCCCTTAGTCTCTTATCGGTCACTTCCTCTAGATTATCTTTTAGAAGAGTCTTATATTCGTCGACCGATAATCCGTCTTGCTTTAACACTCTTAAGGATCCAAGATCTACCTCTACAGGCAGAATGACTTCTTGTCCATATACTAACTCATATGGACTGACCTTGGTAGCACCGTGCTTTGCAATCCTATAAGCCCATAGCGCCTCGGAAAGCACCTCATGCCACCTCTTAGGGAACTCTTCAATTTTCTTCTTAATGAGCTTAATCACGGTTTTATTACTAGACTCAGCCTGACCATTGGCCTGAGCGTAGTAAGGTGAAGAGTTTATCAACTTAATACCATAGTATTCGGCGAAGTCCCTTACTTCTATAGAAACAAATGAAGTGCCTTGATCCATAGTAAGAGTTCGAGGAATGTCGAACCTATGTATGATGTGCTTCAAAATAAAATCACGTACCTCATTGTGAGTCATGTTCTTGAGAGGTACGGCCTCGGTCCACTTAGTGAAGTAATCCGTCTCCATCAACACGAACCGATGCCCTTTTGAGGAAGGAGGGTGGATCTAGCCGATGAAGTCTAAACCCCAACCTCGAAACGGCCATGGCTTGACAATAGGATTGAGCAATGAGGCAGGAGCTAACTGGATGTTGCCAAACTTCTGACATGCCTCACACCCTCTGTAGTACTTGAAACAATCTTCAGTCATAGTCGGCCAATAAAAGCCCGCTCTTTTGAGCATCCAACTCATCTTTTGGGCCGACTGGTGAGTGCCGCAAAGCCCCTCATGGACTTCTCCGGTAGCCACCTGGGATTGCTCATGGTCTAAACATTTCAATAGCACTCTGTCGATGGTTCGGCAGTACAATCTGTTGTCTACCAACACGAATTTGAACGCTTGTCGCCGAACCTTCCGATCAACCCTCTGGCTAGGGTCTCTCAAATAATGGACGATTGAGACTCTCCAATCGCCCTTGTGGGCTTCAGAGGGCTTCGCTGGCCCGCCTTCTGAAAATACTTCTAAATTACTGACTTCGGGGTTGTGGGGCCCCGATTTACCAAAATCGAGACATTATTGAATTTCCAAAGAAAAACAATAATACAAGAGGTTCATCATGCGATAATCGTACATACGACAGTATTCATGGTGCGCAGACCATATTTATTACATCAGAGTTTAATAAAAATAATTAAAATAATTAAAAATCATGACGAACGCCTTCTTCAGGATCTTTCTTCTTGACTGGGTCGCTACTCCAGACCGTCTTCATAGTAGACATCCTCTGTGGGGTCCAACGGGTATGAGTACAAAAAGTACTCAACAAGCCACCGCAAATGCAGGTAATAATGCAAGGTAATAACAAAGGAAGGATAATTGGCTAAAAGTGCGGAAAAGTACATTTTCAGTTATTGCAGTTAATGTAGTCAAGTTTTATCACGCGGAAAGTAAACATGAACAATAATAACATCATCTAACTCGAGGAGTACGTTTTACCTCCTCGCACAACAGTCCTTACATGGCAAACCATCATGCACATACATATTCCAAGTAATCTAACTATGGGATGTCACGCAACCCGCCCTTGACCGTGGGCTCGGCTTTTCGAAAAGATTTAAGACTCTGATCAGAGATGTACTACTGTACCCACAAGGCACACACTCATCCCGAACGAGATGACCCATAACACGGGAACTCGTGCCAAAACCTCGGCATGAAATGCTCCAAGCGATAACCACCCACTCTAGGTTTCGCCGGCGCGCCGGGCCGCATCCCGGCTAACGTCGCACCCCCTTTTGCGCCACGTCGGTACAAGCCACCCGCAGGTGCTGCTTGACCCATCTCCAAATGGTGGCCTCGGTTTGGAACAATCCATACATTAGTTAGGACTTACCCATTAGACTTGTGGTTAGTACGGAAGTGTATTGCAACGGATCCCTCAGACCGGTCCTTATAGTGCCCCGGGTGCGACCGACCAATGCCCTAGCTTGCACTCGGAACCCACCATGCATACACTCACAACCATAACTCATCACCAACAGGAATCCAAGGATAAGAAGTAACAGGGATCATATAGTAGAACCATTTTACTACGACTCATTTTTATCCTATAGCGATCGTGTCAATACATTGGACACTAACTAATATCATTAATCATGTGGTGACAAGGAGGTTAGGCGAGATAGCATGGCTTGGGTTGCACATCAAGGTCGGGGGATCCTAAATAAATATATTGTAAGGGTTCATTTGACTAATGCATGTATAACCTATGTGTTTTAGCGATAGTTTAATCAAACATGGGTTCAATATGCTCAAAAGATTGGTTTGGTGACTTGCCTTGTTCAGCGAAGGGTGAGGGAGGGACTTCCGGGAAATATTCCAGCTCCTCAACGGCGTTGTAGTCTTTCCATATAAATATAAATAAAATGAAATAAATACAACATTCAATTTAAACAATCTAAAACCACACAACAAGTATATAGCTTTTGGTTGATTTGGTTTGAAGAAAGCAAGTTGCTATGTTTCTGAAACTTATTTCATGAATAATTTAAAATGAACCATAATGAAATACTGTCCTTCATAAAAGGGATTTTAAGTGTGAATAATCTTCATTTTAAGTTTTCTAATTAATTTAAAATGAATGGTTCAGAGAAAACTTAGTGGTTTTAGTATAAAAACAGAAAGGAACAAATATAGACTTTACTGAAGTTTAAATATTTGAATTTATATTTTTACCCTAAGGGCATTTGAATACCTATTTAAATAAACATGAAAAGTCCAAAGTAAACCTACTGTTTTTATTGTATGAACATGTAGAGAATAAAATTATAAATTTTCTGAAATTGAAATGACAATTTTTTGAGTTCAAATGCGCCAGATATGAATTTTAAAAGTTTTAAACAGTTTCTGGAATTTATTTCTAAATTTAAATCCCTTCGGGTCCACGGTGAGCCAGGCCCATGGTGAACCCGCGCACTGTGCGCGTGGTCCGGCCCAATCTGGACCGTTGGATCTAGATCCAACGTGCGAGGGCGAGGCGGGAAGCTTAAGTGATAACGGACGGCCAGGATTAAAACATGCGAAAGGGTACCACGTGGACGCACGAGATCGAGCGCGGGTTTTAAATACTAACGGGCGCACGAGATTAAAACGTACCCCTTCGCCGAGATCTAACGGATCTGATTAAATCACACACGGGACTTAATCGTTACCGTCGGATCCAGATCGCATGGTCGCGCATGAATCTGACACGGCACGGGTACTCAGCCCGTGCCGGTCATCTTCTCCGGCGACGGCGAGCGGGCCAGAGGCCACGGCGGCCCTAGCTAAGCCTAGAAATGGAAAGAGGACACTACGGCGGTCACGACGGTACCTTAGGTGAGGCGAGGGGTCAACGGAGCACGGTCGGTGGCGAGGGTAGACGCGGTGGGTTCCTCGGGTACTCGACGGCGATGGCGATCCGGTGATCTCCTTGGCCAGCGAAGGTGTGGCCGAGGTTGGGGCGGTCCTTGCGGTCGCAGTGGTGCGGTCGACGAGGACGGAGAGGGACTCCGGCGACGGCGAGCGACGGCTGGAGGACGGGCGGCGGTGTTGTGCTAAAAACCGAATGGAGGGCGTTCTGTTTGCCTTCACAACGAATGGTCGCGGGGGTCGGACGCGGTGGAGGCCAGGGGGTTAAATAGGGGTACTGGCGAGGGCTAAAGGGCGTCGTATACAAGGAAAGCCGAGGGTGGGGGGATTTACTCGCCGGCGAGGGCTCGGCCATGCACGCGCAGCGTTGATCCCGTGGCTTAATGGCGTGGGTTAACGGGGGGAAACGGTCGGGAGAACGCGGGGGACCGTTTAATGGTGTCGAATTAAAGTGGGAGGGGCCAGTGAGGCGGATCCGAGGCGGGGGTCGTCGGCCGGCGGAATTTGGGGGCGGAGGCGGGAGGTAGACGACGGGTCTGACAGGCGGGGGCCACTGGCCAGCGGGCGTGAACGCGCGAGCGAGAGAGCTGACCGGTGGGGCCGAGGAGTCGGGCGCGAGCGCGAGGGAGGCGATCAGTGCCGACAGGTGGGGTCGGGCTGTCAGCCAGAGGCGGGCGAGAGTGACGGGCTAGGCCGGTCGGGAGAGAGAGAAAGGGAGGAGGGAGGCCCGTTACCGTTTCAAAACATTTCTGAATAAAAATAATTCCTGAAAATAGATTAAAATTTTAGGGCTACTTCCAAGCTTGGTAAAAATTTATAAAAATTCTCAAAAATATATTTTGGCCTTGGGAGTCTATACAAAAATTCTAAGCTCCTGGTTTGGTCATTAACTCTATGTTGTAGTTAAAAATGGTATAGAAGGGTATTTAAAGGTATTTTCAAAATAATAAAATCCAGGAAATTGAATTAATTAATGTTTTTATTCCTTTGAAAATTTGGGGTGTTACAAACCTATCCCCCTTACAAAGAATCTCGTCCTCGAGATTGGAACGTTACTCGAATAACTCGAGGTATTGGGCTTTCAGTTCGTCCTCTTTTTCCCATGTAGCTTCTTCGGCGGGGTGGTTGTCCCACTGAACCTTGCAGAAACGAACTACACAACTCCTGGTTACCCTTTCTTTGGTTTCCAAGATCTTGATGGGTTTCTCTATGTAGGTCAGGTCTTCTTGGACGTTGAGCTGTTGAAGGTCGACTTGTTCGGCGGGCACACGAAGGCACTTCTTCAGCTGAGAGACATGGAACACATCATGAACCCCTGCCAAAGATGGAGGCAGTTCAAGTTGATATGCCACTTCTCCCTGTCGTCGGAGGATCTGAAAAGGTCCGACGTAGCGGGGTGCTAGCTTGCCTTTCATGTTGAACCTTTGAGTGCCTCGGAGGGGAGTGACTCGGAGATAGACATAATCGCCCTCCTCAAAGGTTAGGTCTCTTCGACGGTTATCGGCGTATCTCTTCTGTCGGGACTGGGCTATCTTTAACCGATCCCTTATGATCTTGACCTTCTCTTCTGCTTCTCTTAATATATCCGTCCCAAACAGTTGTGATTCTCCGGTTTGATCCCAGAGCAATGGTGTTCTGCACTTATGTCTGTAGAGTGCCTCGAACGGGGACATTTGCAGGCTGGCTTGATAGCTGTTGTTGTAGGAGAACTCTGTATAGGGTAAGTTATTGTCCCACATTCCGCCAAAGTCTAGAGCGCAAGCTCTAAGCATATCCTCCAATATTTGGTTGACCCTTTCGGTTTGACCGTCGGTCTGTGGGTGATAGGCCGTGCTAAAGTTCAGCCGGGTGCCGCGTTCGTCTTGAAGGTTCTTCCTAAACTTGGAGGTAAACTGACTCCCACGGTCAGATACAATCTTCTTAGGAACTCCGTGAAGGCATACTATCCGGGTCATATACAACTCGGCCAACTTGGCGACAGTGTAAGTCGTCTTGACCGGGATGAAGTGAGCCACCTTGGTGAGTCGGTCGATGATCACCCAGATGGAATCGTGACCAGCTTGGGTTCTGGGCAGTCCCGTGATGAAGTCCATTCCTATCTCTTCCTGCTTCCATTCAGGGACTTTGAGAGGTTGAAGAAGTCCGGCAGGTCTCTGATGCTCTGCCTTGACTCACCGACATGTGTCACACTTGGCCACATACTCAACTATTTCTCTCTTCGTGCTGACCCACCAATATTTTTCCTTCAGGTCTTGATACATCTTGGTACTCCCGGGATGAATGGAATATAGAGTATCATGGGATTCTTGAAGGATGAGAGTCTTCAACTCAGGCTGGTTGGGTACGCATATCCGGTTTCCGAACCAGATGGTACCATGCTCGTCCTCGGAGAATCCGGGGGCTTTACCCTTCCGCATGTTCTGCTGGATCTCCAAGATGTCCGGGTCTTCCTTCTGCTTTTCTCGGATCTGGTCTATCAAGACAGGCCGAGACTCCAAGGCAGCGAGGTACGCTTGGGTGGTGATCCCTAAATTCAGCCTTTCCATCCCCTTGTAAAGTAAAGGAGCTTGGTCCTAAATCATGATGGCATTGCAGTACCCTTTTCTACTAAGGGCGTCTGCCACCGCATTTGCCTTGCCCGGATGATAATGGATGCCCAAGTCGTAATCCTTGATCAGTTCCAACCATCTCCTTTGCCTGAGGTTCAGGTCCGGTTGGGTGAATATGTACTTGAGGCTCTTGTGGTCGGTGAAGACTTCACACCTATTTCCCACAAGGTAGTGTCTCCATATCTTCAAGGCATGAACCACGGCTGCTAACTCCAGGTCATGGGTTGGGTAATTCAGCTCATGCGGCCTTAGCTGTCGGGAGGCGTAGGATATCACCTTCCCTTCTTGCATTAAGACACATCCCAATCCTTGACGAGAGGCATCACATTAGACGTGGAAGTCTTTCCGGATGTCTGGTAGAGTCAGAATACGGGCTGACACGAGCTTCTTCTTGAGGGTCTGGAAGCTTTCTTCGCAGTCGGGGGTCAATTCAAATTTTATTTCCTTCTGCAACAGTCTGGTCATCGGTTTGGCGATCTTCGAAAAATTCTCGATGAACCGGCGGTAGTATCTGGCTAACCCGAGAAAACTCCGGATCTCGGTCACGGTCGTGGGCTGCAGCCAGTTGGTCACTGCTTCCACGGTGGTTGGGTCCACTGCTATTCCTCTGGCAGATATGACATGGCCTAGGAATTTCACCTCAGACGACCAAAATTCGCATTTGCTGTATTTGGCGTACAATTGCTGCTCCCTTAGCTTTCCGAGGGTCAGACGGAGGTGAGTCTCATGTTCTTCCTTGGTCTTGGAGTAAACAAGGATATCTTCGATGAATACCACGATGAACTTATCCAAGAACTCCATGAATACATTGTTCATCATGTTCATGAAAAAGGTCAGGGCATTCGTGAGTCCGAACGACATCACAGTATACTCGTAGAGTCCATAGAGGGAGGTGAAGGCAGTCTTGGGTATGTCCTCTTCTCTAATCCTCAATTGGTGATAACCTGACCTGAGGTCAATCTTGGAAAATACCGAGGATCCCTTCAGTTGATCGAACAGGTCATCGATCTGAGGCAATGGGTACTTGTTCTTGATGGTTACGTCGTTCAAGGCTCTATAGTCCACGCACATCCTCTTGGTCTTGTCTTTCTTCATAGCAAAGATGACCGGTGCACCCCAGGGTGAGGTACTCGGTCGGATGTACCTTTTCTGCTCCAGGTCTTCGATGTTGCTCTTGATCTCGACTAATTCATTGGTGGCCATCCGGTATGGGCGCTTGGAGATTGGAGTGGTCCTGGGGACAAGTTCGATTCTGAATTCGATGTCCCGCTTGGGAGGCATTCCTGGTAGGTCTTCAGGGAAGACGTCCATGAACTCCTTGACTATGGTTACTTCTTCAAGGGCTAGCGAGTGGAGGGACGCTTCGAGTGGTTTGCGACTGGTCATCTGAAAGGTGACGGCTTCGCATTCAGGGTTGGTCACTGTGACAGACTTGTTGGCACAATCAATCACTCCCTTGTGCTTCATCAACCAATCCATCCCTAGGATGAGGTTGAGTCCGGTGCATTTTATGAGGACTGGCTCGGCCCGGAATAATACTCCTTGGATCTCTATCTGAACCTTAGGGATGTATAAGTGGGCTAAGGTTCTATTGCCTGGAGTGGCAATCACCATGGGGACGGATAGAGGGAGTACGTCCAATTTGTTGATTTTCACAAAATCTTCCGAGACGAAGGAGTGTGTCGCTCCAGAGTCAAATAATATTACGGCTGGTACGGAATTCATAGTAAACGTACCGAGCACGACTTCGGGAGCCTCTTGAGCTTTCTCTGCGTTGATGTGGTTGATGCGGGCATGTACCGCCTAGTTGGGTGCCGTGCCTTAGGACTGCTTAGGGTGGGGACACTGGTGCGTATAGTGCCCTTCCTTGCGGCAGTTGAAGCAGACGACCGGCCTCCCTTGGCGATCCTTAAAGATCGGGGTCTTGGCAGTTGACGTCGGCTGAGCGGCCGGAGCTGGTGGAGCAGGGCGAGGATGCCCGGCGTTGGATCCACCAATGGCGTGAGGCGGCCTGTAGGCGGTCCGAGGATGGTAGGCGGGCCTTGGTGGCGGAGGGACGAAGCGGGGCCTCTGAGAGTTCGCCTGCTGGTGCTTGAAGGCGATCATCTTCCTCTTCTTGAGGTCCAACCTATTTTGCTCAGTCTCTTGGATGAGCGCTTTGTTGACTAGCCGTTGGAAATTGGCATAGTCGGTGGCGACGAGCTGGATGGACACCTCATCCTTAAGTCCCCGAAGGAACTTGGCCTGGCGGAGGGCGTCGGTGCGTACTTCTTCTGGTGCGTAGCGGGCGAGGCGGTTAAACTCATGGAGGTACTCCATGGCGGTCCGACTGCCCTGGTGCAGGTCACAGAACTCCTGCTGTTTCACCGCGATGACACCGGCGGGGACGTGGGCGGCACGGAAGGCGATGGTGAACTCCGCCCATGTCACCACGTGGTCCTCAGGCTGGGAATCACGGTAGTTGTCCCACCATTCGGCGGCGGGACCCTGGAGCTAGTGAGTGGCGAAAGCCACTCGCTCCCGGTCGGTGCAGGGGAGGAGGTCAAGCTTCTTTCCAATGGTGCGGAGCCAATCTCCGGCCTCCATTGGGTTGGTGGTGCTTTTGAAGATGGGCGGGCGCACGCGCAGAAACTCCGAGAGTTGGGGAGCGGGTGCGGGTGCTGGTGCGCGAGGGGCGACTTCCCCATTCTGCAGACGGTCCAACTGAGTTTGTTGGTGCTGCATCTGAGTGAGGAGGGCGGTGATCAGGTGGTTCTGATTCGCCATCATCTCTGCCAAAGTAGGGTGGTTGGCGGATGGCGACCCAGACTGACGTGGGCCTGTTGCACCCCAGTTGGGTACAACACCCTCGGGCGCGTCGCGGCTTCTTCCTTCTCCGTTGTTGGAGCCGGTGTTCTGGTGGTCGGCCATTTTCTAAATATACGACGTTATAAGGCAAAAAGATGATGAAACAATAATACAATCAAAAATACTTCATAAGGCTCAGGCATATATATAAAGTGGTAAAAATTGTTCATTACAATCAAGCTTTTATTCTATCCACGACACACTCGTTGTGGATAGCACCACATACAAAATTTTGCTTTATTTAAAATAGCAGCCTCTAACGCCTAATCACCATCGGAGGCGGTCTCCGTGCTCTCGGAACGACGAGTACGCGGCTCCCGAGGGATGGTGGGTTCGAGAAAGTTCTCGATGATGGGGTCAGAGACGAGGCCGGGGCGTGGTGCAGGGGCGCTGGCGGTAGACGGTCTGGCGGTGGAGGGGTGAGGTGGGATCTGCTTGGGGTGAGGGACGGGCTCACAGATGGGCTTCCTCTTCCTAGGAAGGAGAGGAACCATCTCAGCGATGACCTTCTGCAGCTGCATGATCTTGCGCTGCAGCTCGCCGTTCTGCTGGATCAAGTTCTTCGTCTCTTCGCGAAGAAACTCAACCGCCTCATGGTGCTCATCGGCGTCAAGTACCGCCTCAGTATGGAGGTCGTCCATAGCCTGTAGAAGACGCGACTGCCGGGCCATGACCGGATCACGCACGGAGTGAACTCCGAGGTAGATGCTACGGTAGGCACCGGGAGTACGTTTCGGCACAAGCCGAAAAGACGAGTTCTGAAGACGATCATCGTATATCATCCTCAGCTCCATAAGGGCCTGCCTCCAAGTGCGGTGGTGTAGGACGGCAGATGCTCTCCGGAGCCGTGGACGGTGAGGGAGACGTCGCAGGGTCCGACGAACTCCTCCAAGTACACTCCTTGGAATTCGGGCTCGAAGACGAACCCGAGGAATGTGAGCATCATCCGGAGCTCCCTGACGAAGCCCTCGAAGTGGCGGCGGTAGCTGTGGACTTGGTAGACAGGCATCTACAAAACAGCAAGTTGAAGAAAAGTGAGGGGAGAAACAAAGTTTATAAAGTAGGTTTTTGAGAAATAATTTTCTGCAGCTATTGGCTAGGCGGGTCTGTTTGGCTTCCTACAGTCAAGTCGGCTCTGATACCATCTTGTGGGGCCCCGATTTACCAAAATCGAGACATTATTGAATTTCCAAAGAAAAACAATAATACAAGAGGTTCATCATGCGACAATCGTACATACGACAGTATTCATGGTGCGCAGACCATATTTATTACATCAGAGTTTAATAAAAACAATAAAAATAATTAAAAATCATGACGAACGCCTTCTTCAAGATCTTTCTTCTTGACTGGGTCGCTACTCCAGACCGTCTTCATAGTAGACATCCTCTGTGGGGTCCAACGGGTATGAGTACAAAAAGTACTCAACAAGCCACCGCAAATGCAGGTAATAATGCAAGGTAATAACAAAGGAAGGATAATTGGCTAAAAGTGCGGAAAAGTACATTTTCAGTTATTGTAGTTAATGTAGTCAAGTTTTATCACGCGGAAAGTAAACATGAACAATAATAACATCATCTAACTCGAGGAGTACGTTTTACCTCCTCGCACAACAGTCCTTACATGGCAAACCATCATGCACATGCATATTCCAAGTAATCTAACTGTGGGATGTCACGCAACCCGCCCTTGACCGTGGGCTAGGCTTTTCGAAAAGATTTAAGACTCTGATCAGAGATGTACTACTGTACCCACAAGGCACGCACTCATCCCAAACGAGATGACCCATACCACGGGAACTCGTGCAAAAACCTCGGCATGAAATTCTCCAAGCGATAACCACCCGCTCTAGGTTTCGCCGGCGCGTCGGGCTGCATCCTGGCTAACGTCGCACCCCCTTTTGCGCCACGTCGATACAAGCCACCCGCAGGTGCTTCTTGACCCATCTCCAAATGGTGGCCTCGGTTTGGAACAATCCATACATTAGTTAGGACTTACCCATTAGACTTGTGGTTAGTACGGAAGTGTATTGCAACGGATCCCTCAGACCGGTCCTTATAGTGCCCCGGGTGCGACCAACCAATGCCCTAGCTTGCACCCGGAACCCACCATGCATACACTCACAACCATAACTCATCACCAACAGGAATCCAAGGATAAGAAGTAACGGGGATCATATAGTAGAACCATTTTACTACGACTCATTTTTATCCTATAGTGATCGTGTCAATACATTGGACACTAACTAATATCATTAATCATGTGGTGACAAGGAGGTTAGGCGAGATAGCATGGCTTGGGTTGCACATCAAGGTCGGGGGATCCTAAATAAATATATTGTAAGGGTTCATTTGACTAACGCATGTATAACCTATGTGTTTTAGCGATAGTTTAATCAAACATGGGTTCAATATGCTCAAAAGATTGGTTTGGTGACTTGCCTTGTTCAGCGAAGGGTGAGGGAGGGACTTCCGGGAAATATTCCGGCTCCTAAACGGCGTCGTAGTCTTTCCAATATAAATATAAATAAAATGAAATAAATACAACATTCAATTTAAACAATCTAAAACCACACAACAAGTATATAGGTTTTGGTTGATTTGGTTTGAAGAAAGCAAGTTGCTATGTTTCTGAAACTTATTTCATGAATAATTTAAAATGAACCATAATGAAATATTGTCCTTCATAAAAGGGATTTTAAGTGTGAATAATCTTCATTTTAAGTTTTCTAATTAATTTAAAATGAATGGTTCAGAGAAAACTTAGTGGTTTTAGTATATAAACAGAAAGGAATAAATATAGACTTTACTGAAGTTTAAATATTTGAATTTATATTTTTACCCTAAGGGCATTTGAATACCTATTTAAATAAACATGAAAAGTCCAAAGTAAACCTACTGTTTTTATTGTATGAACATGTAGAGAATAAAATTATAAATTTTCTGAAATTGAAATGACAATTTTTTGAGTTCAAATGCGCCAGATATGAATTTTACAAGTTTTAAACAGTTTCTGGAATTTATTTCTAAATTTAAATCCCTTCGGGTCCACGGTGAGCCAGGCCCACGGTGAACCCGCGCACTGTGCGCGTGGTCCGGCCCAATCTGGACCGTTGGATCTAGATCCAACGCGCGAGGGCGAGGCGGGGCGCTTAAGTGATAACGGACGGCTAGGATTAAAACGCGCGAAAGGTTACCACGTGGACACACGAGATCGAGCGCGGGTTTTAAATACTAACGGACGCACGAGATTAAAATGTACCCCTTCGCCGAGATCTAACGGATCTGATTAAATCACATGCGGGACTTACGTTACCGTTGGATCCAGATCGCACAGTCGCGCGTGAATCCGACACGGCACGGGTACTCAGCCCGTGCCGGTCGTCTTCTCCGGTGACGGCGAGCGGGCCAGAGGCCACGGCGAGCGACGACGTCCCTAGCTAAGCCTAGAAATGGAAAGAGGACACTACGGTGGTCACGAAGGTACCTTAGGCGAGGCGAGGGGTCGACGGAGCGCGGTCAGCGGCGAGGGTAGACGCGGTGGGTTCCTCGGGTACAAGACGGCGATGGAGATCCGGCGATCTCCTTGGCCAGCGAAGGTGTGACCGAGGTTGGGGCGGTCCTTGCGGTTGTAGTGGTGCGGTCGGTGAGGACGGAGAGGGACTCCGGCGACGGCGAGCGACGGCTGGAGGACGGGCGGCGGTGTTGTGCTAAAAACCGAATGGAGGGCGTTCTGTTTGCCTTCATAGTGAATGGTCGTGGGGGTCGGATGCGGTGGAGGCCAGGGGGTTAAATAGGGGTACTGGCGAGGGCTAAAGGGCGTCGTATACAAGGAAAGCCGAGGGGGGGGGGGGATTTACTCGCCGGCGAGGGCTCGGCCATGCACGCACAGCGTTGATCCCGTGGCTTAATGGCATGGGTTAACGGGGGGAAACGGCCGGGAGAACGCGGGGGACCGTTTAATGGCGTCGAATTAAAGTGGGAGGGGCCAGCGAGGCGGATCCGAGGCGGGGGTCGTCGGCCGGCGGAATTTGGGGGCGGAGGCGGGAGGTAGACGACGGGTCTGACAGGCGGGGCCACTGGCCAGCGGGCCTGAACGCGCGAGCGAGAGAGCTGACGGATGGGGTCGCGGCGTCGGGCGTGCGCGCGAGGGAGGCGATCAGCGCCGACAGGTGGGGTCGGGCTGTCAGCCAGAGGCGGGCGAGAGTGACGGGCTGGGCCTGCCGGGAGAGAGAGAAAGGGAGAAGGGAGGCCCGTTACTGTTTCAAAACATTTCTGAATAAAAATAATTCTTGAAAATAGATTAAAATTTTAGGGCTACTTCCAAGCTTGGTAAAAATTTATAAAAATTCTCAAAAATATATTTTGGCCTTGGGAGTCTATACAAAAATTCTAAGCTCCTGGTTTGGTCATTAACTCTATGTTGTAGTTCAAAATGGTATAGAAGGGTATTTAAAGGTATTTTCAAAATAATAAAATCCAGGAAATTGAATTAATTAATGTTTTTATTCCTTTGAAAATTTGGGGTGTTACAGGGGTGCCCCCCTGAGCCTTTCAAGCTCCTGCCGAAGCCTAGCCAAGGTGGCCATTCGGAGCCTGCTGGGCCGAAGCTCTTCGGAGGGTTCGAACTCCGGGGAGCCTTCTCCGCCCGGGAGGCTTCGCATGATGGGCTTCGGCGTGCCAGATCCTCTGATCGGCAGAGCACTCCGATCCAGGGGCTCTGGCGCGCGGGTTCCTTCGGTGACCCGAGGGGTTCGACCCGAGGCGTGTGCCCGCCCACCTTTACTGGCTTCGGTAGTAAGACAGAACACCAGCTTCTCCAACACAGAAAATTTCCCTCTCCTGACTTGGTAGCCAGATGCCTGCTGAGCCAAATCATTGGCGACTAAATTGGCCTCTCTTGACACGTGAGATATTTTGAAATCATCAAAAGTAGTACCTATGTCTAGACATTTGTCCAAGTAACTATTCAGCAAGCCATTAAAACATTGAGCATTCTAGCTACTTGTTGTACTACTAATAATGAATCACCATATGCGTGAACATGTTTAGCGCCTACAGACTCTAGTAATTCAAGTCCTAACAATAAAGCTTCGTATTTGGCTTGGTTATTAGTAGAAGAAAACTCTAGTCGGGCCGCGGCTTCAAAGCGCATACCACTATGTGATATGAGAACTACTCCAATGCCTTGGCCACTCTTGCAAGCCGAACCATCAAAATAGATTCTCCATGGCACTACCTCAACTAGAGCAATAGTATCACTCCAGCTAACATCTATGTGATGATCAACTATGAAGTTGGCTACGACTTGACCTTTCACCGCTCTCAGGGGCTCGTAGGCCAAATCGTACTCAATTAACGCGTAAGCCCATTTTCTGATTCTTCCACTTAGAATCAGCTTCTGTAACATGTGCTTTATAACATCGGTTTGGCAAACGACAACACATGTAGTGGGGAGAAGATAATGGCGTAACTTAGTGCACGTGTAATAAAGCGATAAACACAACCGTTCCACAAACGCGTACCTGGTTTCAGCGTCCAGCAGGCGGCGGCTCAAGAATGTGATGATGTACTCCTTTCCCTCTACCTCCTGGGTTAGCATGGCTCCAATCACGCCACCTTCAGCGGCGATGTACAACCGAAACAGAATCCAAGCCTTGGGTGCTCTCACCACATGTGGTGATGACAAGCACTCCTTGATCTTCTCAAAATCACTTTGCTGGCTTGCCCCCCAAGCGAACTCGGCTTCGTTTTTTAGCCGGAGTATGGGGACAAAGGCATCAATCTTGCCGGACAAGTTGGATATAAAGCGACGCAAATAGTTCAACTTTCCTAGCAACTTTTGCACATCCTTCTTGCATGTCGGCGCTGCAACGTTTTTATTCTTTTCAAGTCTCTTAGGATCAATTTCTATGCCTCTCTCATGAATCATGAAACCTAAGAACTTACCCGCCGACACACCAAAAGCACACTTGAGTGGGTTCATCTTCAACCCATACTGTCGCATTCTATCGAAAGCAACCTTAAAATCGGCTAAATGGTTTCCCATAGCATCTGATTTGACCACGACATCATCGATGTAAACTTCTAACATGACCCCTAACAAGTCATGAAAGATCAAGCTCATAGCGCGCTGATACGTGGCGCCGACATTTTTCAAACCAAAAGTCATGACGACCCACTCGAACAAACCGACAAACCAGGGCATCGAAAGGCAATCTTATAAACGTCCTCTTCGACCATAAATATTTGATTATAACCGGCATTGCCATCAAGAAAACTTAGAACCTTGTGTCCTGAAGCATCGTTGATCAACATGTCAGCTATCGGCATTAGATACTCGTCCTTTGGAGTGGCTCTGTTCAGATCCCTAAAATCAATGCATATCCGTATCTTGTCGCTCCCTTTCTTATCTACAGGCACAATGTTAGCAACCCATTCCGCGTACCTGCACGGCCTAATAAATTCAGCCTTGAGTAGTCGCTCCACTTCTTCTTTGACTCGGTCATAGACGACCAAATTAAAGCGGCGGGGAGGCTGTTTATAAGGCCTAAATCCAGACTTGATGGGCAGCCGATGTTCTACGAGCTCGCGGCTTAGTCCCGGCATCTCGCTAAACTCCCACGCGAAACAATCGACATACGACTGAAGTAACTTTATTACTTTAGCCTTTTCATCGGGCTGCAAATGTTGATTTACAAAAGTCGGCCTTGGGATGCTGCCATTACCTATATCAACTTCCTCCAAGGGATCGGCCGACGTGAAACCTTGCCCTAATTTCTCTACTTCGCTAAAGTCCTCGATGGCTTCAGCAATACCGTCTTTATTAGACCGATACTGTTCCACACGAGACTTTAACCAATCTAGATTATTCTTGCTAGACATGACTATTAATACAAAAATAGTCGTGCTACTCTAGCCGGCTTTACAGGCACTGGTACAAACCATCCCCCGGATACACTAACAAAATCGTAATCCGAAAGATCTCTTCCTGACAGGCACTCTACTTTGTTATGGATGGCGTCGACTGATACATCGGCCAATGCTACTTGGGCCGAGGTATCCGCGGGGATGACTTCTAACTCATCGCCGTCCCACTGTATCAGGCACTGGTGTAGAGTAGAAGGGATGCAACAGTTCACGTGAATCCAGTCGCGCCCGAGTAGCACGCTATAGTTACCTTGTACATCGACGACGAAAAATGCTGTTGGCAATGTCTTGTTGCCCACCATCAACTCCATAGAGAGTACCCCCTTGGCCTCGGAGCTCTCGCCGTTGAAGCCGTTGAGCATCAAGTTAGTCTTCTTCAGGTCATCTTCGTCCCTGCCAAGTTTCTTCAACAATGAATAAGGCATTAGGTTAACAGTGGCGTCGCCGTCAACGAGCATCCGGGAAATCGGCTTCCCATCGATGTGACCCCTGACATAGAGGGGCTTTAGATGGTGAGCCGAGTCCTCAGGATTCTCGAAGATGGCGTTGCGCGGACCGAGGTTCAATTGAGCGACCTCGGCCTCGTCCCATGGTAGGGCGAACTCGGCAGGTAACGTGACGATGTTGATGTCCATCACCTGGGGTGTGGGTCCCTCAGAGATGGGCGAGTAATCGTCGTCGAGCATTTCGTCATCGTCATCGCTTGGACTAGGATCTGGGTTGGTTATCTCAACCAGCTTCTCCCTCCATACTTGCTTCGTAGCTGGCCGAGGGCGGATCTCTTTGAAGATAGCATCGCGCTCGGCCTCAGCTTTCTTCTTGCACATCTCCTGTGCCCGCGGCCTTTGTAGGCATCTCTTCTGTGATTTGTACATGCCCGGAGGAGCCCAAGATGGCTAAGGCTTGGTGCTGGGTGCTACTGTTCGACTTCTGTTAATTCTAGCCGATGTGGTATCATGCCCTTCGGCCTCGGGCACCCTGTGTTCGAAGGGGGTCTGCTACGAACCCTGTCGGATGGACTGGCCTCGTTCGGCCGATCGAACCAAGCTTCGGCGCAGGGCACGGCCGAAGCACGAGACTTACCTCCGTCAGACCTCGGCAATAGAGTCTTTGGGATTGGGACTTCCTGAGACCCAACTCTGATGGTTATGGCTTCGGACTCCCTAACTTCGGCCTCCGCGTGCTCGCACCCTTCGGCATCACCCTGCATGGTCCAATTCAGAGGCACCACGGACAGTCTGTGGACGATTCCCCCCTTCGCTGTGTCTGTTTGCCCCTGCCATCCATAATACTCCGAAGGAAAACAAGGCATAGTGTTAGGCTGTGGAGGGTACCCCGACCCAGATACGTATGGAGCCCACGAGGTCCCTGCCCAGTTGTACGGCGGAGGCATCGATAGCTCCAGCGGCCTCGCCCACTATGAGCCGAGTTCGTCACCCGAGGGGGGTTCGACCAAGTCAAAGGTGTCTCGGACCACACTAGCGAAGGGTCTTTCCAGGCCGGAGGTATGTTCGGCCAGTGCGGGCCGAAGCCTCCCATCGGAGGAATCCAACACGGTGCGGGGTTCGGCCACTGGGGGCCGAAGCTATCATATGGGGGACCCGACCACTGGGGTTCGAAGTTGTCGTACGGGGGGTTCGGCCATCGTAGCTCGGAACCACCGTGCGGAGTATCAGGCCACTGTGGCACGAAGCCTCCGTGCGGAGCATCAGGCCGCCGTGGCCCGAAGCCTTCGTGCGGAGGGTTCGCTGGCTTCGGCCCGAAGCCACCCTTCGAAGGTCTTGGCCTCTTCGGCTATTTTAGCTTAGCGCGCGGACCTGCTTCCTTGGCCCTTCTCTGATGTTTGTTCAACAGCATACCATATGTCACCTTCGGCCTCTTGCGAGCCTTAGCTGAAGGGGTATTAACGTTCTGTTTGCACACTCCCACCTCGGGGTTCTTTGGCACGAGTGTGCGAGGGCGCAGTTCTCCAACAATCACATCTTTCCCTTTAGCTGACTCGGCCTGTTCTGGCCGAATCAACACCTTCTTTTCACCGAGGTCGACGGCGTTAACTGGAAAAGGATCTTTGTCTAGCTTCATCTTTGGATCATGGTCTATCTTCAATCGTCCTTCTTCTATGGCCGATTGTATCTACCGTCGAACAACATTGCAATCATTAGTATTATGCGAATGTGAATCATGCCACTTACAGTATGGATGCTTCTTTAACTCATCGGCAGGTGGGATGACCTGACCCTTAGGTAACCTGAGAAGCTTACTTTTTAAGAGAAAATCAAATATTTTATCACATTTAGTTACATCAAATGAGTACTTGACCTCATTGAGTTGATTCTTTGTTGGGGATGGTCGTAACTCGGAGCAGGTGATGGGTATATTCTTAGTGTTCCAGACCCATCCGGCCACGTACATGTCGGCCGAATCCTCCTCCTCTGACTCCCCTTCATCAGAGCGTTCCATGATGTGGATTTCGGCCCTAGGCTTGCTAAACGTCTTAATAAATTTCTTGTCTTTGGTTCAGCCTTCTTGGACCAGAGCCTGCTGCAGAACTTGGCTAACTTCTAAAAAGTTCTGGTTATCTAACCTCTCTTTAATTTCAGAACGCAACCCATTAAAAGCTAATTCTGCCAAGTCCCTTTCTGAAATATTAAGGCTAAAACATCGGTTTCTAGTATCCCTAAAACGTTTGATGTATTCAGAGGTGCTTTCATTAGATTTTTGCTTAACCAATGTTAAATGCAAAAGCCTAAGTTTCGTCTCACCTGTGTAGAAATAATCATGGAATTTCCGCTCTAAATCGTCCCACATGTGGATGGAGTTCGGCGGGAGTGCCAAAAACCAAGTGAAAGCGGTGCCGGATAGCGAGAGAGAAAATAGTCTAACCTTTAGAGCATCTATCCCGCTAACCTCTCCACACTGTGCCAAAAACTGACTAACGTGCTCTAGTGTGGTCTTGCTACCCTCGCCATCGAACTTAGTGAATTCAGGGATTCTATAGCCGCGGGGGTAGGGCACTGTATCAAGATGGTCTAGGTATGGCTTACGGTAAACCCTAACCCGTCCCTTGGGCACGAAGCCAGCACACTCCCTAAATAGTGCACAGACTCGATCCACTATGTCATCTTGATATGTTGCTCATGCACGCCTCTCATGCGGGGGCGCGACACGCGGTGGGATATCGGCGTGTCGGCCATGGGCCTCTTCCCTGCGCGCAATTTGTACGACGTGCTCATGCCCGGGTGCCTGCACATGTGGTGCGGGCAGCGCGGGTACCAGCGCAGGTGGTGGTGCGTGGTATGCAGTATTAGTTTGACTGTAGGTGTAATGATTGGTCTTGGCCATAAGTGGTGAGGCCGGAGACATGATCGTGCCAGTGCTGTCATTAGTCCTATTGTATACGTGGTTCATTGGTGGTGCGCTAGCAATAGGAACCGGGGGTACGGCCTCGGTAAAGCCGAACCTTATAAGAGTCGCCTCTACTTGGGAGCTGACTGCTGAATCTAAATAGTTGGCTAGCAAAGCGCTAACGGCTTGATCTACTGATGCAGATATTTTTTGCTCAATTTCTAAAGAAGATAAACGAGGCGATACAAGTGTTACCTGGATCTGAGTGAGGTCGGGGGTGATGATGTCGTGCTTGATGAAGCCTGCGCGTGTCTTGATGTAGCCCCCAAGCATCATGTCTTGGAGTGCCTTTAACTTCGCCTCGATCTCTGCTCGGTCTGCGGCGGGGATATCTTCAAGTGTAGGTGACAATATGTTGCGGTTGTCGATATCCGCACCCCCTATTGTGTCCATCGGCGGTGTAGACGTAGTAGTTGACGTAGATGTACTGGTGGACGATGTAGAGGTACTCATCATGTTGGCATAGCCTTCCCCAGCGGAGTCGCCAAAAAGTCTGTTGACACGGAAATGTGCCCCCGCACTTGGGTTAGTTCGACGATCCAAAAGTGCACAGATACTTAGGGACAAGCCTAAGCGTGACGTAACACCGACATCGCATTCCGACTACCCTTAATAGTGATAAAGGGGGTGGAGTCGCCAGGCAACCAGATTACACAAAATAATCCAATTAGCCAAAAGAGATAGATTAAACAGAATAAAATCAGCAAACCAGTCGGAGCCCGTCTGGTTCAAAGTCTGGTGCGAAGGGGTCACTGAAGGGTACCTTCGGCGTCTGGTGCGAAGTGCTTCGCCGAAGGGTGCTTCGGCGTTTGAACTGATCCTGCCAAAGGTGGACTTCAAATGGATCTGTACGCGATGATCACCTCCGAACAACGGGGTTCGGCGTGATATCTCCGATACAGCAATCTACGGGACAATGACCCGAGGGCCATGCGCGAGTGAAACTTCGTCTAGTGCAGAGTATGGTCGTGGCGAAGCCTGTCGTGACGAAGTATGCTGGCGAAGCCTGTTGCCGAAGCCTGCAGTCTCGTCGAAGGGTGTCCTGGGGACCTCCGAAACCGATCTCTCAGCTCCGGACACCTCCGGCGAAGTAGCTCTGAACGTGCGAACCTGCAACAGAGGAGTGCGAAATACCAATTTGGCCTGAGGACCGAATTTTGCTAAGTGTTGCACTGGTGGCGAAGGTAGCAATCTGTTACGCAGATTAGCGGATACTTCACAGGCGAAGTAACAAGGCGATATCAATCTATTATGCAGATTAGCGGATACTTCACAGGCGAAGTAACAAGGGTTACCACTGTTCCGTAGCGGCCGACGGAGGGCTTCCAAGCAAACCCACGAAGAGGTACAAGAAAATAAAGGTAAAGCAAATGCAATCAAAGCATGGGCTTTGGTTTGGTTTGAGTTGGGGGGCTCTCACGCCGGCCATGCCCCTCTATTTTTAGGGGTTTGATTCCTAATCTAATCTGCTATTAATCCGGCCAGATAGAGATAAAGATTGAGCTAGAAACGCATCCAATTCCATCTCTGCCAAAGTGGGCTTCGGCCAGGCCCGTCGAGGCCTGCTCCTTGGGCCGAAGCTTTGGTAGCGTGGGCTTCGGCCAGACCCGTCGAGGCCTACTCCTCGGGCCGAAGCTTCGGCAGCGTGGGCCTCCGAAGACTTCCTGGCCAAAGGCCGTGGGCTGGCCAGAGGTTTTCGTAGCCCATATCCCAATGGACCTTCAGCCCTGTCGGGCTTCGGCCTGACTCCTCGGGCCAAAGCTTCGGTGGCGTGGGCCTCCGAAGGCTTCTTGGCCAAAGCCCATGGGATGGCTAGAGGCTTTCGGAGCCCGTAGCTCAGCGGACTTCGGCCCTGTAGGGCTTCGGACAGACCCTGGACATGTGTATTTTCGGCCCAAATCACCAAAATTGATATTTTGACGATCTAGCCATTAATGCCATTTTTTGCTATCAACAATATGATTTCTTCTGCTTTCCTACATACGAGCAGATGGCTCGACACTGGTTTAGCACCTTTGCTAAACCTGGCATTGGACCATTTGCTCCCACTCATGATCATTGATCTTGTTCTTGATGATACTCATCAGTAGTTGGCTGATATTTTTCATCAAACCCCTAGATCAGTCTACTTTTGAGCGTTTGCGAGCGGATTTGGGATTCATGTATCCTTTTTAGGATACTTTGAGACAATTTTTTTCTTTATTTTTTATTGAGTTTTTTTGTTTGTGTGCGTTCATATCATGCATAATCATAAATAACATTTTGAGCTTGCTTCTGTTATATGACTAATCCGCTTTACTTACTCTAGCTAGTATATGATTTTGATTACTTGTCGATGATCATGTTCAGTTCAGTTCACATGATATATCTGATATTTGTCATATGCATGACTTTTATGCTTTAAAATTGAAAAATGATCACCATTGCTTCTGGTAACTAGCATGTGTAGGCTGAATGCGTTTGCTATCTTTTACATGCCTAGTAGCTAGATCCTTACTTAGATGCAGATATGCAACTTGGACATCTATATGCTTTAAACATGAAAAATGTGTTATAAAAATGATAAAAATTCAGAAAAATGAAAAATTTATACATTTTTATGATTATTAGAAAAGATCTAGGTGGGTTTGCTTTGTCGCATTGCATAGTTCTGGACTTCTTACCATAACACTTTGGTATGAACTAGGATGGTGTAATGTATGCCAAGACCAATGTCTTAAGCTTCTGATGGTCTAGTTCTGGCCTAGGCTTGACTTGGTCGGTTAGCATAAGGTTTGACATGCAAATAACCCCTGGCAGACATGAAAAATAAAAAGGAAAAAGAAAAGGTCTGAAAAATTTAAAAAGATGACAAGTTTGCTGAAGCACTTTGCTTTGGACAATGCTTATCTTGGTAGATATCAGTTAGCTTTTGCATCTCATACTTTACTTTGCTTGTCAACTAGAAAATGTGGTGATGCTTTTATTTGCAAAAATCGAAAAATGTGTGCTAATGACTCTCTTTAGATATCATCTGTTGCATTGATCATGTCATGTATCTTAGAAAGTATATCTTTGGCTATACTTGTTAGATGTTGTAATAGCAGTCAATCATATCTAAGAAGCATGCTTTTTATACTCCACCTGCACCCCATCTGCATTCATGGCATATTTTGAGGGGGAGCTACATTCTAGGAGGAGTTTGTGTTTATGTCTCTTTAGAGTGCATTTAGTCTCACTTGATGAGTCCAATTGTCAACAAGGGGGAGAAATTTTGGAGTTTAGGGGACATTTTTGCCTTTCTCTGGGATTTATTTCAAGGGGAGTATTTCAGTCTTTTGCCTTTACTCTGTTATACTTATTGGTAGTTCTGAGATTGCACTTATTTTTGAGTCTTTATTTTTGGTTAACCACAATGACCGTTTTCTTGCTTCTGTTTGGCTTTTGGTCATTAGGGTTAAACTTTTATTTTCTTTCTTCTATTTTCTTTTGTTTTTTGTTTTCCTGTTTCCACATGTTTTTGCAGGTTCAGAAGAAGTGCTGAAGAGGGTGTTGACAATGCACTCATCAAGGGGGAGATTGAGAAACCATGTTGAAGAACATGAGTTTTATACTCCAGATGTGATGAGTGATTGTCAACGGAAGTCAAAGAAAGAGACATGAAGACCTGCCGTGTCTAAGATGCGTGTGACTCAGGTACACGGGCAGCGAGCGACAACCGGGCAGAGGAGCCGCGGAGTCGGGCTGGCCCAATCCGAGTACATGGGCTAGGAGCGGCAGAGGATCCACTGGTCTGTTGACTGGGTTTGACTCAGGTACACGGGCGACGAGCGATTGCCGGGATGAGGAGCTGCGGGGTTGGGTCGGCCCAATCTGGGTACCCGGTGCGAAGACAGTGGACGCTTTGTCAGTTTCGGCGCAAAACTGACAACCGATGATTATTTTGTTTTTAGGATATTAATATTTAGTTTTTAAGTCCAGAATATTTTTATTTGTGTCAGTTGATTTTTCTAAGGGTATTTTAGTAATTTCGGATTTTATTTTAGAGTCAGTGTAATTTACCGTAGGGGTAAATTAGTCTTTTCATGTATTAGGAGTCGCCTATAAATAGGCCCCTACCCCCTTAGGGATAGGTTGACTGTTTTTTTTTCAGATCAATCTACAGTCCACTTTTTGGTTCGGCCGCAGTTCGTCTTCCACCAAAAGGTTTTCATCTACAAAACTTTTCCGATACTGCAATATTCTCACTATGGCGTATTAGCACCGCAATAGCGTTTTATTTTGGCTGGAAGCTACGTGCGCGCAGCGGCCGAGATGGCAGCTAGCTAGCGGTCTAGAGCAATCACTGCAGCAACAACACTTCCGGCAGGCACTTTTTTCCCATAGCGGGCCCCACGGCGGGCCCCACGGCAGGGAAGCCGCTTGGCGCATACGCCGGCCAGCGTGTATCGACAGGAGAAAAGGTCCAGCGCAGGACCCACGCAGGGAACAATAAGCCAGTAGCAGCACAACTGCTCTGCACGCGACACAAGGCCAGCAACTGCGTGCGGAAAAAGCAGCGCAGCAGGCTGCATGCACATAGCTGCCGCACGGCAGGCTACAGCAGAAGCCTGGGCACGCGTGGCTCCTGCGGCAGGTAACATCGGTATCGCTGGATTTTCTGCGGCTTCAGACTGATTGGTGCGGCGACGTAAACACATGCAGGTTAGTTGTCTAATCTACTATTTTTTAGCTGTTTAAGAAATTAAATATCTATCTATTTTTAATTAGCTGCTAATCTGTTTAGTAATTTCGTAGTTAATGTTTATCTGCTAGAATAGTATTAGTACTCGAATAATTTTTATTTAAGTATTTTTTAATCTGCTCATATAAAAAAATTTATTATTAGTCGCAGCAATATTTTTATTCTAGATTTACATGAAATATTTTAGATTTATTTTTGAATTAATTTCTGGATGATCCATGTTTTTATTGAGTTGATTAGTATTTTATTTTTAGACCGCAATCTGAATATTTTATTTAGGTATTTTTCTTACGTCATTAAATATTTCTAGTACCCATTTTTATTCACTGCAGTTATTTTAGATTATTTTTAAATATTATTTTATTTAGGACACCGGTCATTCTTAGGCTAGTCAATTTTAGTTCTTGTGTTCTGCTTTGCTACTGTTGTTAGTTTTTGTCAAGGTGAGTTGGGTGTTGGGATTAGGTCATAGTTTAGCAAGATTTTTTAGGCGCCCATTCACCCCCCTCTGGTCGCTACTTTCGGTGCTACACTCTTCCCTCTATTATACTAACTTTTTATAGAGTTCTCACATCAGATTCAGCTCATAGGGTTTGAACATATTTTCTCACCTCTCATAATGGGAACAAGCCAAGATAGTCATATTGCGCTGAGAGATATTTCAAACATACTCATCGAAGGTAACTACATGTCACTTTATGTTTGCAAAGTTGTGCCTTTTACTAAATGTTTAAAATATTATGTGTACATACAGGAACACAATTGTCGCCTAGTGGTGATGAAGTGCGTAAGAGAGAAAATAGGAACATAAGACAGCAGGAATATTGTGCAAGAAAAAAGGTCGAGGAAACCACCAAACAAAGAGAGGAGAGAAATAAAAAACAGTGTGAATACAAGCAACGATAGAATTCAAAATCATCACCAACTATTTGAGGTGTTTAATATGTATCAATGACTACATTACTACATACACAGATAAAGCAAACTATATGAATTGGATTGAATAACAATTAGTAAAAAATATCTCCGTGTTGGATAACATGTTTCAAAATTTAAATATTGCAGGAACTCCATTCGCAGAAGACCAACAAATACCATGTAGGACCAATTATTCAACTATTTTGCAACCTTCGAGAAAAGTAGTAGACAATAGTGCGTTTTCTCAAACAGGTACTTCTACAAAAATGCATTTGTTGTACTGAAATGTACGTTTTATGGAATCGAACTATCTAAAAATATGTATGCATACAGGAGTACAACTCTCGTCGAATGATGACGAGGTGCGTAAGAGGGAAGAAAGGAACAGAAAACATCGAGAATATTGTGCAAGAAGAAAGGCTGAGGAAACCAACGCACAAGGATATGGGAGGAATAAAAAGCGGTGCCAATACATGTTACGACAAAATTCTAAATCATCACCAGCTATTTCATGTACTTAATGTGTGCCAAGGGTAAATTACTACATATACAGACATACTAAACTATATGAAATTGATAACATGATTACCTTTCTATCTATGTTACAGAAGATCTACCTTCGTACAACCGATCTAAAAATATTACAGTATATTTGTTCACAGAAGACCAACAAACACCATAGGGGATAAATTATTCAATTTTTTTTTGCAACCTTCGAGAATAGTAGTAGAAAACAACGTGTTTTCTCAGACAGGTACTTCTATAAAAATACATTTCTTGTATGTTTTATTACATTTACCATATAGAGAGGATAAGATTGGTTAGATACCATATTGTATGAACTTGCTCTACAGAAGGTATTCTATCACCATATGGCACGAGTGTTTTAGGAGTTTTGCAATCACCCAGTATAGAAAAGGAAAATAATGATGAATATGAACCTATTGACTGGCTACATAGAAATGATAAATACATGAAACTATTAGGAACCATCTGTCTTACACATACAACATGTTCAGAAGGTGTCATCCTATCTTTTCATGTCGTTGTATTTATTAATAGACACTTGTCTTCTATGTTTGCAAAGTTATGCCTTCGTCCAACTATCTAAAAAATATGTATACATACAGGAGTACAACTCACACCGAACGATGACGAGGTGTGTAAGAGGGAAGAGAGGAATAGAAAACAGCGAGAATATCATGCAAGAAGAAAGGTTGAGGAAACCAACGCGTAAGGAGATGATAGGAATAAAAAGCGGTGCGAATACACGTTACGACGAAATTCTAAATCATCACAAGTTATTTCACGTACTTAATGTGTGCCAAGGGTAAATTACTACATACACTGACATACCAAACTATATGAATTGGATAACATGGTTACCTTTCTATCTATGTTACAGAAGATCTACCTTCGTACAACCGTACTAAAAATATTGTAGGATTTCTGTTCGCAGAAGACCAACAAACACCATATGAGACAAATTATTCAACTATTTTGTAACCTTCGAGAATAGTAATAGACAACAACGTGTTGTCTCAGATAGGTACTTCTTATATGTTTTATTACATTTACCATATAGAGAGGATAATATTTGTTAGATACCATATTGTATGAACTTCCTCTGCAGTAGGTATTCTATCACCATATGGCACGAGGGTTTCAGGAATTTTGCAATCACCCAGTATAGAAGACAAGAAAAATAATGATAAATATGTGAGACTATTTGGAACCATCTATTCTACACATACAACACGTCCAGAAGGTGCCATCATAACTTTTTCATGCCGCTGTCTTTATTAACAGGAGTGTCTTCTTTGTTTGCAAAGTTATACCTTTCTCCAACTGTCTAAAAATATGTATACATACATGAGCACAACTCTCACCCAATGAAGATGAGGTGCGTAAGAGGGAAGAGAGAAACAGAAAACAACAACAATATCTTGCAAGTAGAAAGGCTGAGGAAACCAACACACAAGGAGATGAGAGGAATAAAAAGCGGTGCGAATACACGTTACGACAGAATTCTAAATCACCATTTAGCATGGGGATTTCACGAGATTTTCAAACACCCAAAATAGAAGACAAGAAAAATAATGATGAATATGATAAATACGTTAGACTATGTGGAGCCATTTGTCCTACACATACAACACGTCTAGAAGGTGCCATCCTTGGAGAACCCAAATGGAACATTATATGACAGTGCTTTATTCGAGCCTACACATCCTACTATTGACGATGAACGTAGTTTACCAGTATTCTTTTCAATTAATATGTACATATATTCTTTTTATTGGTGAAACACACATACAATCGCCAATCATGCAATAGATCATTTAGAGGACACACTTCAGTTGGATTACGTAGATGATGATGAAAGTAGGCAATTTCGTGGTGAAGGTAATATAAATTCATTCATATATATTCTTTGGTTTTGTACTTTGTTGTACACCATATGAAGTGAACTTGTAGCATTTACTTGTTTTATTAACATCTAATGTACTTGTTTCATTAACAACTAATGTATGTGAGTCATATCATGTGTATGTTAATCATGTTGATGAAAATATCACCGAAGATGTATATGACTATGTGTACAAAGATTTACTAGATAAACACAATTTATTAAAAAAGGTATATAGGTGCCACAAGGTTTCAATTCGAGGCACCAGGATTCTGTTGCAGAAAAGGAAAGATAAAGGTCCATATTCCTGACGTGCCTCCTAAGTTAAAAAAGGTTGTTCACAAGTCAAGTACATGATGATGCAAAGTATTTTAGAAAATGCATATGGTACTTGAACTCTCACTAATCTTTCACAAGCATAGGAGTTACTTTGGACCGATGGTTTAGCACATTAGTTGGAACCAGTGTATATATGTTTCGTGTGCATTGTGCCTTGTACTATCATCTAGACCATTTCATGCTAGGTTCTAAAGGCCCGCGTCATTTGCAACTCTACTTCTATGATACAGAAGATGATACATTGAATCATAGGATACGAAGGTCTCTAGACCTTGATATCAATATTATCAAAAATATATTAAGAGTATTACAAGACAACTCATATGTACATACCTTTAAGAGAGTTGGGGCTATGACAAACCTAGATGACTATGTGATTGAACTGAATACTAATGTAACGCCTCACCAATGAAGGTATAGAGTATTATTTGTTGCTTACACATTTATATATTAATATGATGAATATATATTGTTTGTGATTTATTTGAGTACTATGAACTAAATAAATTAGTTTTGTCTAAACAAGGTATAATGCGCCTACGACCTCACAAGTTGTTGCTATATGGTCAGAAGGTAATGATCCACAAAGAAGTTTTGATTGAAGTGTGATTGTATATGCCAAAGGTGATCATCTGTAACACCCGAAAATTTTCAAAAGGTAATTAAAATTCAGAAAATATATTCTAGGAAATAATTTAATTTGATTTTCTATAAAGCTGAAATGGGTTGAATAAATGCAAATCCAGAGAAATAATTCAAACCAGGGTATGAAAAATTTATATTATGTTCCTAAGACCAAGATACAATTTTGAGAATTTTTACAAATTTTTCCAACCTTTGCTACTAGTCCATAATTTATTAATCATTTTCTGCAATTAATTTTATTCAGAAATCAATTTTAAATGCTATTGGGCCGCAACCTCACTTTCTCTCTCTCCGGCCGGCCCAACCCACTCTCCCCGCAGCCCTCTCACTGACATGCGGATCTCGCATGTCAGCCACTTCCCCTCTCACCACGTAAACCCGGCCCCACCTGTCGGCTTCAACGGTTAACCCTCTCACCCTCTCGCGCTCACTGACGAGTGGACCCCGCTTGTCGGTCGTCTTCAACCTCGCGTTCCCGAGATCCCTGGTCACCGCTGTAATGCCCGAGCGCCTCCGCCATGGTCCCAAGCTTCGCTTAATGCCAAAGAATTAATCCCCATAACGCCCACACTTGATTACCCTCGGATCCCCTCGCCATTAAGCCCCGGAGCGCAGCAATCCGCCGAATTAAACCTCGCCAGCGTAAATGGGTTTTATCCCTCGGTTCCACCTTTTGCGCCACCGTTCGCCTCGCCGGAGCACTATAAAAGGACCCCCTGGGCACACCGCGTTCAACACCCCACTCAATTGTCACTCCTCGCCAGTACCAAGTGTTTGCAGCCACTTCTTGCGCCACCTCTCTGTTCTGTCTTCAGCCGCCACTCGCCGTCGCTAGAGACCACTTCCGCCGCCATTGACCACCCCATCGTGACCATCGCTGCCACCCTGACCGCGGCCATATCTCTGTCCTAGCTCATTGTCGCTGGAACACCGATGCCGATGAGAACCCAAAACTTCATCGTCACCCTGCTCATTGCCGGTCTCACTCCGTCGACCCCAAGTCACTGCGTCGGTACCAATGTGATCCCCTCACTACCCTCTTTCCATTTCCTAGTTTAGATAAGGCCTTAGGCCACTGCCACCGCTGCTAGGGCCATCGCTATTCTCGGTCGTCGCCGGAGAAGATGACCGACACGATAGATATAGTGTGTCGTTTCAGATCTCTTCTCGGTCGGACGATCTTGATCAGATGACAGGGATTAAATCACATGTGAGGTTTAATCTTGGACGCCTGATCTTGGCGAAAGGGTATCGTGTAATCTCAGCCATCCATCGCTATTTAAAATCCCACCGAGATCTAAGTCGTAGATCAATACCGGTTCGAAATGTTTTAATCTCAGCCGTTGATCATCACTTAATAATCCCGTGCGCACTGTAACCGTTAGATCTTGATCAACCGGCTCAGATTCACTCAGTCCATAGCACAGTACTCGCGTTCGCGGTGGACTCGATTTACCGTGGACCAGAGGCTGGTTTATAGTTTAAATAAAATCTAGAAAATGGGTTAAAATTTATAAATTGAGAAACCAAGGGTTGGTTTCGGTGTTTGTGATGAGTGATTGACAGGCTTTTACCCTCTGGTTCGAAGGGGTACCTCCGAAGGGGGTTCGGAGGTTGGAACTCCGAAGGTGTTCGGAGGTGGTTTCACCGAAGGGTTCGGTGGGCTTTGGTTGCTGCAGCTATTGCAGCGGAGTGTGCCTGTCGGAGGGGTCCGACAGTACACAAGGACTGGGTTTGTACCGAAGGTCTCGGTATTTTGGGCGGTACACCGGAGTGTGTGCTGAAGGTTGCTAACCCGGAGAGGTCTCCGGAGTACTGGAAACACTTGTCTGTTTGTCTGTGGTGCGCAGGGGACTTCGGAGACGACGGACGGTTCGCGGCAGGTGAACCTGGGTCAAGCGGGAGTCTTGATGCCAGTGGAGCGGGGAGCTCCGTCACGAAGGCCGCGAAGGGGTCTAGGTCGGACCTCGGGTCGAGGTGCACCAGGAGAAGGTAGTAAGTGCGGAGCGTGGCTCCGGGTGAAGGTACTCCGAGACAAAGTCCTCGGAGGCGAGGCACTTTGAAGGGTACTCCGGATGGAGTGACTTCGGAGTATGGTGGATCAAGTACTCAGCAGAGGCAAGGCATTCGAAGTGTTCTCCGGAGGGAGACACTCGAAGGTACCCGACGAAGGTCTCAGAAGTCGAGGCGCATCGAAGGCATGGACCGGGTGAGGCTCGTCGAGGAGTGTGCTCGGGGAGAGACACTGCGACGAAGTGCTCATGGAATGCTTCATGCGGAGGCCTTGGACGAAGGAGGGACTTCGAAGGGTGGTACTCCGAAGGAGGGCTTCGGAGTGACGCAGGCTTTGGAGCGAGGCTAGCTCCGGAGCGAGGTTGACTTGTGGTACTTCGGCCATGCATGGCTTCGGTACACGGACTGACGGAGTTAGAGCTGGGAGTAGCTGCGAAGCTGTGGTGGTCCACTCTGGAGGTGGTGGTGCGAAGGCCCAAGGGCTTTGACGGCTTCGGCTCAAAACCATCACTGTATCGGAGGCAGACTTTGGTGAAGCGAAGGCCATCAGGCTCAAGGCTTCTCACCGAAGCTATCACACCCTTCGCGTGCGAAGGGGGGCTTCAGAAAGGTCAAAGACTGCAAAGGCTGACATTGTCTGCTCTGCAAAAAGCTGACGCTGTCCCCTCTGCAAAGCTGACAGAGAAGCTTCCAGAATAAAGTTGACTACCTTTTGTACCCCTCTGTTCCGCAGTAGACTGTATTAAAACAGAAGGCTATTTTTGGCCTGAAATTTTAAAAGCTCCCATTCACCCCCCCTCTGGTCGCCGTTTCCGGTCCAACAATTGGTATCAGAGCAGGTTAAGATCACCAGTTTACCTTAACCGATTTTGTGATCTGTTGGCGACATGGACAAAGCTAGTAAAATTTCTCTATTCGATGGGACTGATTTTGCATACTGGAAGGTGCGCATGGAGGCTTACTTGCTAAGCCAAGGAAATGCAATTTGGGAGATTGTGGACTCACAATACTCCATCCCTGATACTCGCACCTCTCAAACAGAAAAGGATCAGTATAATGCCAACTCCAAGGCAAGAAATATACTGTTCATTGGTTTGAGTAGAAGTGAGTTTGATAGGGTGCAGCACCTTAGGACTGCTAGGGAAATTTGGACCACTCTCACTATTTTTCATGAGGGATCTACACAGATTAAGGCCAGGCGCCAAAGCACATACAATCAACAGTATCAGCTGTTTGTGCAGGCACCTGGTGAATCCATAGATGCCATGTTTTCTCGCTTTGATGCAATAGTGAGTAACTTGCGGTCCAACGGGACGCTTGCTTACAATGATCATGATAGGGTTATCAAGCTTCTCTATGATCTTGATTGTAGCATATGGGAAGTGAAGATATCCAGCACTGAGGAGTCCACAGGTTATGACACATTGACCTGTGATGAGCTCTTCAGCAAGCTGAAGTCCACAGAGATTGCCAAGGCTTCTCTTGCGGTGCACAGAAACTCTTTGCCACAGCCGTTGGCACTGATTTCTAGCACTAGCCGTGGCACCACTGCAGAACCAAGCACATCTGGTACTTGTGTTCTTGCAGATGGTTTTGCTTTGTCCTCCCTGGTCTCCGTTACAAAGGAGCAGGTGGACACTCTGGATGATGATGAGCTTGCTCTCATTGCTAGAAGGTTCACCCGTTTTCATCATGAGAGACGGGATCAGAGGAGAAGTGGTTTTAGTGGTTGCTTTGAATGTGGCGACACTTCTCATATCAAGGCCAACTGCCCTAAGCTCAAAAAGAGAGATGAGAGTGAGCGCCCTAAATACCACAAAAAGGAGAGGAAGCCTTTTGTGAAGGGCAAGCGCGGCAAGGTGGCTAAGAGAGTAGCCAAAGCCGCTTCCAGAGCATTTGTTGCTGCTCTTAGCGACATCGACACTTCCTCAACTGAGGAGTCGAGCTCTGAGGAGGAGGAGTCCCCAAGGAAGGAGGACAAGAAGGACAAGAAGGGACGAGACTTCACCGGCCTTTGCTTCATGGCCGACAGCGATCACAACGGCGATGAGCTTGACTCATCTGAGGTACCACTATCCTCTCACCAGCTTTTAATTAAACTAGATGAACTGAATGAAGTAGTTCTTGGTCAGGATAGATTACTTGTACAAGCCGCTAGAGAAAGAAAAGACCTTAGACTTAGGCTAGAATCTATTTCTACTGATTATGCCATGCTTAAGTCTAAAGTTAATGATGCTGAATGTGAATCTTTTACTGTAGTCATGGGTGAGCTTGCTCAGTTGCGTTCTATATATGCTCAAACTCTTTCTGAGCTTGAGACTGCACAGAAGCAGCTGTTGGTGGTAGATTCTAGACCTCATGATAATATTGAATGCATGAACTGTTCTTTATTGCGCGAGAGCATTAATTTACGTGATAAACATGTTCATGATTTAGAGGCTAGATTGGAGAGGGCCGGTAGTTCTAAGGATGTGCAGCCTGTTTGTGACACGTGCATTACCCTTAAGGACCAGCTAGACAATGTTAGAGAGCGAGCTGAAAACCTAATGACTGAAAATGAATAACTTCTTTCCGTGGTTAATAAATGCACTGAGGGAAAGGGTAGGATGGATTTGCTCTTGGCCAAGACCAAGATGTGTGCTGACAGAGCAGGGGTAGCTCTAGGTTTGGGTTTTGAGAGGATTTCTTCAGACAGTAAGAACAAAACTGTTTTCACCTCACCCACTACCTTAGAGAAAGAGAGAGCTCTGTTAGACACTCCATCAGCCAAGAAACCTACCCGAGCTCAAAAGAAAACCACTCCTCCTGCCAAGAAAATCCCTTCAAAGAAAACCACTCAACAGAAGCCCAAGGAGCCTGTGAGAGTTGCTCCTAAGACCCAAGAGAGTGCCCCTAGGAGAGTTTTTCATTGTTCCTATTGTCAGCGGACGGGTCATGTGGTTGGGTTCTGTTTTCGTCGCATCAAGGATGAGCGACGCTCTCAGGCGATGAGTTACCAGGACATGCATTACCCATCTTTAGGCATGCATGAGTCTGAGTTTTACTATCGTCCTGCTTTTGAGGCTCCTCGTGCTTCTTGGAGAGGTTTTGCTCCTCGAGGTGTTCACCATGTTCCATATGGTGGTAGACCCCGGGCGAGTAGCTTTGTACCTCATCAGAGTAGGAGACCTCGACATGTTCGATCACAGCATGTAGGTAGACCCCGCACTTTGCATCATTCAGATTATCATGTGCGTAGACCGTCTATTTTTACTGTGCCTACTACTCGTGTCACTCAGTGCTGGATGCCTCGTCATTTTTTCACTCACCCTAGCACTAAGCGATCGAGATATTCTTATCATGTGTAGGCGACAGATCGAGGCTTGGAGGGCACGTGGATCATGGACTCCGGTTGTTCGCGCCATATGACCGGAGATGCAGCATGGTTCTCCAGCCTCACCACAACCAAGCAAAGGGAACACATCACCTTTGGCAACAATCGAAGGAGTAGAGTGAAAGGTAAAGGTGTGGTAAGAATTAATTCGAATTTCACTCTCAAAGATGTTGCTTTGGTTGAGAACCTGGGATACAATTTGCTTTCAGTATCTCAGTTGCTTGATGAGGGCTTCGAAGTGCGATTTCATCGCGATACTTCGCAAGTACTCAATTCTGATGGCGTTGTGGTGTGTAAGATCTTTAGAGTTGGGAGAGTCTTTGGAGCTGATTTTTCAGAGTCATCTGATTCTTATCATTGTCTTGTTGCACATTCTACTTCTGAGCTTTGGAAGTGGCATAGGAGACTAGGGCATATGAGCTTTGAGTTGCTCGCTAGTCTGAGCGCCCTAGGTTTGATCCGAGGATTGCCCAAGCTCAAGTTTGAGAAGAATTTAGTTTGCGCTCCCTGTCGACATGGAAAAATGATTGCCGCTTCGCATTCGCCAGTCACCACAGTGATGACTGAACAACCCGGAGAACTTCTCCACATGGACACTGTAGGTCCTTCTCTGGTTAGTTCTTTAGGCGGCAAGTGGTATGTTTTAGTCATTGTCGACGATTTCTCTCGCTACTC
This sequence comes from Zizania palustris, assembly GCA_019279435.1. Lineage (NCBI taxonomy): Eukaryota > Viridiplantae > Streptophyta > Magnoliopsida > Poales > Poaceae > Zizania > Zizania palustris. The sequence continues at coordinate 50,728,344 of JAAALK010000079.1, read as the reverse complement.
TTGGGTCTTCTTTCTTGCCAGCAAGGATGAAGTGTTTTCACACTTTCGGAGCTTGGCTTTGAGACTTTTCACTGAACTCCCTGGTGCATTGAAATTCATTCGAAGTGACAATGGCACTGAGTTCAAGAACAGTCTCTTTGTTGACTTTTGCATGGAGCATGGCATAGAACATCAATTCTCTGCTCCGCGGGTTCCTCAACAGAACGGTGTCGTTGAGAGGAAGAACCACACTTTGGTTGAGATGGCTAGGACGATGCTCGATGAGCATAGGACTCCTAGAAAATTCTGGGCTGAGGCCATGAACACTGCATGTTACATCTCAAACCGAATATTCTTGCGCTCAATTTTGAACTTGACATCTTATGAGCTACGTTTTGGGAGACAGCCCAAGGTTACTCATCTTCGAGTTTTTGGCTGTCGTTGCTTTATCCTAAAACGTGGTAACTTGGATAAATTTGAGTCGCGTTCTTCTGACGGGATCTTTTTGGGTTACACTACTCATGGTCATTCTTATCGTGTTTATAATTTGGAAACTAACACTGTCATCGAGTCATGTGATGTGACTTTTGATGAATCAACCCCCTCTACTAGTTCTGCTTTTGAACAGGCAAATGAACATGACATGGAACGAACCATATTCGAAGAAGAAGATCCCGGAGAATTCGAGGATGAACCCCTACTACCCTCGACATCAACCCCCGAAGCTAACCCCGCTTCGACCACTTCGGCACAAGGTCCCGAAGCAACTACCTCGACATCGGTCATCTTGGACCACTCCAACGCACAAGTTGAGGGGGAGACTGCATCCCGCCGTGAGGCTCCACATCATGTTCAAAGGATGCACCCTCCCGAGAAGATCATTGGTGAGCTTGATCAAAGGGTAACACGTTCACATGCTCATTTCACTAATTCTGCTTTTGTTGCTTCTTTCGAGCCCTTAGATGTTAGTCATGCACTTTCTGATTCTAGTTGGATCAATGCCATGCATCAAGAACTTGAAAATTTTGAGAGAAACCAAGTCTGAACTTTAGTTGATCCTCCACCAAACGTTCATTTTATTGGAACAAAATGGATTTTCAAAAACAGACAAGGGGAGGATGGGACAATAGTTAGAAACAAGGCTAGACTTGTAGCTCAGGGTTATTCTCAACTAGAAGGGATTGATTTTACTGAAACTTTTGCACTTGTTGCTCGCCTTGAGGCCATTAGGATTTTGCTTGCCTTTGCGACATCCTGGGGATTCAAACTCTATCAAATGGATGTCAAAAGTGCTTTTCTTAATGGCTTCATAGGTGAAGATGTTTATGTAAAACAACCCCCTGGTTTTGAAAACCCCAAGTACCCACATAAAGTCCTTAAACTTCATAAGGCTCTTTATGGACTCAAGCAGGCCCCTCGGGCATGGTATGATAGACTTAAGTCTTTTCTGCTTGAGCGAGGGTACTTGATGGGCTCTGTTGATAAAACCCTGTTCACTCTCAAGCATGGCAAAGATTTCCTTCTAGTGCAGATTTATGTGGATGATATCATCTTTGGTGGATCTTCTCATGCTTTGGTTGCCGAGTTTGCAGATGCCATGAGCAGGGAGTTCGAGATGTCCATGATGGGTGAACTCACATTTTTCCTTGGTTTGCAAATCAAGCAAAGCAAACAAGGTACTTTCGTCCACCAGACGAAGTACACCAAGACCTGCTCAAGAAGTTTGACATGGCAGATGCGAAGCCCCTCGCCACTCCAATGGCTACATCTGTAGCATTGGATCCTGACGAAGATGGAGAAGCCATAGATCAGAAGGAGTTCCGAAGCATGATTGGCTCCCTCCTCTACTTGACTGCTACGAGGCCGGACATACACTTCGCGGTGTGTCTGTGCGCTCGTTTTTAGGCTTCACCACGAGCTTCGCACCACCAAGCGGTAAAACGCATACTCAGGTATCTCAAACATACCCTCGAATTTGGCATATGGTATTCAGCATCTTCATCTTTGTGTCTTCGAGGCTATTCCGATGCGGATTTTGCTGGGTGTAGGATTGATAGGAAAAGTACCTCTGGTACTTGTCATTTTCTGGGTACTTCTCTGGTTTGCTGGTCTTCCCGCAAACAGTCTAGTGTTGCGCAATCGATGGCTGAGGCCGAATATGTTGCTGCAGCTAGCTGCTGCTCTCAGATTTTGTGGATGGCTTCCACTTTGAGGGATTTTGGGTTAGATTATAAGAGTGTTCCACTTTTCTGTGATAACACTAGCGCTATTTGTATTGCAAACAACCCGATTCAGCATTCCAGAACCAAACACATTGATGTGCGATATCATTTTCTCAGAGATCACAATGAGAAGGGTGATATTGAACTTCAATATGTTGATACCCAACACCAGCTAGCCGATATTTTCACGAAACCCCTCGATACTTCTCGATTTGCCTACTTGTGTGGGGAACTTGGTATTTATCACCCTTACGACATTTTGTGAGGGGGGATGTTTTTAATTGTCATGCATATGCTCGTCATGTGTGAAATTGCATTTACATATCTTGCATTTATATACCTGATTATAATTCATGAAATCATGACAGCTCAGCTCTATTTAATATCTCTGAAACATTCATGTGCATGATGTTTTCGTTCCAAAATCAAATCGTGCTCACTACTCAATCTTGTATCTAGCATGTATAGGCAGGACTGCTTTAGCTATCTTTTATCTGCTTGATAGCAAGACACTTTTCTTTGGATGCTAAAAATTGCAACTTGAAAAATTGTTCTACATTTTCATGGATATTCATAAAATGCTAAACAAATTGTTCACTTAATCACATTTCCAAAAATCCATGATTTGCATGCTTCAAAGTAAAAAGATCCAGGTGGGTTTGTTTGTCGCACTACTCTATTCTAGACTGCTTACCATTGCACTTGGTCTGAACTGGAATAGTGTAGTGTCTACCAAAATCATTGCCTTAAGCTTCTGATGGCTTTCATGTCTAGGCTTGGCCTGATTGGAAAGTATAAGGTGGACAAACAAATAACCCCTGACATTAAGAAAAGAACAACAAAATTCATTGATCATCAAGTTTGCTTTCATTGCTCCATTTGAACTGGACTTGTCTGTCTAGAGTAGAAATTGACTAGCTTTGCGTAGTCCTTGTTTTTACTTGTCTAGTTTTCTTGATTGAGTGGTGATGCTTTTATTTCAAACTGATAAAATCACATCCTGTCATCATGTTTTTAGAGATTATTAAATTAAGCTGAGCACATGCTAATTGGTATTAAATGTTGGCATATTTGTTGCTTTGTATGTCTTTGCAATTCTGCTCATTTCCAAGCAATGCATCTTTTAAATGCTCCTTGATGCTTGCACTGCCAAAGGGGGAGAATTTGTTGCGTTCTCTGCCGCAAAGGGGGAAAATTATCTCAGGGGGAGTTTTTATCTTGAAAAAGGGGAGACTTGCCAAAGGGGCTTTTACTCTTTTGAAAAAGGGGGAGGAAAATTCTTTTATCAAGTGACATGATTTGGCTCGTCTCTGAGTTTTTATGGTGACTTGTGTGCTGAAATTCTTTAAATTTTCTTGAACTGGAATTTGGTTGTCAATGCACTCATCAAGGGGGAGATTGAGAAACCAAGGGTTGGTTTCGGTGTTTGTGATGAGTGATTGACAGGCTTTTACCCTCTGGTTCGAAGGGGTACCTCCGAAGGGGGTTCGAAGGTTGGAACTCCGAAGGTGTTCGGAGGTGGTTTCACCGAAGGGTTCGGTGGGCTTTGGTTGCTGTAGCTGTTGCAGCGGATTGTGCCTATCGGAGGGGTCCGACAGTACACAAGGACTGGGTTTGTACCGAAGGTCTTGGTATTTTGGGCGGTACACCGGAGTGTGTGCTGAAGGTTGCTAACCCGGAGAGGTCTCCGGAGTACTGGAAACACTTGTATGTTTGTCTGTGGTGCGCAGGGGACTTCGGAGACGACGGACGGTTCGCGGCAGGTGAACCTGGGTCAAGCGGGAGGCTTGATGCCAGTGGAGTGGGGAGCTCCGCCACGAAGGCCGCGAAGGGGTCTAGGTCGGACCTCGGGTCGAGGTGCACCAGGAGAAGGCAGTAAGTGCGGAGCGTGGCTCCGGGTGAAGGTACTCCGAGACAAAGTCCTCGGAGGCGAGGCACTTTGAAGGGTACTCCGGTTGGAGTGACTTCGGAGTATGGTGGATCAAGTCGTCAGCAGAGGCAAGGCGTTCGAAGTGTGCTCCGGAGGGAGACACTCGAAGGTACCCGACGAAGGTCTCAGAAGTCGAGGCGCATCGAAGGCATGGACCGGGTGAGGCTCGTCGAGGAGTGTGCTCGGGGAGAGACACTGCGACGAAGTGCTCATGGAATGCTTCATGCGGAGGCCTTGGACGAAGGAGGGACTTCGAAGGGTGGTACTCCGAAGGAGGGCTTCGGAGTGACGCAGGCTTTGGAGCGAGGCTAGCTCCGGAGCGAGGTTGACTTGTGGTACTTCGGCCATGCATGGCTTCGGTACACGGACTGACGGAGTTCGAGCTGGGAGTAGCTGCGAAGCCATGGTGGTCCACTCCGGAGGTGGTGGTGCGAAGGCCCAAGGGCTTTGACGACTTCGGCTCAAAACCGTCACTGTATCGGAGGCAGACTTCGGTGAAGCGAAGGCCATCAGGCTCAAGGATTCTCACCGAAGCTACCGCACCCTTCGCGTGCGAAGGGGGGCTTCAGAAAGGTCAAAGACTGCAAAGGCTGACATTGTCTGCTCTGCAAAAAGTTGACGCTGTCCCCTCTACAAAGCTGACAGAGAAGCCTCCAGAATAAAGTTGACTACCTTTTGTACCCCTCTGTTCCGCAGTAGACTGTATTAAAATATAAGGCTATTTTTGGCCTGAAATTTTAAAAGCTCCCATTCACCCCCCTCTGGTCGCCGTTTCCGGTCCAACATAAATTCATAACTTGCTCAAATTAACTCCAAATTTGACCATTCAAATTTCAAAAAGTTTATCTTTTTATTCTCTTCATGTTAATCCAATAACATGTATATGTTTAAACTGGCCAATTTATATTATTTAATTGGGATTAAAATAAAATTGAAGAATCATTTTATAACTTCAAAAATTCATAACTCCTTAAATTACCTCTAAAAATTACCATTTTAATTTCAGAGCTTTATCTTTTTATTCTCTTCAACTTTACCCAATAAATAATTATATGCTTGTACTGTGATTTTATATTGTTTTAATTGCTTGTTGTTCCTCGTTTGGTGTACCTAGAAGATTACGACGCTGCCGAGGAGCCGGAATATTTTCCCGAAGCTCACCCTTCTTATTTCGCTGAACAAGGCAAGTCATCAACCCCATTTTGAGCATATTGAACCTAGTTTTTAATTAAATATCGCTAAAACTCATAGGTTATATTTGCATTAGTCAAATGAATAACCCTACATTATATTTATCGGATCCCCGACCTTGATGTGCAAACCCAAGCCATGCTATCGAGCCTGAATTCCTTGTCACCAGTATACTTACTAATATTGGAAGTGTCCAATTTATCGACACAATTGCTATAGGCTTAAAAACGAGTCGTAGGTACTTGGATTCTGATATATGATCCCCTATGTCTATCACCACTGGTGTTCTGTTGGTCTTGGAATTGGTTTGATAAGTTAGCATGGTGGGTTCCGGGTGCAAGCGAGGGCATTAGTTAGTCGCACCCGGGGCACTATGAGGACCGGTCTACGGGATTTGTCGCAAAGCACTTCCGTACCAACCACAAGTCTAGTGGGTAAGTCTTAACTATAGGTATGAGTCATTCCAACCCGAGGCACTATGTGGAGAGGGGCAAGCAGCACCTGTAGGTGGCTTGGGCCATGTGGCACAAAAGGGGGCGCGACGTTGGTCCGGTGCACCAGCACGCCGGCGAAACCTATAGTGTGTGTCATTGAGTTGGAGCGATTCATGCTAACGGTTTCGGCATGAGTTCCTGTGACTTGGGTCATTTAACACACTGCGATGTGTGGGCATGAGTGCCTTGTGGGTGACACACTGATCAGAGTTAAATCTTTTAAAAAAGTCGAGCCCACGGTCAAGGCGAGTGGAGTGACATCCCACAGTTAGTTTATGTTTGAGAAGTGTTGCATGATTGAGCATGTAAGGATTGTCGAGCGAGGAGGGCTGACTGTACTCCTCGAGTTAGAAGATGTTGCATCATCTATGATTTAAATATTTTGTATAAATAAAGGCTGCAAGATAAAAATGTACTTTTCCGCACTTTAAGCCATTACCTCCCTTTGTTATTACCTTGCATTATTATTGCATATCTCGTTGGCTTGTTGAGTATGTTTGTACTCACCCGTTGGAAAAACCACTTCAGAGGCGTACTACGATGAGGATGGTCTAGAGTAGCGACCTAGTCAAGGAAGTGACTCTGGAGAAGATGTTCATCAAGTTTATTATTTTCATAGTTTCTTTTATTTTAACACTTGTGTAATAATGTGGTCTGCAAACCTTGAATGCTTGACGTATGTGCGTCGTCGTGTGATGAACACCTTGTGATTATTGATTTTCTATGGAATTTTAATAAAGTCTGGGTTTTATTTAATCCGGGCGTTACAAGATGGTATCAGAGCCGACTTGACTGTAGGAAGCCAAACGTACCCGCCTCATACTTAGTTTTACAAAACTATTTCATAAAAATCTACTTCGTAATTTTTCCTCTCTTCCTTACTATTTAAACTTTGTTTTCTTTGTAGATTCCAGGTCACCACGTGCACGGGTACCTTCTGGACCACAATGGATTCGGCCACGAGCTTCAGATGCTCGTGACCTTCCCCGGGTTCGTCCACGAGCCTCAGTTCCATGGACTCTACCTGGAGGAGTTCGTAGGTGCTTGCGATGTCACCATCACCATTCGTTCCTGAAGAGAACACCCCTTCCTCACATCAGCTATCGGAGGCCCGACCTTCGAGGTGGCATGTCAGCGCGCCACTTTCTAGGCCCTCACAGAGTTGAGACTAATTTACGACGTTCAGCTTCGAGACACCTCCTTCCGCTTTATACCGATGCACACCCCGGGAGCCCACCGCAGCATCTATGTCAGCATAATTTCAGACCGTGACACCGTCATAGCCAGGAGCACCTATCTTCTTCAGGCCATGGATTATATTCACACGGAGGACGTTCTTGAAGATGATGATCAGCAAGCCACTATCAACTTCTATCGCCATATATCAACCGGCCTAATCCGAGAGAACGGGGAGTTGCAGCGCAAGGTCAATGAGTTACAACAGAGTGTCACCGAGAATGCCGAGCTCTGACGTCAGATCTAGGAGCTCAAGAAGGATGTTGAAGAATTGGTGCCCCTACCTCCTCGTAGGAAGAAGGCCATCAAGAAGACCGCCCCTCAACCCAAGCATATCACCCCACCCCCGACACTCTTCGGACATCCCTCCTCTAGCACCACCGCTCCAGGACCAGTTGTCACTTCGGACTTCATGATAGAAAACTTCATCGAGCCCAGTGTTCCCTGAGATGCCCATGGATCAGAGAGCACCAAGACTGCCTCTGACAGTGAGTAGTGTGCTAGGCGCTAGACACCGAATGATTGTTTTTCTTATTTGTGATACCATCCATAGCGACTTGTGCTATGGGTGAGATAGAAATAAGAATTGAATTGTAATGAACTATTTTGTATCACATTTAATAAAGAATCTATGAATTATTTTGGGGTACAATTTTCTAAGCCTTCTCTTATGATCTTGGGGTATTCTCACCTTCAGAATGGCCAACGATTAGAACCTGTCCTCCACCTCCAACATGCCAAGCCACGCGGTACCCAATGGAGAAGTTCTAGGGCAACGCTAGACCGGAGCACCCGTTGCCAACATCCCTACCTTGGCCAAGATGATGGCCAACCAAAATCAACTCATCACCGCGCTGTTGGCTCAGATGCAATAGCAGTAGGCCCACATGCATGAGCAGCAGGCTCAAATAAATCGTCTGCAGTAGCAACACCACCTAGAGCTACCTCTATGCCCTCAAGTCCCCGCACCGGCCGTTGCCACCCAACTGTCATAATTCCTACGTGTGCGACCTCCCACGTTCTCAAGCACAACCAACCTGATGGAGGCAGGGGATTGGTTGAGGATGATCAGGAAGAAGTTGGACCTCCTCCTGTGCTCCGACTCGGAGCGAGTGGCCTTCGCTGCCCATCAACTCTAGGGCCCGACAACAGAATGGTGGGATAACTAACTACCGGGACTCCCAGCCCGAAGGTCACTTGGTCACTTGGGCGGAATTCTCCACTACTTCCGTGCTGCCCATGTACCAGCTAGGATCGTGGCCCAGAAACAGCAAGAATTTTGCGACTTGCAGCAGGGAGGCAAGTCGGTCATGGAATACCTCCACGAGTTCAATTGTCTAGCCCATTATGCACTAGAGGAAGTCCGCACTGACGCCAACCACCAGGCCAAGTTCCTCCGGGGACTGAAGGACGAGGTGTCCATCTAGCTTGTTGTAGTGGACAATGCCAACTTTTAGCAGTTAGTGAACAAGGCTATCATCTAGGAAAACGAGCAAAACCGGCTGGACCTTAAGAAGAGGAAAATGATAGCCTTCAGGCAAAACCAGGGAATCCTTAAGAGGCCTCACTTCACTCCTCTAGCCCATGCACAAAGCCATCTATTGATAGCAAAAAATGGCATTAGTGGCTAAGATGATCAAAATATCAATTTTGGTAATTTAGGCCGAAAATACACATGTCCTAGACTGGGCCGAAGCCCTACAGGGCCAAAGGCCCATCGAGCTATGGGCTTCGGAAGCTTCCAGTGAGCCTGCTACCTTCGGCCCAAAGGACTTTGGAGGCCCACCTCGCCGAAGCTTCGGCCCGAGGAGCAGGCTTCGGCGGGCCTGGCCAAAGGCCCACTTCGGGCTGAGTTCTGGAGATAGAGTTGAGTCTGATTCTGGTTAATTTTATCCCTACATGTGATTAAGATGAATCCTATCAGATTAGGCTTAGAGATTAGAAGTCTAGCCCCTATAAATATAGGGTTGAGGTCGGCTCATTAATCCCCCCAAACATAAATCAACACAAAGCCCTAGCTTTGAATCGTACCTTTACTTTTACCTTTACTTTTCTGCAATATTCGTGGGCTCCGATGGCCACTTCGGAATAGTGCTAATCCTTGTTACTTCGTTTGTGAAGTATCCGTTAATCTACATAATAGATTGCTATCGCCTTGTTACTTCGCCCGTGAAGTATCCGCAAATCTGTGTAACAGATTGCTACCTTCGCCCCTAGTTCAACACTTAGCAGAATTTGGTCCCCATGCCGAATTGGCACTTGATATCTGTTCTGTTGCAGGTTTCATCGTTCGGAGCCACTTCGCTGGAGGTGTTCGGAGCCAAGAGATTGGTTTCGGAGGCTGCCAGAACACCCCTCGGCGAGGATACTACTTCGACTACCCGTGTCGAACCGTCACACTTTTGTCGGTTTGACCGAGTCCCGCACGCCAACACGCTTTGCAACTGGTTTCATCATGACAGGCTTCACCACGCTCGTACCCCGTGTTAGACGAAGTCACGCCCGCGCGTTGCATCTGAGTTATTTTTATTGTCTCAGAGACTTCGCGCTGAACCCCCGCTGTTCAGAGATGATTGTCGCGTCAAGACCTGTTTGGAGCCAGTCTTCGGTCAGATCAGCCCGAACGCCGAAGGCACCCTTCGGTGGGACCCTTCGCATCAGACGCCGAAGGTACCCTTCGATGATACCCTTCGCACTGTACACTTCGAATCAGTCACTCTCCGCTCGACTTGCTGATTTGTTCTGTTTAATATTCTCTTTTGGCTAATTGGATTATTTCTATGTGATCTGATTACCTGATACGCACCGAATTGGTTCGGCGAATTGGCCCGATCTTCACGACAGTAGGTTTTGGTAATGGGGATAACTTGCTGAAAAAAATTCAGCGGGGTAAAAGGGTTTACACCTGGCCAAGGTTGGATGCGACCAAGCGACGGGTAGATAGACACCAAAACCGCGAAGACTTCGACTCGATCTCCGAACGACCGCAGAACCACAACCGGAGCTAATCCACACAAGGCGGGGCAGCCATACTGGAACCCGCAGAGCACAAATTAGTGGATCTCAGAGAGATCTCTCCACAAGTTCAAGAAGAACAAGGAAGAACAAGGGTTGAGTAAGACACTCAAGCAGCTCGGCTGCAAATATCACTGGAATGATCTTAATTCATCCAAAAATTCCTCTTGGCTTACAAATAAGGGATATTTATACTAATAACTAGTCTCTAAAAATAGATGTGAACTGAAAGAGCCACATGGGAAGGTGGAAGGCCAACGGGTTTGATCATTCATGCAGTGGTCGTCAATCTCCCGCATGTCTTCTGGCCTTTTAAGTGGTCTTCAATGTTTTAATCATAACTCCACCTAGGAACATCCAAAAGACACGGGACCAGATGCGTTGTAAAGCTAATTTGATAACCTTTCACACCATGTGTAGCATGCTTCACGAAATATTGTAGAGAGATAAAGTTTCTCATGGAAACTTGGATATCAGGCTGACTATTGATCTTCTGAACAGTCTGCACCAAAAGCACTTGGCTGCCAAGCTGGAAGCTCTAAAGCACTCGGAACTTAGTGACATTAGAAAGTTGACTTCAACACCTTTCCAACAAGTACTCATGGACCTTCACAGCTTTTATGAATCAAGAGATATGACTGTTTCTTCATGACAGTTCTGCCATGCCGAACTGGTTCGACGTAGTTCTCCTCTCTGGTTCAGTCTCGACATGTCCTTGTCATCCTCCTTGGTGAACCTAAGTAATAGCAACATGCACGACTTAGGAAGTATATAATTCTCATTAATAAATGGAATTTCACAAAGTAGCGCGTGCACCTCTTGTTGTAGCTGTTTAGCTCGGCTACGAGTAATTGGTCCATCGAAGACATGAGCTGGTTCAGCTTGACTTGATGATTGTTCCATCTTGCTTGATGTAGTCGGTATACTTGATGGTGTGGTCGGTGTGGGCATATCATTACCTGGCGACTCCATCCCCTTACCATGGTTAAGGGTAGTCAGAACGCGACGTCGGTGTTGTGTTACGCTTAGGCTCGTGCCTAAGTATCCGCACACTTTTGGATCATCGAACTGACCCAAGTGCGGGGGCACGTTTTTGTGTCAACACACTTTTTGGCGACTCCGCTGGGGAAGGCTACACCAACATGACAAGTACATCTGCATCGGCCACCGGTACATCTACAACGACTACTACGTCTAAATCGCCGATAGATCCCATGGGAGGCGTGGATATTGACAACCACAACATCATGACGCCTACCCTTGAAGATATTCCCGCAGAAGACCGAGCAGAGATCGAGGAAAAGATGAGGGCACTCCAAGACCTCATGTTTGGGAGCTACGTCAAGACACGCGCAGGCTTCATCAAGCGCGACGTCAACGTCCCCTACCTCGCTCGGATCCAGGTAACTCCAGTATCGCCTCGTTTATCTTATTTAGAGATTGAGCAAAAGATAGCTGCATCAGTAGACCAAGCCGTTAGAGCTTCGCTAGCCAACCGTTTAGATTCGGCAGTTAGTTCTCAAGTAGAGGTGACACTTAGAAGGTTCAGCTTTACCGAGGCCGTACCTCCAGCTTCTATCGCTAGCATACCTCTGATAAATCATATTTACAGCAGAACTGAAGGTAGTACCGGCAAAGCCATTACATCTTCGGCCTCAATATCCGTGGTCGAGACCAATCACTATACTTACAGCCAAACCAGCACCGCCTACCATGCGCCGCCTCCACTAACATCAACGCCAATTTTGCCCATGCTGCCCATGCCACATGCACAAGCGCATAGGCCCGAACACGTCGTACGTCCCGAGCTAGCACATGAGGAAGAAACTCATGGCTGACACGCCGACATCCCACCGTGTGTCGTGCCCCCACATGAGAGATGCGCGCAGACAGTAGGTCAGGATGACATTGAGGAGCGGAACCGCGCACTGTTTAGGGAGTGTACCGGCTTCATACCTAGGAGTCGAGCTAGGGTTTACCGGAAGTCGTACCCTGATAATTTCGACACGATACCTTACCCTCATGGCTATAGAGTCCCTGAATTCACCAAGTTCGACGGTGAGGGTAACACAACCACACTAGAGCATGCCAGTCAGTTTTTAGCACAGTGTGGAGAAGCTAGTAGGTCGGACGCTTTAAAACTTAGACTATTTTCTCTATCACTATACGACACCGCTTTCACTTGGTTTTCGGCGCTCCCACCGAACTCTATCCAAACGTGGGCTGAATTAGAACAAAAATTCCATGACTACATTTACACGGCTGAAACATAACTTAGGCTTTCACACTTGACATCGGTTAGACAGAAATCTAGCGAGAGTGTCTGTGAGTATATCAAGCGTTTTCGAGATACTAGAAATCAGTGTTTTAGTCTTAATATTTCGAAAAGAGATTTGGCAGATCTAGCTTTTAGCGGGCTACGTTCAGAAATTAAAGAGAGACTATACAACCAACACTTTTTAGAGGTTAGCCAAGTCTTACAACAGGCTCTGGTCCAGGAAGGCCGAGCTAAGGATAAAAAGTTCATTAAGACGTTTAACAAGCCTAGGGCCGAAGTCCACGTCATGGAGCACTCCGACGAGGAAGAATCAGAAGAGGAAGAAGATTCAGCCGACATGTACGTGACCGAATGGGTTTGGAACGCTAAGAGCAAACCTGTTACTTGCTCTGAGTTACGACCATCTCCCACCAAGAATCGGCCTAGCGAAGTCAAGTACTCGTTCGATATAATCAAGTGTGATAAAATATTTGATTTCCTCTTGAAGAACCAGCTTCTCAGGTTGCCTAAAGGCCAAGTCATTCCATCTGTCGATGAGCTAAAGAAACACCCATACTGTAAGTGGCATGATTCACATTCGCATTATACTAATGAGTGCAATGTTTTTTGTCGACAGGTTTAATCGGCCATAGAGGAAGGACGATTGAAGATAGACCCCAGTCCAAAGATGAAGCTAGACAAGGACCCCAGTTCTGCTCTGGATGAACCCTCTGGCGGGAGGCTTCGACCCGCACTGGCCGAACGTACCTTTAGCCTGGCAAGACACCTCGCTGATATGGTCCGAGATACCGTCGACCTGGCCGAACCCCCCTCCGGGTAATGGGTTCAGCTCACAGTGGGCGAGGCCACTAGAGCCACCGATGCCTCTGCCATACATTTGGGCGGGGACCCCATGGGCTCTGTACGTATCACAATCATGACACCCTCCGCAACATAACATTGTACCTTGTTTTCCTTCAGAGTATTATAACTGGCAGTGACAAACAGATGTGGCGGAGGCAGGCATCGTCCACAGGCTGTCCGTAGTACCTCCGAGTCGACTCGCACGGGATGAAGCCAAGGGAGATGAATGCGAAGAGGCAAAGGACAGGGAGTCTGAAGCTATCAGAGTTAAAATAGGGTCTTAGGAAGTCCAAATCCCGAAGGCCCCTTCGCCGAAGCCTAACAGAGGTAAGTCCCCTACTCCAGCCAAAGCCAACGCCGAAGCCTAGTCTGATCGGCCAAACGAGGCCGGTCCGATTGGTAAGGTCTGTAGCAAAGGCCCCTCTGATTATGAAATGTGCGAGGCCGATCTGGGTATTACCCCTTTGGCCAAAAATAACAGGAACAAGGCGGCGGCACCTGGTACCAAGCCACAGCCATCTTGGGCACCTCCAGGTATGTCCAAATCATAGAAAAGGCATCTGCAATGCCTACGGGCACAGGAGATGCGTGAGAAGAATGTCGAGGACGAGCGAGACGCCATCTTTGAGGAAATCCACCCTTGGCCAATGATGAGACAGGTATGGAGGATCAAGCTGGTTAAGATAACCAACCCGGCTCCCAGTCCGAGCGACGACGATGACAACATGCTCGACGACGACTACTCGCCCATCTCCGAGGGACCCGCACCTCAGGCGATGGACATCAACGTCGTCATGCTACCCGCCGAGTTCGCCCTACCACAGGACAAGGCCGAGGTCACTTAGTTGAACCTTGGCCCGCGCAATGTTATTTTTGAAAAACCAATGATATGGATTGCCATCTAAAGCCTCTCTACGCCAGGGGTCACATTGATGGGAAGTCGATCTCCAGGATGCTTGTTGATGGTGGCACCACTATTAATCTAATGCCTTACTCGCTATTGAAGAAACTTGGCCGAGATGAGGAGGACCTAAAGAAAACTAACTTAATTCTCAATGGCTTCAACGGTGAGAGTTTCGAGGCCAAAGGAATTCTCTCCATGGAGTTAACAGTAGGCAACAAGATGTTGTCGATGGCATTCTTCGTCATTGACATGCAAGGTAACTACAGTGTGCTGCTTGGGCGTGACTGGATTCACGCAAACTACTGCATTCTTTCTACTTTGCACTAATGCCTAATTCAGTGGGACGACGATGAAGTAGAGGTCATACCCACAGATACTTCGGCCCAGGTAGCATTGGCCGATGTGTCCATTGACGCCATCCACAATAAAGTAGAATGTCTATTGGGTAGGGATCTTTCGGATTACGACTTTGTTAGCATGTCCGGAGGACTTTTCATACCAGTGTCTGTAAAGTCAACTGGTGTAGCACGGTTGTTTCTAAATTAGTAGTCATGTCTAGCAAGAGTAATCTAGATTGGCTAAGGTCTCATGTAGAGCAATATCGGTCTGCTAAAGACGGTATTGCCGAGGTGATCGATGACTTTAGCGAAGTAGAGAAATTAGGACAAGGTTTTGCGTCGGCCGATCCTTTAGAATAAATTGACATAGGCGATGGTAGCATCCCAAGGCCGACTTTTATAAACCAACATTTACAGCCTGATGAAAAGGCTGAAGTAATAAAGTTGCTTCGGTCGTACATCGATTGTTTCACATGGGAGTATAGCGAGATGCCTGGATTAAGCCGTGAGCTCTTGGAGTATCGGCTACCTATCAAATCCGGATTTAGGCCTTATAAATAGCCTCCTCACCGCTTTAATTTGGCCGTCTATGACCGAGTTAAAGAAGAAGCGGCGAGGTTGCTCAAAGCTGAGTTTGTTAGGCCATGCAGGTATGCTGAATGGTCGCTAACATTGTGCCTGTAGAAAAGAAGGGGAGCAGCAAAATACGAGTTTGTATTGATTTTAGGGATCTAAACAAGGCCACTCCGAAGGACGAGTATCCAATGCCGATAGCCAACATGCTAATCAATGATGCTTTAGGACATAAGGTACTAAGTTTTCTTGATGGCAATGCTGGTTATAATCAAATTTTTATGGCCGGAGAGGGCGTCTACAAGACAACCTTTCGATGCCCTGGTTTTGTCGATTTATTCGAGTGGGTCATTATGACTTTTGGTTTAAAGAATGCCAGCGCTACATATCAACGTGCTATGAACTTGATCTTTCATGACTTGTTAGGAGTTATGTTAGAAGTTTACATAGATGATGTTGTAGTCAAATCGGACGCTATGGGAAACCATCTAGCCGATTTGAAAGTTGCTTTTGATAGGATATGGCTTGAAAATGAACCCACTCAAATGTGCTTTTGGTGTGTTGGCGAGCAAGTTCTTAGGCTTCATGATTCATGAAAGAGGTATAGAGATCGATCCTAAGAGGCTCGAGAAGATTAGAAACTTTGCAGCACCGACATGCAAGAAAGATGTGCAAAAGTTGCTAGTTAAGATGAATTATTTACGTCGCTTTATATCTAACTTGTCTGGAAAGATTGATGCCTTTGTCCCTATACTCTGGCTAAGAAATGAAGCTGAGTTCACTTGAGGGGCAAGTCAGCAAAGCGCCTTTGAAAAGATTAAAGAGTGCTTATCGTCGCTACCCGTGGTGAGAGCATTAAAAGCCGGAATTCCATTTCGGCTATACATTGTCGCCGAGGATAGCGTGATAGGGGACGTGCTAACCCAGGAGGTGGAGGGAAAAGAGTACATCATAACGTTCTTGAGCCACCGCCTGCTGGATGCCAAAACTAGGTACATGTTTGTGGAGCGCTTATGTTTATCACTTTACTACGCATGTACCAAATTACGTCACTATCTTCTCCCTACAACATGTATTGTCGCTTGCCAAACCGATGTTATAAAATACATGTTGCAAAAGCTGATTCTAAGTGGAAGAATCAGAAAGTGGGCTTACATGTAGATTGAGTATGATTTGGCCTATGAACCTCTAAGAGCTATGAAGGGCCAAATTGTCGCTAATTTCATAGTTGATCACCACATAGATGTCAGTTGGAGTGACAATGTTGCTCTAATTGAAGTAGTACCATGGAAACTTTATTTTGATGGTTCGGCTTGCAAGAGTGGTCAAGGTATTGGAGTGGTTCTCATATCACCTAATGGGGCGCACTTTGAGACCTCGGAGCGTTTAGAATTTCCCTCTACTAATAACCAAGCTGAATATGAAGCCTTATTACTAGGACTTGAATTGCTAGAATCTATAGGTGCTAAACATGTCTATGCGTATGGTGATTCTTTGTTAGTAGTGCAACAAGTAGCCAAGAGCGCTCAATGTTTTAATGGCTTGCTAAATAGTTACTTGGACAAATGTTTAGAATTAATTGCTACTTTTGACGACTTCAAAATATCTCACGTGTCAAGAAAAGCCAATTAAATTACAAATGATTTGGCTCAGCAAGCATCTGGCTATCAAGTTAGGAGAGGGAAATTTTCTGTACAAGAAAAGCCAATATTTGGTCTTACTGCCGAAGCCAGAAGCTTCAGGCAGGCGGGAGGTCTGTCAAAATCTATGGGTTAGACCCCTCCGGCCACCGGAGGGTGTCATGCGGCGGAGCCCTCGTGCCTGGACAATCCATCCGCCGAAGGCCTGGCGCGCTGGAGCCCCTGCGACGAAGCCCACTAGGCAGCGGAGGTCTTCAGGAACCAAAACCCTTCGGCAGAAGACTTTAGACTAAAATTAGTAGTTTGGACATCACTCTAGCAAAAGAGCCAGCAAACCCTCCGGAGGTCCATAAGGACGATTGGAGAATTCCAATCATCTAGTATTTGAGAAACCCTAGTCAAAGAGTTGATCGAAAAGTTCAGCGACAAGCGTTTAAATTTGTGTTGCTAGATGATGTACTATATCGCCGAACTGTTGACGGAGTACTTTTAAGGTGTTTAGACGATGAACAATCCCAGGTAGCTACGGGAGAAGTCTATGAAGGGCTTTGTGGCACTCATCAGTCGGCCCAGAAAATGAGTTGGATGCTCAAAAGAGCAGGTTTCTATTGGCCGACTATGACTGAGGATTGTTTTAGATATTATAGAGGGTGTGAAGTGAGCCAGAAGTTTGGAAATATTCAGGTAGCCTCTACTTCATTGCTTAACCCTATTATCAAGCCATGGCCGTTCCGAGGTTGGGGTTTAGACTTCATCGGCCAGATCCATCCTCCTTCTTCAAAAGGGCATCAGTTCGTGTTGATGGCGACGAACTACTTCACCAAATGGACTGAAGTCGTGCCTCTCAAGAATATGACTCACAACGAGGTATTTGATTTTATATTGAAGCACATTATACATAGATTCGGTATTCCCCAAACTCTCACTACAGATCAAGGTAGTTCATTTGTTTCCAAAGAAGTGAGAGACTTTGCCAAACTTTATGGTATTAAGTTGGTAAACTCTTCACTATACTATGCTCAGGCCAATGGCCAGGCCGAGTCTAGTAATAAAACTGTGATTAAGCTCATTAAGAGGAAAATCGAAGAATTCCCTAAGAGGTGGCATGAGTGCTTTTCGAGGCACTATGGGCTTGTAGAATTGCAGAGCACGGTGCTACCAAAGTTAGTCCATATGAGTTAGTATATGGACAAGAGGCTGTTCTACCTGTAGAAGTAGATCTTGGCTCTTTAAGAGTTCTAAAGCAAGATGGCTTATCGGTCGATGAGTATGAGACACTTTTGAAGGACAATCTAGAAGAAGTGACCGATAAGAGGTTAATGGATTTAGAAGCTATAGAGATAGACAAGAGGAGAGTAGCTAAAGCCTACAATAAGAAGGTTAAACTAAAATCGTTTTCAAGTGGGTGACTTGGTTTGGAAGACGATTTTGCCCTTAGGCACTAAGAGCCCTAAATTCGGTAAGTGGTCACCTAGTTGGGATGGCCCTTTCAAAATAGCCAAAATTGCTCCAGGTAATGCATATGTGTTAGAATCCCTACAAGGAGAACGATTTCAAGAGCTTTGAATGGCAGTTACTTAAAAAAGTATTTCCCAAGTATGTGGCAAACGGCTTGAAAGTGTCGAAAGGCCGATATGAGAGGTATCGTCCTTAGCCCGTTATGCTTTTAGTTCACTTAAGTTCACTAAAAGGCAGGGGGCATGTGTTTATAGCAAAAAATGGCATTAATGGTTAAGATTGTCAAAATATCAATTTTGGTAATTTGGGCCGAAAATACACATGTCCTGGATCGGGCCAAAGCCCTACACGGCCGAAGGCTTATTAAAGCTATGGGCTTCGGAAGCTTCCAGCAGGCTTGCTACCATCGGCCCGAAGGCCTTCGGATGTCTGCCTCGCTGAAGCTTCGGCCCGAGGAGCAGACTTCGGCGGGCCTGGCCGAAGGCCCACTTCGGGCAAGGATTTCAGAGATAGAGTTTGAGTCTGATTCTGGCTAATCTTATCCCTATGCATGATTAGGCCGAATCTTAACATATTAATCTTAGAGATTATAAGTCTAGCCCTTATAAATATAGGGGTGAGGCCGGTTCATTAACCCCCCAACACAAATCAACACAAAGCCCTAGCTTTGAACCATACCTTTACTTTTACCTTTACTTTTCTGCAACCTTCGTGGGTTTGCCTCGAAGCCCTCCAACGGCTACTTCGGAACAATGGTAATCCTTGTTACTTCGCTTGTGAAGTATCCATTAATCTACGTAATAGATTTCTGTCACCTTGTTACTTCACCTGTGAAGTATTCGCTAATCTGTGTAACAGATTGGTACCTTCACTCTCTAGTGCAACACTTAGCAGAATTCGGTCCCTAGGCTGAATTGGCACTTGATATCTGTTCTGTTGCAAGTTCCCACGCTCAGAGCCACTTCGCTGGAGGTGTCCGGAGCCAAGAGATTGGTTTTGGAGGCTGCTAGAACACCCCTCGGCGGGAATACTGCTTTGACTACCCGTGCTGGGCCATCACGCTGTTGTCGGATTGACCGAGTCCCGCGCGCTAGCATGCTTCACAACAGGCTTGGTCATGACAGGCTTCGCCACGTTCGTACCCCGCGTCAGATGAAGTCACGCCAGTGCGTTGCGTTTGAGTTATTTTATTGTATCAAAGACTTCACGCTAAACCCTGTTGTTTGGAGGTGATTGTCACGTCGAGATCTGTTCGGAGCCCGCCTTCAGCCAGATCAGTCCGAACGCCGAAGACACCCTTCGACGGGACCCTTCGGCGATACCCTTCGCACTGTATACCTCAAATCAGTCAGGCTCCGCTCGGGCTTGCTGATTTATTCTGTTTAATATATTTCTTTTCGGCTAATTGGATTATTTTTATGTGATCTGATTACCTAGCGACTCCACCCCCTTATCACAATTAAGGGTAGTCGGAACACGATGTTGGTGTTGTGTTACACTTAGGCTGGTCCCTAAGTATCCGCTCACTTTTGGATCATCGAACTGACCCAAGTGTGGGGCACGTTTTCGTGTCAACTGGAGGGAACAACCAATTCTAGAAAATCAATGGGAAAATATGATCGATTGAGGGGAGTCCCTCCAATAAAATCGGTCGTGTAGACATTGAGCCAAAGCTAGAGGAACCACCAAGGACCTTTGGGTTGGCCGATAGGTCGTCCGATACAAGGTGAAGGAGGTGACATGTATCTCTTAAGAGGAAACAACAAAGAGAGATCCACACGTGGGAGACGAGCTGTTCAGATAAAAACTAAAATTGCAAGGTCGGGACTAGAGCTGATACGTAGAAGAAAAATTCCTCTAGCCAGAGGGTAAGGAAAGCAATGTGTTCGTGAGTGTCTATGGGGCCAGTTCTCTTGTTGTTCCATGCGATATATCGGGCCCAGTTATCGGGCGACTTGATGTTAAGGCTGTGGGAAGGTTGGAAACAAAAAGAAAGGGGATTGGTTAGTGAATTAATGTCAAGGAAAGTTAAGAAGACGTCGAGCAGAGTAGGACTCATTGGCCCATGACCAAACATGAAAGCGTTCAAAGCATCAGACTAGAAATAAAAAGATGTGGCCAGCATCGGCTTATTCTAATATGGCGCAGTAAGAGAAAGGTCGATGCAATGACCGATATCGATCTCATCCCAAAAGGTACGATAGGTAGTCGATACCCTAAGATACCAGTCGCGCCAAACAGGGATAGAATAGGGAAAGGGTTCAAAACCAAAGTCCTAGTTGGAAGAATGCATGGGAGAATATTTAAAGGGGATTCTACATGTTTCGACATTCATAAAATCCGTAGGGTCTGGATTTCCCAAAGGGCCCAAGAAGAAACCAAACGGAGAGTGTTTATTGGATTCAAAACCTGGTGTCGTAAGTTCTACAGAAGAAGTGAAAAGGGGAGAACAGTAAGAGACAAAACAAACAACGAGTAAAAATGGCAGGCGAATCAAGAACCAAAGGACAATGGAAAGAAGATAAGGCCAAAAGTGTACTATCGGGGATCTTCGATTTAAAGAAGATTAGCATAAAACTATGTGGCATGAAGCCTGGTCCGCCGCCGCCACGAAGAAACGTAAATGCATCGGACCAGGCAACACCCAACACAGTCGTGAATGGCCAAAGATGAAGAAGCAGAAAAATGAGAGAAAATTATGAGGCCGGAACCCTGTGTGAAGTTATAAAGGTGGTAAAAGATAAAGAGTTTTGACTGGCAATTAAAGAGAGGGGATCATGCGGATAGATGTTCGAGAAGATGTGGTGGTAGAGGGTAATGATGGCTGGTAAATTCGAAGCATCAGAAGCAACTTAATGCTCCGAAACTGGGGGGCATGTGTTGACACCAAGATTTGGTAAAGCCTAGGACCCACCAAGGATGCCGTACAATCAATGAATGTTAAGTAGAGTCTGGTCAAAAATGGTCAAAGAAGCTCATCCGTTACAACATGACCGAATATGAAGGAGCTAATGATAAGAGGATGAAGTTTTATCCAGAATCACTTAGGATAGATTGCTTGGATGGAAAGTCTTCGGACTATAAATATGTATCCCTTAGTTAGGTCAAATTCATAACTCTATCAAACAACTACTCGGCGCATTGCGACCCTTGGATTCCCAAGGTTAATCCTAGTGGGATTTGACACTCAGAACTGGGCTGCATCGTTCTGATCTCCGGTGAAGAGGTGAGTCCCGCCACCCCCGATGATCATATCGACTAGGTCAGTGTCCTCACGGTTGCATCAATTTTATCTCTTGAGGCATCGGCCGAAATAGTACGGTCGCCGATTTATCTCAGTGTATTAGCTAGGTATAAGGCTACATTAGTTTGATCTCTTAGATTTATGTCATTTATGTGTGGTAGGTTGAGGCTTCATCGGTTGAGTCCAACATCTCTTTCTATTGTCCCTTTTTTCATGTTGTATACCGTTCATCTAAATAAAGTGTGCCCGATACTTTGAAGTATTATTAAGTTCATTGTGACTAGCTACTATCTTGGTTAGGTCCAATCTTGTTATTGCGATGATTTTGATAATACATACATGTTATCTGGCATGTTTTATTTATTTCTATTGGAGTACAAGCTGATAGGTTATCTTCAATTTAGAGTCATATTCTATCCACTATCGAGGAATGATCATCGGCCTATACACATAAATTACCTATCTCATCGGCTGATGGCGCATTCATCCCGATCGCTCTGCCTTGGTCATCAGCCTTGTGGCCGATCGACGTTATTCATTCATGATTATTATATCCTTACCACAGTCATCAGGTTGGCAACCGATAGGATTTGCTACTAATGATATTTCCTTTGTTTCCTTATCATTTGCAGGGTCAAACTGATTGGCATGCCTTGAACCCTTTTTCTAAGAATGTAGGACCTGCATAGAGTTAAGAAGATCTCCTAGGCCACACGTGTATCAAAGTGTGACCAAAAAAGACAACAAGTTAACAACCAACGTGGCATGTAGCCTCTTAAATACCTTATTTTCTAAAATACAAAACTTTATAGTTATAAAATAGAATATAACTATGGGGTACAGGAAATGAATTCTATGGGGTAGGGCCCCAAATCCCCTCCAGGAACCGAATCATCAGACTTTGGGGCTCTGACTACCCTCTGCAGTCATGATCCATGCCGTCGGTTCCTGGAGGGGATTTGGGGCCCTACCCCAGAGGGGACTTTGCTATTGGGCTCCGCACATGGTGGGGCCCACCTCCACACCCTCTAGAGAACTCCACACCATTCGATCTGCGCTGAACGGTGCGGATCGTGATTGCCCTCTACATTTGACTTGATCCCGTCTGTGAGGCCCTACCTGAAATGATGCCACGTGATTTGTATAGTAATGATTTGTATAGTAATGATGCTGCATTGCAGTGATTTGTATACTAATGATGCTGCATTGCACAAGTCTGATGTCGTTGTTTGTCTGATTTGATTAAAGGCTTGTTTGAGTGATGCATATTTGAAATGTCATTGTTGCATATGATAGGATGGTGACTTTGTGAGAACTTGGCCACTTGGGGTACTTACTGTTCATTTGATATATCACTATTGTTTTTAAATGTATTGAAGGAAAAGTATCCTCATGTGTATTTTGTGATGTATAGATGACAAATAAAAAAGAACAAAATGACATGCACTCTATGATTAGGATATCTAGACACAACAAACCAAAGAAGTCGAACACAACTCAAGTTGTGCCCCAAGGTAAATGTTTCAGCTTCTTATTTTGTTGTCTCTCTTTTTTGTTTTTCTCTTATATTATTTATTTAATGAAAAATATTTTTTGTACATTATATATGTACCAAAGAAAATGATAAGATCAACGAATATTTGAAATTATTAATGAGAAAATTTTTTTAGTGGATATCAACAACACATGGTTAGAAATGATATGGAATGTATTTTTCATGATGACATGCAAAATGAATGGTGAAGTAAGTATATCTACTTAGCATGAAGTATATATATTTAAAGCTTTCATATCTACTAATTGTACTCTTTTCTTACAATATAGGTCCTCAGGGCCTATATTCATTGTATAAGGGACGAGGACCATTTACTTCATAGAGAAGGTGGAAAGGTTTTTTTGGCGAGCACATTCATTTCTAGCCCGCTTAAGCGTGATGGTGACCCTAATGTGGTCTTAAATTACAAGTAAGATGATGACCTCGGTAAAACGGTGGACAACTATTTGCAAGCTGACATAGTAAACTAATGTCGTGGTTCATATATGATATATAATTTATCAATGTATAATATAATGCTTACAGATACTAAACATTAATGTTTATTGTAGGTCTTTATTCCAGTTAACATACAAAATTTTCACTCACCTAACAATTATCAATTTAAAGAAATGTGAGATACATATACTTGACTCAATGGGACTAGAAATAAAATACCACAGACACCTCGAAACTACAGTTAGTAATTATTCTTTTTTATTTACTTATGATTACGATAAGATATTTGTTTTGTTATTACATCATTATTAATTAATATTGTGATGTTACATATTAATTACAAAAATTGGAAGGACTAGAAAGATAGATTAGTCTTGTAGCGGAACATAAAGAGGTTAACCAAGACAAATGTCCAAACCAGGACGTTGCATCATGGCTGGTTGTAGAGAAGATCACAGAGAGAATGCAAACAGATGGGTAAAATTTACATGGCTTATAACACTCAAAATTGATTGAGTTTATTTGCATATATGTAGTATCTAACTGAACATTTTGTAATTTAATTGGTACATAGAGTATCCTGTGGTGTGTGGATGATAAACTATATGGAATATTGGACTGGATCTTGTTTATCCTACAATGTAACCCAAGTAAATCAATAAAGATCATCGTTCATGGTATGTATATATATATATACATGTATGTATTAATGTTTAATTATATCTTATACTTTTTGCATGATGATATGATAAATTTTAGATTTAAGCTGCCCTCTATCTTGTGGCAGTCGAGATTAAATACAAAGAAAGGACAACAAGAACCTGAACAAAAAATGAAGATACAGAGGGTCCAACTGATGTTGAGATTATTGAAGCTCCGTTTAAGATACCTAAACTGTCATTCGCATCAAATACAAAGAAAGTAAAACAAGAACCTGAATAGAAAACTGAAGATACAGAGGGTCCAACTAATGTTGAGATTATTGAAGCTCTGTTTAAGGTACCTAAACTGTCATACACATCAAATGAGGTTAAATTGGATGTATCTCCATGTGTTCTTTCCAAAAAGAAGAAGAATAATCTCATCGGCCACCAAAGAATTGGTGTGTGCATTACACACATACTTCATGTCGATAGACAATGTCGAATACTTAGAGTAAGTACTTTTCATTTAGTATAATGTATATGTTGGTTTAAATTGATCACATATGAGCCTTCTTTAATGAGAGAATATGTTAATCATTTAATAGGAAAGAATGGATTCGAAGCAGCAAGCCTTATCCAATTTCTATAAGTATTAAGAAAATTAACTACATATTAGATAAAAATATACCGATGGATACTGATTGCTTTAACCTAGCTCTTCGAATGTTTGCATGTAATGAGGCCTTGCTGTGGTGTGAAGACAAATACTACTATATGAATCTAAAATTTTGTGTAAGTTCATATAATTATTTTATATCACATTGATTGTGTTCATGTTCATAATAACAATATTTTTTGATCAAAAATAGACCACATCTGATTTTCCTCGAGATCCCCTTCGTAAAGACACACTAGATATTACCCCGTTGGCAAAATTGTTTGAATGTTCGCCTAACATGGAGTACGATATTTTAGATTGCAGCGATGTAAGTTATTATCCTTTGTTCCATCCATTATAATATTTTTATTGTATTTGTATTTATTTCCCTTATATGAAAAGCAAAAAGTAGGAAATAGCGTGAAGAAATTGTACGTCCTCTTGTTTCTCCTTTTATTTTGGTTTTTATTACTCTCTAGCTATGTATGTAGACCAAACTCCACCCGCATTGCTTTCTTATTTTCTACAAACACATATTTATAATGTGTACTTCCATGTTTAATTTGTTAATTCAATGTTCTTTCGTGGTTATTAATTTATAGCACCGTATAAAATATTTTATTGTTGAGTCCTGCAATTTTGTAACTATCAATGATTATTTTTTTGCAGATTCTATTGCCTTACTCTTTCATGCAACGCTTCAAACTATTCATATTTAGAATAAAGGCTAGATGTATCTATATAATGGATCCATCGCCTTTACCTACAGGGATTAATTATTGTCATCCAACCATACACTATACCTATACACTACTAAATGTTGCTAATAATTTGAAACTCGCCATGAATTTAGTCAATCCTGTCTGGAATGACAATGTATATAAATGGCATCACATATTACCAATATGTGTCCCAAAAACATTTGACCGGTAATTGTCTCTAACTTATAAACATCTAATTAGTTTGATTACTTATGTGCAAATAACATGTAACATTAACATATCTTTTGCAGTAATTTAACATGCTATATATCTAGTTATAAATTATATGCGCTCATGGGATGGTATAAGATTACCATTAATTAGCACAGTGAGTGCCCACATTTTTATATTTGCCTCATGATATTCTATATTATTGTTTTAATAATTATATGTGAAATGCATTTATAGGATAAGAATGTTATGAGAACGATGTTTCTCGGAGAAATACTAAAGTACAATAACAATGAATGCAAAAAGAATATTCCTGAAGAAAGTCAAGAAATTCTTAAGCGTGTTGAAATATTTCACTTTGTATAGCACTTGAATGCTTTTGAAGGAATTTACGTATTTGTTACGTGTTTAACTGAATAATAATAATATAATTGTTTTTTGTTTTTCATGTTCATCTCATTTGTTGTCTTTCAATGTTTTTCTGTAGCGTTAATTTAACTGACTAACAAATAATTGTTTTTTTTTGATTTTCACTATTGCGTAGCATGAGCACACTACTAGTTACCAATAATTCGGCTTTGATATAAGAAAAAGTCAGGTGTGAAAGGAATCATACTACTATACAATTGTCCAATCTCATTTACTCATATATTAAATCTAGTCCATTCATTCTTTACTCATCACTTATCAGGACAATTTGGTCCATCCATTCTCCTCCACCTCTCCCCTAACCCTAGGCGCTGCTTCTCCCACATGCCGCCTCTCCCAGCCTCCCCTTCCCTAGAATGCCACATCACTGCCCTGCCCCCGCTTGGCCGCCCCCGGATGCCCTCGTCAGTGCACACCTAAAGGTCGTCCTCTCCCGGTGAATCCCTATGGAGGCGGCGACAACATCCACCTCGTATGTGAGCATGGTGTCCACGGTTCCGAGTATGGTCTGAACGACACCGAGGATGGGTTCTTCGCATGCCGCTAGTGCTCCGCCATCCACACCTCCACCCAGCACACTACCGTCGACCCCTACGATCTTCCCATCATCCATAACCTCTCCTTCTGCCATCGCGTGACCCAACCCACCCCGACCCGCAAGGCCTTCAAGCCCAAGCCCTTCCCCACCCTCATGGTGCCCTGATGATGGCCGTGGCCATCACCTCGGCCTTTGATGAGTTGGGTGAATCGAGCGAGCCACGGGACTTCGCCCCTTGCACCGGCGTGTGGGCTGAACCAAAGTATCTAGGGGATAGGATCCGGTGGCGCTATGTGTGGGGGCTACAGGTGATCCTGTAGCGGCAGCTGGAGGTGTTGGTGGAGAGGCACCGGGTTTCTCGCTCGTGTGTGGCCTCGCGGGCACCATCTATCTATGTTGGGTAGTTGCGTATAGGGATGGTAATCGGGTATGACGGGTATAGATAGTGCATACACATACCCGTACCTATTTACCTAATGAGTAAAAACTCGTGCCCATACCCGTTACCTGTGGGTGCCGTATATCCGTGGGTATACCCGTTTGCCCGCGAAAAAAGTGAATGAAAATGAGGACGAGCAGTGATGGGTCGGCGTGATTTGACACCACGTGAGGGGGCGTGGGTCGGCGGGTGAGGCGGCGTGGGTCAGTGGGTGAGGGCACCGGTGTGTGGCCGCATGGGGCGGGGACACTCTGCTACGTGGGGCGAGGGCGCTCGGCCGCATGGGACGGGGACGCTCGGCCGCATGGTCTAACGCAGGGCGGGGGCACCTTGTGGTGCGTGGCCGCGTGATCCAGTGCGGGGGAGGGACACTCAGCGGCTCGTGGGGCCTGGAGTTAGGAGTGGAGGGAGGGGAGAAGGGTTGGAGGGGGGTGGCGGTTTGTGAGGGTGGAGGGAGGAGAGAGAAGAGGGATATGGATAGGGGTGCTAGGGTTTCACATTTATTTTTATAGTGAGTATAATCAGGTAAATGGGTATGGGTAGTTGATACCCATACTCATACCTATTTATCCATCGGGTATGAAATTGAGAACAAACTTAACTTTAATAGGGTTTTTACCCACGGATAAATGGCTAATCAGTATGATTGCCATCCCTAGCTGCGTCTGAGTTGTTCGATGAAATGTGGGTGTAGAAGGTGCTCAATGAAATGTAAGAGCGGAAAGTGATGGACGAAGCCACGGCAGTAGAGAGTCAGAAGCATTCTGCCGGTGGAGGTGACAGACTGACAGTTTACGTTCTTGTTTAGTAGTTGCTATGAAGAAGAACAAACTTACATGCGTGTATCTTTTATGTGCAGACGAACAGAAAAATATGGACGTTAAGTTTGAATTGGAGGTTGACACCTTGCCGCCAAAAGATCAGCGTAGGGTTGAATTCTTCTTTCTACGATGTTGCCTGTGTACTCAACACTGTCTGTCTGTTTCCTTGCCTGCCATATTGCCCGGGAAGCCGTCCTACCAACTGATATTTACAGGTTGGCAATGGAGGCGAAGCTTCCTTATATGGCAGTGTTTACTAAAGTGGATATGCTTCTCGGAAGCTCAGTAAATGACTGCCCTTTGGATTCAAGGCAACTATTTAGGCTAACTCGAGTGATTGGAGCATGGCAACTGGAAGCTGCAGCTGGGTCTATGGCACAAAAGATGGGCCTATTGATAGAAATTAGATCTAAGGGTTCTTAGGTTGATCTCTAGGTCTAGGACTAGTAGGGTAGAACTTAGGGGAATGGCGTACCTCTTTGTCCTGCCGGGGAAGAAGGAACACCGCCATGGGCATGGTGGCGGTGGTGTTGAAGTCCGGCGACGGAGGAGAAGGTTAGGACCTTCCCGTTGCTTCGGCACTTTAATCTTAGATCGGTTTAGCTCTCTGTTTTGGGTAGAGGCAGAGGAGCACGAATGCAGCCGCCATCTCATGTGCAATGCCTCTCCCTATTTATAGTGCCGCGCAACAGGGGGCCCTTAACAGAATCTGTTGGGGCGCCCCCGATCAGGGCGCAAGTGGACTTGGGCGCATGTGCATGGCTTATGCGCATGCGGGGAGGAGAGGGACTTAGTCCCCCTCTCCTCCTAGGAGATCTGTAGCCAACATTCTCCCCCCAGATCTCTACTTAGTTCTTAATCTACACTTAACATAATATCTATTTCATTATAGATAAATGCATCGAGCATGCTGCATCACATTAGTCAGTTACGTACTACGCGACTCAACAACTACAATACACCTCTCCATTCTGAAACAGAATCTCAACTTATTTTGAGCCCCTTATAAATCCATAGATCACAGGCTTTCCTTAAACCCACGTCGACTAAGTGTTCTCTGAACACAGTGGGAGGTAAGCCTTTTATGAGCGGATCCGCAAGTGTTTGCTTGGTACTTATATGCTCTACTTATTGTTTGATCTTGGATTCTCTCCTCAACAATATAACACTTAACTTAGATGTGTTTGGCAGCAACACACTTCTTGTTGTTATAGGAGAAATATACTGTTGACTCATCGTTACAGTATAACTTAAGTGGTGTTAAAATGCTGTCGGCCACTCTTAAAACCGGAATAAATTTCTTAGAAACATAGTGCCTGTCCGACGGCCTCACAACTTGCTACAAACTTGGCATACATCGTGGTAGATGCCATCATAGTTTGTTTGGAGCTTTTCCACGACACAGCTCCCTTTGCGAGTGTGAATACATAACTTAATGTGGACTACTTAGCATTCACTCATCTCGCAAGGTCTTAATTTGTATAACCCGCAATCGCTAGGTTATTTAATCTTTCATACATTAGCATGAGGTCGTTGTGCCTTATATAAATCTCAAGGCTTTTTTAATTTAATCCAGCGATCTATTTCTGGATTTTCTGATATCTGCCAAGCATTCCGGCGGTATAAACTTAGTCAGGGCGAGTACATAATTGAGCATACATTGGCTTCCGACAGCAGAAGCATATGGAAACAATCTAACTTGATCGATCTCATATTGGTTCCTGGGATACTAAAAGTTCCCAACTTATCACCCTTGACTATCGGATCAGGCGATAGCTCATACGCATGCATACTATATACTTTCTCAGTATATCTTCTAGTATGCCATATGCGACAATCTTAATACCCCCTTAATGATATCTCAGAGAATCTCTAATCCTAACACATAGGAAAATTTCTCCAAGATACTTAATGTCAAAATGAGAGGACAATATTCTTAGTTTCTAATAGTAGATGGACATTACCACTTGAGAGCGGAATGTCATCCATATGCTAAACTGGGAAAATAAATCCCCCATTCTTAAACTTAGCACAAACAGAATTGTCCTCTTCATTATTTTTAAACCCAAAATTTTCTAATAGTCTAATTAAATTTCAGATACCCTTACTTAAAACTTATTTAAGTCCATTGGACTTAGATAAAACGGTATCATAAAATTTCCTTTCCTTTCTATGACAAAACACTTAATTGTGTCATATAGACATTCTCACTTAAAACTTATTGAAAATGTCGTCTTTTACATCAAATTGATGCAGTTCTAAGTCATAATATGCCTTAATGATTCTTAAAGAATCCTTAAATAAGACATACAAAAATGTCTCATTTAATCTGCTTCTTATCTGAGTTGGCACATTATTTTACTAAGTTGGAGACTTGTTCCTTTACTTCTTCATTAGCATCATCTAGAAATGCAGATTCCTAAAATAACAGGAGCCTCATGAACAATAGATGTTGCTAATGAAGGTCCAAACTTAAGTGTTGGACAAAAGACACTACCACAGGTACATGGAAAATTGCTCTTGAATCATAGGAGTGGATTCACTAAACCACTTCTCTTCAAGATTAATTTTTCTAAGTACCGTGCTCCCCCTGATTAAAGCATCTTCTATAAAATGCATATCTCGTTTCTACAAACTTAACATGTCTGTTAGGACATTACAAAACGAGATCACTTAGACTTATCTTTGCAGTCAATAAAATTGACAACTTACTGTCTTAGGAATTTAACTTATTAATATTTGGGTTAAAATATAGTCTTAGCAGGACGACATACCCTTAATCTAAAATAGTTTAAAAAAATGGTTATCGTCTTGTCCATAATTCTTATAGTGCTTTTAGGCACAGACTTATTAAGGATCCACTTAAAATTATGAATGGTGGTTTGAATGCCTCCATCCACAAATTAATCGGTAGAGTGGAATAACTTACCATACTACTTACTATGTCCACTGAAGTGCGAGTGCACCTTATAGTCACTCTATTTTGCAAAGGTACACCCGGTATAAAATACCGGGCTATTTTGCCATTTTCTATAGAACCTTGCAAAAGAGTTCAAGAAATCGGCCATACGGGTATATTGACCGTAACACAGTCAGATCTTACTCTTTTAAAACTTTAGATCATGCTGATATTAGAATCAGCCTTAAAAACATCTTAAATTTATCCAGAGCAACTAGACGGCTCTGATACCATTGATAGAAATTAGATCTAAGGGTTCTTAGGTTGATCTCTAGGTCTAGGACTAGTAGGGTAGAACTTAGGGGAATGGCGTACCTCTTTGTCCTGCCGGGGAAGAAGGAACACCGCCATGGGCATGGTGGCGGTGGTGTTGAAGTCCGGCGACGGAGGAGAAGGTTAGGACCTTCCCGTTGCTTCGACACTTTAATCTTAGATCGGTTTAGCTCTCTGTTTTGGGTAGAGGCAGAGGAGCACGAATGCAGCCGCCATCTCATGTGCAATGCCTCTCCCTATTTATAGTGCCGCGCAACAGGGGGCCCTTAACAGAATCTGTTGGGGCGCCCCTGATCAGGGCGCAAGTGGACTTGGGCGCATGTGCATGGCTTATGCGCATGCGGGGAGGAGAGGGACTTAGTCCCCCTCTCCTCCTAGGAGATCTGTAGCCAACACCTATGTCTTCCTTCTGTTAATTTCTACTCGATTGCTCAGCGCTTCTTGAAGGAGTTGTCTTTGCCGATTGAAAGAATCATCCCTTATTCACGTCGCATCTATGAGTGGGCAATGCCTGCAGAACTATGGTTGTCCAGTAATCCTGCTAGGGTCCCCACACGGGTTTCTGTAATGGCTATAATAATAGTATCTCTAAGAATTTTGTATGGTATTAACGGACAATGCAAGGGATATGGGAGGTGAGTGTTCCATATAAGACACTTAAATTCATGTAGAACCTGTGGTAAATACTGACGAATTGAGCTTCATTCCATTCTAGAGTATTGCTCAGACAGGAAGTGCAGGTCGTCCGTCTGATCGAGAAGCAAACTCTCCTCGTTTTATGAAGCCTGATAGCTGGAACAATGAGGAATGTGATGCTAGCTAGAGAATTGTTGTACACTCTTGCAGCAGCTTATGATAAAATCGATGTTGAGCATGGTAACTTTGGATAATCATTGCCTTAAATCCACATCATCCTTATCTTGCTATGTTCACCTCAGTTTTAGACTTTTAGTCATGCATACGCGATCAAATCAGCGATGCTTTTCTGGAGCAGGCAAGCGGTTCACGTCAATGTGCACCAGTGAACAGAAAGCAATTGCAAGGGGGGCGGTGCTTATAAAGAAAGTGGCTTTCCGTAACATCTGACCTTAGAGGTAGGCCTTGTCTCTTCTAAGTCTTAGCAGGTAGTTTTGACTTTATAATTTATATGCTTCCTCGAAAGAGAGTGTCTTGTCAAGTCTATTTGTTACAAATTCTTTGTTTTTGCATCTTAGATTACATTTTTTTTTCACTATGACCATCCATCTATACATTCTGCTCACCTTATGATGTTTGAATATTGAATAATATTGTAGAAAGGAGTACTTAGACAGAATTCATGTAATATATCTATGACTTTCCCTATTTTATTTGCATTTCTTCGACAAGCATTTGTATTAATTATGTTTCGTGATATGCTATTCCAGGTGATCGTTGAGAAGGCTGACAAGACTGATATTCCAAAAATTGATGAGAAGTAAGCTGCCTTCCTGTCTCTTGAATTAGGATGTCAGATGTGATATTCATTGACAGACAAGAAGTGAACTTCTTATTTTTTTTTATGCCATGCTGATAATGAGTGATTGAGAAGGCCGTACACTAAAACATTGTTCAAATTCACCAACAAGGTCTGATGCTATTTACCATGTGCTAATCACTCTAGTATATAATTGGAGGATGGATTACTCATACACATGACCTACCATCCAGCGAATCCTAGCCATTCATATCCCTGCCTCCTCCACCTACCTCCACGCCGTCACTCACCTCCCACCTCCGTGCTGCTGCATAGTCCCTTCCCACCCGCCAGCCACCCCTCTCGCCCCTCATCACTCTACTATATAATTGAATGATGGATTACTCACACCCATAACCTATCATCCAGCAAATCGTAGCCATTCATATCATTGTAACTATTCTCAGTCGTTCCATTTAGCAACGCCATCCCCCCAACCCCTGCATCCCACAAAACCCTCCTCCACCTGCCTTCACGCCAACACTCACCTCCCGCCTCCGTGCTGCTGCCTGCTGCACCGTCCCTTCCCGCCCACCGGCCACCCCCTCTCGCCCCTCATCGGCGGGACTCCCTACGGGCTGCGAGGTGCCTTCCCTTGCTGATAGCCTCCGGCCTCTCACAGCCAATGCACGTAAATCCTAGGGACTACGTCGGCCT
Organism: Zizania palustris; assembly: GCA_019279435.1. Taxonomy (NCBI): domain Eukaryota; kingdom Viridiplantae; phylum Streptophyta; class Magnoliopsida; order Poales; family Poaceae; genus Zizania; species Zizania palustris. The sequence continues at coordinate 50,695,161 of JAAALK010000079.1, read as the reverse complement.
ACCCAGCGTGTGTGTTTCCATATTGCCCTCGCGTGGGAGGGAGCTAAAACCCTAGGCGCAGAAGGGCGCACCATGGAGCCGCTGCTGATGGAGAAGAGGGAGCCTGACCAGGAGAAGCAGCTCCCATCGCACGACGCGCCCGCCATCCCCTCCACCGATGAGGACGAGGTGGAGGCAGATGAGATCAAGCACCGCAACCGCGTGTTCATGGTCGGCCTCCACCCCCTCAGGGTAAGTCCCACACGTCGTAGATACATCCAGCTTAGAGATGGCAATGGGTACCCGAATACCCGACAGGTTTTACCTGATATGAAGGCGGGTATAAAACAATATCTTTACCCACAGGTACGTTAATGGAAGAAAACCTCTATCCATCGGGTATAACAGCTACGGGTACGGGTATGTACTACCCATACCCACATACCCGTGGGTAATATATACCAGCACCAATAACATATGTCCCAGGCTCCCAGCTTAAATTATCTAAATCGATAATTTGGCCCAAGGCCCAAGCTCATCACGCTGCACGTGAGCAAGTCTTGTATAAATAGGAAAAGTAGCACACATACACATCAAACCTTATTTTATTTTGATTCACCAACATGCTAGTCTATTTAATTGGTGACGGGCTGCTGGTTGATAGTTATTTGTCGGGTGGTTACCGAGTGTGGAATACCCACCGGGTATCATTACCCACTTGGGTGCGGATATGGAAACAGTTTGTTACCCGTGAGCGGGTGCGGGTAGTGTATCGGGTAGAATTTAATTTTACGGGTACGGGTATGGAATTATACTACCCGGCGGGTACTTACCCATTGCCATCTCTAATCCAGCTTCGATCCCAGATGGAGGGGGTTGATGTAACTCGTGTTCCTTGTGGTTTGCCCCCTGGTACACGCGCCGAACTCCTAGGGCGAGCTCGCAGTCTTATGTCATCAAGAAAATCGTGGACTTTAGCATTGTATGTCACGGCGTATATTTTTTTGTGTGGTGGATTTTCTAATTTCGGTGCATCTTATTGGATTCCTGATGCTTTTGTGGGGAAATTGCACATATACTCCAAAGCTAATACATCATTGCAGTTTTGCCCCGAAGTTAGTACTGCTTGAAGAAATGCCCTAATCTTCCTATGTCTAGTTGCAAATTTGCCCTACTTCAACTTTTATTTAGATTTTAATTACTTTCTATATTTTTCATACTCTATATTACCAATCTACCCTTCTGTTTTCTGTTCACTCTCATCTAAGCCTGTCTCATTCGGCACTCGCTTCTAGACCAGCCACCGTCCGACCACCAGCTGTCGTCTGCCGCTTTTAGCTCTACTTTCAGACCGAAACCAGTCGTTGCTGTTGCTAACCCTGTGCAGTCACCACCACGGCTGGCTCTGCGCTCTGCCGCTGCTGCCGACGCCGTCTCCTTGCTTGTCTGCACTGGATGAGCTCTCACCAGAGACCTAGATGCCCCGCACCATGGGTGATGGTAGCAGGTCGCCCTGTGGCCAGCCGAGAGATGTAAGCTGGCAGTCCTCGGCGAAGCATGCCACAATGGCACAATCCATCTCAACCAACTCCCAGTGGAATTTCATCGAGAAAACATTGCAGCATGTGGAAAACCAAAAATTTCTACTACGTGCAAATGTTGTAACAACGTAGCAAAACAATAGTATATTATAGGGTTAAAGAAAACGATAGCAAAATGGCCGGCAGCCGCCGTGCGTGGTGGCGGAGGGGTGCGGGGCTGAGCATGCGGGGCCAGTGGTGGAGGGGGTGCGGGGACGACTAGGGCGGCAGCGATCGACAGGGGTGATCGGCAGCCGCCGCGCGGGTCGGCGGAGGGGCATGGGGCCAGCACTAGGCCGGCAGTAGCTCGGGCTTCACTTGCAGCAGCAGATTGAGCTTGAAGGGTAGATTGAGATCGAATGTATATCATGAGAAATATAGAAAGTAATTAAAATCTAAAGAAAAATTGAAATGGGGCAAATCTGCAACTAGATTGGGGCATTTCTACAAAACTATTTTGTTAAATATTTCTGAAGTTGATTGGTGTATACTGTTGGTAGTAATTTTGATGATATATTGTTTTTTGCTAAGTTGGGCCAAATGTTTATACAGTTGCTTGATTTTTTTTCTTTGTAGGTTCAAGGTGTTTAGAGCTTGCCACTCATCTAATGCAGCTGCTTGTTAATAAACTCAGGGTAGATAGCATGACTGGGGAGAAATTACAAGGAATGACAAGCGTGGTATGGATACCATACTAAAATTCTTAATCTACCTATGTTTTACATAGAAGCATTCCTAACATGGTGGCTTGACCTACAATCTCATTTCAATTCAGGTGACCTCAGTTGCTAGGATTTTTGTTCTTCTTCATACTATAGTAAAATTTGAATCACTACATGCTAACTACCCTTTTATCCCAAAAGGAATCTGTAAGATTTACCTCCCCTTTTCTGTTTCATTTGAAGTGCAGGCATTCGATCTGTTAGGCGTGATGTTTGATGGTTTCTTTCTATTGAAATATCCTGAAGCAATTTTCTTCTGTATAATATTTGTATGTGTTTGATGTTGTCTCTTAAATCTTGGCAACAAAAATTTTCATACAGTCAAGTGTTCTATACATGCTTAACATTATTATTGCTTAGTAATATTACTTAATGAATTAGTTGTCACACACTCCTATAAATTAAATTGTAGCCTAGTGGCGAGGAGGTCATTAAGTTGGCAACTCGATATCTGAGAGTAATCATGTTCAACTAAATTATGTTATATTCGTATGGTTATTAAATTTGATGTTGTATGTACCTCCGCCCGTTGTAATATTGTGTTCATTACATTATTTGTATTTCACTTTATAATTTAATAATATTTGTTATATTTGTTTTTATATCGGTTATTATTTCAGTTGGTTTTTTGAGAGTCTTTTGTTTCTTATCTTATTCTAACAAATTTTGAAAAATAAGTTAGAGTCACGCAACTGATTACATTGTATCATGTTCATGAGTATTGGATTATAAATATGACCGGACAACTGATCATATTTATAGGAAGACACTCGAATTGTCCATGCTTGGACAGTACGGGGATGTGCGGCCCACGTAGCTAGACCACGTGGTTTCGTACGGTTCTAAAGAGAGTTTCGATGGTGTCTCTCTGTTGTTCTCTGGATACACAACCATCTTGACCCCAATTCGATACATGTATTTGAAGAACAACGGGGAGATGCTGTCAAAATTCTCTTTGGAACCGTACGAGACCAAGTGGTCCAGCTACGCCGGCCGCATATCCCCAAATGGGATTTAGGACCTATCATTGCCTATTAGTGCCCAAATCTTATCATAAAGCCCGTGGACGTTCAAATTGAGGTGGCAAGGGGTGTGGTCTTTCTATATCAACATGAGATACACAACTTTCCAATAAATGAGGGATTTGCAGTGGTGTTTATTGATTTTGTGTACCCAACGCGAAAGACATCTCATTGCCTATTCCTCCGGATGGCGAAATCATCACCCTTCACGATGCCCATCTCAAAATGGTACAGTGGAAATGGGTGGATATTTTAGTCGATGCTGAGACTGTTGCAAGCCAAGCTAGTGCTCAACCTTCTACTACTGAACCTCTAGCTTCTCAACCACCTATTGCTCAACCTTCAGCTGCTCCGCATATTATTGTTGCGTCTATTGCAACTACACCTATCGAGAAAGGAGAAAATGTCATCACTATGACATCGTCAAATAAGCCAACATTTGTACACAAAAAAACAAATAAGGTTGATGCCAAAAAGACTAAAAAAGTAGTGAAGCCTAAGGTGACATCAGTCTGGACTCTTGCAAATGATAAGTATGATCAAGACAAAAACATGTCTCAAAATCAGCTAAGAAAGGGACGACAAGCCTTAATGGACCACCATCAATTATACCTCAATGCCTGCAAAAAAATAGAAGTTCGGTCATTGTAACATACAAGTCAAAAAATTTATGGACCAATGACGATTTGCTTAAATGATCTATACTATCTTTTTAACTTGGACGCTCTCGACATCAGCTTGCTGCGGTGCTAGACATTATAAATTATTTAACCTATATTTTCTATTAAAGTCGACATGTCATTATATGGTATTAACTACTCTTTCATATATGTAGGTTAATGTGGCAAGAAAACAAGAATAAGCATTCAAATATCTAGATCCACACACTACAGCAAAACAGAATCAAGCATTCAAATATCTAGATCCACACACTACATCAAAACAACAAAATTCCATCGGCAAAACGCTAACTTCTGTTGGTTTTGGCTGATGGAAGCGTGTTGACGGAAATTGACTAACTTTCGTCGGCCGCCGATGGAATATAGTTAACTTTCGTCGGATAGGACAAATCCAGCCGACAAAAGTTAGGCGGTGTTAGTCCACCTAACTTCCATCGGCCGATTTTTGGCCAACAGAAGTTATTTTTTTAATGTAACTACTTTCCACAACTGCACTACCCTAAATATCCAAAAGCAATTCTCTTCTGTATAATTTTTCTATGTGTTTGATGTTGTCTCTTAAATCTTGGCAAAAAAATTCTCATACGGTCAAGTGTTCTATACATTTCCCTTCATTCCAGTACTGATGTAAAGATTCACCTATATGTAGTCATCATCCTATCAATAAGGTTCCAACAACCATCTAAACAAGTGTGGGCCATATATCAAAATTTCTTACAGACTTGTCTTTCTTAACAAGACATGTAAATATGATAGAAGAATACTTGATGTTACAGTTTTATTGCATGATTTCGTATATGCTAATATTTGGTTTACGGTGATGACATGGAATATGCAGAAGAATGAAACAGAAGTGAACCTACCACTACAAGTTTACTCTCAAGACCAACAACATCCGCAAGAACCTTAAACAGGATAGCTCGGGTCGACATGATCCATGTTTTATTTGCGCAAGAAATTGCGGACCTTTGTTTCCAAAGAAACAATCATCTTCAGTTGAAGATCTTGCAGGACTTACATGATCTAGGTTCTTAAAGCAGTCAAATACCTGTTTCCTTGCAAGTTTTAACACAAATTAATTTTGCATGTTTGTAGGCATAAAAAATACCCAAAGATGGTAGGATAATATTGACTGATTGATGATTCTTAAGGTGAGTTCATAATGAGGAATTGCACATGAAGGAAATGGACAATTTTATCTGCTTTATAATTTTTGAAAACTTACCAAGCTTGCTATTTTCTTTATCACCAAAGCTGGACTAGAATTTAATCCTTTCACAAGTGCACCACTAAGCTGCTTCAAAATGAAAAGCTTCTTAACCCCCTTAACAAGAATCTCGCACCAAGATTTGGAGACACTAGAAATAGAAGGTTAAGGGTAGTAGACTTGAACTTTTCTTGGATTACATTTTCAAACTGAAGGCTTCAAGACTTCATCTTTTGGAATTGGACTTGACTTGGTGAGGGCTTTCTTGATGACATTTCTTGGCTTCATAATTGGAGTTGATCTTGCAAAACAGCGATGAGAGGACTACGTTGAGTTGACACTTGTGGTAGATTATCTTCTTCAGATTAACACCAAGGGACAACACTACCACTTTGAACCATGACATCAAACTTTAAGCAGGAGATTTTGGTAACATTTTCTCTTTTTGAAACCGACATCTGATAGGTACATAGGAAAGAGGGAAATGAAAAATAGGAAATAATAAAATAAAATCTATAGATAGGATCTTAACCAACTTTTTTACTGATCTGATGTGTGTAGAGGTTAATCATCTTGATTTATTTAAGCCAACAACCTAGTATGATTACATCACAGGAGACGATGTAAATCATATGCTACTGTTAGTGTGTTTTTGGTCACACTTTGACACACCCGTGGCCTAAGAGATCTTCTTAACTCCAGTGCAGGTCCTACGTTCTTAGAAAAAAAGGTTCAAGGTGTGCCAATCAATTTGACCCTGCAACTGATAAGGAAACATGAAAATATGATCAATAGCATAGCCTATCGGCTATCGAGCCGATGACCGCAATGAGGATGAAATAATTGTGGATATCATGCCGATCGGCCATAGGGCCGATGACTATGGGAGAAGCAATCGGGCGAGCGTGCCATCAGCCAATGAGATGGGCAGTTTACACATATAGGTCGATAAGTGCTCTGATGGCGAATAAAATGTGGCGTTGAATTTAAGATAACCTATCAGCTTGTACTCCGACAGAAATAAATAAAATGTGCCATATAACATGTCTATATCATGAAAATCATCACAATAACTAGATCAGACCTAACCAAGATAGTAGCTAATTACGATGATCTTAATAATATGTCAAAGTATCAGGCGTGCTTTATTTAGATGAACGATATATAGCATGAAGAAGATACAATAGCAAGAGATGTTGGACCTAACCGATGAAGCCTCAAACTATCACACCTAGATCACATCAATCTAAGAGATCAATCTGATGCAGCCTTAGTCCTAACCAATACACCACAAAACCGGTGATCGTACTGTTTTGACGTTCACCTCAAGAGATCAATCTGATGCAGTCTTGAGGATACTAACCTAGTTGATACTTTCATCGGGGGTGGCGGGAGTCACCTCTTTGTTGGAGATCGGAACGATGCAGCTCCGAGTGTTGAATCCCACTGGGATTAACCTTGGGGAGCCAAGGGTGGCGATGCACCGAGTAGGTGTTTGACATAGATGTGTTTTCTAATCTAACTAAGGGGTACATATTTATAGTCCGGAGACTTGTCGTCCAAGAATTCTATCTTAACCGATTCTGGATAATCTTTATCTTCTCTTCATCGGCTCCTTCATATCTGACCTGTGTTATAACGGACGGGCTTCTTTGACTATCTTTGACCGGACCTATTTGACTTCCGTTGATCGTGAGACATCCCTGATGGGCTCTGGGCTTTACCAAATCTTGGCGTTAATAGCTACACTCAAAACAAGCAATTTGTTCCAAAACTAGTGATATCTAAGGACTTTTACTCTTGACGATCTCCATGAACAGCGATGAGGGCTTCTTCTTGGCACATCATCTTTAATCCATTTGCCTTGGCTCTAATGGTGAAGAGAGGGAGATCCTCGCCTACTGGGTCCTTCAATAAATCCTTGGCACTCGCTGGAATAGGAAAGCATAAAGATCGACATCTAAATTTTTTACAAGTAGAGAATGAAGGTTACTAAGCAACAGAATAAATTTTCACAAATACTGGTTTTTAAATTTTACAAATAAGTCATAAAGAAGGTCTGTTTGGCTTCCTGTAGTCAAGTCATCTCTGATACCATTTTGTAACGCCCGAAATTTAATTTTGAACTTTATTGTATTTTCGAAGAAAGACAACTCACAAAATGTTCATCACACGATAGCGTCTTACGTCAAATAATATTGCAGCTTGCAGGCTACATTATTACACTGAGAATAAAATAATAAAAGCTCGGATGAACATCTTGCTCCAGGACTCGCTCCTTGACTAGGACAGCTACTATAGACCTTCTTCTTCATGGTATGCATCTTCTGGAGTTTAAATCAACAAGGGTGAGTACAAGAGTACTCAATAAGCCATTGAAATGCAACATAATGCAAGTGTATAATCAAGGGATAGGCATGTGACTTGTTTTGTGGACAAGAAGATTTTGTAATTAAGCAGTTATGGTGATCAAGTTTATTTAACATAAAGTAAATGACATATGTAAAACCATCCACTAACTCGAGTCGTGAACCAGTACTCCCTCGCACAATAATCCTTATAAACACATAATCAATCACATACAGATTAATAGGCTAACTGCGGAGAACATCACTTGGCTTGCCCTTAACCGTGGACATGAATTTTTGAAAAGATTGAACTCTGATCAGAGGTGTACAAATTTACCCACAAAGGAAAGAACCCAGTGTTGACCAAGATACCACCACGGTACCCTGACCGAGTCCCTACCAAAATCCTCACTATGGACCGACCCAACGCAAGGACAACCACACTAGGTTTTGTCAATGCTCCACTTGGAACCAAACCCATAATGGCATAGGTAGGCCCCCTCTTAGATAATGCTAACACCCATTTGTGCCTCATCGGTACAAGCCATCCATAGATGCAACTTGCCCCCTTCGCTCGATGCATCGAGTTGGAATGTCCCATACTTTAGGTTAGGCCTTGCCCATAGACTTGTGGTTTGCATGATAATGCTTTGCAACAAATCCCATAGACCAGTCCTTATAGTGCCCCGAGTGCGACCAACCAATGCCCTCACTTGCACTCGAAACCCATCATGCTATCAAACTTAACCATTTTCCAAACATTTCCATCTTTTTAGAATACCATGAGATGAGACATAACAGGGATTATAACATAGATAAATACATCCATTCTAGTCTACGACTCGTTTTTAGCATAATTAAGTTGATGTGCCAATACTTGGGCACTAACTAATATTAATTTAGGGTGACAAGGGAAAATGGATCAAAATCATGGCTTGGGTTTGCATATCAAGATCAAGGGATCTAATAAATATAATTTATAGGCTTGATTGGACTAATGCAATTAAATCATATGGGTTATGGCAATAATTAATTTAAGAACATGGGCTCAATATGATCGAGGATGGTGGTGTGACTTTCCTCTTGCGTTTGGAACCTTTAACTCTTGAACAAAGACTTTCGGGTCTTGCGCGAGGTCCTTCAAATCTTCAAGAGCATGAGGATCTACGCGGCACACAAAAAAAACTCTAAGAAAAACAATTAAACAAGGCAATAGAAGATTATTATTAGTTAGAGTATTGATTAAGCAGAAATATAAAACTTAAATGGAGTGTATCAGAGATAGGATGGGAAAGATATTGAATTTAGAAGATCACATGAAATGATGGGGCATTTCTTGTGAAATTCCTCCGAAATAGGATGAGACGACCTTGAACGGTATACGGACGATATAGTTCAAGTACACATTCAAGTAGAGCATGGACCTAGATGAATTTAGGAAGTTGAATGGATTGATTTGGAGTTAAAACAGGAAGGATATGAATTTTAGAAGTTCAAAATCATTCACATGAAATGATAGAACCCTAAAAAGAAAAGAAATAACGACAGGATTATTCCTTTGGATTAATTGAGACGGTCGATACATGATCAACACACTCACTCTGATAGAATGAAATAGAATTATTGAAGTTAAGTCGAGGCAAGGGTAGATCGACTCAAGTCACGATCGACAGATGGCATTTTGATTCAACTAGAAACAAAGGATGAGTCGAATTGAATATGATGAATGGATAGAAACAAAGAGATGTGGATGGATTCAGTCAAATGACCAGGATTGGTTGCAAATATTGAACAACCTAGTCCATTCGATTAAGGATAAAGAGACAATCGATTAAAGGTACACATAAAGGCTTTACCGATCAATCCTTAGCAATCATGTTGATGGGTTTAGATTAAATTGATGAGATTTGATGACAAATGGCAATGAATGACTATGAAAAATCGACGATCGGTGATGACCATCGATGAATGTCGCAGGTCCGATTACCGAACATTAATCAAATCATAATCGATGGATTAAATTAAAATAAAGGAGAGCAAGGTGGCATGCAACCACGATGAACAACGATGGACAACGACGGATAATAACTCAAGTATGAATGATTAAAGAATGAAGTGAAACACTGGTTCAACTTAGGGATAACGTCAGGTTATTAGATCATAATCAATAAATGATAAATCAACGAAGATATCTCAACATTAATTTAAATCATGAATAGCAATGAGATAAATTAGATCGGAACGGAATCATCGGGTTAATAGATTGGAACAGGATCACCTAATTAATAGATTGGAATGAGATCGCCGGATTAATAGATCGGAACATAGTCGTTGGATTTGGGCAATGTAGAAATCGATATTAATTCAACCAATGGTGATTGATCTAATCAGGATGAAGTCACAAACAGATTGGAATAAATAGATACAACAAGGAATTAAGGGACAATACAATAATAACCTATTATATAGATCATATATGACATAGGGACAACGTCGGTTAATAGTTCAGAATCAACGGGTATGACAATAGTATATCAAAATAACTATACTATGGATGCAACAATTTAATCGAAGAAAATAAATAGGGAACCAAAGGTACGACATAATGGATATCAATAGATGTGATAATAAGGTATAAGGAATGACACCTTAACATGATAATGAACTGATTTGAATAAACATAACATAATACATGATAGATCGAGTAATGCATGATAACAAGATATACCATGTTCGATAAAGGAATAATGCTAAGATAATAGATTGGATTATAACTAGTAACCGATTAATCTACAACATATATGTCGTGGATTGAAACAAACGAGAAGAGTTGAATTTTGACCGAGGGGCATTGATGAGTCGAAGGTTGGAGATGAGAATCAACAGCCGACGATGAAGATGAAATAGAAAACGATGATTTCTATTCTTCTTTTTCCTCGTTGTTTTCTTTCTACTTCACTTATTTCTTCTTCCTACAGCGAGGAGGTAGGGAGGTGGCCGTGGCTCACTGGCGAAGATGATGTGGTGTCCTGGTACAATAGTGGTGGTGCGGGGTGGAGATAGCAGGGGGGTGCTGTAGTAGGTGTGACACACCGGCGATGGATGGGCACGGTGGATTGGCGGCACGCGGCTCTACAGGGCGAAGGCGCGGGCGGTAGTGGGACAGGAGGTAGTGGGGAGAGGAGAAGGGAAGGAGGCCGGAGCGGCGACTGCAATGGAGAAAGAGAGAGAGGAGGCGTTAGGGTTTTATAGGGGAGGAGGAGGCACCTGGAAGGAAGCTGTGGCAGGAGATGGAAAGGCACGGGTAGATGGAAAGAGAGGAAGAATAAAAGAAAGAGAAAGGAAGGAAATAGATGGAGAAGAAAGGAAAGAGAGAGGGAAATGAGACTGCTACTAGAGAAGGAAGAAGACTACGCACGGGAGGCTGCGCAGGAAAAGAAAGGAAGGAAGACGGAAGGAAAGAAAAAGAAAGGAAAGGGAGAGAAGGAAGGCTATGGGCTGGAGGAGGAAGGAAGCGCGTGCAGCTTGGAAGGAAAAGGAAGAAAGAGAAGGGAAAAAGAAAAAGGAATATTTGATGAATCAAAAAATTGGGAAATTTCGTATCCGAGTCTGTAATGCCCGAAACTTAACCATTTTAAACTGTTGGCATAAAAGATTACGCTAACAGGTTCCCGAAGATTAAGAACTAACAAACAAAGAGTTTGTGTTGAGAACTATCTCGAGCCTCCGAATAGGATAATAGCTCAAGTAGTCTGAAATTGTGTATTGAATAGCTGAGTATTCGATGCCTATTACAGGGTAAGAAAGGAGATATTTATAGGCAAAAAGTCTAAGGAAAAGACCTATTTACCCCTCAATTACAACCGACATAGTGGAAACTATTGGGTACCCCGAATAGGGTTAAAATAGTAAAATACATCCAGAGAAGATAGATAAGGCAGACGTCTTATCAGTCTTGTTGTTTTCCATTGAAGCTTCGGAGCCTTCGGAGGATGCCTTCGAATCATGACGCCGAAGTATCCTTCGGCTTAGGAACTTTATCACCTCCGGAGATGAATGTGAACTTTGATGTTGGTGAATTATCTTTAACCATTGATTTCCAAAGTCCTGAAAATGGAGTATTTTCCCCCAACAGTAGCCCCTCAAATACGCTTCTTTGATTTAACTTGTATGATAGGAAAGTAGTATATGCAAGGAATATTTTCATATTCAAGGACTTGGAGAAATTTGAGGGTGTTATAGTTATTCGAAGGGTATTTGCCATCGAAGTATTCCCGATGAAAGCTTAGAATTGGGACTGCTATGTGAACACTTCGCAGGAAAGTGAACCGTTACAGAGGTGGAATGTCGTGAAGAACCGTTAATTTTGAGTCGTTACCCTTCAAGTAGCCGTTATGCTCCCGAAAAAGGTAACGGTCGAAATTTTACCGTGGGTTCACACCTTTTCACTTCCTGGTCCCACCTGTCAGCAGCGGAAGTCGAACCTGCAATGTGAACATGACCAAAGCACGGTAGCTAGCGAAAGGGCTATAAAAGGGGGGTCGAAGCCCACCGAAAATTTTTACAGAGCCTGATTTCCAAAGCTCACTTTCTTCAACCTCCAAAATTTCCCTTCAACCTTTTTGAGTGATCCACTCATGGCGAGGACCAGCACAACCATTCCAGCGGCAGCGAGCACTTTGGCACAAAGGAAAGCTTGGGCGGCTTCGGCAGCAGCGGCAATGGCGGGGGCTCTAGGAAGTTCTTGGCCCAAAAATCCTCGGGGGCTCCGCCCTCCGTCCAAGAATAAGATCCCGCAAAGCTTCCTCATCGGCCAGTCCACAAGCACTGCAGAATCCATTGAAGAGGTAGTGGCTGGGAAGCTTGGCCCCGGAATGAGGACTCGGGTCCCGGGAACGGAGTCGACCATGAAGACGCGAAGTGGAGAAGTAGTGGTCTTCGAAGCGTTCTTCGAAGCTAGACTTGGACTCCCTGCGATTGATTTCTTATTAGAGGTATTAGAAATGTTTCACATTACCTTACCTCAGTTGTCTCCCAACGCCATCGCAAGGCTGGCGGTCTTCGAATGGGCCCTTCGGGGCGAAGGATGCGAAGGAAGATCAAAGATCTTCGCCGCCACCCACGAAGCCACCTGCCAACCGAAGCCACAGGACAGCCCCATAGACACCAAGGTATTGATAGCCTTTGGAAGCGTCAACTTTCAGCTTCGGAAGGAGCATGCACAACATTTCCCTGTGAAGGCCATCAATGACCGGTGGTATACCAACTGGATCCTCCGGTGGTTTTACGCCGAGGTCAGAGAAGGCTATAGCTTCGCGGGGCCCCTTCAAGAAATCTGGTTCCGGAAGGAGGCCGAAGTAACTCCGAACCCAAGCCTGCTCTCAACACGGGTTGGGTTACTCTCTTCGATAGCCAGCCACATGAGCATGTGGGATCTGGCGAAAGAATTCATCGCCCTCCGGATCCTGCCTCTTGGAGCCGACTGGCCGATAGCGTTCCAAAACGCTTCGGTTTGGGATTTCGGTTGCTTCGGTTGGGGGTTCGACGCCTGCAGGCTTTGCCGACGAGGACTTGTTGCGTCCTTCATAGGATGTAGCTTCTACCTGGGAAGCTTTTCGGGCAATCTGGAAAATAGACCACAAGGCTGCAGCCAAAGCTTGGATCGACGAGGCTCACCGGCAAAAGCAAGCTCAAACGAGGCCTCCACTTCCAACCTCGCCAGCTCCGACGCCACCTGCTCCACCAGCCGACCCGCAGGTCTAGTCTTATAGGGCGCTTAAGAATGTAAAAGAAATCTTGTAAAGCCCCCTTATATTAATGAATGAAAAATTTATAAACAAGGAACTTTGTTTGGATGTTTATTCTTTTAGGTTATGCCATGCACTTCGGAGCTTGACTTCGAAGTATTGGAACTTAACGAAGGGCTTCTTCGGTAGTGGTCTGTCTCAAAATCTTAAGGCCTTATCGACGCTCGCGCTTCTCTGTTCCTCACGGAGATCAAGAGGAGATAGCACCCGAAGTCCACCGTGAAGTCTTAGCTTATATCAAGGAAGAGGATAAGGAAGAAGCATCTTCGTCCTCCGAGTACGTAAATTGGTCTGACTCGGAGTACCAGGTCGAAGATCTAGCAGAGGCTAGCTCCGAAAGGCTTCTGTCTTAGGCTGAACTTCAAGAGGAGCAGAAAAAACTGCGAGCTTCGAAGAAGAAAAAGCACTCGTACTAAGAAGAAAGTCTCGAAGGCTTCGAGCTCTGAAGGTCAAAGTGGTCCTAGAAGTAGCTCTAGAGGTCGGAGGGGTCTCCGTTTTTATCTAGGCTTAGACCAAAACTTCTCTTGATGTAAAAATATGATTATCCATTTAATATGAATTGCTTCGAAAGCATCTTTTGTTGTTCCTTACTCCCCTGCCCCTCCTTGTGGGTGCGGGACCGTACGTGTTGCGATAGGGTCCGTAGGACACAGTGATTTATATAACAATCTGATGCTTTGCACAACACTTGGTAATCATACTTTACTCTTTCGTAGAGTTCTTCGAACTATATGTTCGTATTATGATGTTTATAAGTTTCGGAGTTAAGTTTATACTTGTAAACTCCCATAGCAGTCGCTTAGGACTTTAAAAGTGTTTCATTGGCCGGAGCCTTGAAACCTTATTGCTTGGTCACCTTCGACTCTTTTACAGATGCTTCGAACCCGAAAGCCGGACATCTATTCTTTTAAAGTCCTTAGACTCTTCTACGGATCCTAAGAAGCCAGAGCCTGGAATCCGTAGGCTGGCCACCTACGCCTCTTTTACAGATGCTTCGAACCCGGAGGCTGGAAATCTGTTCTTTTAAAGTCCTTAGACTCTTCTACGAATCCTAACAAGCCGGAGCCTAGAATCCATAGGTTGGCCACCTACGGCTCTTTTACAAATGCTTCAAACCCGGAGGCCGGAAATCTGTTCTTTTAAAGTCCTTAGACTCTTCTACGGATCCTAACAAGCCGGAGCCTGGAATCCGTAGGCTGGCCACCTACGGCTCTTTTACAGATGCTTCGAATCCGAAGGCCAAAAATCTATTCTTTTAAAGTCCTTAGACTCTTCTACGGATCCTAACAAGCCGGAGCATGGAATCCGTAGGCTGGCCACCTACGGCTCTTTTACAGATGCTTCGAACCTAGAGGCTAGAAATATGTTCTTTTAAAGTCCTTAGACTCTTCTACGGATCCTAACAAGCCGGAGGCTGGAATCCGCAGGCTGCCAACGGAATCCTTGAACCAATGGTTCGAAGGCCGTTGGCTGGGTTCCTTGAAAGATGCTTGACTCCGCAAGCATCTCCGTTCTCCTGATGCGTCCACCAGGAGTAAGGGATATTTGAAGAGTAAACAAAATTTGAACCTCCATCTTTATTTAGAAAGGTACTTTTACAATTGATTACAAGGAGCCCCTAAGCGTAATAACGTTTAAGGTGCTCCGCATGCCATGCATGCTTCAACTCTTCCCCTTCTAAATTAGCTAATTTAAACGAGCCGGGGCACCCTGAGTGTAGGATAATATATGGTCCTTCCCATTTATTTCCTAGCTTCCCCGGAGCTATTACACTTCGCAATACCAAATGACCTGGTTTAAGCTCGTTCAGTTTTATCTTCGGGTCATCCCATGTCTTTGTTTGGTCTTGGTACTTCGTCAGATTGGCGACAACTCGAAGCCTTGTTTCTTCTGACAAGTCTAGCGAAGTGCTTCTCTCGTCTTCATTTCCAGGTTCTACTACACGAAGGGATCCACCTTTGAGTTCCATAGGAGTCACGGCTTCATCTCTGAATAGCATCCTGAATGGGGTGAAGCCTGTGGACCTGGCTTGAGTGGTCCGAATGGACCATAGAATCTTAGGAAGTTCTTCGGTCCACAGCCCTTTGGCCAGCCCGACAATCCTTCGATTTAAACCAGAGAGAATATTTCCATTGGCTCGCTCGACGGCTCCGTTGGATTGTGGATGGCGAACTGCTGCGAAGCATAGTTTGATACCCAGTTCTTCACAAAATTCTTTAAAGGGTTCGGCTTCGAACTAGGTTCCATTATCTACAGTTAGCTCCCCTGGCACTCCGAACCTGCATATGATATTTTGCTAGAAGAATTTTTGCACATTCCTTGAAGTGATAGCAGTTAGGGGTTCAGCTTCGACCCATTTAGAAAAATAGTCAATTGCTACCACTGCAAACTTCAAGCTGCCTTTTGCCATTGGAAAAGGGCCGATGAGATCCATTCCCCATCGTGCCATTGGCCATATTGGGGCAATAACTTGAAGTGGTGCTAGTGGACGGTGGCTCCATCTACCCATCCACCGGCATCCTTGACAGGTTGGAACTAATTCTTATGCATCTCTTATAATTGTTGGCCAGTAGAGCCCCTACCAAAGTGTCTTTCCTGCTAGAGCACGGGGGGCCAGGTGGCTTCCACATAAACCTTCGTGAATGTCCCGAAGTATATCTTGGCCTTCGGGTTGTGAGATGCACCGGAGTAAGGGAGAACAGACTCCGGCTTTGTATAATATCCCTTTGACAAGCTCATAATTTTGAGCCCTTGCTTGCAACCTTCAGAAATTCGGACCTTCTAACAAGACTGCGCTATTTTGCAAGACATCCATTATCGAAGCCCGCCAGTCTGTAGCTGAGATGCAAAGGACTTCTGCGGAGGGTAATTGATTTACTGTAGGCTTGACAAGTTCTTCATAGAAAGCACCCTTCGGGATGTCCAATGCTCCGACTACAGCCTTTGCTAGAATGCCTTCAAGTTGATTATCTGCTCGAGGGATACTCCGGTCAACCCCGGTGATGTCTTCGTCAGTCCAGGCAAAGATGTCCAAATTTTTCTTGACTACTTACTCCAACGAAGCAGCTATCTCTGGAGGTAGCCCCTTGCCGAACTGTATTGGGTACTCCTTGCCATCCTTCAGAATTATCTTCATGACGACATCACCTTCCGGGCTTGGCTTTAGGGAAAAACCCTTCGAGGAGTTTGAAGACTCCGAAGCCTCTTCTGTGTGCTCCGACACACTGTGCACTTGTCGAGGGTCTAATGGCTGACCGTGGCCATACTCCGTTCTTCGGGCTACAACTTGGTCTCCTAAGATAGTGAGAACTCCACCTTACGTGGGCATCTTGAGACATAAGTAGTTGTGATGTGCTATAGCCCTACTGGTTCAACATCCCCCGTCCAAAAATCGCATTTTAGGCATATGGGGCATCGACGACGTCGAAGATCACTTCTTCCACCCTGGCTAATGGCCCCTCTCCGAAGGCAACCTCGAGGCCTATCTGGCTGAGGGCATCGAGAGGCGGACCTGTGAAGCCTTGGTGTGGGAGGGCCACCGGAAGTAAATGCCTCCGAGGAATGGACATCTAGTAGAAGGCCTGGAAAAAAAGTATATATGCGGAGCTCCCACCGTCTACCAGGATCCTTCGAACTTCGACTCCAGCTATATCAGCTGAAATGACTAGGGGGTCAGCATGAGGGAATTTCACCCCCGCAGCATCATTGGCAGTAAAGGAAATAGGTACATGAGACCACTCGGGCATTCCTGCCGCAGAATTCGAGGTCCCTATGTGCCCTACTTCACGGACATATTCTCGCCGCTGCCTTTTTGACATGTTTTTGAGGGTCCCCCCTCCGGAGATGGGTAGGACCACTCGCTTGACGTGATCTTGGGGATCTTCCTGCTTCGGTGGTGGCATAATATTGGCCACCGGAAGCAGCATGGGTGCTTCGGGGATGCCGGCTCGGGCCACGGTTTGCACGGGCTCCGAACGTGCCGCTGGAGGGGCTCGATCCGAAGTACCTCGCCCTGTACTTCATCCAAGGTATTCACCCGAAGGGTTAATACAGACTTACAATCCTTCATGTCATGGCTTCTATTCTCGCCATGCACACAACAGAAGTAGCTCTAGCGCCTGCCAGCTATTCTTTCTTGGGGCTTCGAAGCTCCAACCTTGAAGCCTTGCGCCTGCTGAAAGTTGGCAGGTGCCTTTGGGGCAGAGGGTGCAATGTTCAACACCTCCGAGTGGAAGTGCTTCTTTCCCCGCCTATGATCATTGAAATGATTGTTAGGGGGGCTTGCGGAGAGGTTGGGACTTCAAGCTCCGTCTTCACTTCTCGAAGGGCTGGTGCAGGTACTGCAGTTCTTCGGAGGCAGCCTTCCTCTACCTTGGCATACTATTCGAAGTATGCCATCAGCTGTGCCACAGATGACACTGGTTTCCGATGAAGCTTGCTGAGGAGATCTGGGTTCAACACCCCTTCGTGCGCGGTATCGACTACTGAAGAGGTAGACAAGCCTTTGATCTGAGACTTGGTGTGGGTGAAGCGTGTGAAGTATTCTCGAAGTGTCTCCCCCACTTGTTGCTTCACCTGAAATAGACTCCCAGTCGACATTGGGGCCACAAATGTACCTTGGAAGTTTCTTACAAACTTCCTCTTCAGCTGCTCCCAAGACTTCATCAATCCTGGCTTTAGAGACCAGAACCATCGGAGAGCTACACCTTCGAGAGCGAGGGGTAAGCACTTCACCATAGTGTTATGCACCCCTCCACTGGCTTCTATCGCCAAAGCATATGAACGAGCGAATTCTCCAGGGTCAGACCCACCAGAGTACTTGTGCAGCCTCGAGGCTTTAAACCTAACATCGAAGGGCACCTTCTGCAGGTCCGGATGCAACGGAGACTCATCATCGAAGGATGCATTCTCGGCCTCCTTCGGGACTTGGACAGCTTCGGGAAGGTCACCAGCACCACTGTCTTGAGGCCCTTCTAGAGCATGAGTGGAAGCTTGACAGCGGAGTCGATCGGCAGCATCTTGACTCCACCTTGCCACTTCCTCCTGAAGTCGCACTACTTGGGTAGCCTCCTCCTCAGGAAGGTCTTCGTCTCCTTTGGAGGGGAGCTCCGGGTCTCGGGAACTGGCGTAGTCGGTTTGGAGCACCGTGGGAGTGGCTCGGGGGCCCCTAGGTGCTCGACGTCCGGCGGCACCTTCGGGGGTTACTGGGATAACTGAAGGTCCTGATCCGTTGGTCCAAGGGGACCTTCGGGGAGGATCAGAGGCTAGGCTCCACTTGGGAGGCATAGCTAATGAAGATGAGGTCCGAAGACCGAGGACTTCGATTGGTTTGGGAAGGCGAGGAAAGGCCTTCGAGCTGCACTAGGAAGCCCCTTACCGAAGAGTGCGTGGAATCTTGAGACTCCAAAGCTCCCTCCGCAAGTGCTCTTCGAAGTACAGTCAGCAGTAGAGAACTAGATTTTAGAACTAGGTTCCCCACGGACGGCGCCAACTGTTGGTGTAAAAGATTACGCTAACAGGTTCTCGAATATTAAGAACTAACAAACAGAGAGTTTGTGTTGAGAACTATCTCGAGCCTCCGAATAGGATAATAGCTCAAGTAGTCCGAAATTGTGTATTGAATAGCTGAGTATTCGATGCCTATTACAGGGTAAGAAGGGGGTATTTATAGGCAAAAAGTCTAAGGAAAATACCTATTTACCCCTCAATTACAACCGACATAGTGGAAACTATTCGGTACCCCGAGTAGGGTTAAAATAGTAAAATACATCCGGAGAAGATAGATAAGGCATACGTCTTATCAGTCTTGTTGTTTTCCATTGAAGCTTCGGAGCCTTCGGAGGATGCCTTCGAATCATGACGCCGAAGTATCCTTCGGCTTAGGAACTTTATCACCTCCGAAGATGAACATGAACTTTGATGTTGGTGAATTATCTTTAACCGTTGATTTCCAAAATCCTGAAAATGGAGTATTTTCCCCCAAAATAAACTTTATTGAAATTCCATAGGAAATCTACTTACAAAATGTTCATCACACAACAAACGTCTTACATCAATCAATTTGCAGCTCGAAGCCTACATTATTACACTGAGAATAAAATAAGAAAAGCTTGGATGAACATCTTGCTCTAGGACCTGCTCCTTGACTAGGACAACTACTCTCAGCCTTCGTCTTCATAGGATGCAACCTCTGGGGTTTTAAAATCAACAAGGGTGAGTACAAAAGTACTCAACAAGCCACCGAAATGCAACTTAATGCGAGGTTATTTGTAGAATAATACCTTTTGTAATTAAGCGATTATGGTGAACAAGTTTATTTAATAGTAATTAAAATATATAAATTAAATCATCCACTAAATCTAGTAGTACACCAATATTCCCTCGCACAATAGTCCTTATAAACCAATAACCAACCACTTCCAGATCATTAGTCTAACTACGGAGAACATCACTCGGCTTGCCCTCGACCGTGGGCACGACTTTTCAAAAAGATTGAACTCTGATCAGAGGTATACAAATTTACCCACAAGGCACTCATTCTTGCACACCACAGTGTGATAAGATGACCCAAGTCACAACAAATCATGCCAAAACCCTTTAAATGGACCGCCTCAACATGAGGACAACCACACTAGGTTTCGTCGATGCTCCACCGGAACCTAACCCGTAATGGCATAGGTAGACCCCCTTTTGGATAACGCTAACCCTCATTTGTGCCTCGTCGGTACAAGCCATCCGTAGATGCACTTGCCCCATCCACTCGGTGCAACGTGTTGAAACATCCCATACTCTAGGTTAGGTCTTACACACTAGACTTGTGGTTTGCACGATAAGGCTTTGCAATAGATCCAGCAGATCGGTCCTTAGTACCCCGGATGTGACCAACCAATGTCCTCTCTTGCACCCGGAACCCACCATGCTATTAACTTAACCATTTTCCAAGATATTATCGTCATTTTAGAATACCATGAGATGATAAGTATCTACGGGAAGTAATGAGGTAAAAATATCTAATTTAATCTACCATTATTTATTAGCAAGACTAAGCAAGTGTGCTAATACTTAGAGCACTAGCTAATGTTGCATTATACTTCAGGGCGACAAGGGAAAATGAAATCAAAAGCATGGCTTGGGTTTGCACAACAAAGTGAGGGGATCTAAATAAATATAATTGTATGTTTAATTGGACTAGTGCAATTAAATCCTATGGGTTATATCAATAATTAATTTTAAAACATAGGTTTAACATGTTCAAAGTGAGGGGCGTGATTTTCCTCAGGCGCTTGGAAAACCTTTTAACTATGGAACGAAGACTTGTGGGTCTTGCACAAGGTCCTTCAAAACTTCAAGAGCACGAAGATCTACATGGAATGTGAAACAAGACAAAAAGTCTAAGAAAAACAATTAACCAAGACAACAAAATATTATTATTAGTTAAAGTATTGATTAAGGAGAATTATGAAACTTGAAGCGAGTGAATCGGAGGTAGGATACAAAAGATACTGAATTTAGAAGATCACTTGAAATGATGAGGCATTTCTTGTGAAATTCCTCCGAAATAGGATGATACAACCTTGAATAGTGTACGAACGGTATGGTTCAAGTACACATTCAAGCAGAACATGAATCTAGATGAATTTAGGAAGTCGAATGGATCAATTTGGAGTTCAATATGGAAAAGATATGAATTTTAGAAGTTCATACTCATTCACATGAAATGATAGAACCCTAAAAAATAAAAGAAATAATTGTGAGATTATTCATTCGGATTAAATGAGGCGGTCAATATGAGATCAATGCGCTCACTTATTAGATAGGATGAAATAAAATGATTCAACTTGAGTTGAGAAAATGGTAGATCGACTCAAGTTACGATCAATTAATAACATTAATTTGACTAGAAACAAAGGATGAGTCAAATCAAATATGATGAATGGATAGAAACGAAGGGGTATGAATGGATTTAGTCGAACGACAGGAATAGGTTGTGACCATTGAACAATCTAGTTTATTCGACTAAGGATAAAGAGACAATCGACTAAAGGTACACGTAAAGGCTTAACCGATCGAGCCTTAGTGACCGTGTCGAAGGGTTTAGATTAAACCAACGATATTCGATGATGCTTAGCAACGAATGGCTACGAACAATAGAGGGTCGGTGATGACCATCATTGACATCGCCGATCCGACTACTGAACATCAATCAAATCATAATCGATGGATTAGATTAAAATAAAGGAGGACAAGGTGACATTCAACCAGGATGAATGATGATGAATGAGGATGGATATTAACTCCGGTATGAGAAGCAGAACAGTGATAGGTAACACTTCATGACAAATATGACCTCCAGGATGGAACACAAAGGAACGAAGTGGAACACTGGATCAACATGGATAACACCGGGTTAATAGATCGGAATAAATGAATGTTAAATCAACGAAGATAGCTCAACATGATTTAGATCATAAATAACGATAATATGAATTAGATCGGAACATAATCGCCATGTTAATAGATCGGAATGGTATCACCAGATTTTGACAATGACAAATCGAGATTGGGATTATTAAATCAATGATAATCGATCTAATGTAAATTAAATAATGAATATATTGGATTAAATGGATACAACAATTTAATTGAATAGTGTATGAAATAAAGAACTAAGATTGAATTTAACGATTACTAACAAGGTATATGATAATAGAACAAGACTGCATATGTAACCATCTAATTAGCAAGAACAAGAAATGAAGACAGAAAAGAGGAGATGATTCTCACCGAGGGAGACATTGTTGCAACAGGTTGGGCTTATCCCTACTACAGTGAGGAGGTAGTGCTGGCTTGGGAGGCGAATTAGGGGGCAGCAGCGTTGGAGCAGGGAGGAAGCAACGACATAGCACACTAGGGTGCATTGGGTACTACTCGTCGTGCAGGAGGCCAGCGATGATGACATTGACGTGGGAGAGGGAGGACGCACAGGGAGAAGAAGAAGTGCACGGGGAGGAGCAGAGGGGTGCACGGAGGAGAGGGGGTGTGGCTTTTATAGAGAGGATGGGCTAGGGGAGAAATGGAAAGAGGAGGGATAAATGGAAAGAATAGGGAGAAATGAAAAGAGGACGGAGGAGTGGAAAGAGGAGGGAGAAATGGAAAGAGGGAGGGGAGGAGGCTGCGGCCTACGAGCTGGAGGAAGAAGATGGCACAGGCAACCTCGAAGGAAGAAAGAGAAGGGAGAAAGGAAAGGAAGAAAGAGAAAATAAGGAAAGAGAAAAAGGGGAAAGAAAGAAAAGAAAGGAGGAAAATATTTTCATGAAAATTTAAATTTGGATTTTTGAGAAAAAGTGAAATTTTTTTGGAAAGTTTGGAATTTAAAAGAAATTTAGAAATTTTGGATTTCAAAGAAATAAATCATTAATATTTTAAAGAATAATCGGTGATTCAGAAAATTGAGAAATTTTGTATTTGCATTTAAATTAGAAATTCCAAATTTGAACACAAAATAAGGGATTTGAATTTACTTAAGGATTTCAAATATAAATAGGATTTGAAAAGGTATTTTTTTCACAGAATTTAAATTGCATGAATGAAAATACAATTACAACACCGCGAAGAAAAGAGATAATTGAATTTTCTTTGGATTTACGATGGAAAAAGATAGAGATGGTCGAGGATGAGGATTCAGACTTGATTGGGAAGAGAAATGATTTAATTACTTTTTTGATTAGGGTTATTCAGTGAAATATTATTGATTTCTATTCTAGTTGCAAAATCCTTAATAAAAATCTAAATTAATTTGAGGCAGGAGAAACTTACTAGAAATTTCGCTAGCTGAATTTGATTTGGGTTTATATTATTTTTAATTGAAATGATTTATCATATATTTTATTCACACAAAAATTATGTTGAAATATATTTTATTAATTAACATTAGAGTTTGCGATGAAATAATATTGATTATATCTTAATTAATTCCTTTGCGCCAAAAAATCCAGAAAATTTTTGGGACACATTTTAGAGCAAGGAGAATTTTAAGAAAAATACTCCAGCTGCGATTTATTTTTAAAAGAATTTTTTAAGGCCATATTTTAGTTTCATTATTTATCGCTTTTCTTCTGAATCATTTTCTTGAAATTCATTTATTAATTACTTTATTTTATTTTCAACGCCTGGAGAAAATCATGGCGTTATAGAGTCAAAATTACAAATTCTTACCTTGAACACAAAATCACGAATGAAAATAGATAATTGATTCCTTCATGTTTTTGATGAGAAGAGAGAGCACTACAAGATAAAGACACATCAAATATGAATCTTTTTCGTCATAGTAAATGTGAATATCGTCAGGGACATATATATATGACGAATGTGTGATGAAATCATGGTCGTCATATATGGCGCATCACATTTGTTGCACCGTGATGATTTATCTTATTTCTTCACTGATAAGGTTACAACCATGACGATTTGGCCGTTGTCAGTGAACTAATTTATACTGTGTGGACACGTAGCGCCACATTGTTGTTGACATGGCATCACATGGGCACAAATGTGGCGCCATGTGTCTATGATGTGGTGTCACGTGCCCAATGACATGGTGCCACTGACGCATTGATGTGGCTCTACGTGGTCGATGATGTGGCGCCATGTGCCCGATGATGTGGCACCACGTGCCCGATGATGTGGCGCCACATGCCTGATGACGTGGCATGACGTGTAGGATGTCGTGGTGCCGCATGCACGATGACGTGCCTCCATGTGTACGATAATGTGTCGACATGTTTTCGATGATGTGGTGCCATGTGGCCAATTACATGGTGGCATGTGTGCGATTACGTGGCGCCACATATCCGATGATGTGGCGTCACATGCGTGATGACGTCATCACTATTTGGTGATGACGTTTGTTTTTCGTCACAGAAATTGATGAATTCACATATGCTGTTGTCCCATTCCACCATTCCAAAAATTTTAGACATCAATTCCATTTGAACATTAAAGAATCTTCAGACATCAATTCTAAATAGACTAATTGGTCATACAAACTCCAAATTTAATGTTCATACAAGACAAACTTCTTATTCATGCAACCATCATCTCCAAACACAAGTTCACATCATAAATCACAAGTTCACATCCATACCTCATATAACAGATCCAATAAGTTAACATCACAAACCAAAAGTTGACACCAGAGACCACAGTGCACATCAGACCACAGATCACAAAAACATTAATTGGCCAGCACAGGAACAAACAAACTAAGTTTATCTATTACTTGAGATTGGGCTCAAGATGCGCTGAAGGATCAAATCACTAGCTTCTTGTCTCTTATTGAACTCCTCCATTTGTTGTTGGGTCTTGAGCACATCTTCTTGGGTCTTAGCCATTGATTCTTCTGTTTCTTCTGCTTTCTTCTTCAGGATATCGAGTTCTTGTTGAAGTAGATCAGCCCGTTGCTTCTCAGCCTGAAGTTGTTCCCAAAGTTGTGCTTCTCTTGCAGAAGATGCAGCATATTTTGTTCCGGGTGTTTTAAGACCAGCATTCTTAAGGAATGTAGAGGCATCACTGGTGTGTCTAAACTTTCAGCAGGTTGGGCCAACATATTTTCCATCATAATCTACAATGTAAAGGTGCAAAAAGGATAACTTAATTATACAAAATCCACATTTGAAGCAAAGATATGAACATCAACATAAAACATATAGGTGCATATTTGTGTAAGCACATGAATAGAATGTACATTAAGTTTCCATGCCACATTAAAAAGATGAACATTCTATGAAATGCAAACATCAAAGTCAATAGGGTACCCAAGTCAATATTGGTCATTCCTTTGAAGAACATCCTAATTTGTTTAAATGAGGAGATTAAAATAGACATCTACCAAACATAGTAAATATATTGTTTTATTTATTTACCATTATAGGATAGAATATTTGCTTGATTCTTCAGAAACAATGTTAATGAAATAAGATATAATTTCAACAAGTAAATGTAAAATGTTGATATGTGACACAAAAAGTTCTGCTAGATAGATAAATCTGATGTGGTAGGACATAGGGGTGCATGCATACAGTGGCATGGCTTCATGATGCTAATGTCAAGTGTTAGAGACTTAAGTTAACTATGAAGTTGAATATATTATCAGCACGACTAATTAATTAATGATAGAGTAAACTAAAATTGGACTAATAAAATATTCCCATAGCCCATCCAAGAATCATATGTAGGCACTTACAACTGTCTGTTGGACCACATTGGTCATACCCTTCTTCTTGCTGGTATGGCATTCTTTGAACATCTCCACTGCATCCACTTCTTGGTCCTTATTTTTCTCCCTCTGTATTTAATTTGAGTGTGAAATGCAGGAAAATTATATTTTCTATGTACACAAATTTATATGAAAAAGATATGTATGTTTTCATAATGTACAATATGCACATGGATTCAAACATGATAAGAGAAAACAAGGTATTGTGCTAGATTGCTAGCACTTACATATGCATACAAGTGCGAGATGTAGCTACGAGATCCCATCGATTGATGGTGCCTTACCTTACCACGATTAAGCTTGTTCTTCTCAGAAACTTCCTATAAGGCAAACATGTAAGTTGCAGATAAAATAAATAGAACAGAAAAGTTGTTGCATTTTGACACATGATACCTTTCCTTTTGCACTAGACCACTTCTCCACGAGTTCAAGCCACTGCTCATCAGTTAGACTCAAAATAGGAGAAGTTGTCCTCACTTCATTAGCCGGTACACCGATGAAGTAGTTCTTTTTCAACAAATATCTACTCTGACATACCCCAGTTTGGAGTATATTGGTGTAGGCCTCTATTGTTGCCTTATCCTTTTCATCAACTGTCAGCCTAGTCTAGAGAAGTCAAACAACCATGTACCCTCTTAGAATATAGCTTTCAACATTTGATACAATGACTCATCAAAGGTAGTAGATAGATATGGAAGGTGTGGATTTACTTACTGATAATTTTCTCATGAATTCTTTCATATGGGTCCCATCATTCTTGTAATTTTTCCAGTGAGTTAGGATAGGTATGTTGGACCTAATTATAATTATAGCCTCCAAAGCTAGCCAAGCAGCTTGTACAAGCTTCTCTGGCCTTTTTTTTTCGGCGGCCACTTGAATTAGCAACCTTCTTTCCATAGCTTTTTTCATATTGTCCAGCAATGTACCCTTTGTTGGTGGTCTTGGTTTTCTTGGAGCATGTTGTTGACCTACAAAGGTGCCACTAAGATAATTAGATTATTCTAAGAAAATAAAAGAATGTGAGAAAGCATGATCATTTACTTGCCTTGAGGAGCAACCTCTAACTATTCTGGGACCTCATCTTCATGTGTATTGCTCGGGTCATGAAAAATAGACCAGTCCAGAATAGGATTTTGGCGATCATGTTCTTCTTAGCCTTGTACCATAATGTCGACACCATTGTTCTCAGGTTGTGGATCTAACTGTTCCTTAGTCCTATATTGTTCGAAGTTGGTGTTGTACTTTTTTCCAGACCTTGTTGAAACTCTCGGAGCTATCTCGCTTCGTGGAGTTTTCCTCACTCTTTTTGTTCTACCTGGAGGCATCTTGGTCTTCTTCTTATTGGGTAATCGACCCCGCTTCTTGGTATTATCAGTTTCCGAATACACAAGGGTCAATTATGTTATTAGTACTTGCATGAAAATAAGTCTCAGAATCTATATCGGACAATGAATTGACCCACAATAAAGATTAAGAAGAGACCTTTTCTAAACTAGTATTAACACATTCATCTTGATCTTCATGGCCCTCTTCAGCTCTAGGAAGATATTTGGATGAATCTGACCCCTCATCAGAATTTTTCTTGTTTGTTTGCTTGTTTGGCTTATGAGAACTTGCATTTTTCATGCTATTATTAAAATAAGTGGCCAAGGAACAGAGTCCCAATCTGTCCATCTTTCTGTTGTTCTCCACAATTTGTAAGGCCTGCAACCTTTCATAGTATCCTATTTGTGGAACCAAATTTAGTACAACTATTACGTATGTAGTAGATTGTGTAGTACAATAATTCAAACACGTGTCATTTTGTGCAAGAACTAACTAGAAAACTAGTACATGTGTTAAAACTACACAAGAATGTGTAAGAGTAAGAGACCCTAAGTTTTTTAAAAATTAGATGTTGTAGAGAATCTAAGTATTGAAATTAACATAATTCCAGAGACCATAAGTATTACAAAACGACATGTTTCCCTTCTGTATTGTAAACAAGAAGTGGTTTGTAGGGCTTTAGTTCTACATGATGCTGATGTATATAATATAGTTTAGTTCTAGAAGTTTTCATTCATGTTTGTATGCATCTTGTTTTGGAAATGTGTTTGAATTTGTGTGACCTAACAAAAACAAAAACAAAATATGTGCTCCAAGATACTACAGCTATAGCTATTTTGACATATTTGAAAATAGTACACATAGCCCTATTAACAGATGCAACAAATAGCAGTTGGATGTAGAACTAAAATGATAAACCATGAGCATTTGATAGAACCTAGGGAGGCTGGGATGAAGCTTGGAGGCACGTCCATGGTGTGTCCGGTGAGTTTGAACCAAGCTTGACGAAGTGGTTGCAGGTCATGAACAAGGCACTGAGTAGATCGACGGGGTGGAGGGCGGCGGAGTAGAGAGCGCAGGTAGGTTTTGGCTGAGTGGGGTGGAGGCCGTCGGGGTGGAGGGCAAAATAGGATTCTGAAATACCTATTTTGCCCCTAGTCATGTGATTGAGGAAACCTATGCTGGAGGGCAGTATAGGGCTTTCGCAGGTTCCAAAATTTGGGTAGGGGAAGCGCGGCAACGGCAGGCGGGAGTTGGAAAAGTAATTTATTTTATCATAAAATAAAAGAAAATGTTTTATTAATTTTTAATTATGTTGGTAAGAATTAAATTAAATTTCACTTATTTCAATTTAAATCCTAGAAACAAACTTAATGAAATAAAAATTGTAAATTGAGACAGAAAAATACCAATTTTTGCAATTAGAATAGTTGGGTTGTATTTTTATTGTACAAAAAGTTTCAAGTTCAAATACTAATTCAACTATCGATTTGCTTTCAAAGCTGACTCATTCCATCTCTAAACCCTAATTTGTCCTCGGAGAATATCGGAGTTCTTAACATCTTTCATGACAAAATTTCGAAACAATTTTAATTTTTTATCACAACATCTATGTATAATATCATAACAACATGTCAAGTATCGTATATTTTAGACTTCATTTGATTTTTGTAGAAATTAAAAACTATAAATATCCAAGTTGTCGATCAAGTGTCGCAACCTAGATTTTTGATAATGTCTTTAAATTTATTGGATAATAACTAAAAATAGAGTGAAAAACTTGAATATGATTTTTCTATAAAATTTGGTTAATTATTTCATGTGCTTGTAGTTCAAATTTCACTTATTTTGATTTAAATCCTAGAAATACACTTAATGAATTAAAAATAGTAAACTGACCTAGAAAAATACCAAATTTTTAAATTAGATAATTTATGTTGTATTTTGATTGTAAAAAATTCAAGTTGATACGAGGATTTAAGTATCGATTTACTTTCAAACCTTCCTTAGTCTTGTCTAAAATCTAATTCATCCACGGAGAATCTCGGGTTTCTTAACATCCTACATGAATTTTTTGTCGAAACAATTTTAATTTTTTATCACAGCATCTATGTATCATATCGTAACAACATGACAAGTCTCATCTTTTTTAGACTTCATTTGATTTTTTGAGAATTAAAAAACTATAAAGATCCATGTTGTCGATCGAGTGTCGCAACCTAAATTTTTTATGATGTCTTTAAATTTATTGGATAATAACTAAAAATAGAGTCAAAAACATGAATATGATTTTTTTATAAATTTTGGTTAATTATTTCATGTGCTTGTAGTTCAAATTTCACTTATTTTGATTAAACTCCTAGAAATACACTTAATGAATTAAAAATAGTAAATTGACCCATAAAAATACCAATTTTTTAAATTAGATAAGTTATGTTGTATTTTGATTTTAAAAAATCAAGTTTAAATGAGGATTTATACATCAATAAATAAAGTCCTAAAAAATTGAAAAAGTACATAACAAAAAACATGATGCCCTTCAGCCTTCGGCACAGATCACTTCACATCCCCATGCTGCATCACTTCACTGTCTTCATATCCCCCACCGCCGCCCCCAATCCCCACCACCACCACCACCGCCGCTGCCTCCGCCCCTAATCCCCCACCACCGTATGTGCCCCCAATCCCCCTCCAGCCGATTATGGCTATCTGGAAGCGAGCGGATGCGCGGTCCCTCAAGCGAGACGCTTATGGGAGGTTTCTCCCTCTTACCCAAGCAGAGATATTTGAGGGGAAAATGCCAAGCAACACCATGACGACACTGACAGCTCTTGGTCTAGCGGTGATGGCACCTCGTCGGCAAACATCACCGTGATGGAGGTGTGCCCCAACTGTCATGGTCCTGTTTAGCCCGGCCACCACTGCGAGTCTTTGAGGTGGGTGAAGATCATCATTGATGAGAAGGACTCAGATGAAATCATGCTTGCGGTGTCTCGTAGGCCAGCACCAATCGCTGGTAAACACCAATCTAGCAGCTCCGGCACCAAGTGATCGGTGGCAAGTGGCCCCGGCAGCAGGCTAGCAGTGGCAAGCAACACCAAGCGGCACCAACCGACACCAAGCGGTAAAAACTCATTCTCAAGAGGTGCTTGACGCCGTGAAAGAGAGGCTGGATGTCCTAGAGAATAAAATTGATGCAGCCCTAGAAGTGATTCAGAATCTCTTGAAGAATGCAGCAACATTTTGGCTAGCTACATTTTGGGCACAATCCTATGTGTATGGATCTGACTTGAAAATATTTATGTATGGCTAAGACCTAAAAACAATGGATGGATGTCTGTATGGCTAAGCTTTAATTTCCATTCTATGATTGTTTTGTTGGTCACTTCTTCACTTGCTGTGGTGTGATGTTCTTGCTCACTTGCTACCATGGTTGTATGCATGGTGTGATCTATGATCTATGATTGTGTATGTCTACCTGCTAGGGTTGCAACTGGCTGGATTGTGGTGTGATATGTACAATGCAGAACCAGTTTGTTGGCTGCTCGCTGATGGCTGATGGCTGTTGCCTTGCGGATATTATATATGTACCTTATGTACCATATTTTTCTTTTGTGATGATAGGATACATAAAATGTAAATGCAAGCTCAATGTATGATCTGAGTTGAAGCAAATAAACATGAAAAGAAACAAGGGCCATACATAATGTCAAAATTATGATTTAAGAAGCAAATTTTCCTCTATTTCTGGATATTTACAGATGTTCAAGTCACAAATAAAAGATCACATAAGAGATAAACTCGAGCTAAACTGCTCTGTTTCTGAAGTTCTTACTATCACTCTGAACATACTCAAATTGTAATATTTTCCAAATGTGAACAAAAAATGATCTGTAAATCATGTTTTATTAATGAACTAATCTGAAATCTAAATTGGATTGTTTCTTTTTGTTGTTTACACTAAATCATGAAGAAATCCAACATAAATTCAGAAACAGACAACCTAGTCATCATCATTACATTCCATTGTATGTCTATCATTTTCACTAAAATACTCTAAAATAGTGTCATCTTCAGAACCTTTACAGTCTCTGTCTTCAGCCAAGTCTTCTTCCCTTCTACTAATAAGAACTTGCAAGTCACCAGCGACTGTGGATATTTCTCCATCTACACGCCGGTACACTAGTGCAGCCTCATCTGAGCCATCATCATCAGTTGCTTCCCCTTGATATGGATCATCTACCTCATGTTCATTATCAAAACCAGTTTCACCTTGGTGTACATTGCTCAAGTCTGTTTCAGTGACATCGTATATGCTCCTATGTTCAAATTTTTAGACAACACACCAATTTTGGCCAAACAGTGTGTCCTCCACATAGAAGACCTTTCTTGATTGAGTTGCTAATATAAATGGATCCACCTTGTACCAAAACCTTTCAATATTGATGGATCTAAAATGGCCATCATCTCTAATGGTTCTAGCTTTGCCATCTTGACTAAACCACTCACACCGAAAAAGTACTACCGGTCAATGGAATTCCAAATTGGAGTTGTAGTTCAACTCAAGTATCTGTTTCAGTTGACTATAAAATTCAGTGAACACCCCATTATGTGATCCATCCACCAGCACACCACTATTTTGTGTCTTCTTTTGTTTGTCACGGTCGACAGTGTTGTACTGAACACAATTCACACTACATGATGCCCATACTTTTACTCTAAGGTCAGGACAACATGATAATGTATATAGCCTTTTAGTAACCTCTTCACAACTATCATTCCTTACTATCTTGATCTAATAAAGCTGAATAAGTGAAAATTTGAAAAAACAATTCAAGATGACATTACATGATCAGGTTCGGTAACCACTTACATGACTCCTAAACCAAACAGGAAATTCATTTTCCAACATTTTCTCAACATCATGGTCACCTTCTTTATGTAATTCTTCTCTAAAAATACTGCACACAGTTCATAATACGTATTAGTCATGCATGTTATCCAAAAATACACTAACGCAATTAGCCATTCATGTTATACAAAAAATACTCACCCCAAATATGGTTCTACCTCTTCACAATTTTTTAGCACATACCAACAAAGCTTGTCAAATTCTTTGTCCTCGAGATATGTAACCCTATTGGCTCATAAGAGTTTAACACCATGCTGAAAATAGAGAGTTCACCATTTGATGCTCCCTCCCATTTGTCATCATCCCGATTAAATCTAGTAGCAACATCTTCCATGTACGTTGAGCAAAAGGTCAAGGCCTCATTATCTATGTACGCCTCGACGATGGGTCATTCAGGTCTAGCCCTATTCCTCACATATCCCTTCAAAGTGCCAATTGGACGTTCGATCGAGTACATCCATCCATATTGCACAGGACCTCTTAGGAGTGCTTCATCAGGTAGATGAACAGCCAAGTGGACCATCACATCGAAAAAGGCAGGATGAAATATTTTCTCTAGCTTGCATAGGATCACACAGATTTGTACTTTCAGACGTTTGATCGCATAAACCTTTAGTTTTATACTACACATCTCCCGAAAAAACTTACCCAACCCTGCCACTACTTCATATATGTCACTATGCACTAGTCCCTAAAGCCCGATAGGTAAAATTCTCTAGAGGAGGACGTGACGATCATGTGTTTTCAGGCCCTACACCTTGGAACCATCTACACTAATGTATCTTGACAGGTTGGAAGCATATCCATATGGAAACCGTATACTTTTTAGAAATCCACAAAATGTAACCTTTTCTTCCTTTTTCAAGGCATACCATGCTGCCGGAATGGAAACTGAATTGCCATCTTGTTCTAAATGCAAGTTAGATCGTATGCCCATATCCTGCAAATCAAGTCTCGCATTAACTGCATCCTTATTCTTGCCCTCAAGATGGAGTATTATGCCCAGAAGGACATCACATATATTTTTTTCTATATGCATCACATCAAGATTATGTGGAAGCTTCAAGTTTTTCCAATAAGGTAGTGTCCACAAAGCAGATTTGCGGCTAAATGACTCATCAAGTTTACCAAGCCTAACATCTTTTACCTTCTCTAGGAACTCCAATGTCTCCTCTATACTCAACTTTGTTGGATCCACACGGTTTTCACGATGTCCATCAAATGCCAAGCTTCTTCGCCACTTGTGAGTTTTTGAAAGGTAGCGACGGTGTCCAATGTAACATATCTTTTTTCCTTAGCTTCCTTGACAATGGATCTTTGTTGCAATAAATACATGCATAGTAACCTTTAGTAATTCACCCGGATAAAACCCCTAAAGCTGGATAATAATGGACACACCATAGTACCGCAACACGAAGGTCAAAATTTGAACCTCTCAATGCATCATAAGTTCTCACACCCTCTCAGAGTTTTAACAAATCCTCTATAAGCGGTTCTAATAATATGTCAAAGTCCTTTCCTAGAGACTTTGGTCATGCGATAAGCAATGCCATGATACAATTGGATGCATCGGTGCATGACCATGGTGGTAGATTGTATACTTTTACAAGTATAGACCACATATTATACGATGTGTTCATGTTGCCAAATGGATTGAACTCATCTGTAGCTAAACCAAGCCTTAGGTTTCTTGCATCGACAGCAAATCTTGGATACACATCATCAAAGTCTATCCATGCATCACCATCGGCTGAATGACTCATTTCATTGTACACGTGAACTCGCTTCTTCTTGTGCCATTGGGTCTCCTCAGATGTTGCTTTGGATGCAAACATCCTCTTTAGCCTGGGTATAAGAGGAAACTATCTCAAAACCTTTTTAGGAAGCCATTTGCCACCATGTGCATCTATCCACCTACTTTCCTTGCATTTTGGGAAATTGTCATGCTTTGCAAATTCCTTCGAAAACAACACACAATTATTCTCACAAACATGGATTAACTCATATCCAAGGCCCAATTCTCTAAGATACTTTTTTCTTTATCATATGATTCTATAAGATCACAATTCGGGAATGACCCTGACAATAACTTCAATAATGCGGTAAATGTTGTGTTGTTGATCCTATAGAATGAGTTTATATGAATCAATCTAACTAGAAAAGAGAACCTTGAGTGCATAGAACCCAGACAAAGAACATGTTTTGCATCTTCAAGAACTTTAATAATCTTAGGCTGTTGTCCATCTTCTTCTGCAGCAGTACATAGGTCTGCAAGCATCTCTGTCATACCCTCATCTTCATTGTCATGCTCATCCAAATTAAACACACCTACCTGATTAGATTTATTTGTATCCTATGCATATTCCACAATGTCAGCATCAAATCCTTCTCCATGGTAAACCCACCGACTATATGTAGCTGACATCCCAAAGAGATGTATATGGTCATGCACTTCACGCTGACTCCTTGAAGACCGATTGAGACATCTACGACATGGGAAACATATAGCATCATATTCATGATATCTATCTCGAACAAAAGACATGAATTGTGCAACGCCCTCCATGAATGTAGCACTGAACCAAGTAGCATTAATCCACAACCTATCCATCTACTGAATACAATAACCAAAACCTCTAATTAACTACAAATTATTATTTCCTTTATACGACAAAAAAATCGAAGTATTATGAAAATTTATCAAGAGTAGAGTAATTTAACCATGCAGTACAAAATTCAACTCCAATTCACTCAAATTCATTTTGAGTCAATCAATTTATGGCACTAATTAAAGACTAATAGCAGAGAACTAAACCTGATGGTGCCCTTGAAATGTGATCAAGCCGATCGTAGCTCCAACTTTAGCTTTCTACAGACCTCGGCGGTGGTGGCTACAGACGCTGGCGGCGGTGGCTACACACGGTGGCGGTAGTGGTGACTACAAAATGCGGCGGCGGTGGCTACATAACAGGGAACATCGGGCCCCGGAAAAATTTTAATGGGCCAAACATTTAAATGGCCTGCGATATATTATTATCACACAGATTGCTATTTCTAACAATAAGCGGCAATTGGTGTAGCGGTTCGGACTCTTTATTCAAAACCGAAGGTGTAGGGTTTGAATCCTAGGGGGACACTACTTTTTGCGGTTTTTCTCGTAGGAATAGGCGTACACTTCAAAAATTGATAGAAAAATTCAAAACACTTTAAAAATTCCAAAATTTTAAAATTCATATTTTCGATTATAAGTTTCATATTTTAGATTTTTAGAATTCATAGAAAATTTGATAAAAAAAATTCAAAACAAATCTAAGAAATTGTATAAAATTTGAAAAAACTATCAAAACACTTCTAAAAATTTGTATAAAATTCAAAAGTTTCAAAAATTATTTCAATTCCGATGTTATTGCTTTAAAGTTTAAAATATTTGATATTGTTTTCTTATTTATTTTATCCGAAAAAACTAATAAAATATTAACTTTATCTGAAACAAGTTGTATAGTTCTGTGAGGCTATAGATTTTTAATGACGAAAAACATATTCTGATAGGTGAGGTCTACACAGTCAAAATGTATAGTTGCACTTTTATGACGAATCTGTGTTAATTTACATGATGAATATTTTCACTTCGTCATAGATGTATGAAGTGGCTGACGCCCACATCCAACATCCATGACGAATATGTTATAATCTTCATTAATATACGTTCTTTTGTGACCACAATTTGTATCATCATTCTCAAATTGTCATAGATGTAAGGATTTCTAGTAGTGGAGATGGTCGAGATTGAGGATTCAGACTCGACCGGAAAGAGAAAGAGATTTAATCACTTTTTCGATTAAAGTTATTCACTTAAATATTATGAGTTACTATTTTAGTTGGAAAATCCTTAATGAAAACAAACCTAAATTGATTCGAAGTGGGTTTTGGTTTTATATTATTTTTAATTGAAATTATTTATCATACATTTTATTGACACAACAATTCTATTGAGACATATTTTATTAATTAACATTAGAGTTCTGTGATGAAATGATATTGATTATATCTTAATTAATTCCTTTGCAGCAAAAATTTCGGAAAATTTTTGGGATGCAATTTGAAGTAAGAAGAACTTTGGGAAAAAATACTCTCGCTACGAAAATTTTAAGCACATATTTTAGCTTCATTTTTTATCGCTTTTCTCTGAATCATTTTCTTGAAATTCATTTATTTATTACTTTATTTTATTTTAACGTTTGACAAAAATCAGGGTGTTACACGTCTGGTACTGAAACATTTCGTTCTAAGAGTCAAACTTAAATGGTCATCAGAATGCAATTAACAAGCTTGATATTAAAAAATAACTTGGGTGGATATTATAATTTCAATTAATTATAATTTGTAATAAAATTGACTGAGTAGTATCACTTGATTAATCAAAGCATATTAATTGTGCATATTAATTTCTAAAGGCTTATTCGTCTGATTTTGAACCATGCAATAGTAAATAACATTTACAAGAAGGAAAATAAGTGAAATGTTATCAAAGTGTGACCATGTAAAAAAAATTGTGCCTTCTCGTGCCGGCTATTTTGATGTGGATGTTCATAAGATATCAAAATAGCTAGCACATAACATATCTATATGAATTTTATATCACGCAACAATTCACGAGCATATTTGCTAGTTAATATAAATGCTATACATAGTTTTTATGTGACACATTTCAGTTTTTGATTTGTTTTTAGTTTTGTTTTCTGTAAGTTGCTACCTGTTTAATTATACATTTAAATTTGGACCATATGTTTTTATGCGAAAAATGAAATGTATGTAATTGGGACACACATTCTTTTCAACTATGGAACTCTTGTGTTATCATATTTTTATGGTCAAAGTTCTCTCAAATGTTCATGCAAACATACATAAAGGAACTCAAAATGCAATGAAAAATAAAAAACTGATAAACGATGAGTCAGGTAGGGAAATTAGTGGTGACATACACGGATACACCTCAGATGTCAATTTTATCTTAACTAGGAAAAATCCCAACTCACAATTCTTCATTAATTAGCCCATATTTCATCATAAAAGTGCAAGGAGACAAATAAAAAATGGTTTGCACATCTATGCAATAATTAGTGGTTAGTGGCTAGGGATGGATATGGATGTTAGAATATCCAAATTATCCGTGTTCATATTTGAATAACTGTAAATACGGATATCTGTATTCGTATCCGAATTAAATATGGATGACATTCGGAAACATCCGAATTCGTTTTACAAATTTGGATATGGAAACGGATATCCGAATTCTGCTGAATATGGATATGAAAATGGATACATCCGTATACATTTTAGGATTTCACATAGATTAAACTTAGACTCAAAGATGATATATTATAACTATATTAATGGTTTATTTATTATTTATATAATTATGGAATACTAAGTTAGTGAATATTAATAAGCTATGGTTTAAAGTAAATTGATGGTTAAACATTTGTTTGAACTTGAAACTTTTTTATAATCAAAATACAACATATTTCATTCCATATAAATTTTTTGTACTTTTCTATATCCATTTGCTATTTTTAACTCATTAATTGTGTTTCTAAGATTTAAATTGAAATATGTGAAATTTGAACTGCAAGTACTTAAAATAATACACTAAAATTTATAGAAAAATAATATTCACTATTTTGTGTCTATTTTTAGTTCTTATCCAATAAATTTAAAGAAATGTCAAAAAAATCTATGTTACGACACTTCATGAGTAATGTGGAGCTTAAAGATTTTTTAATTATAAAAAATCAAATAAAGTTTACAAAACACGAGACTTGTTATGGTGTTATAATATTATACATAGATACTGTGATAAAAATTTTAAAATATGTTAAGAAAGTTATCATATAGGATGTTAAGAAACAACTTGAGATTCTCCTAAGAGGAATTAGAGTTTTGAGAAGTAATAAGTTATGGTTTAAAGTAAACTAATGTTTAAATGTTTGTTTCAACACTTCATTGGTAATGTGGAGCTCAAGGGTTTTTTAATTATAAAAAATCAAATAAAGTCTGAAAAATATGAGACTTGTCATGGTGTTATAATATTATACTCTGATTATATGATAAAATTTTGAAAATGTTTCAAGAAAGTTTATCATATAGGATGTTAAGAAACCTCAGATTCTTTTGAGAGGAATTAGAGTTTTGAGAAGTAATAGGATATAGTTTAAATTAATTGATGGTTAAATATTTGTTTGAACTTGAAATTTTTTTAATCAAAATACAACATATATCATTCCATATAATGTTTTTGTATTTTTCTAGATCCATTTGATATTTTTAACTCATTAATTGTGTTTGTAGGATTTAAATTGGAATATGCGAAATTTGAACCGCAAGTACCTAAAATAATGCACTAAAATTTATAGAAAAATCATATTAAATATTTTGTGTCTATTTTTATTTATTATACACTAAATTTTAAAAAAAAATTAAAAAATTATGTTACGACACTTCATTGGTAATGTGGAGCTTAAGTGGTTTTTAATTATAAAAAATCAAATAAAGACTAAAAATACGAGACTTTTCATGGTGTTATAATATTATAGGTAGATACTACGATAAAGTTTTTAAAATGTGTTAAGAAAGTTATCATATAGGATGTTAAGAAACTTGAGATTCTTTTGAGAGGAATTAGAGTTTTGAGAAGTAATAAGCTATGGTTTAAAGTAAATTAATGTTTAAATGTTTGTTTCAACTTGAAACTTTTTTTGTAATCACAATACAACATATCTCATTCCATATAAATGTTTTGTATTTTTCTAGATCCATTTGCTATTTTTAACTCATTAATTGTGTTTCTAGGATTTAAATTGGAATATGTGAAATTTGATCTGTAAGTACCTAAAATAATGCACTAAAATTTATAGAAAAACCATATTCACTATTTTTTGTGCATTTTTATTTCTTTTCCACTAAATTTAAATATATTTTAAAAAAATTAAGTTGCAACACTTCATCAGTAATGTGGAGCTCAAGGGTTTTTTAATTATAAAAAATCAAATAAAGTCTGGAAAATATGAGACTTGTCATGGTGTTATAATATTATACTTAGATTATATGATAAAATTTTTAAAATGTTTCAAGAAAGTTTATCATATAGGATGTTAAGAAACCTCAGATTCTTTTGAGAGGAATTAGAGTTTTGAGAAGTAATAGGCTATAGTTTAAATTAATTGATGGTTAAATATTTGTTTGAACTTGAAATTTTTAATCAAAATACAACATATATCATTCCATATAATGTTTTTGTATTTTTCTAGATCCATTTGATATTTTTAACTCATTAATTGTGTTTGTAGGATTTAAATTGGAATATGTGAAATTTGAACCGCAAGTACCTAAAATAATGCACTAAAATTTATAGACAAATCATATTAAATATTTTGTGTCAATTTTTATTTCTTATCCACTAAATTTAAAGAAATTTTAAAAAAATTATGTTACGACACTTCATTGGTAATGTGGAGCTTAAGGAGTTTTTAATTATAAAAAATCAAATAAAGTCTGAAAATACGAGACTTTTCATGGTGTTATAATATTATAGGTAGATACTACGATAAAGTTTTTAAAATGTTTTAAGAAAGTTATCATATAGGATGTTAAGAAACTTGAGATTCTTTTGAGAGGAATTAGAGTTTTGAGAAGTAATAGGCTATGATTTAAAGTAAATTGATGGTTAAATGTTTGTTTGAACATAAAACTTTTTTGTAATCAAAATAAAACATATCTCATTCCATATAAATTTTTTGTATTTTTCTAGATCCATTTGCTATTTTTAACTCATTAATTGTGTTTCTATGATTTAAATTGGAATATGTGAAATTTGAACTGCAAGTACCTAAAATAATGCACTAAAATTTATAGAAAAACCATATTCACTATCTTGTGTCCTTTTTTATTTCTTATCCACTAAATTTAAATAAATGTTAAAAAAATTATGTTACGACACTTCATTGGTAATGTGGAGCTTAAGGATTTTTTAATTATAAAAAATAAAATAATGTCTGAAAAATACGAGACTTGTCATGTTGTTATAATATTATACATAGATACTATAATAAAAATTTTAAAATATTTTAAGAAAGTTTATCATATAGGATGTTAAGAAACCTAAGATTCTCTTGAGAGAATTAGAGTTTTGAGAAGTAATAGGCTATGGTTTAAAGTAAATTGATGGTTTTAGTTAGTGTTGTTTAAAAACTTAGTTTGTGTATGGTTTCTTCTGTATCATTGCTTCTTATTAATTATTATTCCAATTTGGTATATTGGATACTATCGCATCAAATCGATCAGTTATATCCGGTTTAATCGTGGATAAAAATGAGTGTATTTCCACTCATCATGTTATCTTTTTTGCAGCTGTACAGCCTTTAGTGTGTTGTATTATTCAACTAACACCAAGTCTCTGAGGCCTGAGAAAATAAGGAAAGTGATAGCAGCCCAAAAATCGACCAAGTTTCTTTCCCCCTTTGGCTTTCATTCTAGGATTCAGAATCCTCTTTCACATGACAATCTTAATTATCTCCTATAGTCCGAAGCTCACAAAACCATGAAAAATCCGCCAAGAATAAATTAAATAAAAACATGCACACATAGATAATAATAATAATAATAATAATAATAATAATAATAATGTTTCAATAAAATTGCTAAGACCAGAGACAGACAATGCATATACATACTATATTAGACTGTTCATGACACATATCACGCTGGACAGTTTCTGTGTCCTTATTACAAGCAACGAGAGGAATTAAACATGCTTGTCACCACACACGTGCACACACATGCACAACATACATATATTTGAGACCTCGACTAGGGGTCGCCCTGTACCATACAATTTATTGGAGATAAACATGAACATAACTTGGCCATAGCTTGAAACATATCAACATATGCTTATGTATGGCATTCATGCTGGTAGCAATGCAGCCATATCATTTTAGGATTGTCCTTCCATCTTAGCAAGCACTTCCATTTCGTTCATCTTAGCAGCAACTGTCAAATTGAGATATGGAAATCCCATTAGCACATGAGTTAATTTTGCAGTGGAAATAGAGTACAATATGTCTTCATGATGTAAGTAATATGCCTGAAGTTGTGAGATGGGAAGTGAAGTCAACAAATTACATTAATAATGGAAATGCATGGAAGGCAAAACATACTTATTATTCATATTAGTCCACGATATGGTACAAAGCTTGTGTGTACATATAACAAATGCATTGAAAAGAGTGAGTTTAGTGAAATTACCAGAATCAGGCAGAAGACATGGGAAACAACAAGTGTTCTTGCAGATTGTGTCGCTGCCACCCGCAGAAACACAAAGGTTACAACATAGTATTGCCGCGGGGGTTATGCAACAGCCACACTGTTCTGCGGTGGCCGAGTTAACATTGAGGCTCAAGATGACCAGGCACATGATCACCATCAACGTGGTAGTCCTCTTTCCCTCCATTGCCTCCTCTTTCTGCTAACTTCCTTGGTTACCTAGATAAGTTTATTGGTTTTTGTGTTGAGAGGTGATTCTTGAATGGACGTTGCGAGCTGCAATTTATAGGCAGGTGCACTATGCATGTGATTATATGGACAAGGTGCAAATGGGTGGTCTTGATATGGATAAGGCGCGAATTTGTAACCACCAATAGCTTCTTATTGACATGTGAATTATCTTATTATTAATAATATGAGGAGTTTTACCATCCTTGAATACCAGGTACCAAATTAAATCTATCTATTGATTTCTCGGGGCATGATTGGTAAAAAAATTAGGAAACAATTGAGCAGCTGCCACTCAATAGAAGCACATCTGACCAGGACACATCCACCTCACCGTCGACCTCTACGCTGTTCGCCCCCGTCGCCACGCCACTGACCAAGCCGTGTGCACCACCCTGGCCAGTTCGCGTGCTCCAGTCTCCACCCAGTTCCCGTGCACTTTGTTTGCCCAAATTTACGAAAATGCCCTTCCACCTTGCGCTTGAAGTAAAGATACCATTTTTTGAGCAGGCGGGTACTATTAGGTACTATCTAATCTGAGCCATTGGATAAGAGTGATGAACATCTCAGATTTAGTACCTCTTCACCCTCAAGTATGGTAAAATTCCTCTAATAATATATACATATATATATGCATATAGTATTTTAAGATAAGAGATAAATATATCCAAGTTTTCGTTGCAAACTCCGAGATGATTTTGTGTTAATGCATAAAATTAGTATATTTATTGGAATTAATTAGCATCCAACTATGCAGCAGTGAGATATGATCCAATTAAAATATGGTAGTCTCCGTGTGGTACACGAGCAAGACAATTAATATGTATGTGTAGATGGAGAGATTAGATCGAGGAGCTGGAGTCATAACACACCTAATCATAGAATGACCATGTTGAGGAAGAACTGAGCCAAAAGACCATAAGGCCCATTCTCAACGTCCATTTTACTATGATGACATTGGTATCAACCCATGTTATGATACCCTTTAGCTTCACAGTGACAAGTCATTTTGTTTGGGTGAAAAAGGATTTTGTCGATCCTGCTACTAGATTAGGATACATAACCACATTTGTCTCTTCTTTACTCATAAGCTCAATCCTAGTTTGGCGCTGAAGACAAGATAGATATATGTAGTGCACAACTAACAATAATCAATGAATAA
Source organism: Zizania palustris (assembly GCA_019279435.1). Taxonomy (NCBI): domain Eukaryota; kingdom Viridiplantae; phylum Streptophyta; class Magnoliopsida; order Poales; family Poaceae; genus Zizania; species Zizania palustris. The sequence goes on along the minus strand of JAAALK010000079.1, from coordinate 50,652,593 downwards.
GTGAGTTCAACTTTCATAAAAAAGTGAGTTCAGCTGCTCTGAATTTCTGATAATATATCCGAACATCAAATGCAGCCGAAGACAACTATGTACAACTTAGACACTAGCTAACCAGGATTGATATAAGCAATGCTTAGGTAAATATATATTTTATATATAGTTTATAAAAAGGCAAAGAAGGTACATAACTACTTATTTTTAATTTCCATATCTCTATGAATTAAACTAAAGACCAGTACAAACTTACACAGCGACACAACAAGTTGTATTTGTGTGCTTCCAAGAATCAAAAAACATGTGAAAGATGCAATTCAATTATTCAACACAGACAACAGACAGATATATAACTACATATTGACTCTACATACAAATTGATTCTTGGGGCAGTTATAGTCTAACAATTAAATTTCATATGGACACAGTAAACAATAGCTTCTCCAATGATTCTTATCTAGCAGGGTAGAGCTCCAACAAAAATGAATATATAAAAAATGCTTAACTACAAAGACAACATGGCACAAATGGAAACTTTTGTAAGTACCAAGAGGAACTGCATGCTTATCGCCATTGCAACTGTATCCCTAAGAGTATTTCTATTATCAACTTACCTGATTGAGAAATCTGTTCCCTGTGTGCATGGGAATGCAGCTAGTAGCTACTAAGCTATCTAGTGGGTGGGTCTGCTCTCAGATTTTAGGAATTAATTCAAATACACAAATTATGGGCCTGCCTCAGCAAGTCGGTAGGTAGCCAACTACTTATCGATCATGCATGCCCTGCTGCTGTCCACAAACAATCTGATCCACTTAAAATATGATGTCTCCACGTGGTACATGGTACAAGAGCAAGACAATTAATATACATAGATTGAGAGATCAGATTGGGGAGCTGAATCATAAGTCATAACACACCTAATCATAGAATGACCATATTTAGGAAGAATTGAGCGAAAAGACCGTAAGGCTCATTCTCAACGTCTATTCTACTATGATCACATAGGCGTCACTACCAGAAAAGCAAGGTTTGCCAAGTGTTTTTTAAAAACACTCGGCAAACCCATTTTTTTATTTTTTTCCTGAACTATTGTTTCGAGTCTACGTGATATTTTCAATTTGATTTTAACTTTAAATTTTTTTCTACAATAAAAACACAACATATATTATCTCATGTAAAAATTACATATTTTTTGGTTCAGTTTGTTATTTTTAAATTATTAAGTATGTTTCTAGGATTTAAATTGAAATAGGTGAAATTTGAACTATAAGTGCCTAAAATAATAAACCAAAAATTATAAAAAAATTATATTAATGTTTTAAAGTCTATTTAAGGTTATTATAAACTGAATTAAAATTTTTTTGAATAATTTAGGGTGCGACGCTCGTTCAACAACATAAAGTTTAATAGTTTTTTAATTATAAAAAATCAACTGAAATCTAAAAAACATGAGAGTTGCCATAGTATTATTATATGATACGTAGGCGTGTCAACTAACCTTAGGGTCCAACTCAGTCACAGTGAGAAGAATGAAACACGTGGGTCTCCTCTAATATTTCAGGAATTAATTCAGATCCACAAATTATGGGCCTGCCTCAGCAAACTAGCCAAGTCGGTAGGTGCACCGCTGCTGTCAAGATAGCCATGCATGCACATGCACATGCACACGTCCGGCTCATTTATGAGCGTAAATGCAGAAAGATTTTGTCCCTTTTGGAAAAAACATAAATGGAGAAGGCTATGCGGAAATGGATACGGAAAATCCCAGGAGGGGAAACGGAACAATGATTTCTGGCATAAACGGATACGGAAAAGAATGTGTCCCAATTACATACGTATGGTCCAAATTTAAATGTATAATTAAACATATATGCAGCAACATACAGAAAACAAAAATAAAAAAATTCAAAAACTGAAATGTGTTACATAAAAAATATGTATAGCATTTATATTAACTAGCAAATATGCCCGTGTGTTGTTACGCCAGTATAAAACTCATATATATATGTTATGTTCTAGCCATTTTGATATATCTTATGAACATAGACATCAAAATAGCAGAAGGCCTAATTGTTTTACATGGGCACACCCTGCCATATAACCGTGCACGGAAGTTTTTATCAAGAATGGGTCTTGTCTTCTATTACTATCGCATCACCCTCAGGCCCATCTAGTAGCCAACGCAACGACATCCCCTAAATTGCTTGTCGCCAACACCGAACAAAACTCACTAATGAGAAGTGAGAAGAATGAAACCCTAGTGGGCAGGTCTCCTCTCATATTTCAGGAATCAATTCAGATTCACAAATTATGGGCCTGCCTTAGCCATGTCGGTAGGTGCACTGCTGCTGTCCAGATGCTTGCCATTCATGCACATGCACAGATCAATATGTGGTGGCAACTGGAAAAGACAAGAAACATAAATTTACATAAGGTATTATAATTGACCGCAGATCACTCGTAATAACTAAGCAACAATTGATTAAATAAAAAGAGGACAGACTCTTCCAGCGAAAAATCACCATGGTCCCAACAATTGTTGTTGATAGAGGGAAAGTCCCGCACGCCTTCCAACTCTTGACTGGACAGAGAAAGAGAAAAAAAGAGTCACGGGAAGTCTTGCCTTCAGCCAACCACACAAACACTTCTCTTTTTCCCCTCCTCTGCTCACTGCTCCCTCACTTCTCTTTTTCCCGTCGGTAGTACAGTTGTACAGGACAGACCAGAGAGGCAGAGAGTACACACAGGCCTCAGCTACTTCTTAGGCATGCGCAGGGAGCAGTCAAGTCCAAGATGACGCACGCTCAGTGGGGGACGACGCACGGACGACACATGCTCGACGGGCACGATACACGCTCTTGCTCGGCAGCGGTGGATCTGGCTCACATGAGGCTAGATCTGGCCATGTGCAAGAGAGGGAAAGGGGAAAATATGCACGAGAATAGAGCTGGAAGAGAGGGAACCCTAAAATTTCACTAGCTTTATACCAGACCGATTAATCGGTGGGCACCGATTAATCGTGTTGACCACCGATTAATCGGTTTTACCAACAGATTAATCGATCCACCGATTTTTCCTCGATTTTTCTGTAAATTACCTGGAATGGTGCCGATCACTAATTAATCGGCTGATTGGCTGATTTTTTCTTCACTGGTCTTTAGTTATGTGGCTTTAGTGATGGGTAAAAGACACACGTCAGTAATACACTTTAGTAACAAGTTTTTTCACACGCGTCAATAATGCTGCCTTATTAGTGATGGGTCACAATAAGACCCATCACTATAGACGAGCCTGACAAGGCATTCTAATTAGTGATGTGTCATACAATGACCCGTCACTCAGGTGGCGATTAGTTCAGGAGTTAGGTGGAAGAGAATGGCTTTGTTCCATTCATCATGTGTTGGCTTGGAATTAGATAGAATAGAATGGCTCTAAAAATGGAATATTCTTCCTAGATCTGGAACCATCTTTTCCCTGTCTGTCCCGCAGTCCCCAGCGTGCATGCCTTCCACCCGATGAAATCAGGTATGTCTCCTTCTTCCTCCCGCTGCCATCCTTTCTTCCTCCAGCCACCCTTCCTTTCTTCCTCCGCGTTGTGCGCCCTCGCGCTGGAGCCCTCGCACGCTGGAACCGTCGCGCACTAGAGCCTCCGCGCTAGAGCCCTCGCACTACGCGTCTCGCATGCTAGAGGCTGGCTCCAGCTGTGCGCCTCACGCGCTAGACGATAGCGAGGTGTGTGCTCCTCCTCTGTGCTGATTGCGAGCCTTGCGCTGCTCTCCTCCGTGCTGGCTAGCTGTATAGAGCGCATTCCATTCCAGATCTAGGATTTTTGTTGAAAATTTTTGTAATCTCTCTGAATCAAATTGAATTTTTTGAAGGAGCATAGAGGGGAATTCAAAGAACCGAACCATTTGCCTCAAGGTAAAGATTATTTTTGTGGAATGTGTCATATTTGTTGAAAATACTTCATTTGTAATGCAAATTGGTAATATTATCTTTGTATCATATAGATGGATGAGATCAACTAGCTCGTAGTAGTCTATGTGGCCACTGCTCATTTGTTGCTTTCTATGATGGTTGCGGCCATTGAGTCTAGAAAAAGAAAGTGTCATGCTCATGCGTCTATAGGTGAAATTAGTTATGGTCTAATTGAGGATAGAGATAAGAACAGAATTGACTATCTTAATAATAAGATTTGGAAAAATGATGTCATTTGTGTTAATATGTTTAGACTTACTAAAGGCTTGTTCTTCCGTTTTTGTAACCTTATTCAGGAACGTGATCTATTGCAAGACACCGTTCACATGTGTGTTGAACAACAAGTTGCAATGTTTTTACATACCATAGGTCACAATGTTAAGAATAGAGTAGTCAACACTAATTTTAGTAGGTCTGGTGAAACCGTTACTCAATATTTTAATAAAGTACTTCACACAACGCTAGGGATGTTACGATGCTAGAGTAGTTTTCCTCAGAAAATTAATTGTTGATGCTCTTCCCAATAGCTGCACTCACTAGGGTTCGTGCTCATCGATAGTGGGTCTGCCAAAGCAGGGTGCTATCTTTTATCTCGACCAGTTAGGGCGGAAGTCGGACTTTTGCACCAAAAGTGTTGGTTCACTTGACGAGGCTATCAAAACAGTTTTGGGCCTTGGAGCATAGGAGTTGGGGTTGAGCATTGGATGCTTCTCCAACGACAAGAGTCGCATACGATGTGATTAGCAAGGAGTTGCTTACCTATGTCAACTAGCGTCTAGTAGTGATGCAAAAGCTCACTAGGAGATAGCGTGACCACAGATCTTGCGCCGCTATTAATCTTGAGAGGGAAAGTGACTTGTTTAGATAGTGGAATATATTTTATTGGATAGAAGATAAACATTGCATAGTGTTAAATCTCGCATTTAATCTTTTGTAGATCATGGCACATACTACATCTACTGTTAAGAGCACTCTAGTTTTTAATTTGCGGTCTATTCTTGAATGAGATAAATTGTCTAGAACGAACTTTATGGATTGGTATCGAAACTTGAGAATTGTTCTCAAGCAAGAGAAAAAGGATTATGTTCTAAAGGAACCCCACCCTGATGAACCAGGAGAGGATGCTTCTGCAGCAAATAAGAGTGCTTATGAAAAGCATGCTAGTGATTCCGTGGGTGTCAGCTGCCTGATGCTTTCCTACATGTCCTCTCAGTTTCACAAACAGTATGAGAAATGTGATGCTTACGATATGACCATAGGGCTTAAGGGCATGTTTTAGGACCAAGCAAGGGCAAAAAGATACAATGTGTCTATATGCTTGTTTGGTAGCAGGCTGGCTGAAGGGAGCCCAGCGAGCCCACACATGATCAAGATGATTTGTTGCGTGGATACTCTAGAGAGAATGGGCACTCCACCGGATCCATACCTCGCTATTGATGTCATTCTCCAGTCGCTCCCACTAAGCTTTGAGTTGTTCATCATGAACTATAACATGGTTGGACTAGAGAAGACACTAGTTGAGTTGCATGGGATGCTAAAATATGCTGAAGAGAGTATCGGGAAGGCTCCAAACCATGTGATGGTTGTTTAGAATGAGGGTAAAATGAGGAGGAAGAAGGCTAAGACAACAAATACAATCTCTAGCGCTAAGTCTAAACCGATTGGATAGTCCAGGTCTGGTCCTGCCAACTCTAATGTGTGCCACCATTGCCACAAGCCTGGGCATTGGAAGCGCAACTACAAGATGTACCTGGAAGAGTAGAAGAATAAAAAGGGAAGTGGGACTTCCGCTTCAGGTATTAATGTTATTGAAATTAATCTTACTACTCGTCCAAATGATTCATGGGTATTTGATACCAGATCGATGATTCTGTTTACACCCAAAAATGTCACTAATGGTCAAAATGTACAAAATACCGAAAACTGGTACTTTTGGCTGAAAATGTGATCATCTGGCACAGGACGGTCTGATCGGCCATAGTGGGCCGGTCCAGCCGGCCATGTAGGCCTGGTTGGACCGATCCAGTGGGTCCGGTCAGACCGGCCCTTGTCCGGGATTAGGGACAAAATTACAGTTTTCGGGCTGTTTTGATCCATAATCATGTCCTAACCACTTTTAGCCGAAGTGTAATCCTTTTGGACGCCAGATAACACCAAGACCACCACCTATAAATATAGAGGCAAGGCCGATTCATAGGGACCCTGCTCTCAGATCAAACACAAAGCCCTCGCTTTGAATCACACTTTTACTTTTCAATCTACTTTCCTTTCCCTAGGATTAGCCAAGTAACATCCATCTTCGTGGGTTTGCGTTGTAAGCCCTCCATTTGCCGCGTCGAAATCACGGTAACCCTTTCTGATTCAATTACAGTGTTAAGGTATAACAATGTAATGGATTACTGAATTTGTTTGGTTAACAAGTGTAACACAATCTATTTACATTACAATGTTTGGTTAATAAGTGTAACGTATTCTGTTTACATCACGACGTTTGGTTTATAATGAATGAAATAAAAATGGATTTTTGTAACACCTTCTGAATTTATTAAACATATCTCTAAAAATTAAACATCTCCACAGCAACATCAACATAACAAAAATATCTCCAAAATTAGACATCTCCATACCAACATCAACATAACAAAAATATCTTCGGATTAAACATCTCCACTACAACATCATCCATAACAAAAATATGTCCAAAATTAAACATCATCCATAACAAAAAACCATCTCCAAAATTAAACATCATCCATAACATAATACATAACATCATCCATAACATAATCCATAACATAATCCATAAAATCATCCATAACATCATCCATAACATAATCTATAACATCATCCATTACAAAAATATGTCCAAAATTAAATATCTCCATAACAACATCATCCATACTCAACATAGAAAACTAGTTATAGTTTCTTTTCTTATTCATCATCTTCTTTCGCACCATCATTGTCACCAACACTTGTCTTCTTCTTAGTCTTCCTCCTCACCCTACCCGTCCATCAACTTCTCTTTGCTTCATCTAATAATTTTAGGACAAACTTATCAACAAGCAATTAATAGTGACAACATTAAACAATAAATACAAACTTACCAGCGAGCATTTTTAGTATGTATTCCCTTCTTAGAGAGTCAGGAAGTGCTAGAAGCATACGCATCTGATCTGGCACTTTCACAAATACCAATGCAGCATTGACAACTTCGGTGCCAGTAAACCCAAGTTTCTGCAGCTCAAGGATAGCTCTATTCTGCAATTTTTGTTGTGTGTCCTCTTCACTGACTATCTTGTCTTGAACCTCAGCCTCACGCATCATAGATTCTGCCATTGTACCCACATGCTTACAAACACTCTTCAATTCACCTTGAACATCCACAAACATATCCAAGAAACGATCGCCCAATGAGCTATCCTTTAACTTGACATTGTCTTTCTTACGCTTCTTAGAGCATGAAGACGTTGAATCAACACTCCTTCGAGGTGTTTCTATACATGCTCTCTCTTCTACATCATCTTGATCTCGCACGTCTTCAAGAGCAATCTCCTTCTCCATATTTGACACCGCTTCAGCAACCCCTTCCGCTCCTTCTCCTGTGGCTATATCTCTTCCGTATATTGCAGCTAATGTATCGTAGTAAGGAAATGCAATACCAAACAAGCCTTTCGCCTCATGATTTTTCTGTAAAATGATAATGTAAATCAACTTAATAAAAGAAAGCAGAAGTTATCCATGCCACTTTGGAGCTAATATTCCAGGGTTAGAGCTGAGAACCACTTGAAAAAGAAGGAGCTCATATATTGGTTTAGGCTATTACAAACACTGTTGATTAACATTTTTGTGAAGTGTAACTGCAACAACAATTAAATTGATTCCTCCACACAACGATCCATGTTACTCAATGCTTCATAACACACAGCACAACCAGCATATAAAATGATATATCTACCCCTTTATTTCTCAACTTATACTCAATTTATAATTACTACTAGACATGTATCTACTGGTGTTTCCACTCTAAAAGTCGCCAATAATACTACAAATGATACTGCGTGTGATGCCGGATCTGATAAAGTACATCTAGTGGGACTTTTTTTGTGAAGTCGCAAAATTTTTACTGAATTCATGAAAAAATTATAAGATCTGAATATTTGAAATGCATAAATATCGCCAGTGTGCTACACAGTCTAGTATAAAATTAAGGTGTGTCCTTTTCTTAGTGACTTAAATAAATTGCTCAGTACAATCTAAACAAAGAATACTTGTGATGAAGCAATTTTATTATGAAATGTGTATAGAAAAGATCAACTTACTTTACAATGGTCATCATACTGTTGCTTCTCACACTGCAACATCTTCCTAGTGTCATCCCATGCGAAACCACTCTTTCCTAGCATGACCTCGAGCGCCCCATATTTAATTTGGTCCTGAAGTGTCTCACCCTTGACTCGATGTGGGGTATAGCAGTAAGACCACAACCAGACAGTTTTTTTGCAAGCATACTCTCCAAAACATGGCAATATCCATTTTTAAAACCCCCTTCTGCTTTCCACTTTGGATCTAAAGATATCTCATATAGTGACTTGACAAGCTCGTCATCTTCATAATAAGTCCAAATCCTTTTATTTTTACCTCTTCCACGCATAATACTTGAGCTTCCAACCTGATCCATGCCTGCAACAAGAATAATATATTTTAGTTCTCGATTGACAAGAAACAAGCTAATCATAGTGATCATCCAATAAAATACAAACCTCAATGAGAACTAGAAGCCCTATAGGTATTAAACATTCCCTGAGCAAGACTATTTTGAAAATTACTCCATTCATTTGACGTTGCGATAGCTGTGATAAATTCAGGTTCATTAGCTTCTCCCTCAGCAATATCAATTGATACCTCCTCTGCTGATTCCTCACTTTCAAGAGGATCTTTAGACATATTTTGCAAAATCAAATTATGTAACAAAGCACATGCCATTATAAATCTACATTGAGTCTTGATAGGAAAACAAGAGGCAACTCTCAAAATGCCCCAACGACCTTTTAGTCCTCCGAAAGCCCTCTCTATAATATTCCTAGCACTTGCATGTCTCAAGTTAAAATACTCCTATGCACTATTTGGTGGGCTTTGTGCAGTGAAACCTCCTAAATGATACCTTTGGCCTCGATATGGAGCTAAAAAACCATTTTCATTTCTGTAGCCCGCATCAACAAGATAATAGCAACCTTTGCAATTAATTAGAATGTCAACATAATTGTGTGGTATAGTAAGTTGGTTACAAAATGATTGGATAATAACTCGCCTTGAGGGACGCGTGACCCACTTGGCCTTGAGATGGCATCACGAAGCACACGCCCATCATGCGCTGAACCCTCCCAACCAGGCAACACATAAATAAATTGCATATCCGGTGCACAAACACCTAAGACGTTTGTGACAATATCTCCTTTCCTTGACCTATATCTCCCTTTTAGCTTTGTTGGGACGGTTACCTTTATGTGTGTACCGTCCAAAGCACATAGACAATTCTACAACATAAAATACAACCACAAAAATATTACTACAATGTTAACTCTATTAATATTAGGAACTGTAACTTCTTTTAAGTTCTATTACCTTGAAATACTTCCATCTAATATCAGTGCAGCCTTCAGGTATAGGTTCTAGTTTCTTGAGAAGAAGTTGGTGAAGCTTTAGGACCGCTAAAAGGCATAAGTTGAATTGCCTACTTATGGTTTCACCGCTTCGGAAAAAGAATCCTCCAATCGTTCTATTTTTCAAATGATGGGCCAGTATGTATAAAAATGAAGCTACTATCTCTTCTATAGGCATATTTTTTGTGCCATTCAAACCACCGACATCCTTTAGCATATTACATAATGTATGAAATATTCTCCTATCCATTCAAAGCTGGCTTATAGAGGCAGTGTCACTCTCTTCGATAAGTTGGAATAAGCGCTGACTTCTAAGTTCCTTAGTTTTGATTTTCCTCTCTAACTTCCAACACTTCCTTTTATATTGGATTACAAACAACAAAAATATGTAATAGTACATTAGCATAATAGCTACCATCATATTTCTAGTAGCCATATTTCTCCTTCGTGTTTTCATAGTTAACGGAAGATGAGCCATAATAATCTACAAAAATAGTTAAAGAAAATCTGAAGAAGATTTATAATAAATGATAAAGTACATAATAATATGCTCATAAACAGCCCAACTTTCAGCTTTAAATTGTTCGGTTAATCTTCTTGCATCCCTTCAGCAGGCACTAAACTGATTAAGGTGAACCTAGGGGATGAAGCTAGTTTTTTCTGTCGTTACATAGTGGACGGAGCACCCACCCCATCCACGGACCGATCCACGCAAGAGAAGGAGAAAAAACGAACAAAAAGATGGGCAGATGAGCAAAATTGACCAAAAATTAAGAAAGGAATGAACAGTGGGACTTAACCATTGCAGATCTATTCAGCATGGTGGCGATAGCTCTTGTATGTGTGCGCTACCAGAGATGCCTGCGAGCAGCGGCAAGAAACAGAGCAGAAACCGTACCGACGAGAGAGGATCGGCGTGGTGTGTGCACCTTGATGCGAATGCAGACGGGGGTGAGGGGGCGGGGAGGTTGCACCGTGAAGATCGAGGACGGCGTGGCCGGAATTCAGAGAGGAGTCAGAGAGAGGAGGTGGTGGTGACTGGTGGAGGAGGAGAAAGCGTCGGCGGCTGCGTCACAGGACGGCTGCCAACGACGCGGCATGAGGGCCTGCGGCAGCGTGCGGGAGCTCAGGAAAGAGAACGTTGTAAGCATGTAACGGTAAGGGTTTGCCTCCTATTTGGGTTCTAATCCCATTCCCTTAGGCCCAGTATCGATTTCCTTTACACTGATTACAACCCAGTCCAAACAAACACAAATAATGTTTATACTTAGCCCTGTGATTTTTTACGGGCTAAAAATGGCCCAACCAAACAGCATCCAAAGCTCAACGTACAATAGTGTTGCAAAGTCACATGAGCACCGCTGCAATCACTACCACATAAATGGTCTTTGGCAGTGTTAGAAAAATCGGTGATCAGTAACTGATCAACCGACCACTAAGTAGGGATTAATCGTTTAATCGAGGGATTAACTAAATTAATCGATCAATTAATTAATCGATAAAATCATGTTATATGTGAAAATATATAACCTATAAACATGAATAAAACACATGGTTCACAATCACTTTCCATGTGGTCTCAAGCACCATGGTCCCAACAATTGTTGTTGATAGAGGGAAAGTCCCGCACGCCTTCCAACTCTTGACTGGACAGAGAAAGAGAAAAAAAGAGTCACGGGAAGTCTTGCCTTCAGCCAACCACACAAACACTTCTCTTTTCCCCTCCTCTGCTCACTGCTCCTCCCTCACTTCTCTTTTTCCCATCGGTAGCTCCTCCCTCACTTCCCTTTTTCCCGTCGGTAGTACAGCTGTACAGGACAGACCAAAGAGGCAGAGAGTACACACAGGCCTCAGCTACTTCTTAGGCATGCGCATGGAGCAGTCAAGTCCAAGATGACGTACGCTCAGTGGGGGACAACGCGCGGATGGCACAGACGACACACGGACGATGCATGCTCAGCTGGCACGATACACACTCTTGCTCGACAGCGGTGAATATGGCTCACATGAGGCTAGATCTGGCCATGTGCAAGAGAGGGAAAGGGGAAAATAATCACGAGAATAGAGCTGGAAGAGAGGGAACCCTAAAATTTCACTAGCTTTATACCAGACCAATTAATCGGTGGTAAATGACCACCGATTAATCGGTTTTACCAACCGATTAATCGATCCACCGATTTTTCCCCGATTTTTCTGTAAATTACCTGGAATGGTGCCGATCACCAATTAATCAGCTGATTAATCGGCCGATCGACCGATTAATCGGCTGATTGGCTGATTTTTTTCTTCACTGGTCTTTAGTTATGCGGCTTTAGTGATGGGTAAAAGACACACGTCAGTAATACACTTTTAGTAACAAGTTGTTTCACACGCGTCAATAATGCTGCCTTATTAGTGATGGGTCACAATAAGACTCATCACTACAGACGAGCCTAACAAGGCATTCTAATTAGTGATGGGTCATATAATGACCCGTCACTCAGGTGGCATTTAGTTCAGGAGTTAGGAGGAAGAGAATGGCTTTGTTCCATTCATCATCTGTTTGGCTTGGAATTAGATAGAATAGAATGGCTCTAAAAAGGGAATATTCTTCCTAGATCTGGAACCATCTGTTCCCTGTCTGTCCCGCAGTCCCCAACGCGCATGCCTTCCTCCCGATGAAATCAGGTATGTCTCCTTCTTCCTCCCGCTGCCATCCTTTCTTCCTCCAGCCACCCTTCCTTTCTTCCTCCGCGTTGTGCGCCCTCGCGCTGGAGCCCTCGCACGCTGGAACCGTCGCGCACTAGAGCCTCCAAGCTAGAGCCCTCGCACTACGCGTCTCGCATGCTAGAGGCTGGCTCCAGCTGTGCGCCTCGTGCGCTAGACGCTAGCGAGGTGTGTGCTCCTCCTCTGTGCTGATTGCGGGCCTCGCGCTGCTCTCCTCCGTGCTGGCTAGCTGTATAGAGCGCATTCCGTTCCAGATCTGGGATTTTTGTTGAAAATTTTTGTAATCTCTCTGAATCAAATTGAATTTTTTGCAGGAGCATAGAGGGGAATTCAAAGAACCGAACCATTTGCCTTAAGGTAATGATTATTTTTGTGGAATGTGTCATATTTGTTGAAAATACTTCATTTGTAATGCAAATTGGTAATATTATCTTTGTATCATATAGATGGATGAGATCAACCAGCTCGTAGTAGTGTATGTGGCAACTGCTCATTTGTTGCTTTCTATGATGGTTGCGGCCATTGAGTCTAGAAAAAGAAAGTGTCATGCTCATGCGTCTATAGGTGAAATTAGTTATGGTCCAATTGAGGATAGAGATAAGAGCAGAATTGACTATCTTAATAATAAGATTTGGAAAAATGATGTCATTTGTGTTAATATGTTTAGACTTACTAAAGGCTTGTTTTTCCGTTTTTGTAACCTTATTCAGGAACATGGTCTATTGCAAGACACCGTTCACATTTGTGTTGAACAACAAGTTGCAATGTTTTTACATACCATAGGTCACAATGTTAAGAATAGAGTAGTCAACACTAATTTTAGTAGGTCTGGTGAAACTGTTACTCAATATTTTAATAAAGTACTTCACACAATGCTAGGGATGTTACGATGCTAGAGTAGTTTTCCCTCAGAAATTTAATTGTTGATGCTCTTCCCAATAGCTGCACCCACCAGGGTTCGTGCTCATCGATAGTGGGTCTACCAAAGCAGGGTGCTATCTTTTATCTCGACCAGTTAGGGTGGAAGTCGTACTTTTGCACCAAAAGTGTTGGTTCACTTGATGAGGCTATCAAAACAGTTTTTGGCCTTGGAGCATAGGAGTTGGGCTCGAGCATTGGATCCTTCTCCAATGACAAGAGCCGCATACGAGGTGATTACCAAGGAGTTGCTTACCTATGTCAACTAGCGTCTAGTAGTGATTCCAAAGTTCACTAGGAGATAGTGTGACCACAGATCTTGCACCACTATTAATCATGAGAGGGAAAGTGACTTGTTTAGATAGTGGAATATCTTTTATTGGATAGAAGATAAACATTGCATAGTGTTAAACCTCACATTTAATCTTTTGTAGATCATGGCACCTACTACATCTACTGTTAAGAGCACTCCAGTTTTAAATTTGCGATCTATTCTTAAATGAGATAAATTGTCTAGAACAAACTTTATGGATTGGTATCGAAACTTGAGAATTTTTCTCAAGCAAGAGAAAAAGGATTATGTTCTAGAGGAACCCCACCCTGATGAACAAAGAGAGGATGCTTCTGCAGCAAATAAGCGTGCTTATGAAAAGCATGCTAGTGATTCTGTGGGTGTCAGCTGCCTGATGCTTTCCTACATGTCCTCTCAGTTTCACAAACAGTATGAGAAACGTGATGCTTACGATATGACTATAGGGCTTAAGGGCATGTTTTAGGACCAAGCAAGGGCAGAAAGATACAATGTGTCTATATGCTTGTTTGGTAGCAAGCTGGCTGAAGGGAGCCCAGTGAGCCCTCACATGATCAAGATGATTGGTTGCGTGGAGACTCTAGAGAGAATGGGCACTCCACTGGATCCATACCTCGCTATTGATGTCATTCTCCAGTCGCTCCCACTAAGATTTGAGTTGTTCATCATGAACTATAACATGGTTGGACTAGAGAAGACACTAGCTGAGTTGCATGGGATGCTAAAATATGCTGAAAAGAGTATCGGGAAGGCTCCAAACCATGTGATGGTTGTTTAGAATGAGGGTAAAATGAGGAGGAAGAAGGCTAAGACAACAAATACGATCTCTAGTGCTAAGTCTAAACCGATTGGAAAGTCCAGGTCTGTTCCTGCCAACTCTGATGTGTGCCACCATTGCCACAAGCCTGGGCATTGGAATCGCAACTACAAGGTGTACCTGGAAGAGCGGAAGAATAAAAAGGGAAGTGGGACTTCCGCTTCAGGAATTAATGTTATTGAAATTAATCTTGCTACTCGTCCAAATGATTATTGGGTATTTCATACCAGATCGATGATTCTGTTTACACCCAAAATTGTCACTAATGGTCAAAATGTACAAAATACCAAAAACTAGTACTTTTGGCCGAAAATGTGATCATCTGGCACAGGACGGTCTGACCGGCCATAGTGGGCCAGTCCAGCCGGCCATGTAGGCCTGGTTAGACCGATCCAATCGGCCCGGTCAGACCGGCCCTTGTCCGGGATTAGGGATAAAATTGCAGTTTTCGGGTTGTTTTGATCCATAATCATATCCTAACCACTTTTAGCCGAAGTGTAATCCTTTTGGATGCCAGATAACACCAAGACCACCCCCTATAAATATAGGGGCATGGCCGATTCATAGGGACCCTGCTCTCAGATCAAACACAAAGCTCTCGCTTTGAATCACACTTTTACTTTTCAATCTACTTTCCTTGCCCTAGGATTAGCCAAGTAACGTCCATCTTCGTGGGTTTGCATTGTAAGCCCTCCATTTGCCGCGTCGAAATCACGGTAACCCTTGTTGATTCACCAGTGAATCTCCCATTTAATCCACGAAACGAATTTTTATCGTTTTATCGGTTTTCTCCGACTACCCTTGGAAATTCGGCCTCTTGGCCGAGTAAGCACTTGATCTTGGTATTTTTTGCAGGGTTTCGTCTACACTCCCATCGCCAAGGACCTCGGTTTCAATCTTCAATTTTCTAGGTCACCGGAGCCCGGAGGTTGTTTTTTCAGGACCTGCCAGTCTGAATGAAGGCTTCCCACATGTCGGACCACCCGTTGCCATGCCGGGCCATCAGGCTATTGTCGGCATGCTCCGTCGCACCATCACCAGCACCGCCCGATCCCACCGGTAACCCTCCGCCGGTCCGACCGGACCACTCCACGCCGGAGCACCCTTCGCCATCACAATGAAGCCCTCGCTCTTTGGCGAGAGCCCCTTCGTGCCAGAGACCATCTCGCGTCGAAGACTACATCACACCAGAGCCTTCGCCATTGGAGCCCTCGGTCCGACCGAGTTCCAGCCGTCGGTCTGACCGGATCGAAGCCGCTGGTCTAACCGGACCCCTCCGTCGGTCTGACCGCCCGAACATCCTTTGGTGGAATCCTTCGCATCGAGGACCTCCGTATTGGACCCCTCCAGTGCCGGAGCCTACAGTCTAATTGGGATTTTGCTCCCGGTCCGATCAGGACCCCCTTGCCGGTCCGACCCACCAAAAGGCCGAAGGTCCCTTCGAGTGGCCTTCGGACCCCTTTGTTTGAACGCCGAATGTACCCTTCGGCGGACCCCCTTCGCTGCATATATAAACTGGCCTTAGTCTGGCCGGTTTGCTTTATTATCTTTTACTCACACTTTGGTTATTCAAACTTTACTTCTAAATACTTGTTTGATTGCATGGCAACTCTGTTTTCCCATACCACCACTTAAGAGTCATCAGAACGCGACGTCGGTATCTCGTGACGTTTTAGGGTTTATCCTTGAAACGGCTGCGCACTTTTGGATCATCGAACCGACATCAGTGTGTGGGCACATTTTCGTGTCAACACACTGTTTGGTGACTCCGCTGGGGACGACATCGACATGACGAACACATCTACATCCGCTGCGGGTACATCGTACATGACTACTATGACTACGGCAACAGAACCCCTATCGCCGATGGACCCGGGGGGCATGAACACGAAAATCAAAAACCGCAACATCATCCTCCCCACTCTCGCAGACATCCCCGAAGAAGATCAGGTCGAAATCGAAGCCAAGACAAAGGAATTTCACGCAATCATGCTCGTGCGCTACATGAAAACTCGCACAGGCTTCGTCAAGCGCGATATCGACATCTCCGACCTCTCTAGAAACAAGGTACCACCATCATCCCTCCCGTCTTTATCCCCCTTAGAGATTAGACAAGAGATAACCGCTACAGTGGATCAGGTCATTAGTGCTACATTTTCAAATCGACTAGGGCCTGAAATGGAAGCGATGTTTGGGAGATTCGGCTTTTCCGAGGCCGTTTCGCACACCCTGATTGCTAGCCTACCCCCCACGCACCATGTATACAGTAGAATTGGTGGGAGCACCGGAAAGGCCGTTACAATTTCTAGGGCCGAGGCTGCGCACACCACTATCGGTCAGGTCAGCCCTTGTTCTTGCCAAACCAGCACGTACCAGGCACCGTCATCGACGACAGTCGGTCTGACCGGCTACCAGGTCGGTCCGACTGACCCATATACCTATGGTCTGACTGGCTACCAGGTTAGTCCGACCGACCCTTACACCTACGGTTAGACCGGCTAGCAGGCCGGTCTGACCGACTAGTGTGCCTATGGTCAAACTGGCCCTATGGCCTGTCAGACCGCCCCATTTTATTACAAGCCGCCTACGCCCACGCTTCCCTTTCACGCGCTACCCACACCTCCTGCTCCCACATACCCGCGTAGACCTGAGCCTCCCATTTATCATGAGTCAGCACGAGAGGAGGATACGCACGGCCGACATACCAACATACCACCACGTGTCGTGCCTCCGCATGAAAGACGCGCGCGGGCCAAAAGCGTAGAGGATATTGACAAGTGAATTCATGTGCTTGTTAGGGAATGCACTGGTTACACGCCTCGAGATCAGATTAGGGTTTACCATAAGCCGTACCTAGACCATTTCGATGCCATCCCATATCCTCGCGGCTTTAGGGTTCCTGAGTTCACCAAGTTTGATGGTGAGAGTAGCAAGACCACCCTAGAGCATATAGGCCAATTTCTAGCACAGTGTGGTGAAGCAAGCGGGTCTGATGCGCTTAAGCTCAAATTATGTTCCTTATCGTTATCCGACACTACTTTCACTTGGTTGTCTGCGCTACCGCCGAACTCCGTCAAGACTTGGGCCCAGTTAGAAAAAAATTTCCACGATTATTTTTACACTGGGGAAACCGAACTTAGGCTCTCACATTTGACATCGGTTAAACAGAAGAGCAATGAGAGTGTCTCCGACTATATTAGGCATTTCCAAGACACTAGAAACCAATGTTTTAGTTTAAACATCTCCGAGAGGGATCTGGCTGACTTGGCTTTCAACAGTTTGCATTCTGAAATTAAGGAAAAGCTAGATGGCTGAAACTTCCTTGAGGTTAGTTAGGTTTTACAGCAGGCTCTAGATCAGGAAGGCCGAGCCAGGGGCAAAAAGTCTGTTAAAGTTTTTAGTGAGCCTAAGGCCAAGCTACACATCGTGGAGCACTCCGAAGAAGCATCATCAGGAGAAGAAGATTCAGCTAACATGTACATGGCCGAATGGACATGGCCCAGTGGATCTAAAATAATCGCGTGCTTTGAATTACGACTGTCTCCCGCTAAGAGTCGGCCCAATGAAGTTAAGTACGCGTTTGATGTGACCAAGTGCGGTAAAATATTTGATTTTTTGTTGAAAAGCAAGCTCCTTAGGTTGCCCAAAGGTCACAGCATTCCATCTGCCGACGACTTGAAGAAACATGCATATGGTAAGTGGCATGATTCGCTTTCCTATTCTACTAATGAATGCAATGTTTTTCGCCGGCAAGTTCAATCGGCCATAGATGAAGGACGATTGAAGATAGATTCTAGCCCTAGAATGAAGCTAGATCATGGTCCCTTTCCCATAAACAACATTGATCTTGACGGGAAGAAGGTACTGATTCATCCCGAACAGGCCGAGTCATCTAAAGGAAAGGCAATCGTCATTGGGAAACCTCGCACACGCATGCTCATACCGAAGAACCCTGCGTAGGAGTGTGGAAAGTAAATGTCGACAAGCCATCTTCGGCTAAATCCCGCAAAAAGTCGAAGGTAACTTTTGGTATGCTTCTCCATATGCATAGGAGAAGGGTCGAGGATAAACGCTCTTGGCCACCCCCACCAAGGAGGGTGAACCCTAAACAGGAGCATGAGTTCGGCCCACAGGTTGCTAAGGCCATTCCAGGTAGACCCCATTCGGCCGAAGGTTCTAGGAGAAAATTTGTGATGCCCGGAACCAAGACGCAAGCTTCATGGGTGCCTCCCGGAATTACTAAGTCCCAAAAGAGGTGATTGCAACATCTTCGTGCTGAGTATCTTAGAGAAAAAGAGGTCGGAGAATGCAAAGGTAGTCCACCCAGTGAGTCCACAGCTATAGCTAGGACACGCCAGGTGTGGAGAACAAAGTTGGCTAGCAAGCCAACTTCTACCCTCGTTGAGTAAGGACCGCGTCCTCGTGAGGGACCCAGGGGGCAAGACAAGTAAAATTACTAAAGGCCGATTTGGTGGAAAATCCGGCTCTTAAGTCCCCTCATTTTATTAGTGGTTTATGCAAATCATCTTCATCAAATTCACACGCCTTGAGTTATTAAATGGATGATTTGGTAGGTGAATTCGTTTTAGGTACTTTTGGGAACTCACAAAAGAACACCTGAGAAACATAAGGTCAATATGGATCGTATCGTCCTTAGCCCGTTGTGCTTTTAGCGTACTAAGTTTGCTAAAAGGCAGGGCGACATGTGTTTACACCCAAAAATGTCACTAATGGTCAAAATGTACAAAATACCGAAAACTGGTACTTTTGGCTGAAAATGTGACCATCTGGCACAGGCCGGTCTGACCGGCCATAGTGGGCCGGTCCAACCGGCCATGTAGGCCCGGTCAGACCGGCCCAATGGATCCGGTCGGACTGGCCCTTGTCCGGGATTAGAGATAAAATTGTAGTTTTTGGGCTGTTTTGATCCCTAATCATATCCTAACCACTTTTAGCCGAAGTGTAATCCTTTTGGACGCTAGATAACACCAAGACCACCCCCTACAGTCTAATACCACATTGCTATGGTATGTTTCACCTCTCTTTTTGATTTGACATCGGAAACATCTCCCATCCCTTCTTTGACTCTTTTTCCTTCTTTATATGGGAAATGCTCCCAAATGACAAATGAATAGGTATGGAAGTTATAATTGTAAATAAACCACAATCGAATCTATGGAAGCATTGGTTTATACATTCCTTTTAGTTTCGACTTTAGGGATAATTTTTTCGCTATCTTCTTCTGAGAACCACCTAAGGTTCCGACTAAAAAGGTGAAATAATTTCATTGACGTAAGAAGTCCCCCATTTGGGAGACTTCTTACTTCAATTAGTCCCAGTGTTCTTCGAATGGATCTCGTAATTGTTGAGAGGGTTGCCCAAACGCGGTATATAAGGCATACCCAGTAAAGCTTACAAGTAAACCAGATATGGAGATGGCGACTAAAGTTGTTGTTTCCATTTTTATAGAATTTCAAGATTACAGTGGATCTACGAAAAGATCGTGTATTTACAACTACAACGGAATAGTATACAAAGTCAACACCCATGATTAAATAGAATTTATGGCTACACAAACCGTTGAAGATAGTTCTAGACCTGGACCAAGACGAACTCGCGCAGGTAGTTTATTGAAACCCTTGAATTCGGAATATGGGAAAGTAGCTCCGGGTTGGGGGACTACTCCTTTTATGGGGGTCGCAATGGCTTTATTCGCGATATTCCTATCTATCATTTTAGAAATTTATAATTCTTCTGTTTTACTGGACGGAATTTTAATGAATTAGGTTTATACTAACTAAAACTACGAAGTCATAGTCAAAAAAGCTTTTCTACTTTAAGCTATACATTTCTAGACATTCTGGTAGTTCGACCGTGGAATTTTTTGGTTTCGGTATCTCTGGAATATGAGTGTGTGACTTGTTGGAATTTGCTCCTATTGATAATACATAGAAAGGGCATGTTATCTCTATCAAGATGATTCCAATTCGTCGGATATTATTTTTTCTAGTATCTGGAACACGAAATAGATAGAGTGGATCAAGAAAAAAAATGGAACTATGATTCATACTCACTATTCAGGCCTCGCAACCAGACTGAAAAAAAATTCAAGTAGTTCTTAATAAAAAAAGAAATTTTCTTCCTTCCAATTTTGTTTGCCCAAAAGACAACTTTTTTTCTCTCGATTTTGTCGAGTCATTACACCGATTCAATAAATGATCATCAAGTGGTTCTTATTCGAAGAACCCTTGCCTTTTGTTTAGCTTGAGATTCAATCATCGTGGCTCTAGTATGAATCTAAGGTTTTAATTGAACTGATTCGTAGGATCGCAACAAGATAATTTCTATCAGAAAACTACTCCAATTTTAGCTTTCTTTATTTACTAGTAAAATATTTATTTACTAGTAAAACAAGAGTAAATCCGCATTACGCACAAAAAAAAGAATCCAAAATAGAGAAGAGAAAAGTCAAGAGGCCTCTAATGATCAACATAAGGGAAAGAAAGACAGATGAGCCAACTTGAGATTTTTTTGGCATTATCATCACAAAGAATAAATTCTGGATTTTTCTTATTTCATATCTTCAAGGCAAATCGACCCAGTGGCTGATGAAGTTTTGAACCTTTTTTTTCTAATATCCGTTGAAAATTTGTGTGTTTTTGCTTGAGCCGTACGAGATGAAATTCTCATATACGGTTCTCGGAGGGGGTTCGGGTTAGTTACCTATCTCAATAAAGTATATGATTGGTTTGAGGAACGTCTTGAGATTCAGGCAATTGCAGATGATATAACTAGTAAATATGTTCCTCCTCATGTCAACATATTTTATTGTTTAGGGGGAATTACACTTACTTGTTTTCTAGTACAAGTTGCTACCGGTTTTGCTATGACTTTTTACTATCGCCCAACCGTTACAGAGGCTTTTTCCTCGGTTCAATACATAATGACCGAGGCCAACTTTGGTTGGTTAATCCGATCAGTTCATCGATGGTCAGCAAGTATGATGGTTCTAATGATGATCCTGCACGTATTTCGTGTGTATCTCACAGGTGGGTTTAAAAAACCCCGCGAATTAACTTGGGTCACAGGTGTGGTTTTAGCTGTATTGACTGCCTCGTTTGGTGTAACTGGTTATTCTTTACCTTGGGATCAAATTGGTTATTGGGCAGTCAAAAT
The DNA here is from genome assembly GCA_019279435.1 of Zizania palustris. Classification (NCBI taxonomy): domain Eukaryota; kingdom Viridiplantae; phylum Streptophyta; class Magnoliopsida; order Poales; family Poaceae; genus Zizania; species Zizania palustris. Next base: position 50,631,031 of record JAAALK010000079.1, on the reverse strand, counting down.
TGTGACAGGTGTACCTGACGCGATTCCGGTAATAGGATCGCCTTTAGTGGAGTTATTGCGTGGAAGTGCTAGTGTGGGTCAATCCACTTTGACTCGTTTTTATAGTTTACATACCTTTGTACTTCCTCTGCTTACTGCCGTATTTATGTTAATGCACTTTCTAATGATACGTAAGCAAGGTATTTCGGGTCCTTTATAGGGAAGGCATATCATAGAGAATTCTAATTTTCATATATCATATCGGGTAGGTTATGGTATTTCATTGCTACAAACATGGGTTATTGTAAAATAAGACATGTCATTTAGATACTTCTCTTCAACTCCGAAGTATTTTGATAGTTGAAGTTAATTTTACGAAAGAAAATAAGGCGGATTATGGGAGTGTGTGACTTGAATTATTGATTTGGCCATGCAGATAGAGAGTTGGATCTGCCACATTAGAATTCACGACCAAAGGTGTCTCCGCATCCAATCAACACGTAAGTCCCCTGCCTAGGAAGGATAGGCTGGTTCACTTGAGGAGAATATTTTCCATGATCATACCTCAACCATGTCATCCATGAGGAGGCTCCGTAAGATCCCATAGAGTAGAAATGGAATAAGTCATGTGACATGATCCAATTCTCTATTTATTACACTTACCTTTTTTTATAGTATGGAAATGCATTCATTTTCTTTGCATCGATTGCGATCCGCAATACTATCGGAGTAAAAGAAGGGATCTAAGGAAGAACGTAGGCTAAACTTTTTTATTTTATATTAGTAACAAGTAAATACTTTGTTTGGACGTAAGAAACTTGCAATATTGGGGGAGGGGGTAAACACCAACTAATCAAGAGATGTGAGACAATCCACAAAGCAATTGATCATGATCAAATTTGTAAGCCCACTTGGATATGGAGCATTTACCCATAAGAATACGATTCTTTTCAATGAGTAGTTGTAGGTGCAACTTTGGAAAATAGAATCTGATAAAGCTTTTCTTACTTAGAGTCATTGAGCCATTATATACCTTATTCTATTATGGGTCTTCTACGGTCTTATTTCTTTCATTCTTGCTCGAGCCGGATGATGAAAAATTCTCATGTCCGGTTCCTTTGGGGGCTGGATCTTAAAGAATTCACCTATCCCAATAACAAAGAAACCTGACTTAAATGATCCTGTATTAAGAGCAAAATTAGCTAAAGGGATGGGACATAATTATTACGGGGAACCCGCATGGCCCAACGATCTTTTATATATTTTTCCAGTAGTAATTCTAGGTACTATTGCATGTAATGTAGGTTTAGCGGTTCTCGAGCCGTCAATGATTGGTGAACCGGCGGATCCGTTTGCAACTCCCCTGGAAATATTACCTGAGTGGTACTTCTTTCCCGTGTTTCAAATACTCCGTACAGTACCTAATAAGTTATTGGGCGTTCTCTTAATGGTTTCTGTGCCAACGGGCTTATTGACAGTACCTTTTCTAGAGAATGTCAATAAATTCCAAAATCCATTTCGTCGTCCAGTAGCTACAACTGTTTTTTTAATCGGTACTGCAGTAGCTCTTTGGTTAGGTATTGGAGCAACATTACCCATTGAAAAATCCTTAACTTTAGGTCTTTTTTAGGGATTTTTCAGGTTGATTCATTCAATCGTGAAATACCATGCATAGGTATCTAGGAAATAGTTACTTCCAAGTGAATCCTCCCTAGATACCTATAATCTATTTTATTATGATCCATTTCGCGAAAATATGGATTGTGCCAAAGATGCAAAATTGTTTTCTTTTTTCTTTTTATTCTAACTCGAAAAGAAGAAGAGGAAAAAATTGCAATGGATTTAAAACGAGAACTTATTCTTAGGTAAATCAATTGGGAGATGCTTCTCTAGAGTGTCCCATATCTGTTTTTTATCTTGCATACGAAAACTGTCAATTCTCATAAGATCTTCTTCAGTCTTACTCAAAAGGTCCAATAGTGTATGTATATTGGCCCTTTTGAGACAATTATATGTTCTAGAAGGCAGTTCTAATTGATCAATAAAATACAATTCAATGGAATTCCTTTTTTGTTTTTTTTTAGATTAGTTAATCTTTTTTGAAAGCTTAAAAGGGGTGGAGTAAACCTGTTTTTATTTTCTTCGAAACGAGTACCCTCCTCTTTTGTGTGTAGAAAAGGAAGAAATAAGTCAATCAAATTACGAGAAGCCTCATAAAGCGCTTCCTTAGGGGTTAAACTTCCATTCGTCCATATTTCTAGAAAAAGTATCTCGTATTTTGCATTTCCATTCCCACAAGAAAAAATACTATAATTCACATTTCGAACAGGCATGGATACAGCATCTATAGGATAACTTCCATCTTGAGAGTTCTTTCTGACTTCCGTGTGATATCCGCGATCTCTCTTGATCTGTAACTCAATACGGAAATCCATGGGCTCTATCAAGTTAGCTATGGGTTGTGCCGTATCAACGATTTCCACGGAAGGTGGTAAGATGATATCTTGAGCAGTTATGTATCTAGGACCTTTGATGCAAATTGATGCTTCTCTAACTCCATAGAGATTACTTCTCAATACAATTTCTTTCAAATTTAGTAAAATTTCTTGTACGGATTCTTCAATACCTGCTATTGTAGAATATTCGTGTGGCACGTTCCCAAATTTTGCACGTGTGATACATGTTCCTTCTATTTCTCCAAGTAAAGCTCTTCGCAAGGCAATACCGACGGTATCCGCTTGACCTTTTCTAAGCGGGGACAGAATGAAACGACCATAATAAAGACGCTTACTATCTACTCTTGATTCAACACACTTCCACTCTAGTGTTTGAGTGGACCCTGCTACCCCCTCTCGAACCATATAGACTAGTTTTATTATTTGATCATTGAATCGTTTATTTCTCTTGAAAGCGGTTTCATTCTTTTACAGACGTCTTTTTTTAGGAGGTCGACACCCATTATGCGGCATAGGTGTTACATCGTGTATACAACTTAATCGTACACCACTTTTAGCAATGGCTCATAATGCGGCATCTCTTCCACTACCAGCACCCTTTACCATAACCTCTGCTCGTTGCAAACCCAATGTACGAATAGCATCTATAGTTGTTCTTTGACCAGCATAGGGTGATGCTTTTCTTGAGCTTTTGAATCCACAAGTACCCGCGGAGGACCAGAAAACCACCCGACCTTGCGGGTCTGTAACAGTTGTAGGACCGAAAGTAGCGACCAGAGGGGGGTGAATGGGCACCTAAAAAATTCTTTCGAATCAATGGCCTGCTCCCAATACTCAACGCACCTCAAAAAACTTAGCAAGGAAACGTAAACAAGATGTCAAGACCTGAAAAGATCTAGCCTAAAAACAACCGGTGTCCTAAATGATAAGACAAAACAGTGCTAATAGGCAGATTAACAAGGCATTTAAAACATGAGCAGATCAAACTTCACAGAATTAAATCACAACATTTTAATCTGAGTGCACGTAAAACAAGAAGTCTTACTGATCAGAGTTGTCTCCTGTTTGGTACTTGACAAAGCCTGCTTTGAAGTACGCAGTGTCAAAGTATGTAGTGGACGTGCCGAAGCCTGCTTTGAAGTTGATGTGCGAAGGCTGATGGAGTCAAAGCTAGTTTGAAGCTGTCGTGCGAAGCCCGCCTCTCCAAAGTGTATACTCCGAAGCTAACACATAAAATCGAAGCCTAGACACGCATACTTCGCTTGTACAGTGAACAACCAGGAACCATGTGTGGGGCTTCAGAGTACGTATTGCGAGGCTAGGTAACAGTGGGAAAACTCCGAAGTATGTACGGGAAGATCCAGTCGAGGCCTACTTCGAAGAAGTCGAAGTCTATTAGAGTTTGAGTCAAGAAAAGGCTTCGGCTTCGAAGTACCTTCATGATGGACTTCGAACGAGACGAAACACAGAACCAAAGCAAGCAACGAGTCAAAGCTATGCCTCAAACTGCATGACCCTCAAAAGCACCAGCGAAGTCTGCTGTGCAGCGAAGGTCACACATCTACTCTGAAGCAGTAGCCTTCGCTCAGCCAGAGAATTAAAATGTGCGAAGCTTCGAAACACAGACCCTGCGAAGCCTGTACTCCGAACAAACTTAGCTTCGACCAAAGAAAACAGAACTTCGAACAAGGTACTGGTGGACAAGTTACTGAGAAGCAACGGAACCCAAGAAGGAAAAATCCTATCTTGACGCAAGCAGAAGCTAGGAAAGAAAACTAGCACCTATATTGCAACTAGACTGTTCAGCCTATACATGATGCACGAGATCTCTGCACAGACAAAGAACAGGACTACAGAAAGCAACCCGTACAGCTGCGCAGAACAAAAATCAGCCACAACGCAAGAAACAGTGCCCAGATTAAAATAAGCCAGTTCTCAGCACATAAACCAAGGCAACCAGAGAAAAATCACTCGCACAGAAACGAAATCGCAAGGCACGCTACACGATTCACACGGTTCGACAAGTAAACTGCTAGATGCAGATGGCTAAGAACTGAAGATTAAAAATAGGGAAATCAAAACACTCACGGTGCACATCCGATGGAAAAGACGGCGGCTGAGAGGAAAGAGACAGCAGGAGGATGAACAAAAAGTGACCCAATCTCTTGATTAGTAAAGTGGTTTCAGAAAGGGTAACCTAACCCTAGGGATTGCAACCCTATTTATAGGCAGCCCAATAGCCTAGAATATTCCAACAGACCCTTAGGGTTTTTTACAGACGCTGAAATAAATGGAAAAGACCAAACTGCCCTTAGGATATTTTTACAGACTCGACTGACTGACTGTGGGCCTAAGGACAAAATAGTAAACTCCTATTTACAGATGACTTATCCGGAAGCGGAGCCTTCGTAGCGCCTACAGCTTCACTCCAGGATGGTCCGATCCAAGATCAGCGGTCATCAGTTTTGCGCCAAAACTGACAAAGCATTCACCAACTTTGCACCAGGTACCCGGATTGGGCCGGCCCGATTCCACAGCTCTCTCAGCCCGGCAATCACTCACCGCCCATGTACCTGAGTCAATCCTGGTCAACAGCCCAGCGGATCCTCTGCTGCTCCTAGCCCATGTACCCGGATTGGGCCAGCCTGACTTCGTGGCCCCTCTGCCCGACAGTCGCTCGCTGCCTGTGTACCTGAGTCACACGCGGCCTAGACGCAACAGGTCTTCTCTTCTCTTCAGTGTCCTCTTGACTTCTGTTGACAATGACTCATCACATCTGGAGCCATGAGGCCCACGCTCTTCAGCATGGCTCCTCAATCTCCCCCTTGATGAGTGCATTGTCAACACTTCTCCTCTTCAGCTTTCCCGTACATGCGAGCACATGTGGAAACACGAAAACAAAACACAAGAAAACAGAGAAGAAGAAAATAAAGTAAAAGTTTAACCGTAATGACCAAAAGCCGAACAAAAGCAAGAAGCAGTCATTATGGTTAACCAAAAGTAAAGCTCAAAACGAGTAGAATTGTATGTCTGGCCTCGTCGCCGTCAAGTACAGCAGCGAACCGAACATCCCTCGAAACTCTCTCTCGTTGACCTTGACGCCGCTCTCTGATGAGGACATCACTTCACATGATACACACATGGAGCCTCCACCTACAATTCAATTACAAGGACCAATCACACGCGCCCGTGCCCGTCGCTTGAACCATGAGGTTAATTCTTTCCTTAGCAACTATGTTAATATTTGTTTGGACGGGATGCTACTGAATACTAGTGATATTTTGTTGCTTAGGAACATGGGAGATGGAATAGAAGAATTGGAGTTGAAGACGGAGGCGCACGGATGATTTGAAGTCAAGAATTCGCTGGTTCGGACTACATCAACCACCCTGCACCAAAATGGGAGTAACTTCCTCATACGAAGTCCGATTGGCGCGTTCTTGGACTTTTTGGAAAGCTGAGGAGAAGACGGATCGTTTGCCGTTGGTTTCGTCTCATTTGGAGTCTTAAATCGACCTATGTGTTTAAAACAGTCCTGCGTGACAGAACTGGCCGTGTTGGCCCATAGTCCAAGTCTGTACGTCTTCTAGCCCACAGCCCAAGTCTGTTCACCTTCCACAGGCTGCCCACGCCCTATATATTCACTCCAGCCGCCTTTGGGGTTAGGTTTTGCTTTGTTTGCATCTACACTTATGTGTTTAGATCCCGCCTCTTGCACCGGACCGATTGGCTGCTGCATTGGCGTTTGTGAAACCTCACCTTATCTTCGTTTGTCTGTGATTTGGCATTCGATTTGTATCCTTCCTGTTCTTGCTTGTGTTCTTGGGTTCGCTTGCAGGAATTAGCCTTCGTGGCGAGGTCAATCGTGTCCTGCGTGGTTGATAACCAATGGAGACAGTGGTGTAACGATTGCAAGGTTTTGATCCGCCGGACCGGAGCCTTGGATCGCCAACGTCGAGATTCTCCACCAACCCAAGTTATCCTTTACCTAGCGGAAGATCGGGACCAATCTCCCCATCAGTTGGTATCAGAGCTCAGTTTTCCCGTTAGGTAATCTCGATCTGCTTTTGTTTTTACCTAGAGTCCAGAAAACCGCACCAAAAAAAATTCCCCACCGAGAACCCCTTTGTGCCTTGCGATTTTAATTTCAGTTTTAACCTTGTTGAGTTTGTGTTCTTGGTCGAGTCTTGTTGCTGGTTTAGTCATTCCTCTGTGTCGTTTGAGTAGTAGTTGGTCTTGTGTCTCAAAAAAAATTCCCCACCGAAAAACCCCCCTTCTGCAACCCTATTTCGTTTTTCCACATCGAGTCTTTGTGACCCCCCTTCAGTAAAACAGGCATAACTTTTCGCTCGTTTGGCAGAAAAATCTGAAATTTTTTTAGCGTGTTCCTGACCCAATTTGGGTGGGTACCCTAACTGGCTTCGCCTGTTAGCCCTCACCAAAATCGCCAAAAAATCAGGAAGATAAAGAAAAAAATTGGTCAAAGTTTTTGCTCGCTGGTCAGCGAACTTGTTGAATTTCTGTGAGCCACATCCCACCTCAGTTGTAGGTGCCAATTTTTGTGGTTGCATCTCTTGTCATCCTTGTTCAAAAAAATATAGAGTGAAAAAAAAAGAAGAGAGAAAAAAAATCAAAAAAAAAAAGAAGAAGCGGTAGTAACAGAATTCTCAGCGGGAGTAACAGATTCGGCAGTAACAGCTTCTCAGCGGCAGTAACAGATTCTGCTTGTCCGATCTCTTGTCCGAACTCTTGTCCGGTCAGCGGTAGTAACAGAGTTATCAGCGGCAGTAACAGATTCTACTTGTCCGATCTCTTGTCCGAACTCTTGTCCGATCCGCGGTAGTAACAGAATTATCAGCGGCAGTAACAGATTCCCTTGTCCGATCCCTTGTCCGATCTCTTGTCCGATCTCTTGTCCGATCTGCAGAGAGCTGATTTTGGCCTGTGTTGCTTCCATTTGAGTTTTGGGCACATAGTTTCCCTCTATTGCTTGAATTTTCACCTTGGGAGCACTAAGGCCAGCAACTTTGACGAGTACTAGGGAATACTTATTGAACTTGGTTTAACTGTTATTACTATCGCTAATCCTTGCTACTCACTTTGCCTTCCAAGCTACACCTTTCTCTTGGTCAGGACAGGTTCATTTCTTGCAATTGTACACCACCCTCCACTTGGTTCATCACCTGTAGGCCGGTGACCTCACTGCGGCGTGGTAAGAACACTTGCAAGCGTGGGTAAGGCGCTTGACGGATTGCTTCCACCACACACCCACCACCCCACCTAGCTGTTTACATAAGGATTATTCTTTGTTGTTTTGTCTTTTCACTAACATGGTAGCACTTATTGTACAACGTGACTTGAGCACTAACATGGACCAGGACGACCAGGCACAACGGAACAATATATTTCAGACCTTCTTCCTCGTCAATAACCGTCGTGCGCGTGTCATCATCGACAGCGGTAGTTGCAACAATTTGGTGAGCCTCGACGTGGTAACTAAGCTTCAACTTCCCACACGTGCACATCCACACCCTTACCACGTGCAATGGTTCAACAATAGCGGTAAGGTCATGGTAACACAAACTGCTCACATCGAATTTTCTATTGGTACATACTTCGGAGTTGCTGAATTTGATGTACTACCAATGCAAGCATGTTCTCTATTACTTGGTAGACCTTGGGTATATGATACTGATGCTACACACCATGGTAGGAGCAATAAGTACACATTTATGTATAAAGGAAAGAAAGTTACATTGCTTCCTATGACTCCTGCTGAAATTGTGAAATTTGAACAAGAAAAACGTGCTAGGGATGCACAAAAGAGCAAACAACTTTCTGAAAATCAGCAAGTAGCTAAAACACTTTCGAGGCAACAAAAAGACAAAGTTGTTTCTCCTTCCTCATCACAAGTTATTAATCTGAAAGGACGTGTCATGCATGCAACTAAAACTAACCTTGCCGTACGTAGTTTTCTTGGTCTTGCAGGTTTCTACCGGCGTTTTGTGAAAGATTTCGGCACCATAGCCGGTCCTTTACCTGAGTTGACCAAGAAGGGAGTTACTTTTACTTGGGAACCAGCACAAGAACAAGCTTTTGCCACACTCAAAGATCGTCTTACACATGCACCTCTACTTCAGCTACCTGATTTCAGTAAGCCTTTTGTGTTAGAATGCGATGCTAGTGGTTTTGGACTAGGAGGTGTGCTGCTACAAGGAGGTAAACCCGTGGCCTATTTTAGTGAGAAATTACATGGCCCACAGTTGAATTATTCTACCTATAATAAGGAATTATATGCCTTAGTGCGTGTGCTTGAAACTTGGCAACATTACCTTTTGCCTAAGGAGTTTATTATTCATTTGGATCATGAAGCATTGAAGCATATACGTAGTCAAGCAAATCTGAATAAAAGACATGCTAAATGGGTAGAATTTATTGAGACTTTTCCATATATCATTAAGCATAAGAAAGGGAAAGATAATGTGATTGCCGATGCTTTATCTAGACGTTATACATTGCTTTCTCAACTTGATTATAAGATCTTTGGTTTAGAAACATTGAAGGACATGTATGCTACTGATTTGGACTTCAAAGATGCTTTTGCAAATTGTACAAATGATCGTGCTTGGAACAAATATGTGTTGAATAATGGATATCTTTTTCGTGCTAACAGGTTATGCGTGCCGGCTAGCTCTCTTCGCTTGTTGTTATTGCAGGAAGCACACGATGGTGGTTTGATGGGTCATTTTGGATCAAAGAAAACCGAAGATGTGCTGTCCACACACTTCTATTGGCCTAGAATGAGACGAGATGTTGAGCGCTATGTGGCACGATGCACTACTTGCAATAAAGCTAAGTCCCGTCTAAACCCACATGGTCTTTATATGCCTCTGCCCATTCCTACTGTACCTTGGGAGGATATTTCTATGGATTTTGTGTTAGGATTACCTAGAACTAGGAGGGGGAGAGATAGTATTTTTGTGGTGGTAGATCGGTTCTCTAAAATGGCGCATTTTATACCTTGTCACAAGAGCGACGACGCTACAAATGTTGCTGATTTGTTTTTCAGAGAGGTCGTACGCTTGCATGGAGTTCCCAATACCATCGTTTCAGATCGTGATGCTAAATTTTTAAGTCATTTTTGGAGGACGTTGTGGCATAAGTTGGGGACGAAGCTGTTGTTTTCTACTACTTGTCACCCCCAAACGGATGGACAAACGGAGGTCGTCAACCGTACATTGTCCACCATGTTGAGGGCTGTTTTGAAGACCAACTTGAAGCTTTGGGAAGAGTGTCTACCTCATATTGAGTTTCCATATAATAGGTCAGTACACTCCACTACTAAGGTAAGTCCGTTTCAAGTGGTCTATGGCTTTAATCCGCGTGCTCCTATTGATTTGCTGCCATTACCACCATCTGAAAACTTGAATTTTGATGCTACGACACGTGCTGAATTATTGCTTAAGATGCATGAAACTACTAAAGCAAACATAGAGAAAATGAATGAGAAATATCGTGCTTATGGTAGTAAGGGTAGAAAAGAGATAACATTTGAACCGGGTGATCTTGTTTGGTTGCACTTGCGTAAGGATCGTTTTCCTGATTTGCGAAAGTCTAAATTGATGTCCCGTGCTGATGGCCCTTTCCGTGTGCTTGAGAAGATAAATGATAATGCATATAAACTTGAGTTGCCTGCAGCTTTTGGGGTTAGTCCCACATTTAACATTTCAGATTTAAAGCCCTATTTGGGAGATGACGATGAGCTTGAGTCGAGGACGACTCCAATTCAAGAAGGGGAGGATGATGAGGACATCACTTCACATGATACACACATGGAGCCTCCACCTACAATTCAATTACAAGGACCAATCACACGCGCCCGTGCCCGTCGCTTGAACCATGAGGTTAATTCTTTCCTTAGCAACTATGTTAATATTTGTTTGGACGGGATGCTACTGAATACTAGTGATATTTTGTTGCTTAGGAACATGGGAGATGGAATAGAAGAATTGGAGTTGAAGACGGAGGCGCACAGATGATTTGAAGTCAAGAATTCGCTGGTTCGGACTACATCAACCACCCTGCACCAAAATGGGCGTAACTTCCTCATACGAAGTCTGATTGGCACGTTCTTGGACTTTTTGGAAAGCTGAGGAGAAGACGGATCGTTTGCTGTTGGTTTCGTCTCATTTGGAGTCTCGAGTCGACCTGTGTGTTTAAAACAGTCCTGCGTGACAGAACTGGGCCGTGTTGGCCCATAGTCCAAGGCTGTACGTCTTCTAGCCCACAGCCCAAGTCTGTTCACCTTCCACAGGCTGCCCACGCCCTATATATTCACTCCATCCGCCTTTAGGGTTAGGTTTTGCTTTGTTTGCATCTACACTTGTGTGTTTAGATCCCGCCTCTTGCACCGGACCGATTGGCTGCTGCATTGGCGTTTGTGAAACCTCACCTTATCTTCGTTTGTCTGTGATTTGGCATTCGATTTGTATCCTTCCTGTTCTTGCTTGTGTTCTTGGGTTCGCTTGCAGGAATTAGCCTTCGTGGCGAGGTCAATCGCGTCCTACGTGGTTGATAACCAATGGAGACAGTGGTGTAACGATTGCAAGGTTTTGATCCGTCAGACCGGAGCCTTGGATCGCCAACGTCGAGATTCTCCACCAACCCAAGTTATCCTTTACGTAGCGGAAGATCGGGACCAATCTCCCCATCACTCTCGTCCTTGTCCAGGCCCCCAGATGTGCCCATTGGGGTCATCTGAGGCTTCAGCTCTCCACCAAAGTCGAATTTCTTCAACATGTCACGAGTGTACTTACCCTAGTGGATGAAGGTGCCATCCTTGGTCTGCTTGATCTGGAGCCCTAGGAAATACTTGAGATCACCCATGAGGCTCATCTCAAACTCACTGTGCATCTGCTCATAAAACTTGGACACAAGAGCATCAGTAGTACCGCCAAAGATAATATCGTCCACGTAAATCTGAGCGACTAAGAAATCTGAAACATCTCTAAGCAAAAATAGAGTTTTATCCACAGAACCCATCACAAAGCCCTTCCCTAACAAAAACTGCTTTAACCGGTCATACCAAGCCCTGGGGGCTTGCTTCAGACCGTATAAAGCTTTCTGCAGCTTAAAAACATGTCGAGGAAACTTAGGGTTTTCAAAATCGGGGGGCTGCCTAACATAAACCTCCTCCTCTATGTACCCGTTCAGAAAAGCACTCTTGACATCCATTTGAAAAAGCTTAAAACCCTTTGAAGCGGCAAAAGCTAGGAGAATGCGAATGGACTCAAGACGGGCAACAGGGGCGAAAGTTTCTTCAAAGTCAATACCTTCCTTCTAGCAAAAACCATGGGCAACTAGTCGAGCTTTGTTGCGCACCACAACCCCATCTTCACCTTGCTTGTTCTTGAACACCCACTTGGTGCCTATGGGGTTGCATCCGGGTGGCAGCTCAACCAGTGTCCAAACCCGATTGCGGACAAAATTTTCAAGCTCTTCTTGCATAGCATTAATCCAATTTGAATCAGAAAGAGCATGAGAAACGTCTCTGGGCTCAAAAGATGCAACAAAGGCAGATTCAGCAAACACAACAAGAGAGTCAACAAAAGAACACAAAGTCCTCTCAGACAGATCACCGATGATGAGCTCTAACGGGTGATCACGTTGAACTGCTCGGGATCCCTGGTGATCTAAAGTCACCTCATCGGAGTCAGCAGTTGGCACCTCTGGACTCGACTGAGGGGGCTCGATCGAAGTGGAAGAAGTGATCAGAGGTCCGCCCTCATCCTCAGTCGAAGTCTCAGAAGGTGTGGGTTCTGCAGGCAGTGCAGAAGGCCCACCCTCATCAACAGCTGGAGTGTCATCATCTTCCTCGAAGATGGACTCTCCAAGCTCACCATCTCCAGACAGCTCAAAAGAAGGAGTCAAAGAAGGCTAGGACTCGTCAAATGAAACCTCACAAGTCTCGATAAGCTACTAGGAGTCGAGGTTCCAAACACGAAAGCCTCGAGAATGTAAAGCGTAGCCAAGAAAAACTTCATCCTAGCAACGAGACTCAAACTTGTCCAAATGCCCTCCCTTCTTGAGCACAAAGCACTTGCAGCCAAACGCTCGCAAGTGGCTCACCTTGGGCTGTCTACCAAACCGCAACTCATATGAAGTCTTACCTAGGTAAGCTCTAAGAAAAATGCGGTTGGCTAGATAGCAAGTCGTGTTCATGGCTTCAGCCCAAAAGCGCCTAGGAGTCCTATGCTCATCGAACATCATCCTGGCCATCTCGACTAGCGTGCGGTTCTTTTGTTCCACAACGCCATTCTGTGGGGGAGTGTAAGGAGCAGAAAACTGATGATCAAGACCCTGATCACTACAGAAGCTGGCGAACTGAGAGTTCTTGAACTCAGAGCCGTTGTCAGAGCGAATAGCTTGCATCCGACCATTGTTCTCATTCTTCAGCTTCAAAATCAGGTCATGAACAAAATGAAAAGTCTCATACTTAGACTCCAAAAAGAAAACCCACGAGAATCGAGAAAATCATCAACAATCACAAGCGCATACCACTTCCCACTGACTGAGCGCACCCGAGCTGGACCAATAGTGTCCATGTGTAACAGCTCTCCCGAGTACGAAGTCATCACCTGAGTCATAGGTGAGTGAGAAGCGGCAACCATTTTCCCATGACGACAGGGATGGCAAACTAGATCCATCTCCATCTTAAACTTGGGCAATCCTCGGATGAGGTCCATAGAGCTCAACCTGACTAGCAGATCAAAACTCAAATGGCCCAACCTCCTATGCCACTTCCAGAGCTCAGAGGAGGATCCAGCAATCAAACATCGAGAAGGGTCAAAAGAACTAGAGAAGTCAATCCGAAAAACCTTACCGAAAGGTAAGATCTGGCAAATCAAAGACCCTCTAGAATCAACCACAGAAGAACTGCCCTTCTTAAAACGAACCTCCAAACCATCCTCAAGAAGTTGCGAAATAGAAATCAAATTGAAGTTCAAATTTCCAACCAAAGCAACGTTCTTCAAAGAGAAATGGTCTAAGATACGAATTGAGCCAATGTCGTGTACCTTCCCTTGACCAATGTTCCCGAAGGTGATGTATTCCTTGGAGCTCGGGGGAGAGAGACTAGAGAAGCATCTGCGATGTCCCGTCATGTGGCGAGAGCATCCTGAGTCCATGATCCAAACGCCCTCCAGTCCTCGATCTTGCACAATCAGTGGTTGTAAGGGGGAGAAAATGGTCCGGCACCAGGTTTAGCAAAGGAACTAAACCAGTGTCGAGCCATCTACTCAAAAGACGGAAAGCAGAAATCATCATAACAGTTTGGACCAAAACGTGGCTCAAAGCGCGGTCCATGGTTCTGCCTAAAACCTTGGCCACGAGGTCCAGGACCATAACCAAAATGGCCTGGAGCTCTGCCGGAACGAACACCACCATCCGGAGCACGGGCATGAAAGTCGTCTCCTCTACCACCACCTACATAACGCGGCCTGGCCTCCAGCCTATCCCCGCGTCGAGGAACTCTTAGTCTACCGCCCTGCTGGTAGAACTTCTCGTGGCCACCACGAGCTCTCTCTGCTCTCTCAACCCGCTTCCTCCTGAAGAAAAACTCCGCAAGATGCTCGTCTCTCTAACAATGCTCACAGTGGTAGGTGGGCTTCTTGGGATGTGGTTGAGGCTTGGGGTTCTTGGGCTTGGTGGTGTTTGGTGTAGTCTTCTTGGTGTGAGAGGGTCCAGGAAGAGAGTCAAGAGAAGTGCGGAGGTGTTTGGGCTTTGGAACCCAAATGGGCTTCTTTGGTGAAGCTTTGGGCTGTTCTCTGAACACTCCATCCTTGGGCTGACTAGCCTAGAAAGACTCAGTGGAGTGAGTCTTGGGGTATCTCTGTTCTGGAGTCATTTTACTCCACTCCACTGCCCGGCTAATAGCACTCTCAAAGTCAGCCTTGGTGTAGGTGTAGCCTACCCCAAACCCATCCTGCCTCTTAAACTACTAGATCATCATGCCGAGTTGTGGCTCTCTGGCACTCACCCAACTCAGGATAGAACGGAGGTAAAAGTTCTCATTTTGGACAACAGCTAGCTCCTCTCTCAAAGAAGCTAGTACCTCCACCTGACACAAGCAGGTCTCACACTATCTATCAACCTGGACAGACTTCTCGGCTTTCAGCTTAATCAATTCCAATCTAAGAGACAGGCAGTTCTCACAGACAGTGGGTGGAACTGATAGTGTCTCAAGCTCTAGCCTAGTCTGCTCCATCTCAGCTCTAACTCTCTCCAGATTGCTCAAATGCTCATCACCCTTTGCTTTCAGCTCAGCTAAACTAGCTAGATGAGATGGGCAATCAGCACAGGGCACGACGTCAGTGGCATGAGCATATTTCAGCTCCAGCTGAGCGCTCTCAAGCTTAGTGGCCAAAGCATCCCTCTCATCAACCCTTTCTGTGTACCTAGACTTCAGAGTCGTCAGGTCACACAGAAGCACCTCACACTTTGGGCACTCACTGCTATCACCCAAGCAAGGGGAAGAAGATAGACTCTCAATTATGTCGTTGGTCACGGCAAGCTCACTCTCTAGTTCATCTATCCTCTTCTTAGCCCCTCTAAGCAGTTTTTCCCGATATTTTAACTCCTGACGATTACTTTCAAGTAAATCAATGATTTCACGTTCGTAAAGATGATACCTTTTCATCGTCGTCATCGTCGGAGTCATCGGAGGAGCCCTTTCCTTCCTTATCCCCAAGAGACATTGAGCAGAAGCTCTTGCGGGATCTTCGGCGTTGATGTGAGCGGCTCTTCGGCCTATCCCCGAAGGCCATGAAGCAAAGGCCCACCGGATCGTCCTTGTCCTTCCCCTTCCTGATGACAATCTCCTCATCGCTTGAGCTCGATGAAGAGGAAGAAGACGTGGACCGCTTGGAGTAGCTTTTCTCCATCTCGGCGAAGAAGGCCTTATCACACTTCTTGTTCTCACGCCGGTAGTCCTTCAGGGCCTTTCTGAAGAATCTAGTCTTTGGCTTGTCCTTTGTGAAGGAAGAGCTGTCGTGCTTGCCGGAGTCGTAGAAGCCACCACCGGTGTCCTTCTTGTGACCAGTGCGGTTGGGGCAGTCGACAATGAAGTGACCTGGATCACCACACTCAAAGCACCCGGATTTCGTGCCGTGTCTTTTGAACATTCTCTTGTCATAAACACGACGCACCCAGTTGTTAAAAAGACACAGGTCATCATCTCCTAACAACTCGAGCTGGTCCTCAGTGATAGACATCAAGGAGAACCCAGCACAGCTCATAGAAGAGGGGTCAGTAGAAGGTGTAGCAAGGGCCAGGGTTTTTGATCCAGAGCCAGTGAGATTTGATCTCAACTGGGTATCAACCTCAGTGGCCTTTAGCTTGCTAAACAACTCAGAAATTGTCAAGGTATCATATGAAGTGCTCTCAATGATAGAGGATACCTTGATCTCCCAGATCTTAGGGTCCAAGGTATGGAGAACCTTGAGCGTCTGCTCATGATCTGAGACTAACTGAACACCCTCAGCTTTGTTGGCCCGAAGCTTGTTTATGATCGATTGAAAACGACCAAACAACGCTTCAACAGATTCACCCGGCTTCTGAGTGAAATTTTCGTATTCACGCCGGTAGGTCTGATAGAGCCGAGCCTTGACCTGGGCTATCCCCTCATGGTGTGCCTAGAGGGTAGCCCAGATCTCTCTCGCAGTGGTGAGATGGCTCACATGCTCAAATTCAGTGGGACCTAATCCAGAAAACAAAATGTTCACCGCTTTGTTGTTGTTCAGATGCTGGGTGATAATATCAGGAGAATTACGCTCAGCAACTGGCAATATTGTGAAAGTAGCGTGAACACAAATGTCCCAGATGTCCGAGCTTTGACTCATGAGATAGGCTTGAATGCGAGTCTTCCAATAATTATAGCCATAAGCTTCCAAGGACGGGACCTTTCTAGGAGACGTCATGATCACTACTGGGGTTTAGAACCGGTCAAGGTATGGAAAAAACCTAACCAGGCTCTGATACCACTAGTAGGATCGAAAGTAGCGACCAGAGGGGGGTGAATGGGCGCCTAAAAAATTCTTTCGAATCAATGGCCTGCTCCCAATACTCAACGCACCTCAAAAAACTTAGCAAGGAAACGTAAACAAGATGTCAAGACCTAAAAATATCTAGCCTAAAAACAATCGGTGTCCTAAATGATAAGACACCAAAACAGTGCTAATAGGCAGATTAACAAGGCATTTAAAACATGAGCAGATCAAACTTCACAGAATTAAATCACAACATTTTAATCTAAGTGCACGTAAAATGAGAAGTCTTACTGATCAGAGTTGTCTCCTGTTTGGTACTTGATAAAGCCTGCTTCGAAGTACGCAGTGTCGAAGTCTATAGTGGACGTGCCGAAGCCTGCTTTGAATTTGATGTGCGAAGGCTGATGGAGTCGAAGCTAGTTCGAAGCTGTCGTGCGAAGCCTGCCTCTCCGAAGTGTATACTCCGAAGCTAACACATAAAATCGAAACCTAGACACGCATACTTCGCTTGTACAGTGAACAAACAGGAACCACGTGTGGTGCTTCGGAGTACGTATTGCGAGGCTAGGTAACAGTGGGAAAACTCCGAAGTATGTAAGGGAAGATCCAGTCGAGGCCTACTTCGAAGAAGCCGAAGTCTGTTAGATCTTGAGTCAAGAAAAGGCTTCGGCTTCGAAGTACCTTCGTGTTGGACTTCGAATGAGACGAAACACAGAACCAAAGCAAGCAACGAATCGAAGTTATGCCTCAAACTGCGTGACCCTCAAAAGCACCAGCGAAGTCTGCTGTGCAGCGAAGGTCACACAGCTACTCTGAAGCAGTAGCCTTCGCTCAGCCAGAGAATTAAAATGTGCGAAGCTTAGAAACACAGACCCTGCGAAGCCTGTACTCCGAACAAACTTAGCTTTGACCAAAGAAAACAGAACTTCGAACAGGGTACTGGTGGACAAGTTACTGAGAAGCAACGGAACCCAAGAAGGAAAAATCCTATCCTGACACAAGCAGAAGCTAGGCAAGAAAACTAGCACCTATACTACAACTAGATTGTTCAACCTATACATGAAGCACGAGATCTCTACGCAGACGAAGAACAGGACTACAGAAAGCAACCCGTACAGCTGCGTAGAACAAAAATCAGCCACAACGCAAGAAACAGTGCCCAGATTAAAATAAGCCAGTTCTCAGCACATAAACCAAGGCAACCAGAGAAAAATCACTCGCACAGAAATGAAATCGCAAGGCAAGCTACACGATTCACACGGTTCGACAAGTAAACTGCTAGATGCAGATAGCTAAGAACTCAAGATTAAAAACATGGAAAGCAAAACACTCACGGTGCACATCCGATGGAAAAAACGGCGGCTGAGAGGAAAGAGACAGCAGGAGGATGAACAAAAAGTGACCCAATATCTTGATTAGTAAAGTGGTTTCAGAAAGGGTAACCTAACCCTAGGGATTGGGGCCCTATTTATAGGCAGCCCAATAGCCTAGAATGTTCCAACAGACCCTTAGGGTTTTTTACAGACGCTGAAATAAATGGAAAAGACCAAACTGCCCTTAGGATATTTTTACAGACTCGATTGACTGACTGTGGGCCTAAGGACAAAATAGTAAACTCCTATTTACAGATGACTTATCCGGAAGCGGAGCTTTCGTAGCGACTATAGCTTCGCTCTAGGACGGTCCGATCCAAGATCAGCGGTCGTCAGTTTTGCATCAAAACTGACAAAACGTCCACCGACTTTGCACCAGGTACCCGGATTGGGCCGGCCCGATTCCACAGCTCTCTCAGCCCGGCAATCACTCACCGCCCGTGTACCTGAGTCAATCCTGGTCAACAGCCCAGTGGATCCTCTACTGCTCCTAGCCCATGTACCCGGATTGGGCCAGCCCGACTTCGCGGCCCCTCTGCCCGACAGTCGCTCGCTGCCCGTGTACCTGAGTCACACGCGGCCCAGACGCAACAGGTCTTCTCTTCTCTTCAGTGTCATCTTGACTTCCGTTGATAATGACTCATCACATCTGTAGCCATGAGGCCCACGCTCTTCAGCATGGCTCCTCAACAGTTATAATGGTATTGTTGAAACTAGCTTGAACATGAATAACCCCTTTTGTTATTCTATGTGCACTCTTCCGTAAACTAAAATGTGCATTCCTACGCAAACCAATACGTGATCTCCTACGTGAACCTATTTTGGTATAGCTTTTGTCATATTTTATTATCTCATAAAGTTAGAAATAACAAAAAGAAAAAATAAGATACAAAGATATCCGTTTCAGGGTAAAATATATCCTTTACTTGAATTTTTTATTTTGAATTTGGGCATTTTCGCGGGTACTTTTTTACTTTTTATAAAATCAAGTTCTTTTTTCGAAAGATTACCCTTGTCTTTGTTTATGCTTCGGATTGGAACAAATGACTCTAATTCAGTCCACGCCTACGAATTAGTCGACATTTTGTACAAATTTTATGAACAGAAGCTCTTATTTTCATATTTCAGGTATTCCTTTCTTAAACTATGAATCTACTCTTTGGGAAAAAATAAGTATCTTTGCTTGAATTTTGAACTTTTAATTTATTACTCTAGAAAAAATAAAAACCTAATCCTTTGAATCTTTGATATCCTTCAAATCTTCGGTATCCTTTGAGTCTTCGGTACGCTTCGAATCCTTATGGGGAAGTCTATAAATTATACGCCCCTTGCTTGAATCATAACGACTTACTTCAATTTTGACCCTATCCCCCATCAGTATTCGTATAGAACTAGACCGGAATCTTTCCTGAAATATAGCCCAGGATGATGGTGTCATTCTCTAGGCGAACGCGGAACATTCCGTTGGGTAGGGCTTCCGTAACTAAACCCTCGAAAGTAATTTTTGCTTCTCTTGGGTTTTTTTTCTCTCCTATTTTTTTTTCTGTCATATTTTTTTTCTCCTATTTTTCAAATAAAAAAAAGAAAAATAGGAAGTTCAAGATAGAATTTGGGTACTATAGGCGGGCCGATTACCATATATAACATAAGACTTCTCCCCCAATTCTATTTAGTCGAGCTTCTCGATCTGTCATTATACCTCGAGAAGTAGAAAGAATAGCAATTCCCATTCCGCCCAAAACCTTAGGAATTCCTTGATAGTTGGCATAAATTCGTAAGCCGGGTCGGCTGATACGCTTTAAAAAGGTTCTAGTTCTATATATTCCTTTTCTAGTCTTTCTCTTTTGATGTCGCAAAGTTGAAACCAAGAAATATCTGTTACTTTCCTTATGTTTCCGAACACTTTCAATAAAACCCTCTCGTAGAAGTATTTTAACAATGTTTTCGGTAATATTTGTGGATACTACTCGAATAGTTCCTTTTTTATTCATGTCCGCGTTTCTTATAGAGGTTAGTAAATCAGCAATAGTGTCCTTGCCCATAAGATTATAATTCTAGGTTCCTCCTAATTTTTCTATAATCAACATGTTTTTTTTTTCTTTTAATTTAGGATTCTAAAGCATATACGTGAAACACAATCTATTAATTTTTTTTATCTATATCTTGTCTACTAGTATTTATAATACTTCAGGAGCTAATGAAACTATTTTAGTAAAATTCAATTCTCTCAATTCCTCGGCGATCGCGCCAAAAATGCGAGTTCCCTTTGGATTTCCTTTTTGATCAATGATAACCGCTGCATTGTCATCATAGCGTATTATTATACCGTCTTCGCATTTGAACTCTTTACATGTACGTACAATTACAGCTCGAATTACTTCGGATCTTTCTAGAGGCATTTGGGGCACTGCGTCTTTGATTACAGCAACAATAACGTCACCAATACGAGCATATCGCTGATTACTAGCAGCTCCTATCACTCGAATACACATCAATTTTCGAGCTCCACTGTTATCTGCTACATTTAAAAGGGTCTGAGGTTGAATCATATTATTTGGATTTCAATTTGTTATTTCAATGCAAAAGGATGAAAGAAATATTGTCTTTCCAGAAAGAGGAACCCGGTTTTTTTTTCAATATACTTGTTTTTTTTGGGGGGGTTCTATATTTCTAATCGAAGAAATTGACTTCGTATGGGCATAGCTGCTCTAGCTACAGTTTCAGATACTCCGCCCATTTCATAAAGTATTCGACCTGGTTTAACAACGGCTACCCAATATTCGGGGGATCCCTTTCCTGAACCCATACGTGTTTCCGTGGGTCTTATTGTAACCGGTTTGTCGGGAAATATACGTACCCATATTTTTCCACCACGACGTGCATATCGTGTCATTGCTCTGCGTCCTGCTTCTATCTGCCTCGCCGTGATCCAAGTGGGTTCAAGTGCTTGAAGAGCATATCTACCAAAACAAATACGATTGCCTCGGTAGGATTTTCCCTTCATTCTTCCTCTATGTTGTTTACGAAATCTGGTTCTTTTGGGGTTATAGTCGAAGGTTCTCTCTTAGTTCCATCTCTACTGCAAAACTGGACATGAGAGTTTCTTCTCATCCAGCTCCTCGCGAATCAAATAAGAAAGTGTGCAAATTTCTCTAATTCCATAATATTCTAAAATATTACGGATAGATACATATTAATAGAAAAAGTTAGGGTTTTTTAATATTGAATTTGTTAAAATAGAAAAATATATAGTCAAGAAAGAAGATCCTGAATAGATCTAGCTGTGTATGTTTATTTATCTATATTCTATATTTATAGATAATGTAATCCTTTATTTTTTTATTGAATCGCGGTAAAGTATTCTAATTCAATAAAAATTTCGCGGGCGAATATTTACTCTTTCTTGTCTTATTTGTTCATTCATAACCTTTTCAAATAAGGCAATTTTTTGGTTTGTTCCGCCATCCCACCCAATGAAGTATTAGGATTCTTTTCAATAAAATCCTATGCAGTCATAGGTTCTGTCGTTCCCACTGCTTCCCTTTAATGGTTAGGTTTGAATTTCGCAATGGAGCTTCCAAAAAATTTCTTTCCGAGTCAATTTCTCAGTTTTATTAACCCCGGCGGCTCTTTGTTATTGCTTTAAATTTGTATTTCTTGTTTCAATCAAATTACGATTTCGAATTCTCTGTTTTTTGATTATATTGATGCTTTATCACATTGCTTTTTATGATGTAATTCATAGACCATACATATTGGAATCCTATATCTTTCTTTTTTTCTCTTCCTTCTTTCTATCATCCCTCCTTTTATCCACATCCTTTTAGTTTTGCTTCACAACTTAGAATCCTATTTCTTTTTATAGAAAAAATTGCAGTTGCTGCACGTATATGATAGATTTACTCATTTATGATAGATGTATTTATTCATATAGTGACTGTTTCTTAGTTAGGATCTCGACAATACGAAGCAATAGGTTGGTTCAAGCGTGGGGACCAGTTGGATCTTTGATTGAGTAATATTTATTTTTTGATTGACCTCCTCCAGACCAGAGAGGAGGTCAAATTGGAATTTCAATTTGTTTTTTTAAGTTTTACTTTATTCTTTCTCTCTTTCTTTAGTTTTGTTTCACTCCTGTAAGAAACTCTTGTAAGAAAGAGTCTTTCTATTCTACTATATAGAAATAGAAAGAGCGGTTAAAGAAATTCATAATCGGAAGCGACCAATGGTTAAAAAAGTTCTATACATAAGAAAATTAGACTTTCTTCCGCGGAGCTATTCCCAACACATCGCACATTTTCCATTTGTTTTATACTCTTTTCTTATTCTTAGTTCTTAAAATCTATTTTATGTTCTTTTCCAGCATCGCACGGCATGTTTA
The DNA here is from genome assembly GCA_019279435.1 of Zizania palustris. NCBI lineage: Eukaryota > Viridiplantae > Streptophyta > Magnoliopsida > Poales > Poaceae > Zizania > Zizania palustris. The sequence continues at coordinate 50,608,797 of JAAALK010000079.1, read as the reverse complement.
AGCATGAAAGATTCGCTAGTTTTTTCCTTTTTTCTTTTACTATAGTCTATTCTCATATTATTTTTCTCCCCCTCCATGGATTCTTTCAATAAAGAATTGTCTTCGATTTTCTTTTTATTTTGACTTGATAGAAATTAAGTGGATGTAGTGAAAAAATAAATTGAATTAGATTACTATTTCAATCTAGTAATCTATTCTATGTAGATTCAAGATAATATAATAGAATAGAAAGACTCTAAAGTGTGGTAGAAAAAACTTTATATGTAGTTTTTTCTACCACACTTTATGATTCCCACCGGATCCTTTTATTTAAGACTTGGATTTTTTTATTTAATCCCTTTTTCATTTCTTCAATGATTAATATTAATTGGAAGTCAAATTAATTATTTTGGCTGACTGTTTTTACATAAATAATAAGTAAAAAGGCAGTAGGAACTAGAATGAACAGTGTAGTAGCAATAAATGTGAGAATATTGACTTCCATAACCTCTTATTTTTCGCAATAACTCGGGATGTAATCCCATGGAGAGGAAAAAAGGGGGGTATCCTGTTAATTCAAAGGGAGGACTTGTATTCTGATAATACTGAATCAATTCAATATTATGAATATCAGATCTATCAAATCAATTCGTGGTTGAGAGTGGAATAGTATAACATAGGAGGATCCCTTATCCATACTAAAGCCAAAATATGTTTTTTGATTGGATTAGGAACCCCTCCATTTTTCATCCTTTTCCACTTTTCTTTTATATATCTATAACCGAGTATATATCTATAACCGAGGATCTTTCTTATCTTATCCAATTGCACTTCCTTTTTCCTATAGTTATACATACAATTATGTATGTATTATATGGCCGACTTTCTATGGATCACATAGATATCCAAATAAGCAGTAGAAGTGAGATGGACAAAAGAGGACTTAACTAAAAAATAATATTTGAATTTAGGAAAAGGGGATTAACTAATCCATTACAAAAAAATTGGATCGGATTTTGCAGTTCTTTTTTCTGCAGTACCTCAATGTGACATGAGCGTGAAAGAGGTTCAAGAATCCTTTTATTTTTATAAGGGCTAAAAACAAATCACTTATTTTTTTGGCTTTTTGACCCTATATTGTAGGGTGGATCTCGAAAGATAGGAAAGATCTCCCTCCAAGCCGTACATACGACTTTCATCGAATATGGCTTTCCACATAATTCTATAGGGATTTATGAGATTGGTAAATGGGGAGGGTCAATTAAGCAGAGACATTCAAAATCTTCTTTACATCAGGTAAATCCTTCGGTTTCTGTGCGCCTTTTTCTTTCTATGCGCCTTTTTCAATATAGGGGCAAGGCCGATTCATGGGGACCCCGCTCTCAGATCAAACACAAAGCTCTCACTTTGAATCGCACTTTTACCTTTCAATCTACTTTCCTTGCCCTAGGATTAGCTAAGTAACATCCATCTTCGTGGGTTTGCGCTGTAAGACCTCCGTTCGCCATGTCGAAATCAAGATAACCCTTGTTGATTCACCCGTGAATCTCCCGTTTAATCCACGAAATGGATTTTTATCGTTTTATCGGTTTTCTCCGACTACCCTTGTAAATTCGGCCTCTAGGCCAAGTAAGCACTTGATCTTGGTATTTTTTGTAGGGTTTTGTCTACACTCCCGTCGCCAAGGACCTCGGTTTCAATCTTCAATTTTCTAGGTCGCCGGAGCCCGGAGGCTGTTTTTTCAGGACCTGCCAATCTGACCGAAGGCTTCCCGCAGGTCGGACCGCCCGTTGGCGTGCCGGGCCATCAGGTTGTTTTTGTCACACTCTGTTGCGCTGTCACCAGCACCCCCCGGTCCGACCGAGAACCCTCTGTCGGTCTGACAGGACCACTCCGCACTGGAGCACCCATCGCCATCACGCTGAAGCCCTCTTCGGCGAGAGCCCCTTCATGCTAGAGACCACCTCACGCCGAAGACTACTTCGCACCAGAGCCTTCACCATTGGAGCCCTCGATCAGACCGAGTTGCAGCCGTCGGTCTGACCAGATCGAAGCCGCCGGTCCAACTAGACCCCTCCGTCGGTCCGACCACCTGAACGTCCATCGGTGGAATCCTTCGCATTGAGGATCTCCACATCGGACCCCTCCGGTGCTGGAGCCTATGGTCCGATTGGGATTTTTCTCCTAGTCCGACCGAGACCCCCTTGCTAGTCCGATCGACCAAAAGGCCGAAGGCCCCTTCGGGTGCCCTTCAGACCCCTTTGTTTGAACGTCGAATGTACCCTTCTATGGACCCCCTTTGCTGTAGATATAAACCAGCCTTAGTCTGGCCGGTTTGCTTTATTATCTTTTACTCACACTTCGGTTAATCAAACTTTACTTCTAAATATTTGTTTGATTGCCTAGCGACTCTGTTTTCCCTTACCACCGCTTAAGGGTCATCGGAACGCGATGTCGGCGTCTCATGACGTTTTAGGGTTTATCCTTGAAACAGTTGCATGCTTTTGGATCATCGAACTGACATCAGTGTGTGGGCACATTTTCATGTCAACAGATTCATACTTGCAAATTGTTGCAGGGGCTGAGTAGAGTAAGAAAGTATGCAAGTGATGAGCTAGATATCCATGTTGGGAATGGTGCAAAGGTTGCGGCATTGGCCGTCAGTGTCTATTCACTGTTGCTACCATCAGGATTAGTTTTGGAGTTAAATAATTGTTATTTCATTCACGCCTTAGGTAGAAACATTATATCTTCTTCATGTTTAGAGGAAGATGGTTTTGAATTCGTAATAAAGAACAAGAGTTGTTCAATATTTTCGAATGGCATGCTCTATGGTGTTTGTCCATTAGTGAATGGATTGTATATTCTGAGTCTTGACAATGCACATGTTTATAACATTAGTACTAAGAAACAACGACTCAATGATTTGAATCCCACCTACGTCTAGCATTGTCGTTTGGGTTATTTAAATGAGAAGCGTGTACAAAAGCTCCATAGTGATGGACTTTTGGAGTCATTTGATTTGGAATCATATGACACATGCGAGTATTGTTTACTTGGCAAAATGACAAAGACGCCTTTCACTGGACAGAGTGAGAGGGCGAGTGAGCTATTGGCCATAGTGCATACTGATGTGTGTGGTCCAATGAGTCACATGACTAGGAAAGGATTTTAGTACTTTATCACTTTTACCAATGACTTTAGTAGATATGGCTATGTCTACTTGATGAGGAATAACTGGGAATCCTTCGAAAAGTTCAAGGAGTTCTAGAACGAGGTACAAAATCATACGGGCAAGACAATTAAATTTCTATGATCAGATCGTGGGGGTGAATATTTGAGCCATGAGTTTAGTGATCATCTGAAGCAGTGTGGAATTATTCCACAGCTGACTCCACCTAGCACGACTCAATGGAATGGGGTGTCCGAGCAGAGAAACCGCACTTTGTTGGACATGGTGCAGTCCATGATGAGTCACACTGATCTTCCATTATCCTTTTGGGGTGACGCTCTAGAAACCGCACCTTTCATGATTAATAGAGTTTCATCTAAGTCAGTAGAGAAGACGACATATGAGATGTGGTCTGGGAGGCGTCCCAATTTGTCTTTTCTAAATATTTGGGAATGTGAGGAGTATGTCAAATGTATGACGTCTGACAAGCTCAGTCCTAAGTCTAACAAGTGCTTCTTTGTGGGATATCCTAGGGAAATACTATTTCTATAATAGAGAGGAGGGCAAAGTGTTTGTCGCTCGAAATGGTGTATTCCATGAGAAAGAGTTTCTCTCAAAAGGAGTTAGTGGGAGGATTATGCATCTTGAAGAGGTTCGATAGCCACTAGAAAGTGTTCCAGATCCCACTGAACCAGAGTAGGAGGCACATGGTCTGGGAGAGCAGTCCATGTGCTAGAGAGGTACATGTTCTTGACCACTGGGCATCACGACGTGTTGTTGTTGGACAACGACGAGCCCAAGACCTATGTGGAAGCAATGATGGGACCAGACTCTAAGAAATGGCTTGGAGCCATTGGATCCGAGTTGGAGTCCATGTGTGTTAACCAAGTTTGGAACTTGGTTGATCCACCCAAGGGTGTAAAAACTATTAAGTGTAAATGGATCTTCAAGAAAAAGATAGGCGTTGATGGAAATGTTCACATCTATAAGGCACAATTAGTGGCGAAAGGTTTCAGACAGATTCAAGGTGTTGATTATGATGAAACGTTTTCGCCTGTCGCTATGCTCAAGTTTATTCAGATCATCCTAGCTATTGCCGTATTTTATGATTATGAGATATGGCAAATGGATGTCAAGACGGCTTTCCTAAATGGAAACCTAAGTGAGGATGTGTACATGACATAGCCTGAAGGTCTTAACGGTCCGGGGAATGCTGGAAAAGTTTGTAAGTTGCTAAAGTCCATTTATGGATTGAAGCAAGCTTCTCGGAGTTTGAATCTTCGTTTTCATGAGGTAGTTAAAGGGTTTGGCTTCATCAAGAATGAAGAAGAGCCTTGTGTTTACAAGAAGGCTAGTGGGAGCTCAATTGTGTTTTTGTTCCTATATGTGGATGACATATTGTTTATCGGAAACGACATTCCTTTGTTGAATGATGTCAAGACTTCACTAAAAAATAGTTTTTTGATGAAAGATCTTAGAGATGCAGCATAATTTTGGGCATAAATATCTATAGAGATAGCTCAAAATGGTTAATTAGATTAAGCCAAAGTATGTACATTGACAAGGTTTTGAAACGGTTCAAAATGCAGAATTCTAATAATGGTTTCTGCCAATGTCACATGGTATTTCTCTTAGTAAGACTCAGTGTGCTGTTATACCTGATGATCTAGAGAAAATGAGTGTGATCCTGTATTCCTCCGCAATTGGATCCATCATGTATGCCATGCTATGTACATGCCTAGATGTATCATATGCTCTAAGTATTACAAGCAGGTACCAATTGAACCCAGGTGAAATTCATTGGGCTGTAGTAAAGAGTATCCTTAGTACTTGAGAAGGACTGAGGAAATGTTCCTGGTTTACGGTGGTGAAGAGGAGCTTGTTGTAAGTGGTTACACAGATGCGAGCTTTCAGACCGACAAAGATGATTCTCGATCGCAATCTGGCTTTGTGTTCTGCCTCAATGGAGGCGCAGTGAGTTCGAAGAGTTCCAAGAAAGAGACGGTAGCCGATTATACAACAGAAGTTGAGTATATCGCTGCTTCAGAAGAGACGAAGGAGGCCGTTTGGATCAGGAAGTTTGTTTCTGAGTTGGGTGTTGTTCCTAGTGCATCCAGTCAAGTGGACCTCTATTGTGATAATAGTGGTGCCATTGCACAAGCCAAGGAGCCTAGATCGCACCAGAAATCCAAACATATACTTCGGCGATATCACCTGATCCACAAGATCATTGAGAGAGGTGATGTGAAGATTTGCAAGGTGCACACGGATTTGAACATGGTGGATCCATTGACGAAGCCTCTTCCATAGCTCAAGCATGAAGCGCATATGATCTCCATGGGTAATAGATACATGCGTGAGTGAGTCATGTGTTTGTGGAAGATGCTAGTAGAGTCTATGCTAATGTATGAGGATAATTGTTATCTTGTTCCTTGAATAAATATTGTTTGCATTTAATTAATGAGTACGACTTGTTATGTGAAACTTTTTTGCTTTATGATGATGTTGTTCTAAAGGATCCCTAATCTTGTCATCATGTGGGACAGTGATGATACATGGATTAGTACATCCGACTGATTGATGATTGTGTTTCACAGATCATAGACATAGAGATGTCAAATCAGTGATGTGGACACATGTTGGTGAACATGGTGTTGGACAGACCCACTTGAGATACTACTGAGATTATTATGTGCCAACAGTTGTCATCTCAAATGGTGTACCTGTAGAGTCCTTGGACTTGAGATCGTCATTTGATTCTAGAATGCATAGTAACACACTTAGATGATTCCTAACGCTATTCCGTAACAAGGTAGTAATAAGGGTTGTTTTCAGGTGTGTTGTGAAATATGTCTTGGGATGTGAGCGGTCAAGATGGAATTTACCCCTCCTAATAATAGGAGAGTCGTCTCTAGGCCCCTCGAGGTATTGGATTGGAAAAGTGCATGGTCATGCCACTATGACTAAAGAGTTAGTCATGATTTGAATCTGATACTTGATCGAGTAAAAATGTCAAGTTAACCAACAAGGGTGGCACGTATCTTTCCTTAAGCTTGACTGACGGCGTGTGGTAAAGGGACTGGTGCTTATGTATATCAAGGTTCATGAAAATTTGATTTTGTACGCTTTCGGGGGTCAATATGTGCTGCTAGGTACCGCTATTGATCAGTGAGTCAGAAACGGTTTCCGGTAAACAGCTTTTAGTGTATGAACCTATCGGGTCACACACTTAAGGGGATGGATTGAAAACATGCAAAGAATTGGTTCTTGAGCAAGTGGGAGATTAAAGGAAATGCTCAAGAAAATTATGTGGATCGGAAGTTCTGATAGGTAGTATCGGAAGTTCCGGTTAATTTCCGGTCTTGATACAGAGAGCAATTGTTGCTTCGGAAGTTCCGATATGGTATCGGAAGTTATGAGGTGGACAATAATAGATTGGATCTGTTGTGTGTCGTATCGTATCAGGAGACCTGAAATACCCTGTCAGAAGTTCCGATATAGGATCGGAAGTTCCGACGTGGCCAAACAGATTGGATCTGTTACGGTTTTGGGATGAGCACGACCCATGGGCTCTCAGCTCTATATAAAGGAAGGAGGATGACGTCTTGAGGCAAGCAATAAGCCTAGATTAGACATAGCCACCCAAGAGTTCTCTCCTACCTTTGTTGATCTCAATAGTTGAGGTCAAGGATCCCCGTCACTCACGTGCGGTGCTATCACGCTGTCGTGGGAGGTACTCCATCCCTGTACGTGTGGACTCCATGGAGGCGTTGCTCCAATAGAGATGCTCATGAATGTCTACATGCGAATGACTACGTCGTCTTCATCGATTGGATCAGTGAAGGACGGCAAGGACGAAGCGAGGAGAGGCTAGATGCGCTACTACAACATCTTCTTCCATTGCACCTAGCGTGTCTCATGCTAGAATGTACTGATCTATGATCTCACACGCGCATGAGCCTAGGGCCATATGGCAGAAATTTTGAATTTGTCGGCTAGCGTAGCTCCCCTATTCCCCAACACGACCCCTTCCCTACAAAGCTAACTCAGGGAGCAGACAGACCCACGGCGCTGGACATCGGCTGCAGCCAAGGCCGATGCTAGTTACATGGAGAAAAATGGAGAATGAGAAAACAAATAATGAAGATACCTGGTGGGAAACATCAACAACAACGGTCGGTGCCTTAGGAACAATGGTAGCGTCTCCCAGAGGCTCAACCCCGATACCATCAACTCCACTAGATATAACCCCTCATGCGGGCCCCTTTAGATCAATAATGGTGCTAGCCTCAGTCGGAGCACTAGGACCAGTGCCATCGGCCTTCGGTGTATCGGTAGAGAACCCCATGGTGATCGTCTCGGTGGCTCGAGCCGACTAGAGGGCAACAGGATCATTAGCCACGTTATCAAACACCACATATAAAGAGTCAACGTCGATAAGAGGAGAAGCGGAGACATCAGAGGCCGGCGCAGCCAAAGGAGCAATCGACGCCGGCTACAAAATGAGACAATAAGTATAAGTGCGCTCTAGAAGAAACATTGTTACAAAGAGGCAAAACAACTTACCGCTGACTGCAAAGCTGAAGCCGATGAACACGTCTGATTGATCTAGGCCCTAGTGGATCGGCGCACGACCAAGGACGATGCCTAGCATTTGCATGCTAGGACTTTGGATTGCTTTCCACTCACCCAGGATGAGGGAGTAGGGGCACCGGTACCCAAGTTCGTGGAAGCTAATATCGAACCATAATATATCGGCCTGCCACTAAGACTCATAGAAGGGCATTGTAGTCATCCTCCTACAATAGACAAAGTTAATCAGATAAAGGGAAAACAGTGGGGATAGACGAGAGGAGAAGTCTAAAGCAATCACCTCAGAGCCCGATGCAGCATCATCTGGATGAAGGCATTCACGGTAGATCAGTGAAGAATGATTGAAGATATGCAGCTTCAGCTCGTTCCACCATTGACAAAAACTAGTGGAGGATGCTCGTCAGGCCAACCAATGAGTAGAGTCACCAAGAGGGATACCATAAGTCATGTGGAGAAGGTGTTCCCACTCCAAGTGGCTCCTGACCTCTCCACGCACTTGGAGCTAGTTGATGAAGAATAGATAGGGAGGAAGATGACCAAAACCCAACTACCTCGCGAAAACCGATGGGTGATAGAATTCATACGAACCTTTTCGGGGGTGCTCAATGGTAAAATCAACAGCCAAGAGGCAAGGAAAGATCACGGCCTTGAAAATGTGAGTGGATTCCTCATCTCAAAGCACATCAGGTAAAACTAGCCGATGGGGGCATTCATATTCTGAGTACTCGTAGGGGTACCAGATGGTACGGTTAGAAAATCCAAGGTAAAAACCCTTAAAGCAAGCGGCTAAGGGTTCAGAAGATAAAGGGAAGGTGGAATGGCATGCGGCCTCTTCACCCAAAGAGGAGCACCAATAGTAGATGGGAGTTGCCAATTCCGAAAAATCGGCAGGAAATCGCATGGAAGAAAAAGGGGGCCCGTGGGCAATGTCGGTTGTATATACATTTAGTTAGAGTTGAAGGAACCATCATGGACCATTGGTGGAGCCAACATGATCGCCAGCTGATAACTTGGCCGATACAAGATGAATAAGGTGGTACGTGTCTCCAAGGAGGTATCGACCAAGAGGGATTTTGACGTTGGTAGCAAGTTGTTCGGATAAGAATTGAAACTGAAAAGTTGGACCTGAGGTAGATATACAAAAGACAAATCTCTCTAATCAGAGGGTATGGAAGGCCACATGTTCACGGGTCTGTATGGGCCTGTCTTTTATTGTGCCTTTTAATGTATCTGCCCCAAGTATCGATGGATTTGGTACCTACGTGATTGACTGGTTTGAAACGGAAGAAGGAAGGGATGGCCAATGAGTCGATATTGAGATAGGTCAGAAAGAAAATATCGATTAAGGAGGGACTCATCGGCCCATGGCCAAAAATGAAAGCATTCAGGGCATCAGACCAAAAGTAATAGGAAGCGGCTAACATTAGCTCATTCTGGTATGGCTCAACAAGCGAAAGGTCGATACAGTGTCTAATATCAACTTCATCCCAAAAGGTATGGTAAGTGGCCGATACCCAAAGATACCAGTCATGCTAGTCGGGGAGAGAAGGGGAACAGACTCGAAAGTGAAATCCCAATCGGAAGAAAGCATGGGAGAATATTTGAAAGGGATTCGGCAAGTTTCAGCATTGATAAAATCTATAGGGTCAAGGTCACCATGGGGGCCTAAGAATAAACAAGAGGGGGGATTGCCATTGGGATCAATACTTGGTTCTACAAATTATACAAGAAGGAAAAGAAGAAACGGTAACAAGAGGAGGAAGAACTAATAAAATCGATGAACAACAGAAAAGGAAATGCCAAAAACTTACCTCGGGGATCATGTCGTTGGTGGCTATCACGGAGAGTAGGCAAGGTAGGGGATCAGTGAAGGAAGACAAAGGCGGCGAGCGTGACATATTGCAATGGCGCTGGAAGCAGAACGGTGACGATCTCAAGAGGAGAACACTGTGTGCAAAAGTGTAAAAGGGAAAAGAGGGTGCTCGGTGTCCATTTATAGAATGAAAGGCAACTCCTCGACAATTGAGTCAAGCCAATCCCAATGGATTTGGTGGGGCCACCTCCAATGTTTGGTGAAAGGAAATCATGAGTTCGGTTCTCGAAACGTCGGAATGTTTGTAGGTTCGGGATCGGGGGAGAAAAATATTCAGCTTCAAAAATACCAATGCAAAACTATGTGGGATGAAGTCTGGTCTGACACCGCCACACAGAGAGGTATATGCGTCAGGCCAGGTGACATCCATCGTAGTCATTCATGGCTGAAGAAAGGAAAACACGAAGAGAAAGATGAAATAGATCTAACTCCTGCGTATTATATAAAACTACTAGAAGATGAAGGGTTTCGGCTAATAGCGGTAAAATTGAAAATATGTTTACAAAGGGACAATTGAAAGGACGTAATGGCAGATGGGGAATGATGACCAATAATTTCTAAGCATCGGTTACCCCTTAATGCTCTAAAACTAGGGGGCATGTGTTGACACTAAGATTTAGTAAAACTCAAGCCCACAAAATATGCCACACGATTAAACAGAAATCAAAGAGGTCCAGTCAAAGATGGTTAAAAAAGCTCGTCCATAACATGTTCCTCGGCGATCGTGCCAAAAATACGAGTTCCCTTCGGATTTCCTTTTTGATCAATGATAACCGCTGCATTGTCATCATAGCGTATTATTATACCGTCTTTGCATTTGAACTCTTTACATGTATGTACCATTACAGCTCGTTTTACTTCAGATATTTCTAGAGGCATTTGGGGCACTGCGTCTTTGATTATAGCAAAAATAATGTCACCAATACGACCATATCACTGATTACTAGCAGCTCCTATCACTCGAATACACATCAATTTTCGAGCTCCACTGTTATCTGCTACATTTAAAAGGGTCTGAGGTTGAATCATATTATTTGGATTTCAATTTGTTATTTCAATGCAAAAGGATGAAAGAAATATTGTCTTTCCAGAAAGAGGAACCTGGTTTTTTTCAATACTACTTTTTTGGGGGGAGGGGGTTCTATATTTCTAATCGAGGAAATTGACTTCGTATGGCATTTTACTAGCAGCTATTTCCGTTTAACAACGGCTACCCAATATTCGGGGGATCCCTTTCCTGAACCCATATGTGTTTCCGTGGGTCTTATTGTAACCGGTTTATTGGGAAATATACATACCCATATTTTTCCACCATGCCGTGCATATTGTGTCATTGCTCTACGTCCTTCTTCTATCTGCCTTGTTGTGATCCAAGTGGGTTCAAGTGCTTGAATAGCATATCTACCAAAACAAATATGATTGCCTCGGTAGGATTTTCCCTTCATTCTTCCTCTATGTTGTTTACGAAATCTGGTTATTTTGGGGTTATAGTCGAAGGTTCTCTCTTAGTTCCATCTCTACTGCAAAATTGGACATGAGAGTTTCTTCTCATCCAGCTCCTCGCGAATCAAATAAGAAAGTGTGTAAATTTCTCTAATTCCATAATATTCTAAAATATTACGGATAGATACATATTAATAGAAAACGTTAGGGTTTTTTAATATTGAATTTGTTAAAATAGAAAAATATATAGTCAAGAAAGAAGAGCCTGAATAGATCTAGCCGTGTATGTTTATTTATCTATATTCTATATTTATAGATAATTTAATCCTTTATTTTTTTATTGAATCACGGTAAAGTATTCTAATTCAATAAAAACTTCGCATGTGAATATTTAATCTTTCTTGTCTTATTTGTTCATTCATAACCTTTTCAAATAAGGCAATTTTTGGTTTGTTCCGCCATCCCACCCAATGAAGTATTATGATTCTTTTCAATAAAATCCTATGCAGTCATAGGTTCTGTCGTTCTCACTACTCCTTTAATGGTTAGGTTTGAATTTCGCAATGGAGCTTCCAAAAAATTTCTTTCTGAGTCAATTTCCCAGTTTTATTAACCCCGGCGGCTCTTTGTTATTGCTTGAAATTTGTATTTCTTGTTTCAATCAAATTACGATTTCGAATTCTCTATTTTTTATTATATTGATGCTTTATCCCATTGCTTTTTATGATGTAATTCATAGACCATACATATTGGAATCATATATCTTTCTTTTTTTCTCTTCCTTGTTTCTATCATCCCTCCTTTTATCCACATCCTTTTAGTTTTGCTTCACAACTTAGAATCATATTTCTTTTTATAGAAAAAATTGCAGTTGCTCCACGTATATGATAGATTTACTCATTTATGATAGATGTAGTTATTCATATAGTGACTGTTTCTTAGTTAGGATCTCGACAATACGAAGCAATAGGTTGGTTCAAGCGTGGGGACCAGTTGGATCTTTGATTGAGTAATATTTATTTTTTGATTGACCTCCTCCAGACCAGAGAGGAGGTCAAATTGGAATTTCAATTTGTTTTTTTAAGTTTTACTTTATTCTTTCTCTCTTTCTTTAGTTTTGTTTCACTCCTGTAAGAAACTCTTGTAAGAAAGAGTCTTTCTATTCTACTATATAGAAATAGAAAGAGCGGTTAAAGAAATTCATAATCGGAAGCGACCAATGGTTAAAAAGTTCTATACATAAGAAAATTAGACTTTCTTCCGCGGAGCTATTCCCAACACATCGCACATTTTCCATTTGTTTTATACTCTTTTCTTATTCTTAGTTCTTAAAATCTATTTTATGTTCTTTTCCAGCATCGCACGGCATGTTTAAGCATGAAAGATTCGCTAGTTTTTTCCTTTTTTCTTTTACTATAGTCTATTCTCATATTATTTTTCTCCCCCTCCATGGATTCTTTCAATAAAGAATTGTCTTCGATTTTCTTTTTATTTTGACTTGATAGAAATTAAGTGGATGTAGTGAAAAAATAAATTGAATTAGATTACTATTTCAATCTAGTAATCTATTCTATGTAGATTCAAGATAATATAATAGAATAGAAAGACTCTAAAGTGTGGTAGAAAAAACTTTTATATGTAGTTTTTTCTACCACACTTTATGATTCCCACCGGATCCTTTTATTTAAGACTTGGATTTTTTATTTAATCCCTTTTTCATTTCTTCAATGATTAATATTAATTGGAAGTCAAATTAATTATTTTGGCTGACTGTTTTTACATAAATAATAAGTAAAAAGGCAGTAGGAACTAGAATGAACAGTGTAGTAGCAATAAATGTGAGAATATTGACTTCCATAACCTCTTATTTTTCGCAATAACTCGGGATGTAATCCCATGGAGAGGAAAAAAGGGGGGTATCCTGTTAATTCAAAGGGAGGACTTGTATTCTGATAATACTGAATCAATTCAATATTATGAATATCAGATCTATCAAATCAATTCGTGGTTGAGAGTGGAATAGTATAACATAGGAGGATCCCTTATCCATACTAAAGCCAAAATATGTTTTTTGATTGGATTAGGAACCCCTCCATTTTTCATCCTTTTCCACTTTTCTTTTATATATCTATAACCGAGTATATATCTATAACCGAGGATCTTTCTTATCTTATCCAATTGCACTTCCTTTTTCCTATAGTTATACATACAATTATGTATGTATTATATGGCCGACTTTCTATGGATCACATAGATATCCAAATAAGCAGTAGAAGTGAGATGGACAAAAGAGGACTTAACTAAAAATAATATTTGAATTTAGGAAAAGGGGATTAACTAATCCATTACAAAAAAATTGGATCGGATTTTGCAGTTCTTTTTTCTGCAGTACCTCAATGTGACATGAGCGTGAAAGAGGTTCAAGAATCCTTTTATTTTTATAAGGGCTAAAAACAAATCACTTATTTTTTTGGCTTTTTGACCCTATATTGTAGGGTGGATCTCGAAAGATAGGAAAGATCTCCCTCCAAGCCGTACATACGACTTTCATCGAATATGGCTTTCCACATAATTCTATAGGGATTTATGAGATTGGTAAATGGGGAGGGTCAATTAAGCAGAGACATTCAAAATCTTCTTTACATCAGGTAAATCCTTCGGTTTCTGTGCGCCTTTTTCTTTCTATGCGCCTTTTTCAATATAGGGGCAAGGCCGATTCATGGGGACCCCGCTCTCAGATCAAACACAAAGCTCTCACTTTGAATCGCACTTTTACCTTTCAATCTACTTTCCTTGCCCTAGGATTAGCTAAGTAACATCCATCTTCGTGGGTTTGCGCTGTAAGACCTCCGTTCGCCATGTCGAAATCAAGATAACCCTTGTTGATTCACCCGTGAATCTCCCGTTTAATCCACGAAATGGATTTTTATCGTTTTATCGGTTTTCTCCGACTACCCTTGTAAATTCGGCCTCTAGGCCAAGTAAGCACTTGATCTTGGTATTTTTTGTAGGGTTTTGTCTACACTCCCGTCGCCAAGGACCTCGGTTTCAATCTTCAATTTTCTAGGTCGCCGGAGCCCGGAGGCTATTTTTTCAGGACCTGCCAATCTGACCGAAGGCTTCCCGTAGGTCGGACCGCCCGTTGGCGTGCCGGGCCATCAGGTTGTTTTTGTCACACTCTGTTGCACTGTCACCAGCACCCCCCGGTCCGACCGAGAACCCTCTGTCGGTCTGACAGGACCACTCCGCACTAGAGCACCCATCGCCATCACGCTGAAGCCCTCTTCGGCGAGAGCCCCTTCATGCTAGAGACCACCTCACGCCGAAGACTACTTCGCACCAGAGCCTTCACCGTTGGAGCCCTCGATCAGACCGAGTTGCAGCCATCGGTCTAACCAGATCGAAGCCGCCGGTCCAACTAGACCCCTCCGTCGGTCCGACCACCCGAACGTCCATCGGTGGAATCCTTCGCATTGAGGATCTCCACATCAGACCCCTCCGGTGCTGGAGCCTATGGTCCGATTGGGATTTTCTCCCAGTCCGACCGAGACCCCCTTGCTAGTCCGATCGACCAAAAGGCCGAAGGCCCCTTCGGGTGCCCTTCAGACCCCTTTGTTTGAACGTCGAATGTACCCTTCTATGGACCCCCTTTGCTGTAGATATAAACCAGCCTTAGTCTGGCCGGTTTGCTTTATTATCTTTTACTCACACTTCGGTTAATCAAACTTTACTTCTAAATATTTGTTTGATTGCCTAGCGACTCTGTTTTCCCTTACCACCGCTTAAGGGTCATCGGAACGCGATGTCGGCGTCTCATGACGTTTTAGGGTTTATCCTTGAAACAGTTGCATGCTTTTGGATCATCGAACTGACATCAGTGTGTGGGCACATTTTCATGTCAACAGATTCATACTTGCAAATTGTTGCAGGGGCTGAGTAGAGTAAGAAAGTATGCAAGTGATGAGCTAGATATCCATGTTGGGAATGGTGCAAAGGTTGCGGCATTGGCCGTCAGTGTCTATTCACTGTTGCTACCATCAGGATTAGTTTTGGAGTTAAATAATTGTTATTTCATTCACGCCTTAGGTAGAAACATTATATCTTCTTCATGTTTAGAGGAAGATGGTTTTGAATTCGTAATAAAGAACAAGAGTTGTTCAATATTTTCGAATGGCATGCTCTATGGTGTTTGTCCATTAGTGAATGGATTGTATATTCTGAGTCTTGACAATGCACATGTTTATAACATTAGTACTAAGAAACAACGACTCAATGATTTGAATCCCACCTACGTCTAGCATTGTCGTTTGGGTTATTTAAATGAGAAGCGTGTACAAAAGCTCCATAGTGATGGACTTTTGGAGTCATTTGATTTGGAATCATATGACACATGCGAGTATTGTTTACTTGGCAAAATGACAAAGACGCCTTTCACTGGACAGAGTGAGAGGGCGAGTGAGCTATTGGCCATAGTGCATACTGATGTGTGTGGTCCAATGAGTCACATGACTAGGAAAGGATTTTAGTACTTTATCACTTTTACCAATGACTTTAGTAGATATGGCTATGTCTACTTGATGAGGAATAACTGGGAATCCTTCGAAAAGTTCAAGGAGTTCTAGAATGAGGTACAAAATCATACGGGCAAGACAATTAAATTTCTATGATCAGATCGTGGGGGTGAATATTTGAGCCATGAGTTTAGTGATCATCTGAAGCAGTGTGGAATTATTCCACAGCTGACTCCACCTGGCACGACTCAATGGAATGGGGTGTCCGAGCAGAGAAACCGCACTTTGTTGGACATGGTGCAGTCCATGATGAGTCACACTGATCTTCCATTATCCTTTTGGGGTGACGCTCTAGAAACCGCACCTTTCATGATTAATAGAGTTTCATCTAAGTCAGTAGAGAAGACGACATATGAGATGTGGTCTGGGAGGCGTCCCAATTTGTCTTTTCTAAATATTTGGGAATGTGAGGAGTATGTCAAATGTATGACGTCTGACAAGCTCAGTCCTAAGTCTAACAAGTGCTTCTTTGTGGGATATCCTAGGGAAATACTATTTCTATAATAGAGAGGAGGGCAAAGTGTTTGTCGCTCGAAATGGTGTATTCCATGAGAAAGAGTTTCTCTCAAAAGGAGTTAGTGGGAGGATTATGCATCTTGAAGAGGTTCGATAGCCACTAGAAAGTGTTCCAGATCCCACTGAACCAGAGTAGGAGGCACATGGTCTGGGAGAGCAGTCCATGTGCTAGAGAGGTACATGTTCTTGACCACTGGGCATCACGACGTGTTGTTGTTGGACAACGACGAGCCCAAGACCTATGTGGAAGCAATGATGGGACCAGACTCTAAGAAATGGCTTGGAGCCATTGGATCCGAGTTGGAGTCCATGTGTGTTAACCAAGTTTGGAACTTGGTTGATCCACCCAAGGGTGTAAAAACTATTAAGTGTAAATGGATCTTCAAGAAAAAGATAGGCGTTGATGGAAATGTTCACATCTATAAGGCACAATTAGTGGCGAAAGGTTTCAGACAGATTCAAGGTGTTGATTATGATGAAACGTTTTCGCCTGTCGCTATGCTCAAGTTTATTCAGATCATCCTAGCTATTGCCGTATTTTATGATTATGAGATATGGCAAATGGATGTCAAGACGGCTTTCCTAAATGGAAACCTAAGTGAGGATGTGTACATGACATAGCCTGAAGGTCTTAACGGTCCGGGGAATGCTGGAAAAGTTTGTAAGTTGCTAAAGTCCATTTATGGATTGAAGCAAGCTTCTCGGAGTTTGAATCTTCATTTTCATGAGGTAGTTAAAGGGTTTGGCTTCATCAAGAATGAAGAAGAGCCTTGTGTTTACAAGAAGGCTAGTGGGAGCTCAATTGTGTTTTTGTTCCTATATGTGGATGACATATTGTTTATCGGAAACGACATTCCTTTGTTGAATGATGTCAAGACTTCACTAAAAAATAGTTTTTTGATGAAAGATCTTAGAGATGCAGCATAATTTTGGGCATAAATATCTATAGAGATAGCTCAAAATGGTTAATTAGATTAAGCCAAAGTATGTACATTGACAAGGTTTTGAAACGGTTCAAAATGCAGAATTCTAATAATGGTTTCTGCCAATGTCACATGGTATTTCTCTTAGTAAGACTCAGTGTGCTGTTATACCTGATGATCTAGAGAAAATGAGTGTGATCCTGTATTCCTCCGCAATTGGATCCATCATGTATGCCATGCTATGTACATGCCTAGATGTATCATATGCTCTAAGTATTACAAGCAGGTACCAATTGAACCCAGGTGAAATTCATTGGGCTGTAGTAAAGAGTATCCTTAGTACTTGAGAAGGACTGAGGAAATGTTCCTGGTTTACGGTGGTGAAGAGGAGCTTGTTGTAAGTGGTTACACAGATGCGAGCTTTCAGACCGACAAAGATGATTCTCGATCGCAATCTGGCTTTGTGTTCTGCCTCAATGGAGGCGCAGTGAGTTCGAAGAGTTCCAAGAAAGAGACGGTAGCCGATTATACAACAGAAGTTGAGTATATCGCTGCTTCAGAAGAGACGAAGGAGGCCGTTTGGATCAGGAAGTTTGTTTCTGAGTTGGGTGTTGTTCCTAGTGCATCCAGTCAAGTGGACCTCTATTGTGATAATAGTGGTGCCATTGCACAAGCCAAGGAGCCTAGATCGCACCAGAAATCCAAACATATACTTCGGCGATATCACCTGATCCACAAGATCATTGAGAGAGGTGATGTGAAGATTTGCAAGGTGCACACGGATTTGAACATGGTGGATCTGTTGACGAAGCCTCTTCCATAGCTCAAGCATGAAGCGCATATGATCTCCATGGGTAATAGATACATGCGTGAGTGAGTCATGTGTTTGTGGAAGATGCTAGTAGAGTCTATGCTAATGTATGAGGATAATTGTTATCTTGTTCCTTGAATAAATATTGTTTGCATTTAATTAATGAGTACGACTTGTTATGTGAAACTTTTTTGCTTTATGATGATGTTGTTCTAAAGGATCCCTAATCTTGTCATCATGTGGGACAGTGATGATACATGGATTAGTACATCCGACTGATTGATGATTGTGTTTCACAGATCATAGACATAGAGATGTCAAATCAGTGATGTGGACACATGTTGGTGAACATGGTGTTGGACAGACCCACTTGAGATACTACTGAGATTATTATGTGCCAACAGTTGTCATCTCAAATGGTGTACCTGTAGAGTCCTTGGACTTGAGATCGTCATTTGATTCTAGAATGCATAGTAACACACTTAGATGATTCCTAACGCTATTCCGTAACAAGGTAGTAATAAGGGTTGTTTTCAGGTGTGTTGTGAAATATGTCTTGGGATGTGAGCGGTCAAGATGGAATTTACCCCTCCTAATAATAGGAGAGTCGTCTCTAGGCCCCTCGAGGTATTGGATTGGAAAAGTGCATGGTCATGCCACTATGACTAAAGAGTTAGTCATGATTTGAATCTGATACTTGATCGAGTAAAAATGTCAAGTTAACCAACAAGGGTGGCACGTATCTTTCCTTAAGCTTGACTGACGGCGTGTGGTAAAGGGACTGGTGCTTATGTATATCAAGGTTCATGAAAATTTGATTTTGTACGCTTTTGGGGGTCAATATGTGCTGCTAGGTACCGCTATTGATCAGTGAGTCAGAAACGGTTTCCGGTAAACAGCTTTTAGTGTATGAACCTATCGGGTCACACACTTAAGGGGATGGATTGAAAACATGCAAAGAATTGGTTCTTGTGCAAGTGGGAGATTAAAGGAAATGCTCAAGAAAATTATGTGGATCGAAAGTTCCGATAGGTAGTATCGGAAGTTCCGGTTAATTTCCGGTCCTGATACAGAGAGCAATTGTTGCTTCGGAAGTTCCGATATGGTATCGGAAGTTATGAGGTGGACAATAATAGATTGGATCTGTTGTGTGTCGTACCGTATCAGGAGACCTAAAATACCCTGTCAGAAGTTCCGATATAGGATCGGAAGTTCCGACGTGGCCAAACAGATTGGATCTGTTACGGTTTTGGGATGAGCACGACCCATGGGCTCTCAGCTCTATATAAAGGAAGGAGGATGACGTCTTGAGGCAAGCAATAAGCCTAGATTAGACATAGCCACCCAAGAGTTCTCTCCTACCTTTGTTGATCTCAATAGTTGAGGTCAAGGATCCCCGTCACTCACGTGCGGTGCTATCACGCTGCCGTGGGAGGTACTCCATCCCTGTACGTGTGGACTCCATGGAGGCGTTGCTCCAATAGAGATGCTCATGAACGTCTACATGCGAATGACTACGTCGTCTTCATCGATTGGATCAGTGAAGGACGGCAAGGACGAAGCGAGGAGAGGCTAGATGCGCTACTGCAACATCTTCTTCCATTGCACCTAGCGTGTCTCATGCTAGAATGTACTGATCTATGATCTCACACGTGCATGAGCCTAGGGCCATATGGCAGAAATTTTGAATTTGTCGGCTAGCGTAGCTCCCCTATTCCCCAACACGACCCCTTCCCTACAAAGCTAACTCAGGGAGCAGACAGACCCACGGCGCTGGACATCGGCTGCAGCCAAGGCCGATGCTAGTTACATGGAGAAAAATGGAGAATGAGAAAACAAATAATGAAGATACCTGGTGGGAAACATCAATAACAACGGTCGGTGCCTTAGGAACAATGGTAGCGTCTCCCAGAGGCTCAACCCCGATACCATCAACTCCACTAGATATAACCCCTCATGCGGGCCCCTTTAGATCAATAATGGTGCTAGCCTCAGTCGGAGCACTAGGACCAGTGCCATCGGCCTTCGGTGTATCGGTAGAGAACCCCATGGTGATCGTCTCGGTGGCTCGAGCCGACTAGAGGGCAACAGGATCATTAGCCACGTTATCAAACACCACATATAAAGAGTCAACGTCGATAAGAGGAGAAGCGGAGACATCAGAGGCCGGCGCAGCCAAAGGAGCAATCGACGCCGGCTACAAAATGAGACAATAAGTATAAGTGCGCTCTAGAAGAAACATTGTTACAAAGAGGCAAAACAACTTACCGCTGACTGCAAAGCTGAAGCCGATGAACACGTCTGATTGATCTAGGCCCTAGTGGATCGGCGCACGACCAAGGACGATGCCTAGCATTTGCATGCTAGGACTTTGGATTGCTTTCCACTCACCCAGGATGAGGGAGTAGGGGCACCGGTACCCAAGTTCGTGGAAGCTAATATCGAACCATAATATATCGGCATGCCACTAAGACTCATAGAAGGGCATTGTAGTCATCCTCCTACAATAGACAAAGTTAATCAGATAAAGGGAAAACAGTGGGGATAGACGAGAGGAGAAGTCTAAAGCAATCACCTCAGAGCCCGATGCAGCATCATCTGGATGAAGGCATTCACGGTAGATCAGTGAAGAATGATTGAAGATATGCAGCTTCAGCTCGTTCCACCATTGACAAAAACTAGTGGAGGACGCTCGTCAGGCCAACCAATGAGTAGAGTCACCAAGAGGGATACCATAAGTCATGTGGAGAAGGTGTTCCCACTCCAAGTGGCTCCTGACCTCTCCACGCACTTGGAGCTAGTTGATGAAGAATAGATAGGGAGGAAGATGACCAAAACCCAACTACCTCGTGAAAACCGATGGGTGATAGAATTCATACGAACCTTTTCGGGGGTGCTCAATGGTAAAATCAACAGCCAAGAGGCAAGGAAAGATCACGGCCTTGAAAATGTGAGTGGATTCCTCATCTCAAAGCACATCAGGTAAAACTAGCCGATGGGGGCATTCATATTCTGAGTACTCGTAGGGGTACCAGATGGTACGGTTAGAAAATCCAAGGTAAAAACCCTTAAAGCAAGCGGCTAAGGGTTCAGAAGATAAAGGGAAGGTGGAATGGCATGCGGCCTCTTCACCCAAAGAGGAGCACCAATAGTAGATGGGAGTTGCCAATTCCGAAAAATCGGCAGGAAATCGCATGGAAGAAAAAGGGGGCCCGTGGGCAATGTCGGTTGTATATACATTTAGTTAGAGTTGAAGGAACCATCATGGACCATTGGTGGAGCCAACATGATCGCCAGCTGATAACTTGGCCGATACAAGATGAATAAGGTGGTACGTGTCTCCAAGGAGGTATCGACCAAGAGGGATTTTGACGTTGGTAGCAAGTTGTTCGGATAAGAATTGAAACTGAAAAGTTGGACCTGAGGTAGATATACAAAAGACAAATCTCTCTAATCAGAGGGTATGGAAGGCCACATGTTCACGGGTCTGTATGGGGCCTGTCTTTTTATTGTGCCTTTTAATGTATCTGCCCCAAGTATCGATGGATTTGGTACCTACGTGATTGACTGGTTTGAAACGGAAGAAGGAAGGGATGGCCAATGAGTCGATATTGAGATAGGTCAGAAAGAAAACATCGATTAAGGAGGGACTCATCGGCCCATGGCCAAAAATGAAAGCATTCAGGGCATCAGACCAAAAGTAATAGGAAGCGGCTAACATTAGCTCATTCTGGTATGGCTCAACAAGCGAAAGGTCGATACAGTGTCTAATATCAACTTCATCCCAAAAGGTATGGTAAGTGGCCGATACCCAAAGATACCAGTCATGCTAGTCGGGGAGAGAAGGGGAACAGACTCGAAAGTGAAATCCCAATCGGAAGAAAGCATGGGAGAATATTTGAAAGGGATTCGGCAAGTTTCAGCATTGATAAAATCTATAGGGTCAAGGTCACCATGGGGGCCTAAGAATAAACAAGAGGGGGGATTGCCATTGGGATCAATACTTGGTTCTACAAATTATACAAGAAGGAAAAGAAGAAACGATAACAAAGAGGAGGAAGAACTAATAAAATCGATGAACAACAGAAAAGGAAATGCCAAAAACTTACCTCGGGGATCATGTCGTTGGTGGCTATCACGGAGAGTAGGCAAGGTAGGGGATCAGTGAAGGAAGACAAAGGCGGCGAGCGTGACATATTGCAATGGCGCTGGAAGCAGAACGGTGACGATCTCAAGAGGAGAACACTATGTGCAAAAGTGTAAAAGGGAAAAGAGGGTGCTCGGCGTCCATTTATAGAATGAAAGGCAACTCCTCGACAATTGAGTCAAGCCAATCCCAATGGATTTGGTGGGGCCACCTCCAATGTTTGGTGAAAGGAAATCATGAGTTCGGTTCTCGAAACGTCGGAATGTTTGTAGGTTCGAGATCGGGGGAGAAAAATATTCAGCTTCAAAAATACCAATGCAAAACTATGTGGGATGAAGTCTGGTCTGACACCGCCACACAGAGAGGTATATGCGTCAGGCCAGGTGACATCCATCGTAGTCATTCATGGCTGAAGAAAGGAAAACACGAAGAGAAAGATGAAGTAGATCTAACTCCTGCGTATTATATAAAACTACTAGAAGATGAAGGGTTTCGGCTAATAGCGGTAAAATTGAAAATATGTTTACAAAGGGACAATTGAAAGGACGTAATGGCAGATGGGGAATGATGACCAATAATTTCTAAGCATCGGTTACCCCTTAATGCTCTAAAACTAGGGGGCATGTGTTGACACTAAGATTTAGTAAAACTCAAGCCCACAAAATATGCCACACGATTAAACAGAAATCAAAGAGGTCCAGTCAAAGATGGTTAAAAAAGCTCGTCCATAACATGTAACATGACCAGATATGAAGGTGATGGAGATAAAAGTGAGAGAAGAAAAAGATGATCCAAATCAGTAAGGATAAACTACTTGGACGGTAAGTGTCACGCCCCGATTTAATAAATCAGGACCTTTATTGAAATTCCATAGAAAATCAATAAAAACAATACGTTCATCATGCGACCACGTACAATACGAGCAATCATTCACGGTTCATAGACCGTATTAGTACAAAAGTGAATAAAGATGAAGAGAAACTAATAAATCAAAGGGTCCTAGATGAACGCCTCCTTCTAGTCTCGCCTTGACTAGGTCGCTACTCTAGACCTTCATCCTCCTCGTAGTAGACGGGCTCTAGTGGTGTAAGTCAATGGGGGTGAGTACAAACGTACTCAGCAAGCCACCGGATGCAAATATAATGCAGAGTAATAACAAGGGAGATAGTGGCTAATTTTGCGGAAAAGCATAATTGTAGAGCATTAAATGTGATCAATTTATTAATACAACAATGTAAACATGTGTATGCATCATCATCTTCTAACTCGAGGGGTACAGTCAGCCCCACCTCGCTCAATAGTCCTTACATGCCATGAATAACTCAACCATTCAAACAATTGTAAACTAACTACGAGTAGTCACACAACCCGTCCTTGACCGTGGGCTCGGCTTTTCGAAAAGATTAAATACTCTGATCAGAGGTGTACCACTGTACCCACAAGGCACGCACTCATCACTTACACCAAAGTGTAACGAGATGACCCATACCACGGGAACTCGTGCCAAAACCTTCCATATGGTCCTCCTCGACCCGACAACACCCTCTTATGGGTTTCATATGGTGTCCCGACGCGTCGAGCCTCACCATACCCCCCCTTGAGCCACGTTGGTACAAGTCACCCGCAGGTTGCCCCTTGCCCCCTCCACTATGGTGCATCGAGTCGGTTTGTTCCATACTTTCAGTTAGAACTTACCCATTAGACTTGTGGTTAGTACGGAAGTGCTTTGCAACAGATCCCGCAGACCGGTCCTTATAGTGCCCCGGGTGCGACCAACCAATGCCCTAGCTTGCACCCGGAACCCACCATACTTATAACATAGCCAACTCCAACAGAGTCCAGAGACGAGAATAACGGGGAAATTCATATAGTAGAATCCATCTATCTACGACTCATTTTTTTTATCCTATAGCAGTTGTGTCAGTACATTGGACACTAGCTAATATAATATTTGTAGAGTGACAAGGAGTGTAGGCTCAATAAGCATGTCTTGGGTTTGCACACAGGGACGGGGATCTAATAAATATAGTGTAGGGCTTGATATTTGACTAATGAAATATTATCCTATGAGTTATAGCGATAATTTATTAAAACATGGGCTCAATGATGATCAAAATGGGAGTTGTGACTTGCCTTGATCAGCAAAGGGTAAAGGTGGAACCTCGGGATAGAACTCCGGCTCCTCGACGTACTCGTAGTCTTCTCGATACGGAAAAATAAACATACCATTCAATAAACAGATAAAACATCACAAAATAATAAACATACAAGTGTTAGGGGGTTTAATATGGGAAATAAGGTTTTATTATTCTGAAGTTTGGTGAAAAACATTAAAGATTAGATTTTAAGGTTTTACCCAATTTATTTTATGAATTTATAATTTTATCCTTAAGGGGTTTTTATTCATTTAATTAATAAGAATATTTTGGGCAACAGTGACATAATGTTTTTATGGCATTAATGTGTAGAGAATAAAATGCTGAATTTAATAAAATTTGAATGGTGAAATTTGGAGTTAAAATGAGTAAGTTATGAATTTTGGAAGTTTAAACATTTTCCTGGAATTTTATTTAAACAGAAAATAGGTTTTAGTCCACGGTGAGCCATGCCCATGGTGGACTGGGTTACTGTGCGCGTGGACCGGATCGATCTGGATCGTCCGATCCAGATCAAGTGGCTAGGCGCGAGGCGGGATGGTTTAAGTGAAAATGGACGGCCACGATTTGATCGCACCGAACCGGTACGCGTGGACGCATGAGATTGAGCGGTCGGTTTAAGTTTTGATCAATGATTGTGATCTGTCGATACCGCTTTGACCAGATCAAGGGCCCAGATTAAATCCCGAAGGGATCTAATCTTAGCCCTTCGATCTCGATCGTGCGGTCAGGGAGCCATCCGGCACGGCACGGGCGTAAGGGGCACGTACCCCCTTCGTCTCCGGCGACGGCGGGCTCGGGTGCGATGGCGACGGCGCCGGCGAGGGGGCTAGGCCCTAGCCCTATGCAAAAACAGAAAGAGGAGGCTATGGCGGTCTCGACCATACCTTCGGCGGCGACGATGGTTGGCGTACGACGACCGGCGGCGAGGGTAGATGTGGAGGGCTTCTCGGGCCTCGATGGTGACGGCGATCCGAAGGTCCTCACGGCCAACCGAGGGGTGGCCTAGGATGGGTGGTTGACGAGGATCTCGTCGGTGGCAGTGGCGTGGTTGGAGGGGGTCCGGAGCAGCGGCGAGCGTCGGCCGGAGGTGAAGCAGGAGGAAAAGTCCGAAGACCGAGTGGGAGCGCTCTGGAGGCTACGGCTCGGGCTTAGGCGGTGTGGGATGTGGGCGGTGATCCGAGGGGTACTTATAGGGTCACCGGCGACGACCAAATGGAAGGAAACCTCCTTCTCTGGCGAGGGTTCCATTTCCTCGGCCAAGCTTCCTTACTTGCTAAAACGTGCGAGCTATAGTTGGAAAGTGATCGTTGTGGCCCAAGGAAGGGAGTCTGGGGTCTGATCGGGCGGATCGAGGCGGCCGGCGGCGGATTTGGGAAGGGATCTCGCCGGCGGTGGAAGGGGGGATCCCTTTCCATCGGGGATGAAGGACCTGACAGGTGGGCTCCACCTGTCAGCGGGCAAGCGGGAAAGGAAAGGGCCGACAGGCGGGGCCGGTCGGTTAGAGAGATAGGGGACGGGCGCGGGTGGCTGACATGTGGGCTGAGGCGGGGGCACGGGTGGGAGAGAGAGGAGGGAGTTGGCGCCGACAGGAGGGTCCCGCTTGTCATTGGCTCAAGACTGGACTGGGCCGGGCTTGGGGCAGTTTGGAGGTTGAGGCCCATTAAGATTTAAAATTGTTTTCTGATATAAAATAAATCTAGTAATTCATTTATTTATTTAGGGGTTGAAGCACTATTAATAAAAATTTGTAAAAATTCCTAAAATTATGTCTTGGCCTCTAGATTATTCCATAAATTTTCCAAGTCCAGATTCTGAATATTTCTCCTTGTTTGGCTTTAATAGGGCTCTTTTAGGGTTTTCTTTAATCAATAATTCTAGAAATTCTTTTAATAATATATTTCCTTCATTTTATTTATTTTTAAATCTTGGGGTGTTACAATCCTATCCCCCTTATAGAGAATCTCGTCCTCGAGATTCGAATCAATCCTCGAATAGTTCAGGATGTAGTGCTTTGAGTTCTTCCTCTTTTTCCCAAGTACTTCCTCTACGGGATGATTGCTCCACTGAACCTTGCATAAGCGGATGATGCGACTTCTGGTGGTCCTTTCCTTGACTTCCAAGATCTTGACGGGCTTTTCCACATAGGTCAGATCTTCTTGAACGTCCAACTGCTGAAGGTCTACTTGTTCTGTCGGGACTCGAAGACATTTCTTTAATTGGGACACTTTGAACACATCATGTACCCCAGCCAATGAGGGTGGCAGTTCCAACTGATAAGCGACTTCGCCTTGGCGTCGAACAATGGGAAAAGGTCCAACATATCGAGGTGCCAACTTTCCTCTCATGTTAAACCGTTGAGTGCCACGGAGAGGTGTCACTCGGAGGTAAACGTGGTCTCCCTCTTCAAAGGCTAAATCTCGATGATGATTGTATGCATAGCTCTTCTGTTGAGATTGGGTTGTCTTGAGTCGGTCTTTGATAATACGTACCTTCTCTTCAGCTTCCTGAAGGATGTCTGTTCCGAATACTTGGGATTCACCTGTTTGATCCCAAAGTAGAGGCGTTCTGCACTTTCGTTCATATAGGGCTTCGAACGGGGACATCTGAAGGCTGGCTTGATAACTGTTGTTGTACAAAAACTCTGCGTACGATAAACTCTTGTCCCAAGTTCCTCCAAAATCCAAGACGCATGTCCGTAGCATATCCTCCAATATCTGATTCACTCTTTCAGTTTGTCCATCTGTCTGAGGGTGGTATGCGGTGCTGAAATTTAGTCTTGTTCCCATTTCTTCTTGAAGGTTTTCCAGAATCGAGACGTAAATTGACTCCCTCTATCGGAGACTATCTTCTTGGGCACTCCATGAAGGCACACGATGCGGGCCATATACAACTCTGCTAGCTTAGGGCCACTGAAGGTCGTCTTGACGGCTATGAAGTGAGCTACTTTGGTTAGCCGGTCAATGATTACCCATATGGAATCATATCCAAGTTGGGTCTTTGGGAGTCCGGTGATGAAGTCCATACCGATCTCTTCCCATTTCCATTCAGGTACTTTAAGTGGTTGTAACAGCCCTGCGGGTCTCTGATGTTCTGCTTTTACTCGTCGGCAGGTGTCACATTCTGTGACAAACTGAGCAATCTCTTTCTTCATGCTAACCCACCAATAATGTTCCTTCAGGTCCTGGTACATCTTGGTACTCCCGGGATGGATGGAGTACAGAGTATTATGGGCCTCCCTTAGAACAAGGGTCTTTATCTCTGGTTTATCCGGCACAGATCCTGGTTCCAAACCATATGGTGCCATTCTCGTCCTCTGAAAATCCTGGGGCCTTACCCTATCTCATGTTTTTCTTAATGGTGGCTATATTCGGGTCTTCTAACTAGGCTTCACGGATCTGCTCGAACAGGACTGGTTGGGTCTCCAAGGTGGCTAGATATGCTCATGTGGTTAACCCGAGGTTTAACTTTTCCATTTCCTTATATAGCAAAAGCGCGTGATCCTGAATCATGATGGCGGTGCAGTATCCCTTACGACTTAATGCGTCAGCTACCACGTTTGCTTTTGCGGGGTGGTAGTGAATACCTAAGTCATAGTCCTTTATTAATTCCAACCATCGCCTTTGCCTAAGGTTGAGATCCGGCTGCGTGAAGATATACTTCAAACTCTTGTGATCCGTAAAGACTTCGCAGCGGTTTCCGACCAAATAGTGCCTCCATATCTTTAGAGCATGCACAACAGCGGCCAATTCCAAATCGTGTGTTGGGTAGTTTAGCTCATGAGGTCTCAACTGACGAGAGGCATATGAAACAACCTTTCCATCTTGCATGAGACACATCCCAATACCTGGCGAGATGCGTCGCAATAAACATGGAAGTCCTTCCCGATATCCGGTAGGGTCAGTATGGGTGCTGACACCAGTCGGGCCTTGAGGGTGCAAAAACTTTCCTCGCATTCGGGAGTCCATTCAAACTTCTCTCCCTTCTGCAATAACTTGGTCATAGGCTTGGCTATCTTGGAAAAATTCTTGATAAATCGACGATAGTACCCTGCCAAACCAAGAAAACTTTGTATCTTTGATACGTTGGTGGGTGGCAACCAATCCGTAACTGCTTCCACGGTGGCAAGATCCACTGCGATACCTTGTGCAAAGATGATGTGTCCAAGGAACTTTACTTCTGCCGTCCAAAACTTACACTTGCTGTACTTGGCGTATAACTGATGTTCCCGTAACTTTCCTAAGGTCAACCGGATATGAGTCTCGTGCTCCTTTTGGTCCTTGGAATAGATGAGGATGTCATCTATAAATACCACGATGAACTTGTCCAAATATTCCATAAACACCTTATTCATCATATTCATGAAGAAAGCTGGGGCGTTGGTTAATCCAAAAGACATAACGGTGCACTCATACAATCCATAACGAGAGGTAAAAGCCGTCTTGGGTATATCCTCCTATCGAATCCTCAGCTGATGATATACGGACCGCAGGTCGATCTTGGAGAACACCGTGGCTCCTTTCAGCTGATCAAATAGATCATCAATCCTGGGTAACGGGTACTTGTTCTTGATGGTCACCTCATTTAGGGCTCGATAATCTACGCACATACGCTTAGCCTTGTCTTCTTTCTTCTCAACGAAGATGACGGGGGCTCCCCACGGGGATGTGCTAGGTCTGATGTTTCCCTTCTTCTCAAGATCCTCCAGCTGCTGCTTCATCTTAGCTAGCTCATTGGCGGCCATCTGGTATGGTCGCTTGTAGATGGGAGTAGTTCCGGGTACTAGGTCAATCCGGAACTCGATATCTCTCTTGGGTGGCATCCCTAGTAAATCCTCCGGAAATACGTCCGGGTATTCACAGACTACTGGTATCTCCTCCAATGTGATCTGGTGTAGCCGAGGTCTTCCGGACTTCAGGCTCGGTATCTGGAATGTGACAACAGTCCCTTCTTCACTGGTCACGGTTACTTGCCTCCGGGCACATCTTATCACACCTTGGTGCTTATTAAGCCAATCCATTCCTAGAATGAGATCCAAGCCTTGACATTCTATTAGGATGGGGTCGGCCCAGAATATTGTGCCTTGGATATCTACCCATAACCTTGGACTATAGAAATGGGCTAGAGTTTGTTTGCCAGGGGTGGCTATTAATGCGGGTCTTGGTAATTCACTTATGTTCATATTATTCTTTTCCACAAAAACCATTGATATGAAGGAGTGCGTAGCTCCAGTGTCAAATAAAACCACTGCAAGGGCCGAATGTACTGTGAACTTATCCATGACGATCTCGGGCGCGGCCTAGGCTTCCTCGGCGGTGACGTGGTTGACATGGGCGTGGATGGCAGGGTTGGTCGTGACTCCTTGTGCGCGCTTGGGGTGGGGGCACTGGTGGGAATAATGCCCCTCCTGGCGGTAGTTGAAGCAGATCATGGGCTTGCCGTGCTTGTCATGTAGAACCTCTGCTTTCTTGGCAGGGGCGGGTGGAGCGGCTAGTGCGGCGGGAGCAAGGCGAGGATGTCTGGCTCTGGCGTTGGCGGCGGGTGGCGCTGGACGGTAGACCGGGCGTGGATGATATTGGGGCGCCAGTGGGGGAGGTGTGAAGCGGGGCCTCTACGTCATTCCTTGGTTTTGGCGGAAGGCGATCATTCTCTTTTTCTTCAGGTCGACCTTGTTCTGCTGGGTCTCCTGAATAATAGCTTTATTTACCAACTTCTGAAAGTTGGCATAATCTCCGGAGACAAGCTGAAGGGAGAGCTCATCCTTCAGCCCCCGGAGAAACTTCGACTGCCTGGCTGTATCAGTACGGACCTCCTCAGGCGCATATCAGGCCAACCGGTTAAACTCATGTAGATACTCAGTTACGGACCTGCTCCCTTGCTGCAGGTCCCGAAACTCTTGTTGTTTCTGGGCGATAATGTCGTCAGGGACATGGGCTGCGCGAAAGGCGGCGGAGAACTCAGCCCAAGTGTGGATGTGTCCCTCGGGCAGAGTCTCACGCAAGTTGTCCCACCATTCCGCGGCAGGACCCTGGAGTTGGTGGGCAGTGAAGGCTACGCTCTCCTGCTCGGTCCAAGTCAGGAGGTCCAACTTCTTCCTAATCATCCTCAACCAATCACTAGCCTCCATGGGGTTGGTGGTGCTTGAGAAAGTGGGAGGGCGAACTCGGAGAAATTCCGAGAGCTGAGAGGCGGGTGCAGGAGCGGGAGTGGCAAGGCGAGGTAACTCAGGCTGTTGGTGGAGGCGGAAGAATTGAGCCTGCTACTCTTGCATCTGCTGCTGCTGCTGTTGCATCTGGTTCAATAGTGCAGCTACCAAGTGATTTTGATTGGCCATCATTTCGGCCAGTGTGGGGTGGTTGGCGACTGGGGCTTGCCTCTGCCCAGTCGCTCCCCATTGGGGCAAGTTACTGTTGTCCCCTCCATTCTGGGAGCATCGGAGCCTTGAGTGTTAGACATCCTGAAGTTTCCAAAATAGACAACACTTTCTTAGGGGAAATGATACTAAGCTTTATTTCAAAATGTGTCAATCTTGCGATTACATTTATGTCTTTTATTTAATCTTCACCCATGCCTTATATTTGACATGGGTGGTAATACAATCCAGACCATCAAAAAGGAAACAATCAATGGTAAAAACTACGTCTAAGGTAGCTCGGGGGACGACTCGACCACGGGCTCAGCGGAGATGGTCGGGGTCATGGAGCTAGAGGGTCCGGCGGGAGGTGCGCTACGGGAAATCCTCTTAGGCCTCACGGTGGGGATCCGAAGCGATTTCCGCTTGCGGGGCGGAAAGGGGGCGACCTCCTCGAGTTCCTTCTTCAGCGCCTTAAGCTGATGGCGAAGCTAGGTGGTGACAATGGCGCCCTGGCGTAAAATCTCGTTCTGACGCCTCAACTCCTCTACCTCGAGGGTCAACTGAGTGTTCTGTTGGACT
Source organism: Zizania palustris (assembly GCA_019279435.1). NCBI lineage: Eukaryota > Viridiplantae > Streptophyta > Magnoliopsida > Poales > Poaceae > Zizania > Zizania palustris. Next base: position 50,577,679 of record JAAALK010000079.1, on the reverse strand, counting down.
TGTCGACGAAGCTCAGCATTCTCGCGGTTCAGTTTCTCCGAGGTATGGCGGTAGAAGTCGATCGTGTCATGCTGGCTATCTGCGTCGAGGACGGCCTCCGTGTGGAGATTGTCCATGGCCTCCAAAAGTCTCATAGTGCGGGCGATGGCGGAGTTGCTCTGAGTGAGGGGACTGATGTAGATGCTGCGGTGACTTCCTGGTGTGTGCATGGGCACAAAACGATAGTCCGTGTCATAGAGCTCGCTGTCGTAGATCATCCGAAGCTCGGTGAGGGCCTGGAGGGCGGTGCGCTGGCTGGCAACCAAGAAGGTGGGTCCTCCACCTCGATAGGTGTGGGCTGTCTGTGTAGTAGGCTGGATGACGATGGTGACCTCGCAATAGCTTTATTCCTCGTCGGGGAAGACTCCGTGAAACATTGGCTCATGCTCGAATCCAAGGAAACCGATGAGCATGCGAAGCTCGCGGATGAATCCCGCCTTGTCATGAAGAGTCCCGCTCATGGTACGGACCGGCATCTACAAAAGAGAGAAATTTTTGTGAAAACCTCAGAAGATGAGAGGGTAGGTAGTTTTGTAAGAAAATATGACTAATATAAGTCCTAGGGTCAGGTCTGTTTGGCTTCCTACAGTCAAGTCGGCTTTGATACCATCTTGTCACGCCCCGATTTAATAAATCAGGACCTTTATTGAAATTCCATAGAAAATCAATAAAAACAAGACGTTCATCATGCGACCACGTACAATACGAGCAATCATTCATGGTTCATAGACCGTATTAGTACAAAAGTGAATAAAGATGAAGAGAAACTAATAAATCAAAGGGTCCTAGATGAACGCCTCCTTCTAGTCTCGCCTTGACTAGGTCGCTACTCTAGACCTTCATCCTCCTCGTAGTAGACGGGCTCTAGTGGTGTAAGTCAACGGGGGTGAGTACAAACGTACTCAGCAAGCCACCGGATGCAAATATAATGCAGAGTAATAACAAGGGAGATAGTGGCTAATTTTGCGGAAAAGCATAATTGTAGAGCATTAAATGTGATCAATTTATTAATACAACAATGTAAACATGTGTATGCATCATCATCTTCTAACTCGAGGGGTACAGTCAGCCCCACCTCGCTCAATAGTCCTTACATGCCATGAATAACTCAACCATTCAAACAATTGTAAACTAACTACGAGTAGTCACACAACCCGTCCTTGACCGTGGGCTCGGCTTTTCGAAAAGATTAAATACTCTGATCAGAGGTGTACCACTGTACCCACAAGGCACGCACTCATCACTTACACCAAAGTGTAACGAGATGACCCATACCACGGGAACTCGTGCCAAAACCTTCCATATGGTCCTCCTCGACCCGACAACACCCTCTTATGGGTTTCATATGGTGTCCCGACGCGTCGAGCCTCACCATACCCCCCCTTGAGCCACGTTGGTACAAGTCACCCGCAGGTTGCCCCTTGCCCCCTCCACTATGGTGCATCGAGTCGGTTTGTTCCATACTTTCAGTTAGGACTTACCCATTAGACTTGTGGTTAGTACGGAAGTGCTTTGCAACAGATCCCGCAGACCGGTCCTTATAGTGCCCCGGGTGCGACCAACCAATGCCCTAGCTTGCACCCGGAACCCACCATACTTATAACATAGCCAACTCCAACAGAGTCCAGAGACGAGAATAATGGGGAAATTCATATAGTAGAATCCATCTATCTACGACTCATTCTTTTTATCCTATAGCAGTTGTGTCGGTACATTGGACACTAGCTAATATAATATTTGTAGAGTGACAAGGAGTGTAGGCTCAATAAGCATGGCTTGGGTTTGCACACAGGGACGGGGATCTAATAAATATAGTGTAGGGCTTGATATTTGACTAATGCAATATTATCCTATGAGTTATAGCGATAATTTATTAAAACATGGGCTCAATGATGATCAAAATGGGGGTTGTGACTTGCCTTGATCAGCAAAGGGTGAAGGTGGAACCTCGGGATAGAACTCCGGTTCCTCGACGTACTCGTAGTCTTCTCGATACGGAAAAATAAACATAGCATTCAATAAACAGATAAAACATCACAAAATAATAAACATACAAGTGTTAGGGGGTTTAATATGGGAAATAAGGTTTTATTATTCTGAAGTTTGGTGAAAAGCATTAAAGATTAGATTTTAAGGTTTTTCCCAATTTATTTTATGAATTTATAATTTTATCCCTAAGGGGTTTTTATTCATTTAATTAATAAGAATATTTTGGGCAACAGTGACATACTGTTTTTATGGCATTAATGTGTAGAGAATAAAATGCTGAATTTAATAAAATTTGAATGGTGAAATTTGGAGTTAAAATGAGTAAGTTATGAATTTTGGAAGTTTAAACATTTTCCTAGAATTTTATTTAAACAGAAAATAGGTTTTAGTCCACGGTTAGCCAGGCCCATGGTGGACTAGGTTACTGTGCGCGTGGACCGGATCGATCTAGATCATCCGATCCAGATCAAGCGGCTAGGCGTGAGGCGGGATGGTTTAAGTGAAAATGGACGGCCACGATTAGATCGCACCGAACCGGTACGCGTGGACGCACGAGATCGAGCGGTCGGTTTAAGTTTTGATCAATGGCTGTGATTGCCTGATACCGCTTTGACCAGATCAAGGTCCCGGATTAAATCCCTAAGGGATATAATCTTTGCCCTTGATCTCAATCGTGCGGTCAGGGAGCCATCCGGCACGACACGGGCGTAAGGGGCACGTACCCCCTTCGTCTCCGGTGACGGCGGGCTCGGGTGCGGTGGCGACGGCACCGACGAGGGGGCTAGGCCCTAGCCCTATGCGAAAACGGAAAGAGGAGGCTATGGCGGTCTCGACCATACCTTCGGCGGTGACGATGGTTGGCGTACGACGACCGACGACGAGGGTAGACGTGGAGGGCTTCTCAGGGCTCGATGGCGACGGCGATCCGAAGGTCCTCACGACCAACCGAGGGGTGGCCGGGGATGGGTGGTCGACGAGGATCTCATCGGTGGTAGTGGCGTGGTTGGAGGGGGTCCGGAGCGGCGGCGAGCGGCGGTCGGAGGTGAAGCAGGAGGAAAAGTCCGAAGACCGAGTGGGAGCGCTCTGGAGGCTACGGCTCGGGCTTAGGCGGTGTGGGATGTGGGTGGTGATTCGAGGGGTACTTATAGGGTCACCGGCGGCGACCAAATGGAAGGAAACCAAAGGTTTGGTTTCCTTCCTTCTCCGGCGAGGGTTCCATTTCCTCGACCAAGCTTCCTTACTTGCTAAAACGTGCGAGCTATAGTTGGAAATTAATCGTGGTGGCCCAAGGAAGGGAGTCCGGGGTCTGATCGGGCGGATCGAGGTGGCCGGCGGCGGATTTGGGAAGGGATCTCGCCGGCGGTGGAAGGGGGATCCCTTTCCATCGGGGACGAAGGACCTGACAGGTGGGCTCCACCTGTCAGCGGGCGAGCGGGAAAGGAAAGGGCCGACAGGCGGGGCCGGTCGATCAGAGAGATAGGGGACGGGCGCGGGTGGCTGACATGTGGGCCGAGGCAGGGGCGCGGGCGGGAGAGAGAGGAGGGAGTTGGCGCCGACAGGCGGGTCCCGCTTGTCATTGGCTCAAGACTGTACTGGGCTGGGCTTGGGGCAGTTTGGAGGTTGAGGCCCATTAAGATTTAAAATTGTTTTCTGATTTAAAATAAATCCAGTAATTCATTTATTTATTTAGGGGTTGAAGCACTCTTGATAAAAATTTGTAAAAATTCCTAAAATTATGTCTTGCCCTCTAGATTATTCCATAAATTTTCCAAGTCTAGATTTTGAATATTTCTCCTTGTTTGGCTTTAATAGGGATCTTTTAGGGTTTTCTTTAATCAATAATTCCAGAAATTCTTTTAATAATATATTTCCTTCATTTTATTTATTTTTAAATCTTGGGGTGTTACAGTAAGTCTCTAGACCATAAATATGTATCATTAGTTAGATCAAAAAACATAACTCTGTCAAACAACTACTCGGCGTATCGCCACCCTTGGCTTCTCAAGGTTAATCCTGGTAGGCCGGGATTCAGCACTCGGAGCTGGGCTGCATCGTTTCGATCTCCGACGAAGAGGTGAATCCCGCCACCCCGACGATCGTATCGACTAGGTCAGTATCCTCACAGCTGCATCAATTTGACCTCTTGAGGTGCTAGCCGAAACAGTACGATCGTCAGTTTATCTCGGTGTATTAGCTAGGTCTAAGGCTGCATCAGGTTGATCTCTTAGATTGATGTGATTTAGGTGTGGTAGTAAGAGGCTTCATTGGTTAGGTCCTACATCTCTTTCTATTGTATTTTTTCATGTTATATACTGTTCATCTAAATAAAGCGTGCCCGATACATTAAAGTATTATTAAGTTCATCGTGACTAGCTACTGTCTTGGTTAGGTCCAATCTAGTTATTGCGATGATTTTGATGATACAGACGCACTATATAGCATGTTTTATTTATTTCTATCGAAGTACAAGTCGATAGGTTATCTTTAATTCAACGTCATATTTTATCCGCTATCAGGGAATGATCATTTGCCCATATGCATGAGCTGCCTATCTCATCGGTCGATGGCGTATTTGTCCTGATTGCTCTGTTTTGGTCATCGGCCTTGTGACCAGTCGGCGTTATCCGTTTACGATTGTTCTATCTTCACTGCAATCATCGGCTTGGCAGCCGATCGGCTTTGCTACTGACAATATTTTCTTTATCTCCTTATCAGTTGCAGGGTCAAATTGATTGGCACGCCTTAAACTCTTTTTCTAAGATTGTAGGACTTGCACTGGAGTTAAGCAGATCTTCCAGGCCACGCATGTGTCAAAGTGTAACCAAAAAACGCACCAACACGTGGCCTAGATCAACCGATCAAATACCGAAATTTGTGTGAGGGAAAAACTGAAGTAGTCGGGCTCTTAGATCGGCCTATGATCAACCGAACTAGGCTACGTGACCTAGTTCAACCGATGATGAGCTGATAGATAGCTATTTTTGTAAATTTTTGAAACTGTGTGTCAGAATAGATTTTTTTAATATATATATATATATTATTTTTTAAAAAAAATCTGGCATCAGGAACTGGATATTGGCTGCCTTGGAACAAGTGAGCCTGTTCGGTTTGCCTGCCGAATCATAGGTATGCCATAGTTTGTGAGGCGGCTGTTTTTTTATTTCGACTAGTAAAGTATCCACGGAGCTCAAATTATAATCTCAATTAGAAATGTAGTTCATTTCTTGTGGATAAACTTCATATAGCATTCTTGCATAATGCCCAATAAAAATTCCATTAAATCGAGTTAAGTATACCCGTTTCAACCTTCTATTGCATAATTGTCGTCGAGGGAGAAAGTTGAAGTCATATCAGCGTATCCCTATGCTATATGAAAGCAAGAACACAGCTTTAAGACATATGAATGGGATTTATAGACACGTGTACAATAATAATCATTTCATATGGCGAGCTTTATTAATCGTACGCTTGTTTCTGGCCAAACTATCTCACGCTTAGATGGTTATTTTTACTATCTTCTGGAATCTAGTTTCAGGGCTGTTCCTAAGCCGGAGCGAGAGAGAAGACCGTCTAGGGTTCAGAAAAGTTAGGGGTCCCCAATTTATATGTATGTATATAATTTAGTATTTTTATATTCTCTACACTACAGTCTACAACTCAAAAATGATATAGCATACGACACAACAAATCTACAAATTGGAACTGTGCCTAGCGCGACATCGTTCTAGTCCAATGTAGCACGCTAGCAGTCCAACATGGGCAAATGCAAGTCAGCTAGACAGCCACGTATTGACGCTTGTCCTCCCGTGATATCGCCCAAAATCCTCACCTACTCACTCGGCAACCTAAATCCCTCATTTGTCGGCTTACGATGGTATGACTCCCACTATGGTAACACCACAATGGGCAACGAACAATGGATGAGCAAGACTTTCGTCACCTCAGCTACTCCACCGGAGCCTAAAGCGCTAGTGAGTGGTGACCGGTCTGAATCCCATCCTAAATTCTAATCTCCTGAATAGTCGGTGCTAGGCTGGTGGATGGTAGCGACGATGGTTATGCCCTCGCGGTGAGCCATGCGAGCGATTTGACCGACGACATGGTAGGAGGCGGCGCTGTCGATTCGCCGATGCTCACCTGCCACTGCTGCCCATCACTAATACACTTATACGTCTACCCATGCAATTCGCTCACCCACTGAAAATAGATCAAAGGGCTCCTAAATATTTTTCACCTATGGCCCCCAAAATGCTATGAACAGCCCTGTCTAGATTGTTTGTTCAACTTTAAATTTTATAATTAGTCGTAGTTGCCAAAAATTAAAATAAATGTGCCTTTACTCAGTTTAGAGTTATATGATACACCTAAATAAATATATTTTATAATTAGTTGTAGCTGCCAAAAATTAAAACAAATGGGTCAGTTTAGAGTTATACGATACACCCAAATAAGCGTGGACTATAGATCAAACTGTCACAACTAAAAATGGATAACTTATTATCTCCAAAAGATGAAATATCACTCAGTTATTATATTTATTTGTATACTTTGGAAAATCAATTATTCATATCTATTAAATAGTGGTTTATTTTAAAAGATATTTGGTAGCTAGATTTTATTCATACAAAAGAGATCAGTCAAAAAAAGAGAGAAAAGTTGCACAAAACATGTAGAATGCAATAGCCAATTAATATATTATTTATTTTATTAAAAAACCATCGGGGGCATATATATTTGTTACGAAAACTCTTACATCAAGAGGAGGAGGTAATTAGTGTATCATAAAAGAGAATATATATATGATTTAATAATTTTAAAAAATTTCATTAATAAAAAACAAGTTATATTATCTCAACTATAGTTTTTATGGTTTTATAATAAATAAATTCATAATTAATAAATACCCAGTTATATTTTTTATATATTAATGAAATAGCTAGGCTTTAAATAGAGTCTACTAAGTTAAAGATAGATTAGGCAAAACATAAATAACCCATGGGATATACAATCAGGATTTTATAACTTATTTAATCACCTGGCATATTTTGGTTAACCTAGGAGCTTTCCTAGAGTATCTAGTTAGTACATGAACAGGTTGTATGTATAGTAATTAATTTTATATAATATATAAGCTCATGCATGCATAAAAATCATAAATAATACTGTACATATTAGCATAATAACATGGCTGACTAGAGAGCTCAAGCGCATAAGCTCAGCTACAAGCATTAGTGGTTAGGATAGCACATCTATTATTAAAAGACAGGAGTGAGAAGACAAGATGAAAAAGGAGAATAAGATATGTACAAATTTTGAATTTCACATCATATTGTGAAAAAACGAAATGATATTCAGTTTTATAAAATTTTAGCGATGGTAATAAATATGAGCATACCATATGTAAGCGAATACTTTTTTAAAGATACCATTATAATTTACATATGGATGTTCAGCAGCTGGCAATCGTCTCGATTTGAATGGAATTAAACATTTTTGGTTAAACTACGGTAGGCCGTTTACATTAGATGCTGGACTATATAAAGCCCATGTCGATCGAGAACGGTCCAGCATACGCGATCTCCCCGTCGTCCCTCCCCTCGGCCTCGACTTCCGTGTCGCGAGTTCGCCCGCCGGCCGCCGCCTGCACCGAGCCGCACCGACTTCCATCTCTGCGAGCGGCGGCGGCACTTGCTTCCTGCTGTTTCCGCCCCATCCTCCCCGGTGAGCACCCATACGGACACACTCGTTATCGTTTATCTAGACGCACCTTTTCTCTTTACCAACTAGGCAACTAATAGCGGGTTGTTTCCATAAAAATCTGGTGGTTCAGCTGAACCCCATGCCTGTCGATGACTCATAGACTTGTTACTGAGTTATTCTTGATTGATACTTAAGGGGGTGTTTGGATCCAGGGGCTAAATTTTAGCCCGTGTCACATCGGATGTTTGGACATCAATTTGAAGGACTAAACGTGAACTAATTAGAAAAATAATTACAGAATCAGAGGATAATTCGTGAGACAATTTTTTTAAGCCTAATTAATCCATAATTAGCAAATGTTTACTGTAGCGTCACATTGTTAAATCATAGCGTAATTAGGCTCATTAGATTCGTCTCGTGAATAATCCACCGATTATGAATGGGTTTTGTAAATAGTCTACATTTAATACTCCAAAATAGTATCTAAACATTGGATGTGACAGGGGCTAAAATTTAGCCCCTGTATCCAAACACCCCCTTAGTCCATTTGTAAACACTTACACTCCCTCTTTTGTCAATGGTTTTTTTTTAGGAATTTTGCCAATATTCTGTACGGTAGTTTGTGGATTATAATATAGAAAAATGCTTTGTGATTTGTTACAAAGTCGAGACCATCTGTTTTATGCCAACCTTCTATCTTCGGTTTATTCTTATCTGGATTCAGATGCTATAAGGTCATATTTCCTCCTTTTGCTAAATGATAACTATTCTTATCTAATCTGAAGTTTGAAACATGGGTAGATGAGAATATGTGAAAAAGATGAGAGCAGAAGATATGAATATATGATCGTTCTGACGTTGAGTTTCAGCTTTATTTCTCAAGCATCCATATTTTCTATTATGCTCTAGACTCTAGAGCAGCGTAGAAGTAGTTTACTTCAGCACAAACGTATATTAACAAAATGTGTGGGAGGCGGAGGAGAATCGACTCTTCTCCGACAACTAAACTGTCAACCTCCAAAAAAGTTTAATTAATTTAATGTTTAATTAATTTTAATTTAATGTTTAATTAATTTAATTAATATATTAGATTAGCAATCTGTTTTCCGTAACAAAAACAAAAACCTATTTGCTGACCCTTGATGCTTAGCCAACCAACACTCTTTGGCACAACTTTTGCTCTCTTTTTTTCAGTGTAATCTCAGCTTCTATTCCTCAAATTTCTTGCAAAATTGTTACAAGCCTGCGGTTGTGGATATGCCCGCTCGTAAGCACAAGTCCCCGGTCGATGATAGGATCGCAGACCGCTCGATGAAGAACTCGTCGGAGCAGCGTGCGCATAAGATTGGCTGTTAATCGGAGCCACCACCTGTTCTTTGGTTTGATTTGGCAAAAAGCATGACTCCCCTCTTTCCCTCTTCATTCCTTTATTCTCTCCTCCTGATTACATGCGCATGCAGATCTTAATTATTCCATATCCTAATTATTCCGCTTTCCTAACTATCATCCACCCCTTCCATCTAAGCCACTGCCTTACCATACGCAGATGGTGGACCATGGCACCTAATAAATACCCTATCCATGCCAGCCATAACATCACTCCCCTTGGAAATGAAGCTTGTACTCAAGCTTACAATCAGGGAATGAACACCTAAGAGCCATTGCATCCATCCAGGTTGCATCCTCCTCTGACTTGCCTGTCCAGTGCACCAAGAATTAACGATGACCTTCCACGAAATGTTGTGCCAACAACCGATATGGTTTAGGTTGGCCAAGGGCAGCCGCTAGTAGCAACTCACTGGGTATGTCAGCCACATGTGTTGGAGGAGTACCCTTGAATTGCTTCAGCGGTGAAACATGGAAACCATCATGAATTCTAGCCGCTACAGGCAGCTGTAACATGTACGCCACTTCACCGATACGCTTCAGCACCTGAAAGGGCCCATAGAACCATGGAGATAGCTTGGACCATGGTGATGACTCGCGAGCAGACCGCTGCAGTTTGAGCCATACCCATGAGCCCACCTTGAACACCTCTTTTTTGTGCTTGGTATCATAGTATTGCTTCATTCTGTTTTGTGCCTGTAGTAGCTGGGCTCTCGCTTGCTGTAGGAGAACATCCTGGTCAACAAGCGCACAATCCACTGAGTCAATACATGTCGACCCCCATTGATATGGCAGCAACGGGAGTGGTGAACGCCCATAAACCAACTCAAATGGCGTCAGATGATGGGCAGAATGAAAGGAGGTGTTATAACAATATTCTGCCCATGGAACCCATTGTGCCCATGTTGAAGGGTTAGAAGCCGCCATACACCGTAAGTACATCTCAATGGTCCTGTTGACAACCTCAGTCTGCCCATCTGTTTGTGGATGATAGGCTGTGGACAACAGTAAAGTCGTCCCACTCCTCTTGAACAGTCCCTGCCAAAAAGCACTAAGAAACACCAGATCTCTATCTGACACAGTGGACTCCGGTATACCATGCAGCCTCACAACCTGATCAGAGAATAATTTGGCCACTGAAGATGTTGTTGTCGTCCTGGTGAGGGGAAGGAAGTGTGCATATTTGGATAACCTATCAACCACCACTAGCAGTGTCGTCTTAACCGGCCTGGGACTTCGGCAAATCTGTGATGAAATCCATGGAAATGTTTGCCCACACTTGGTGGGGAATAGCCAGGGGTTGCAATAGGCCGACAGGGGCTTGAGTGCTTGCTTTATGCTGCTGGCATAAGGAACATTTCGCCACATACTCCCGCACGGTCTCCTTTTGATGATCCCACCAATACATGGCATGAAGCCGATGAAGAATTTTCTGGCTACCTTTGTGTGTCAAATCATGAACTGCTGCTATCACTGGCTCGATCAATGGAGAAGTTCTAGGAACCCACAATTTTCCACCACGGTACACCAACTTGTCCCGCACCTCCCACTATGGGCTAGTTGATTCTGGAGCAGCACTGCTCCCATCCGCTTGGTCCAGCAAATGTGCAACCTTCTACTGAACTTCTGGGTCATTCCTTAGTATCTCCAACCACTTCTCACGGGTTGTATCTTGCACGATAGACACCGCAACACACTTCCCTAGCTCCTCGGGTGTCTTGGATAGCGCATCGGCTGCCTGATTGTGCTTGCCTGGTTTATAATCCACACAAAAGTCAAAGCCCATCAATTTGCTCAACCAGTGTTGCTGTGGGGGGCGTGATTAATGCCTGTTCTAGCAGGAATTTAAGGCTTCCATGATCTGTTCTAACAGTAAATTGATGCCCCCATAAGTATGGTCGCCAATGTCGCACTGCCTTGGACAAGCCGATCAGCTCCCGCTCGTAGGTCGCAAGCTTTCGATGGCGGTCAGCTAGCTTCCTGCTGAAATATGCAATTGGATGTCCATTTTTGTTGCAATACAACACCAATTCTAGTTCCAGACGCATCGCACTCCACCTCAAACGGTAGTGTGAAGTCTGGCATTTAGAGCACAGGAGCCGATGTGAGAGCGTGCTTCAATTTTTTAAAGGCCTCCTCAGTTGCTTGGTTCCACCAAAATCCATTCTTTATCAGCAAGCCGGTTAGAGGGTTAACGATACTTGCATAATCTTTTATGAACCTCCTATAATATCCATCCAAGCCCAAAAATCCCCTCAACTCTGTCACTATAGATGGTCGGGGCCACTCCTCCACTGCCTTGAGCTTCTCAAGGTCAGCTTCTACTCCCAGCCTTGAAATGATGTGACCCAAATACCCAATCTTTTCTTGTGCAAAGGCGCACTTTGACCTCTTCAAATACAAATGGTGCTCTCTCAGCCTCTCCAAAACCGCCTGGAGATGCATTATATGCTCCTTGATCGTCCTACTATAAATTAATATATCATCAAAAAAGACCAACACAAATTTATGCAGAAAATCCTGGAGCACCTCATTCATTAAGGATTGGAAGGTAGATGGCGCATTGGACAGTCTGAATGGCATTACTAGGAACTCATAGTGGCCATGATGTGTCTGGAATGCGGTCTTCATAATATCCTTCTCCTTCATACGAACCTGATGGTAGCCGGACCTCAGATCCAATTTAGTAAAATAACAGGCACCGCCCAACTCATCCAAGAGATCTTCTATGCTTGAGATAGGAAATTTATCCTTGATTGTATTCTCATTCAGCCGACGGTGGTCCACACAAAACCTTCATGTCCCATCAGCCTTCTTTACCAACAGTACAGGAGACGAGAAGGGAGAACGACTTGGCCTTATAATACCTTGTTGCAGCATCTGCTCATATTGTTTCTCTATCTCATCCTTCTGCCGGTAGGGGTACCTGTATGGACGTACCGCTACTGGGTTGGTTCCTACCTCCAAGGGAATCCTATGGTTGCATGCACGAGATGGAGGCAGCCCCTATGGCTCAGCGAACACATCAGTATACGAGTCCAGGAGTGTCTCAATCGTCTTCCCTTCCTCCAAACTGGCATGCATGAATCTGGTCCCTCCTTTCATCCTTAGCCCCTACAGCTTCACTTCCTTGCCATTATCCACAAACTCCATGGTTAGGTCTACAAAATCCCATTGCACTCTGCCTAGGGTCTTCAACCATTGAAATCCCAAAATCAGGTCAAAGGAATCAATTAGTAGGACTGAAAAAAGAGCTACAAATTGCTTGTTCTGGATGGTGAACCTGGCCTCTAGGTTGCTGAGACAAGGTAGTTGCCTCCCGTCTGCCACCTTGAGTCGTTGATTTTTCTGCACCTCTGCCAGCACCTTCCCTTCCTTCTCCAACTGTCGAGCAGCATAGGCACTAATGAAATTGGGCATGCTCCCGCTGTCGATCAGACCTAACCACTTCTTTCCCTCCATTTCAACCTCCACTTGCATGGTATCCCCTTGTTTTGGCCCTAACGCAGCCATCATGGACAACACCGCCTCAACTGCAACTTCCATCTCTAACTCCTCTTCACCCTCCACTTCTTCATCTTCCACTTCCAAGTGGAACAACCGCTTGCACTTGTGACCGTGAGTGTATACCTGATCATAGTTATAACAAAGCCCATTTGCCCTTCTTTCGACCAACTGATCAACTGACAACCGCAGCTGATGTGGTGCTAATCTAGCAGTACTTTGCATGTTGGAAGCTGGCATAGCTCACCCAGCCGTTGCACTTGCACTCCCTCCTCTTGAAGTTGTCCCTTTTTCGACCATGAATGATCCGCTCAAGCTCCTATTGCTAACCGACACTACGCTTGTTGTCACTGCTCCCCCTTCTAGGCCTGCCATCAATGGCCCACTCATCGGTGTATTCCACACCTGTGGTGTGCTACCCTTCCCACGCCCTGCACGTGTCCAGCTCTGGACAGCCTCGGTTATCCATGCCTCCTTCCTGACTTCAGCTGCTCTCGCAACCCTGACGGCCTCGGCCAAATCATGTGGACATTCCTTGTGAACATTTGCCCCCAATGCCCTGGACAACCCTACCACAAAGGTTTCAATTTGATCTGCCCTCTGCATCCTAGGAACTCTGGCCAGCAGCCTCTGAAATTCACGAGCGTATTCATCCACACTTCTACTGTCCTGTTTGAGATTCACTAGATCACCTAGTGGTCCAGCACCTAAATGTCGAGTAAACACCTGGATGAAAGCCCCATGGAAGTCCTCCCACGCTATCCAAGGCTCCTCTAGTTGCCAATTATCCAACACTTCTTGTGTTTCCCCTGCAAGATGCAGTCCAGCAATATCCACCTAGTCCTCTTCTTGCACCTTATGAATACGGAAGTAGCACTCACAGCGGCGAAGCCAACTCAGGGGTCGCCTTGGCCATCATACTCTGGTAGATCAAACCGTGGAAGATGATATTTCCAATGGAGATCCTCCTCCTCTTCATTGCGGCCTTGTCCCCCATACCGAGCAGGAGGGCGACCACCATGAGGTTTGCCTCTTAGAAACCGGGAACTAGGAACTTGGCCACGTTCCTCGTTCCGGGAACGTTCATTCCGTTCCAGGAACGCGGGAACAATCTCGTTCCCATAGTGTTAAATCCTAGTTTTAGTAGCATACCGTGTACCACGTTCCCATTCCTTGATCCCATCGATCTGGGAACCTGGTTACTAAGGTTTGCCTCCCACATGGTTCCTCCCTTCCCCATTCTTCTGTTGCGCCTCTGCTTCTTCCCTGCAGTATGCTTCCCCTTTAATATCAGGCCATTTGTAACTGCCCATGTTGTCCCTTGTTGACCTTACAAAATCCTATCTCGTAAGGCTGATAATTCTGGGGACCGCATGATAGCCTTCCGAAGGTCATCAAATACGGAAAATGCTGGCCCTGATAAGAATAGAATCGTCGCAATGTTGTTGTCATCACGACGAGATAGAGCATCTGCCACCACATTACTACGTCCTAGTTTGAATTCAACAGAAAAATCAACGCCCATTAACTTGCTTACCCAACGATGTTGTGGTATTGTGAAGAGACGTTGGTCAAGAAGATATTTCAGACTATAATGATATGTCTTCACCACAAATTGGCGTCCCCAAAGATAGGCCCGCCAATGTCAAACTTCTTGGACTAGTCCAATTAATTCTCATTCATAAGCTACAAGGTGCATGTGGCGAGGAGCCAAGGGTCGACTGAAGAAGGCTAATGCGCCTGCTCCTTGATGCAGAACAGCTCCAATCCCTGCACTTGATGCATCACATTCTATAATAAATGGTTTAGAAAAATCTGGGAGTTGTAGAACCGATGCTGAGGATAGGGCTTGTTTTAATGCTGAGAATGCTTCCTCTGCCTCTGGCGACCACCGAAAAGCTTCACGTTTGAGTAAATTTGAAAGGGGAGCTGCAATCAATCCATAGTTTTCAATAAATTTGTGATAATAACTTGCTAACCTGAGGAAGGCATGTACCATATGAACAGACCGTGGTGTCGGCCACTCACGGACGGCTTGGACCTTGTGTTCATCCATGGCGACCCCCTCTACTGAAACAGTGTGACCCAAATAAATCACTTTTTGCTCCCCAAAATTGCATTTAGAATGCTTCAACACAAGCCCATTAGTATGAAGGTCACTAAGGACTGCTCTAAGGTGTTGTAGGTGTTCAGCCCAAGTGTTGCTATAAATTAGAATGTCATCGAAGAAAACTAGAATGAAACGACACAAAAACGGTGCTAGAACAACATTTATAAGAGCCCGCAACGTTGCCGGAGCATTTGTGAGGCCAAAGGGCATTACCAAAAACTCAAAGTGGCCTTGATGTGTTTGAAAAACCGTCTTATGTATGTCATCCGGGTGCATTCTGACTTGATGATAACCTGAACGAAGGTCAAGTTTAGAGAAAATTTTTGCATCGTGTAGCTCATCTAGGAGCTCATCCACCATGGGAATGGGAATTTTATCTTTAGCAGTCATGACGTTTAGGGCTCGATAATCCACACAAAACCCCCACGAGCCATCTTGCTTGCGGACAAGAAGTACTGGTGATTAGAAAAGGGATGTACTAGGCCAAATGATACCTTGTTTTAGCATGGTGGCACATTGGGACTCTAGTTCATCCTTTTGCAATTGTGGGTACCGATAAGGCCGAACTGCGACTGGTGCTGAATTGGTCTTTAGATGAATTCTATGGTCGCAGCTCCGTGTGGGGGGGCATACCTTGTGGTTCTGAAATAATGTTGAAAATTCTGCCAAAAGGGGTTGTAACATTGTATCATCCTAAATAACTGCACATGAAGCTGATCGCCCTTCTATCAATCCACTTAGCGTAACTTCACAAGAAGGCCCGTCTCTAGAAAAATGAGGCCTCGGAACGAGACTAAAATAGAGGCTCTAAAATTACAAAAAATAATATGTATTTAATAATGTATACTTCTGAACTATAGTGCTTACCTCATGTTCTACTAAAAAGCAACATCCACCTTGTATTTCTTGAAATAAAATCTTCAATTATGCCTTCATAATCAGTATCCTCGAAGACATCATTTTCAATTGATATCATTGCCAATCCATTGAGTCTTTCTTGTGTCATAGTAGAACGCATGTAAGACTTCAACAACTTTAGTTTAGAAAATCTTCTTTCTACATATGCAACAGTAACCAGAATGGTTAATAAAATTCTATATGCAATGATGGCATTTGGATAAAAGGGACGATTTTTTTAGAAACTTCAAAATATCAAGAGGACCCATAGATTTCTTTAGTAAATCTTGCATCTGGCCTATGGGCATCTGGCGGACTGGCTGAGCAGCACTTGCAGCTGGTTGGGCCTTCTCGTGTAAGCAAAGTATCAGCAATAGCTAATGGTCATGGGCTTTAAGTATTTGTATTTTGGAGGCCCTGTTAACTTTGGGGGCCCTATGCCATTGCCCAGATGGCACTTGGCCATCGACGGGCCTGTTCACAAGTTTGTCACCATATAGCCATGCGCATGTTCACAAAATCCCATGGTATCGGCCCAAGCAAATGTAGCCATTGTGTGCCAAGAATGATGTCGATGACGCAAAGATCAAGAGAAAAACAATCCACGACAAACTCCTCTCCGCCAATAGTGAGTGGTAAATTGTGACATCGGCCCGAACTTTTCAGCCTATCTCCATTAGCGATCGTCACATGTAACCCATTGCATGTTGGCTCTAGGTCAACGTGTAAATGATGCGCGAGCTCCACTTGTAGGAAATTATGTGTTGATCCTGAGTCTACTAAGGCCACCAATTGCTTTCCTCCTAGAGAAACTAGAAGTTTCATTGTGCTTGCTCCCCCGACTCCTACTAATGCATTGAGGGAAATTTGTGGTTCATCATCAGGAATACCCTCTGAAAAGTCCTCCCAAGTTGTTATGTGTTGCAGGTAACAATCTGATGGGATACGAGTGGGATGTAGGAGGCCTCGACACGGAAGGCTTCCCTGGTGTCTTCCCTGTGATGGAAAGAGTTGGCGCTGTAGTAGATCCGATACAAGAGAAGCTAGATGAGAAGTAGAGAACTCGATGAGGTAACAGACTTTCTTCTTTATTGTCTTTAACCCTAATTACAACTTGCTATTTATAGACACAATAGAAGATCTAATCTACTAGGAAACTAACTGAATTCTAATTCTAACTTAAGGACTCAATAGGACTCCATCTAGAACAGACTGGACTCTTTAATGACTAATAAATTGGACTCTTTAATAACTAACAGACTGGACTCTTTAATAACTACCAGCCAGGCTAGCCCCTAGGCTTGGGCTGGCCCAATCCAGGGCTTTACAATGCCGACCCAGACAATACAAGTTAGCAATGTTTTTCAGGGAGTGTTCTAAGTTGGTATATGATCTACCATGGCAGGAGCCCTTTGCACCACATTTGCTTGATGTGTTTTATGAGGATGATGATATGGTATGCTGTATGCAAATGAAGGTAATATATTCTTGCTATGTATGTGTGGAAAATTTTTAGTACATCTATTTCCATCTTTCGGTGTTTGATAGCCCTAGCCCCTAGGCCCTAGCTGCCTTGGAAGTTTCAAATTCTAAGTCCCACATAATTTTCACATACAAAACAAGGTTTTTTGTCTATGGTATTTTGAAAAGGAAAAAGTTTGACCTCAAAGTTTTGATAACTCATTAGATTTGTGAACAGCCAACTTTACTAATCATGTGTAAAATTATATTACATCAAAAGTCAAAACTAATCTTAAGTTCTTATCTCATGAATATTTTTTCATATTGTCCTTAATGGGCCTTCTGGTTTGCGAGTTCCTCCTAAAGGACTCTTCCAACAGTGTACTGTTCTGAAGCAGCTTCAGTTGAAGGATTGGAAGATGCCTTCACATTCTGCCCAGAGTGGAAAGATGTGCAACCTCATCCTTTACTTGTTCATCGACTAGGAAGGGGCACATCAGGTTTGTTCCATTTTTTCAGTTATGCTTAGAAACTTGGGAGCATTGCACTCAGTGAGTTCTAGTGATATAGATTTTGTTTATTGTACGTCAAACTAGTGATCTAGTCTAAACGGTTATTAATTGTTCTTGGGCATTACTTTGGTATGTTCCATGATGTTAAAGGCTTAAAGCCAATTTGTTTGGACACACAACCACTGTCTCAGAAAAGACTGTCTCAGAAAAGACCGGAGTCATATAATATAAACAGAAATTGCTTCTGCTCATAGGGCATGTTCCTTTTTCCATCTAGCTTTGGGGGAGATCCATAATCCCCAACCCATTGCTCACATATATTTCCTGTTTTACATATATATGTTTTAGTTTTGTAAGACATCAAAAGTGACAATATTACTTCTTGATATTGCATTACTATTTTTATCATGCTATATTGCTATTTAGAATTTGCTACTTATCTATTGTTAGGGGAAATAGTTTTACCATAACAAGGACTAAATGACAGTATCTTCGAAGCCTCAGAAAGATCGAAGCTCTCTGAAGCATCAAAGCCAAAGAGCCAACTCAAGATCCTTTCGTCCTGAGCGAAGCAAGCATCTGAAGAGTACTACGAAAATTATTTCAAGAAATCACAAGGCTAGAAGCTAAGACTGGAGGTATAAAAGCACCATGCCCCTCCGGGCCACTTTGGGCTCTGCCTGGTGGAGAGGTGCGAAGCCCCTCTTCACTGCTATCTGCAACAGAGGCCTCTCTGAGAGAAGCCTCCGGCCCACACTCTAGTAAAAACTCTAAATATCTTAAGGCTACTTCGGCATGTAGACCTAAATCAGTGGTCTTCGTCCCTAGTATTTGCACATGTATTTGTATAAGAGTTTACTGTTTTACTCCTACTAAGTCTTGTAAACAGAGTCATGTATGACAGTTGTAAATAGAGGGTAAAATAATTTTTTCCTATTATATTTTGCCCATAAAAACAAGACATCTCCAATGTAAAGAGGGACAGATAGAGGAGATAAAAATCACTATGAACTAGGCGTAAGGCTGTTACGCCCTCCCAGAAGCCTAAACCAGTATAAAAACACTCTCCACACGAACCCCTCGAGGTTCATGCTCCTTTACACACTACAAACCAGTGGCGGAGCTAGAGACAAACTGAGGGGGGTGTACTACTTTAAGCGGTACACCATATTGAGTCTAAGGGGGTGCACAAAGGTAAAAAAATGCTAATAACATCTAAAATTTATTTTTGTACCGGGTTCCTGGGAACCCACAGCCAGCACTGTAGCTCCGCCACTACTACAAACCATTCGAGGTTATTATATTTACACAAATCTATTTGTACAAACCTATTTGTAGCTAGTGAAATTGCGTCAATTAATATTTTTTCTAAATTTTATATTTTCTATGGACATTAGGTGCCGCCTTGTCTTATACGTTCACCATCTTAGTAACAGCGGTCGTCACTGGCATTATCATTGTAAGTACACTATTCCTTGCCTAGGAGTTTACACTTATCATGATTTTCTTTGCCATGATTTTCTTTGCGAACGATGAAAATCACCGCTCCTCTGCCACAGATCCTACAGACTGGAGAGGAGCAATAAGTATACAGCTAAGCAACTCGGTGATTGAACCCTCACACCCTGGTGCCGTAGGGCACACTCCGAAAAAAACAAATGAAAACTCCAGACTCCAATCCGCAGTGAGCCAGTGATCATGTACTGCAAACAGATGCATGC
This sequence comes from Zizania palustris, assembly GCA_019279435.1. Classification (NCBI taxonomy): domain Eukaryota; kingdom Viridiplantae; phylum Streptophyta; class Magnoliopsida; order Poales; family Poaceae; genus Zizania; species Zizania palustris. Next base: position 50,558,360 of record JAAALK010000079.1, on the reverse strand, counting down.
AAATTGCAAATTGTGAGTCGCCAAATTGTGAGTCGAGAGATTTCATAATTTGCTAATGTCAAAGTTATTATGTAGCATGTACTGCAAACAAATTGATATTCTTGCTGACTTTTGTTTGCCGGGAGATTTGTTAATTTGTCAATACTAAGAAGTAGCTTTATTTTTTACCATTCTAATCTATAAGTTATTAACTTAAATAATTTCACATGTTTTTGTCGTAGAATGGTAACATAATCAAAGAATCATCTTAAAATGACAAATTTGAAAATGATAAATTATTAATTTATTCGTAGTCAGCTGTGTGAACGATAGAATTTTATGGTCTACTACCTTAGGGCTAACCACCGAAAGGAGCTGTTGTCTCTGTTCAACGATGTTCAGGTATGTCAATACAAGAAAAACAGATATTTTTGTCGGTTTAAATAATTTTCGTCGGTATTTCTAAAAGCCGACGAAAGTTATAATAATTTTCGTCGGTATTTTTAAAAGCCGACGAAAGTTATTTAACTTCCGTCGGTCTGAAGGAGCCGACAAAAGATAAATTAATTTTCATTGGCTTTTGACTATGGCCGACGGAAATTAAAAGAGATTTTTTCCTGCCCGGTATAAAAGCCTTAACTTCCATCGGCTTTAAGGGATATATTTTTTCCCCGCGCACGTACATCGAAACCTAACTCCATGTATGCACGTCCACGCCAGCACCCGAGAGCCCCTGTTGTCGACCGAGAGCCCCTGTTGTCGTCACCGCCCGCGCCCACACCCGCCCGAGCGCCCTGCCACCGGCCGCCGTAGCCCACCGGCTGCTGCCGCTCGTCGACCTCCAATTCGCCGCCGCCAATTAAGTATATTTTCCACTTTAAGAATTTGCTTCACTTTTGATTTGTGAATTTTGTCATAGTGGATTGTAATAATTGCGCTAGGCTAGCAATAATTTTGTCGTAGTGGTCGGAGATTTATTGTATGATAGACACTTAAATTTTGTTGTAGTATGTGATATAATGTATAATTGATTCATTCGCTAATGTCAAGTGAAAATTGATTGTATGATACATTTGATTTTTGTCGTAGTATGTGATACAATGAATAATTATTTCATTTTGCTCACAACGACATTAATTGTTATGCACATGTCAAAAGTAGTTGTCATTATCAAGAGGAAAGTAGCATTCACAAAGTAATTAATAAAAATAAAATCAATTAATTGGTAGGATATATGAATTAATGCAGTATTACATGATGATTTTATTACGTTGACTATTATGCTATTACAAATGTTCATATATTAATTTTATGTTTTTAAAAGTGTTTCGTATACGATGTGCTATTATATATGCTATTAATTATATTCTTATGTTAATTTGTTGTTTGTTGATGATTTCATTATGGTGATTACTATTATATATATACTTTCTTATATATATTCTTTTTGTATGCAATTTTGTATGTGACAAAAACGTAAGTAGTGTAGCTGTTGGGGGAAAATATTCCATCCTCAGGGTTATTGCAGTAACAACACAAAGGCAGATAATGGATTCGAAGGTTTCCAACATGCATCTTCGGAGGTGCCTTGAGTCAAGCTCGAAGTATGAAGATGGACCTTAGTTCGGAGTATATCTTCGAGCATAGACTCTTTTGAGATCTTTTCTGCCAGCTAAGATGGAAGGCTTATCTTCTTTCTCATTAGATTAGTCTTTTACCATTTTAGCCCTATTAAGGGTGCTGAATAGTTTCCACTATGTCGGTTGTAACAGAGAGGTAAAAGGGTCTTTTCCTTAATATTTGGGCCTATAAATACCCCCCGTTTCATCCTGTAATAGGGACCGAATACAAGTTATTCAATACACACTTTCGAACTATTCTAAGTTATTATCCTTTCGGAGGCTTAGAACAGTTCACTTCGCAAACACTTCGTTTGTTAGTTTCTAATCCTTAGAAACCTGTTAGCGTAATCTTTTACGCCAACAGTTGGCGCCGTCCGCGGGGAACCTAGTCCAAAAAACTTCGTTCTCTACCAAGTTCTTACATCATGCCTCCTAAGCGGAGTGCAACTCGTAACCCTGTTTGGAGGTCCCTCGGACCTCCGGAGAGGCACCTCCCGACACTGTTGAAGCCGGAGGACCTTCGACGTTTCCTCCACCTCAAACTCCGGAAGGAGTTCCCATTCCTCGAGTATACGGAGTTCCTCCGCCAACTCCATCTATACTTCGACCACCCGGAGTTCCTCTTCCACCTCAAGTTCCACTCCGAACTGATCCTCTCAGTTCTCAAGACCCGGATGATCCTTCCGGAGGAGATGAAGACAATCTTGGTGATATGACCGCTCAAATGGCCAGTCTCCAAGCCGAAGTAGCGAGATGGCGGCAAGAAGCTGCAAATAGGCTTCGCTCTCAAGCCATCCCGGCTATTCCTGAAGTGCCTGAAGACGACGAACCCATCTATCCCGAAGCCCCGAAGAACGCCTCTTTTGATACTGAATCTTCGCTGCATCCTGAACTACAAAAGGTTTGCTTTGATCCGAAGTTTAAGATTTCGAAGCTTTGCAAATATGCCGGAGATGAGGACCCTGGAGAATTTGTCCGTTCTTATGCTCTAGCAATTGAAGCTAGTGGAGGAGTTCGAGACACCATGGCAAAATGCTTCCCTTTAGCTCTTCAAGGAGTGGCATTAAGGTGGTTCTGATCTTTGAAGCCAAGATCAATTAATTCATGGGGGCAGCTGAAGAAGAAGTTCGTAAGCAATTTTCAAGGCACCTTCGTGCCTCCAATGTCGACGGGAAGTCTTTTCCAGGTGAAGCAACTCCCTGGAGAGACATTGAGGCAATATTTCAAGCGCTTCGCTCATACGAAGTCGCAGATCCGAGGGTTGACTACATCTTCGGTAGTTGACGCAGCTCGGGAAGGTGTCATTCATCAAGGCCTCCTTGATAAGCTTCACCAGAAAAGCATATCTTCTGTTTCTCAGTTGATGTCATACTTTGAAGAATATGCGAGGTCGGAAGAAGGTTGGCTTCGAAGAACTGCAGCTACTCCGTCCATACTGCAGGAAGTAAAAGTGGAAGTAAAAACTTCGGCACAGCCGTGGGAACCAGTCTTTGAAGTTCAGCATGATAGGAGAAGGGGGCAAAAGCATCCCCGTTCTGAAGTCCTGAACATTGCACCCCCGCAAAAGTTCACCCAGAGAGCTCCACAACCTTCGGGAAACAAGGTCAGCGGCTGGAGGCCGCCAGGGAAAACGGCTGGCAAAGGCCAGACCCTTTTCTGCTGTATTCATGGTGAAAACCGAAGCCACGCAATTGATACTTGCAAGGCTATACTTACTCTGAGAGGAGAGTATCTAGAAAGAACTTCGGGTCGAGGTACTACTGACCGAGTTCCAGCTGAAGTGCACCCGGAGCCTGTCCAGGCTGTTGCGCGAATAGAAAACTTCGAAGCTGCAAGACGTCCTCCGGTGGCCAATGTTATGCCACCTCCGAAGCAAGAAGAAGAGCAAGACCGGGGAAAAAGAGTAGTCCTCCCCATCTCTGGAGGAGGTACCCTCGGAAGCATGTCAAAAAGGTAGAGAAGAGAGTATGTCAGAGAAGTGGGCCACATTGGAACTTCGTCATCTGCAGCTGCTATGCCGGAATGGTCCCATGTACCAATATCGTTTTCTGCAGAGGATGCAGCTGGCATTAAATTTCCACATGCAGACCCACTTGTCATTACTGCTGACATTGCAGGAACTGAGGTTTGAAGGGTGTTAATTGACGGAGGCAGTTCAGCGGATATTATTTTTATTCAAGCCTTCGATCAATTGTGCATCTCCAGAAAGCACCTTCTTCCAGCGGCTCGTCCTTTGCAAGGCTTCGCAGGACCTCCGCTTGATGCACTTGGCCAAATTGGCCTAGAAGTTACCTTCGGAGAAGGATTGTTAGCCAGAACAGAGGAAGTAATCTTCGACGTTGTAGATGCTCCATATGCCTACAACGTCATCTTCGGAAGAGGCATGTTAAACCAGTTCGGAGCTGTGGCACATCACAATTATTTGTGTATGAAGATGCCCACGCAAGCAGGAGTTCTTACTATCTTCGGAGATCAAGCTACCGCCCGAAGAGCGGAATATGGTCACGGCCCCCCTCTTGATCCAAGACAAGTGAATAATGTGCAAGATAATCAAGAGAATTTTTCAGCTCCTTCTGAATCTTCGAAGAAATCCTTCCCAAGACCAAGTCCTGAAGGAGAGATCGCAACGAAGATTATTGTTAAAGATGGTAAAGAATATGCATTTCAATTTGGTAAAGATTTACCTCCAGAAGTTGCAACCTCCTTGGAAGAAGTGGTGAAAGAGAATTTAGATGTCTTTGCTTGGTCTGACGAAGACATCACCGGAGTTGATCGGGATATCATTGAACATAGTTTGCTTGTAAACCCGAAGGCCCGGCCTGTTCGGCAATGACTCCGAAAAATGTGTGCAGAAAGAGCTGTTCTGGCAAAGGACGAAGTTGAAAAATTGTTGAAGGCTGGGATTATCAGAGAAGTGGCTCACACAGAATGGTTAGCCAACCCAGTCTTCGTCAAGAAGAAATCCTCCGGAAAGTGGCGCATGTGCATTGATTTCACATCCTTGAATAAAGCATGCCCTCGTGACCCCTACCCCATGCCCCGAATTGATCAATTGGTCGACTCCACCGCAGGTTTGGAGTTATTAACCTTCCTTGACGCGTATTCTGGTTATCATCAAATATGGTTGAAGCGCGAAGATGAGATCAAGACAAGCTTCGTAACTCCCTCGGGAGTCTTTTGTTATGTAAGAATGCCTTTTGGCTTAAGAAATGTCGGGGCTACTTTTTCGAGGTTAGTTGTTAAGGCTCTAGGTCATCAATTAGGTCGCAATGTGGAGGCCTATATGGATGATATTATAATAAAGAGTGCTTTAAAGCACCAACATAGCCTAGACTTAGCAGAAACATTTAATAGCCTTCGGGCATGTGGGATCCGTCTTATCCCCGAAAAATATATCTTCAGGGCTAAGGCTGGGAAGTTGTTAGGGTATTTAGTTTCAAGCAGGGGGATTGAAGCTAGCCCTACTCAAATAACTACGCTACAAAAGATGGCTCCTCCGGAAAATTTAAAGCAAGTGCAAAAGCTGACTGGACGTCTGGCAGCACTTAGCAGGTTTTTAGCAAGGTCTGCGGAGAGAAGCTTGCCTATATTTAAAGCATTGAAAGAGTCCGAAGATTTTGCATGGACACCGGAGTGTCAGAAAAGCTTCGAAGATATTAAAGAGTATCTCAGTAATCTCGCTACACTCACGGTGCCTACTGCGGACGAAACCCTACTCCTTTACCTTGCAGCTACAGGCTCTGCTATCAGTGCAGTTCTTGTCAGAGAAATAGATTTCAATGGGAAGTTGGTCCAAAATCCTGTTTATTTTGTCTCCGAAGCATTATCAGGAGCGAAGACAATGGAAATTAAGACATTATTTTTTGGCTCTGATAATGGCTTCGAGGAAATTAAGACATTATTTTTTGGCTCATAATGTAATTGTACCAACTTCGTATCCTTTGGGAGATATGCTCCGAAGTAAAGATTCCACTGGAAGGATTGGAAAGTGGGCAGTCGAACTAGCACCCTTCGGCATATCTTTTTTGGCAAGGACAGCAATCAAATCGCAAGTCTTAGCGGATTTTGTAGCAAAATGGACTCCACCTGCAACTTTGGTTCCGGAGAAGTCAAGTGACGGAGTTTGGACTGTTTATTCCGATGGGGCTTTCCAAGCATCCGGAGCAGGCGTTAGAGCAGTGTTGATTTCACCTTCAGGGCAAAGAGCAATGTACTCCGCAAGACTCAACTTTAAGTCTACCAATAATATAGCGGAGTATAAAGGGATTTTACTGGGACTCCGAAAAGCACGTGCTCTAGGGGCTACAAGAGTTGTTATAAAGACAGATTCTCAAATAGTAGCAGGGCACGTAGATAAAAGTTTTCAAGTTCGACATGCACAGCTTGCAAAGTACTTAGAAGAAATCCGTAAGATCGAAGCACACTTCAAGGGTATTTCCATTCGGAGTATACCAAGAGCAGAAAATGTGCAAGCGGACATCTTAGCAAAAGCTGCAGCCGGAGCTGTGGATATACCAGAAGAAGCATTCTATGAGGAGCTCAGTACACCTTCGGTGCTACAAATTCCCTCTACAGAGATTCTTTGCATTCCAAGTGCGGATTGGAAAAATTCAATCATGGAACTTTTACAAGGAGGGACAAATTTGCCTGAAGAGCCACAGCTTTCAAGATTGAAACTCAGGGCTAGAAATTATCAAATAATCAACGGTATTTTATACAAGGCCGGAGTATGTTCCCCTCTACTCCGATGTATATCTCAAGCCGAAGGTCAAGAAATTCTTCGAGAAATCCATGAAGGACTTTGCGGTAGCCATTTAGCCCCTCGAGCTTTGGCAGAAAAAACACTTCGCCAGGGGCTTTATTGGCCTACAATAACAGCTGATGCGGAGAGCTTGGTCCGCACTTGTCAAGGATGTCAGTGGATGGGTCGACGGAGTCATCGCCCACCAACAGCTCTCCAAGTTATTCCTCCGGTATGGCCTATGGCCAGATGGGGTATGGATTTAATTGGTCCCTTTCCAGTAGCTAAGGGAAATCTAAAGTTCGCAGTGGTAGCTATTGAATATTTTTCTAAGTGGGTAGAAGCAGAGCCCTTAACAGCTATCACTTCGAACAATGTACATAAATTCTTTTGGAAAAATATCATTTGCCGGTTCGGAGTGCCTAGACAAATCACAGTTGATAATGGAACACCGTTCGATGCAGAACCTTTCAGGGAGTTTTGCGAAGATCTAGGCATCCAGTTATGTTTTGCTGCAGTGAGGCATCCTCAGTCTAATGGAGCTGTAGAAAGAGCCAATGGAAATATTTTGTCAGGGCTAAATCGAAGGATAGTAGGATTAGCAAAAGGACTGTGGACCGAAGAGCTTCCGAAGATTTTGTGGTCCATTCGAACTACGCAAACAAGGTCCATAGGTTTTACTCCATTCAGATTACTATTCGGAGATGAAGCTATGACTCTAACGGAGCTCAAAGGAGGATCACTTCGCAGCACCGAACCGGAGATTGAAGAAGAAAGACAAGCTTCGCTAGATTTATTAGAAGAAACAAGACTTCGAGCTGTGGCTAATTTATCAAAGTATCACCAGCAGACGAAGGCTTGGTTTGACCCGAAGGTTAAGATCAATGAGCTTAGACCGGGTCATCTTGTTCTGCGAAGCATTATAGCGCCAGGAAAATTAGGAAATAAATGGGAAGGTCCATACCTAACTGTTCGTTCAGGACGTCCTGGCTCTTTTAAACTAGCTAATTTAGAAGGTGAAGAGTTAGCGCATACTTGGCATGCGGAGCACCTAAAGCGATACTTCGCATAAGGGCTCCTTGTAAATCACTTGTAATCATCTTCTGAATTAATAAAGCATATGGTTCAGATAGTGCCTTCCCCTCATAAACCTCCAGCTTCCGAGTGGACACACTGGAACCGCGGGGTTGACCGAGAGGGAAGTGTCATAAAGCTGAATCATATTTTCGGACTTCAGATCATTGGTTCGAAGTTTCTGACGTGGGGGATGACATAATCCGGAGTCCAAGCCACCGGCTTGTAGGCATCCGTAAAAGAGCCCAAAACCACATCATACGGAGTCCAAGCCATCGGCTGGTAGACATCCGTAAAAAGAGTCGAAGGCGACCAAAATATGCGGAGCCCAAGCCACTGGCTTGTAGGTATCCGTAAAAAGAGTCGAAGGCGACCAAAATATGTGGAGCCCAAGTCATTGGCTTGTAGGTATCCGTAAAAAGAGTCCGAAGAGACCATTGCGAACTCTGAACCACTGGTTTGACAGATTTCGCAAAAAAGAGCCGAAGGTGGCCAAAACAAAACAGAGTTTGAGCCATGAGCTTCGAATGTCTGTTAACATAGTCCAAAGTGACAAATTATCTAAGACACTAAAGTGTCCTGAAAGTTATCTCAAGTGATTTCTTTCAAAAAACAAAGGGTATTAAGTTGCCATTCTTCAGACTACAAATAGTCGAAGACATTTTATAAGATTTTAAAAGATCTTTAAATTGCAGAGGGGCTCCGAATCCCAAAAAATTGTACTCCGAAGTTTTTCTTTGCGCATAACCATCTTTGAATACAGTTCAAAGTTGCTTATACCCAAAGAGGGGCTAGTAAATAAGGAGACAATTTTAAATCGATATTTATTATTCGAACGAATATGATTACAGATTACATCATGAAAAATTGGTATCTATACCAAGAAGGAATCGAAGACCTCTTCGATCTCTAGAGCTAGGGTTGGAACGACTAGTTCCAATGCCGGGAGTTCTAACAACTTTACGTTTAACTCTCTTGCCTACCTTCGAAGCTCTAAAGTCCTTCTGTTCTTGCTGAAGTTCGGCCTAAGTTCGAAGCCGTTCGGGGCTCCTTTCCAAGCTTCCAAGTTCTTCAGGCTTTTTACTTCGAGTTTCATTTTCGTCTTCGAACCATATAACGTCTTCGGAAGACGAAGTTTCCAAGTTAACCTCTTTTTCTTCCTCTTTAATATAAGATAGTATATCTTTGCTGACTTCGGGCGTAATTGCACCGGAGCTATCTCGAGGAACTAAAAATCGAGGGCGCTTGTAAACTTTTAAAATATCGAAGGTAGCCCACAATGAGCGAAGTTCGTCGTTAATGTCTAACACTTCGACATCTTCAATATGAGGCAAATCCTAAAAACATGATAAACAAATTTTCATTGATAAATGTACATAAGCGCAAAGCTTAACATAGTCAAAGATCCTAAGATATATCTAAACCTGCGGGTTCAGAGGAGGCTGACTGCTCGAAGCTTGGGTCCGAGCTTGCTTCTGGCGTTGTCCTTCGTCGATCCAGGCCTTGATCGCAGAGCGACCTTCGGTTCTCCATGAAGTTTGGAAGGCTTGCCAGGCAGCGGCCACACCTTCGGAAGGAGTCAGAAGCTGCTCGTCGTCGAAGGTAATTGGGCCCTCTCCTGTGCTCGGAGTTATCGATCGGCCCAGATCCTCGTAATAACGAAGTAGGCCAACAGCAGCCACTTGTCCGGAGAGTTCTCCGTAGTGAATGCCTGCTGTCTTCATCTGCTTCGCCACTCCTTGAATCCTTTTCAACCGGCGCAGAAGGGAAATGTTGTCATCAGAAGGAAGCGTCCCGGTAGTACCGAAGTACTCCAGAACGCCTAGCAGTTGATCCATAACCTCCGCAGCTACCTTCTCGGACTTCACCTTATCTTCGATCAGCGCGTCCTTCGCCGAAGTTAGCTCTTCCAGAACTCCGGAAAGTCTAGCAGCCTCTGTAGTTAAGGAATTCTTTTGATTCAAAAGCTGGCTAGCTTCCTCTCGGAGCCTAACAAGCTCAGTCCCCGCAGTAGCGTGCTCCGCCCGCATTCGTTCAACTTCTGCTCGAAGCACAATTCTTTCTGCTTCGAGCTCCTTGTTCGCAGCCTCCAAGCTTTGTCTGGCCCTGCGCTCCGTAGACACCATGCTGTCCATATGAACCACTCGGCCTTCGGAGATAGTGAGATTCCGTTGAAGAGTTCCGTTTTCCTCTCGAAGGCGAGCGATTTCTCGTTCATTTGATATATTCGCAGCTCGGGCCAAGACTGTTTGCTGCGAAAAGAAAAAACCAAAGTAAGAAGTTATTTGTATGTAAATTTGATGTTATTTCACAGATGCTTCGTACCTGGTAGGCTGCGCGTTCCATGGCAGCGTTAAGCTCCGAGCTCTCCGCCTCACTTAGGATGGCCACCAAGTTCGTCTCCCCAATGTCGCGACTAGCTCGATCCAAAGGCTCGAGCAAAGTCCGAAGACCCATTCTTCGCTCTAAGAAAGGAGCTAGAAGGGGGATCATACTTAAAGCTTGTTGGTCATCTTCGTGTGACGAAGGCCCAGAGTGTTGAGCTGTAGTCTTCGGAGCCCCCGGAGACTGGCCCCCCTCGGTAGATTGGCTCTCGTTTGTTGACTCAGACGGAGTTGATCTGGAGCTCGCAGCAGGGAGGGGGTCCATCTTTCCTTTGCCTTTTCCAGGCCCCATCTGGGTGGCTCCTGGGATTGGCTCCGAAGTTGCCGAAGGTCCAGGGTTTGTACCTTCAGGATGGACCTCTTCTATGGAAGTGGACTCTGTAAAAACAAAGGTATTATACATTGTATCATTTCACAAAAAAATAGAAAAATTATTCGAAGTTTACCTTCGACATTCTGGCGGCGGGTGAGCATCGGACTGCTTGGCGGATCGAAGGCGAGATCTTCGTCCGAGTCAAGCGTCAAATCTTTGACTGCAGGAACATTTTCTTGAACAGTCCTTGTTGCTTCATCCAGAATCGAAGCCACAGTGGCTTCGACTCCAATCTCATCCACAGGAACTTCGTCCTGAGGTAAATCCTCTTGAACTGCCGGAGTCCTTGTTTGCTCAAGATTCTCTTGAGACTCCGGCACATTCGCAGTTTCTTCAACTTGGGCTGCATCTTCGTCAATCAGCCTTACAAGTAACTTGCCTTCGTCCTCCTGAGAATCGGAGACTGAAGCCCTTGGGCTCGAAGGTGCAGTGTTCTTTGGCTTTCGAGCCACCTTCTTGACCGGAGTCTTGGCGGAGCTCGAAGTCCCAGCTTCAGCCTTCCTCTTCTTGGGTCCTTTCTCCGAAGGCACCCAATCCACCAAAGGGGGCGAAATGATTTCCAGCATTCCCCATACTATGTTAAATCTTTCCCAACTCCCGACCAACTTGATTCTCCATTCTTTTTCGGTCGGAGTTGGAGCGCCCAAAATCTTCTCCGAAGCCCGTATGATTTGCTCCGAAGTTACAGGGGCTGAAGAGGCTGAAAAAACAAGTTAAGTTAGTTACTCCTTCGAATGAATATGCATAATATATGTTGTTTTCGAAGTTACCTACGGGGCTCGAAGTTGAAGTAATCTTGCGAAGACCGCCTTCCGAGTCCTCTTCGAAAGTGATTGGCCAGTTGGCCATCAACGGAGGGATTTGGAGCCCGAGGAACTCTTCGGCTAAGTCTCGCATGCTTAACCTTCGACTGATCTTTTGAAGCAAGCTGAGGCGAGCTTCGAGCTGGCCCACATCCGGGTGTACAAGGGCTTCCTTTCGGAAGTTGATGTCTTGCAGAGGTCTAGCCAGACGGTTGCTTGCCCCAATTTCGGCATAAAACCATTTCATGATCCATTCGGTATACCATCTAGCATTGATGGCCTTAGCAGGAAACCGAAGGGCGTACTCATCTCGAAGCCTGAAGTTAATACTTCCGAAGGCTACTACCATTTTTTCACCTCCGGGACCTACGAAGGTCTTTGGCTGGCACGAAGCTCTGTGCAACGCAGCGAAGATTTCTGCCCTCCCCTCACAACCTTCGGCTCTCAACGCCCATTCGAAGATAGCTAAACGAGCTACTGCATTCGGATAAAGTTGGGGGAGAGTGACGTGGAACAGATCCAATACCTCAGCCAAAAAATCCACTGCTGGAAGACCTAAGCCAGCTTCGAAGAAGGCTTCGAAGACGACCACTTCTCCGGGTCTTGGTGACGGGATAAGTTCCTTTTCCAGGTTTGCGGATCATCACTCCCGAACTAATTTTGCCCTCTACTACGGCCGCCAGTGATTCTCTTTTGCAGGTTGAAGGCCCCAGTTGGAAGGATTGATCCATGTATTTTGTTGATGCCGGGAAGAGGCCTTGATCGCCAACATTTTGGGGATTTTCTCCTCCCGCCGCCATGGTTGTCGCTGCGGGTGTTGGAGCTGCCATCGCCAATGACGCGGCCGCTGCCGCAGCAGCAGCCTGCTGTCGAGCCAGAGCTGAAGGTGCTCCCGAACTTTTGGTTTTCGCCATTGACACTACTGAGTTGCTTTGGAAGAAGAATGGAGGCTAGGGCTCAAAGGATGGCTTGTTTGCAAGAAAGCGGTGGAAAGGTACTCAGGAAAGTTCTAGGTCCTCTATTTATAGCCTAGACTTTACATTTTTTACCGTTTGTCCATGCCGTTTCACATTCTTGCCCGTTACTTTTTTCCGAAATTAACGCACTGTGTAACTTCCGTTAGAAGAAAGAAGCCAACGACTATTTCTTCTAAGTCTAAAAAGGCTTTCGGGCTTCCTGAGTTAGTTCTAAGATGGTTCGAAAGTAATTGTCTTAAAACTGATTCGAAGTTTTATATCTCCATACATTTCGGAGATAAATTATAAATCTAATAACCCCTACGCATGGTTATTTTTCTTCCGTATACTGCTCTCCTAACATTACAGGTTTAACGGAGAAGCGTATTCGAGGGGCTACTGTTGGGGGAAAATATTCTATCCTCAGGGTTATTGCAGTAACAACACAAAGGCAGATAATGAATTCGAAGGTTTCCAACATGCATCTTCGGAGGTGCCTTGAGTCAAGCTCGAAGTATGAAGATGGACCTTAGTTCAGAGTATATCTTCGAGCATAGACTCTTTTGAGATCTTTTCTGCCAGCTAAGATGGAAGGCTTATCTTCTTTCTCATTAGATTAGTCATTTACCATTTTAGCCCTATTAAGGGTGCCGAATAGTTTCCACTATGTCGGTTGTAACAGAGGGGTAAAAGGGTCTTTTTCTTAATATTTGGGCCTATAAATACCCCCCGTTTCATCCTGTAATAGGGACCGAATACAAGTTATTCAATACACACTTTCGAACTATTCTAAGTTATTATCCTTTCGGAGGCTTAGAACAGTTCACTTCGCAAACACTTCGTTTGTTAGTTTCTAATCCTCAGAAACTTGTTAGCGTAATCTTTTACGCCAATAGTAGCGAAATCTATGCGTCACTCATTTCGGACCAACATGTCTCACACGTGTTATGCGTGTGAGATGTGTAGGTCTGGAATTGTTCCTTTTTGGACAGCCTCGGAATGGGCGACAGAGCGTGGTATTTATGATGAGTCATGAGTTTGAATGAGATTTTAGTGTCATAACCTTATTTTTCTCCATTGCACCATTATCAGGTGTGCAATTGAAGAACAGTGGGGTTATGCTGCTGAAATTTCGTTCGGACTTATGGTTCATCATAAATAACACGTTCTATCGGTCACTCTGGAGTGGGTTTAGGATATATCTTTTCCTATAGACATAGGATCGTGGTATGTAAAAACATTTAGTACTTATGATGCATTCTCGATTAAATGAATATTTTGTCTCTAGAATGACTAAGGACGACTGACAGTGGATGTATAGTGGTTGGAAAAAAGTGGAGCTTACACGAAGGAGTGGATGATCTACGCTGAGAAAGTTGTTGACTGTGCATTCACTTTGATAAAAATAACTGGCTCGAGGTGCCCATGTATGAAATATAGAAATTCTCGTTGGCAAGACAATACAACATTGTCATTGCACATTTGCAAGTATGATTTCTTATCAGGTTATGAAGTTTGAGTGCACCATAACGAGACATTTCGTGAAAAACCAGTATTAATAGTAGAAAAAGATGATAGCACGACTGACGATATGATGGATGAGATATTTGATACCGGAGTTTGAAACAAACCTAAGGAGCCTCTATCCTATGTTTCCTATTTATTTATTTATTTATAGAAATATTAAAATAATGTTCATGATAAATCATCTTTACATGTCAAATCGTAATATTTGTAATCTATTAATAAATTAAAAATTTGAGGTTTGACCGTACATATTATATGTCATCCTTTGAGAATAGCGGTAGCAGTAGTTCATTACATTAGTACTCTCCTATAGTGTACGGATAAAATCAATAATTGAGAACAGACGCATTTTTGTTAGAGGCAAACCGTTGCATCGCACAAGGTTCAGTGTTACCCATCTAAAGAAACGACTCAAGGATCCCTTCTAATGTAACGATTAGATGAGATGAAATGATAATTCAACAACCAATTAATTAAATAATCCTTCTGTTAACTTTTAAATAATGTAGTTGATTTTTATCTTAACGTTTGACCATTCGTCTTATTCATTTTTTTTACAAATATACAAAATATAGGTTATACTTGAAGTACTTTTAGTAATAAAACAAATTATAGCAAAATAAATGATATTTCAAAAAGTTTTTTGAATAAGATGAATGGTCAAATGTTGAGATAAAAGTCAACTGTGTCATTTAAAAGTTAACATGAGTAGATTATAGAGTTAACAAAAGGTTAGAAAAATATTTAAGCAATTGATGAATAATTTTTTTTAGAAATTGTACTTTTAAAAGCACGGAGCAAATAATCCCGTATGAATTATTTTCATACTCAGAATAATTAGAAAAGAAACAATTGATTGAGAATTTTAAATAGATACAACCCTGAAATTGTGATCAGTTTATTCAAATTTGGGTCATTGAAGTATTGAAATAGAAAATTACTAGTACTAAAAATGAACTAATTTGCGAGGATGACATGATGCTAGCTGTAGAGACTTATTCATTTTTTTAAAAATGGTCAATATTTCAATACTTAATAATTTTTTTTCATTATATTATAAAAATATTTTAAATAGATGAAACATTCTGTGATATTTTTTATAAGAATAAATATACGCAACATCATATTTTATTATGTTTTCGTATGTGGACATAAAATGTTTTAATTTAGATTTGATTATATTTTATTTTACTAAAATATTTTTTAACTAGTAAAACATTGTTGTGACATAGTTTTTTTTTCAAAATTTAGTACGTCCTAAGTACTTCCATCATATTATTATTACAAAGAACTTATTATTAAATAAACAGTTTAGTACCGTAGTACCGGTCTCTTCTCTGCAAGCTCTGCTCAGCCTCCAACCCTTTCTCCCCGAAACCTCCCACAAAAGCAAAAGGAGATCCCTCCCCGAATCGGTAGACACCGATGGAAGGCTCACCGGCGACGCGCCTCCCGGAGGCCGACTCGCTCCCCGACGGCTTTGTGGAGAGCTATTCCGCCGACCACGCGGCTCCTCCCACCGGCGCCGAAGACCACCCAAGTCACTCTCTCGGCCTTGATCAGGCCGCTGCCGCCGGCGGCAGCGAGGAAACCCTAGGCGCTTCCTCTACCCCAACCTCTGCCGCTAAAGAGATCCTGGACGCTTACTCGGCCGCCGACGCGCTGCAGAGCCTCACTATGGACGCTGCCGCGGAGCCGGAGCGCGCTCTCGGCCAGCATGAACCCGCTGGCGACACACGAGGTGATCTCTCTCTCTCTCTCTCTCTCTATATATATATATATATATATCTATCTATCTATCTATCTATCTATCTATCTATCTATCACGCGCGTACGGAGCCACGGATGCACGGCGATCTTTCTGATCTGACAGAGTAGTTCTAACTTCTAAGTGAGAGTGCAGTTTTAACGGAAGACAATACTATTACAGTTTGGAGTATAATGTAGCAATTTTATTTTGTTCTTCTTATCCTCATTTTATTTTCAACTGTTTCAGGTGCTAAACAGTCCTTGAAGGAGAGCTGTGTAGTGGAGCAGGTGGAATCTCTAGCAAATCAGAAGGTTGTCGATGCTGAGATCGATAGGCTTTGGACCCTGCCTCTTTGTGCTGCTTGGTTTTGATAAGGAGAAAAATGTTTAGTGTTTGCTAAACGAGAATGATATGCTTTCTTTGTAGGAGAGTGGTGAGCAGAAGCGCAAGGTCGTGAAAAGGAGCAAGGTAGAGAAGGACAGAGAGTTGTTTGAACTTGCACAGGGATACCACAAAGTGGTAGCAGAGAGGGATGCAGGCAAGCGTTTATCATGTATTTATGTGAATTTCGACTTGTCCTTTTTCCAACAGCTTAATGTAGTGTAATCGATCCCTTGGTGATTCTCTCAAATTCTTACTGGTAAAATACCATATCTGTACTTTGGTTGGATGGATATCCTCTAATGTTTAACTCATGTTAACCAGTAACCAGTTCCAATTTAAAATGTCTTTACTCTTTACTAGACTCTTGTCTGACCAGAACAAATAATTCAGTATCATTAAATATCATTATATCACGACATCTTGACTACTTTCTGTTTGGCCTATTATATGCACCAGTGTTTCCCTTGGTGCCACCATGCCAGCACCAAGTGCCTCACCTCACTGCCATTAAGGTAGGCTAGGTGGCCACTTAGATGGGGAAAATCAGTTTGGTTGCCTTGGTAGCTGCAAGGGGAACACTGGTATGCACATGCCACTTTGTACTTCTATAATTATACGGATTAACATGTGTGGTTTATGTTTGGTCTCTTGCAGCCATTGCTGTTAAAGAAAAACTAGAATCTCTTTGTAGGGAGTTTCAGCGTCAAAACAAAATGTTAAAGGTATGTATGCTGCATTTTGAGTTTTGAAGTATCTGTTTGTGTGTTTTCACTTTTATTCAACTATAATATCTTTTAACATTGATGGCTCAGGAAGAGTGCCGAAGGGTGTCAACAGAGGGGCAGAATATGCGGATGGAGTTATCTGACAAATTCAATAATGCTATAAAGGTCAATATATACCATTTGATAGTGGTGCAAAATAAATATGTAGTGTTCTTCCTGATTTCATTGGCTTCTTTGTCTATTGTTCAGCTCTTATGAATCAGATATTCATGATATTTTTATAGGATGTGAGCATCAAGCTTGAGGAGCAGAAAAACGAATGCATTTCTCAGTTAGAAGAGAACAATTTGTAAGACACTGAGCTTACTAGCTTTGGCATATCTTCTGTATTAAGAGTTTCAAGTGAACTGAACTTACTAGTTATTACTGACACCATTGTGCTTGTGATGAGTACATTTGCTATGGTCTTCTTAATTTACTACAATTTATGTTTAAATTCCCTCATTTTTTGTCAATATACCTGTTATGTTTCTAGGCTCAGAAGTAAACTCAAAGACCTTGCAGATCAATATAATATCACACAGCAGAAATATGCTTATCAGGTATGCTAATTATGACCTGTACCAGTTATTGCTCTAGAGTATCTCATATTTGAATGACTATCATAGGTTCTGTCTTTGCTTAATATATTGTTTGTAATGGTGAACTTGTGTGTTTCTTTGTTTTATTTTATATTTGTATAGTTGAAAGAGAAGATGCTGGAACTTGAGCTTGCCGATCTGAAAATTCAACAGCATCAAGAGAAAGCAACTCAGGAACAAACCCAAATGCAGCTATATGCTGATCAAGTTTCTCAACTTATGGCTACGGAGAAGAACCTAAGGTTGCAGCTAGCGGCAGATGGAGAAAGATTTCAGCAATTTCAGGTGCTTTTGCTGATAACCCTTCCTGTAATGACTGGTGTATGCCTCATTGTGGTTTCTCCCTTGCATATGACTACAAATTTTCAAGCAGTTTATCCATTTTAAGTGTGGATAGCCTCATAGCCCTATATTGTAATAAAAATGTAAAATCATCAACTTTACCTTATCAGGATGCCCTGACGAAAAGCAATGAGGTCTTTGAAACATATAAGCAGGAGATGGAAAAGGTATGAATGATACACCTCATATGCATTTGAGTTCATGCTCAATATCGTTCTATTCTTAGTCATCAAATTTCTGTCCACTCAAATAAAAGTTCATGCATGATCTTTTGAATCAGATGGTGAAGCTTATAAAGGATCTAAAGAAGGAGAATGAATTCCTAAAGAGCAAATGTGAGAATTCAGATGTTGCTCTTGTGAATTTGGTTGAGGAGGTATTGTCCAAACCTTTCATGTATCCTCGCATGCATAATGGGATCTTGTGCAAGTCGTTCTTGCATGATGGTTGCATGAACCCTTTTGTTCTCTTTTGCAGCGTGAGCTAACAAAGAAGCAAATAGTTAAGTTCAGGAATCAAAAGGAGAAGCTGGAATCTCTTTGTCGATCGCTACAGGCAGAAAGGAAACAAAGCCCCTCTGGTAGTACTCCTGATGCCACTTCTAACCCAACAAATTTGGCAAGTATTGCATCATAGTTGTACATGCTCCGTGGAACGTGTGCTTCGCAGCTTGCCAAAATTTCTAAAAACAAGAAAATGGAGACGTATGATTTTGTCAGTTTTTTCCTTGTGATTTTGCGAGAGTTGAATGAGTATCACACATCCAGCTATGCGGCTTATATTGCCCGCCATTTTGAGCCATCTCGAAGCGAAAGATCTAAGGCCTCGCTTTGCTGAAATTGGGAAAAATTCTAGGAAATTTTCCATGTTTTGTATTCTCTAGTTTTCATGCTACCAAGAGCATTTAATATCTTATGTTCATGTCTAAATGGACTTTGTCGAATCTCTAATCAATAGCATTAAATTGATTGATCGATCATTTCTACATAACCAATATCCTATTAGCGTCATATGGCCTTACATGCCTTATATTTGATCTAGATCAGACCAATGCATATCATGTAACGTTTCCATTACAATTAGTACGCGAAAATTAACAAGTATTTTCCATCTGCATATATTTAATTGTGTTGTATATGTATCGATATCACCACTGCAATGGTCCTTTATGGGTCTCCTTACAAGGGACTTATTTACCGTCTGGTATGTTCATTTTATTTTTAATAATGGTAATTTTCTAATTTTAGGGGAAGATTTATACCATAATAGATATCAAGAAATTGATTACAATGTCACTGCTTTGAAATCTTTGGATTCGCATACTATAGAATTTGAACAATAAATTCATAGAATAATTAATGTATAACACCTTGTGAAACAATATGTTAAATGTATTTACCAAGCATAAGAGTGACACTAAATCTCATATTCCTATGATAAATACATCACAAAAAGTGAAGGCATCTCATAAAACCATTCATCTTGCAAATGCAAATAATGGGGGGGGGGGATTTGATTACGAATAATGCTTCTCAAAAGCAACCGCTAAATTAAAGAAAGATATCTTCAAAGTCAGTTAATAAAATTCAACCTCTTGTTGAAAGACATCAAATAGATGATCTACATCTAGAGACCAACACTAATGTTTGCACTAATTTAAGTGTTGGGACATTAGAAATGCATAACTCCATAATTATGAAAAATCCTAAAGAGTTAAAAGAAATATCCATAAATTATGTTGATTCAAATATTCATATAATAGAAATATTATAATTGTTGACATCTATTTCTCCTCAAATATAACTAAAAACCTCAAAGCAAATGTAGAACCTAAGATCATACAAAGTGCATCAAGCATTCATACCGAATCAAATGGAAAGAAGATGTTGAGACCGAATTAAGCTTGCTTAGAAAAAGAGAGGTATTTATATCAGTAATGAATACCCCTTAAAATGTTTTTCTCATTTGATCGAAATAGATTTGTCTTCAAAAAAGAAATAAAAATAATGAGGTGATGAGATACAAAACAAGACTTTTACATAAGGATTCATGTAGAGACCTATCATCGATCATGATAAAACTTATTGTCATGTTATGAGTGGAATAACTTTCCAATATTTAATATTATTGGCAGTATAAATAATTTTATATGTATAATAAATATATGTGGTGATTGTATGCTTATATGAAAGTCTCTGAAGGACTTAATATTCTGAATCCAATGATAAAGTATAACAAGTTTTGTGTAAAATTATAAAATTCACTCCATAGCTAAACCCTAAATAGATGGGAAGGATGTGGTATAAGCGACTATGTGAGTTCCTTCTTTAGAATAGTTACTCTAATAATAATGATTGTCCTTGTTTGTTCATCAAGGAATGCATTTCTAGATTTGCATCACTTTAGTATATGTTGATGACCTCAATATTATTGAAACTATACAAAATATAATGGAAGCTAACATGGATATTGCATATATTAAAAATATATTATAGAAATTTAACATAGATAAATCATATCCACTTAATAGTCGCCAATATCTCGAAATAGACATTCTAACCTAGGGAAGAAGGTGGAAAATTATTAGGGGTTGATATCCCATACCTCACTATCATAAGAGCATTAAAGCATCTTGCAAATCGCACTAAGTCAATTTATGTTGGACCGGAAACAGCGACCAGAGGAGGTGAATGGAAGCTTTTAAAATTTTAGGCTAAAAACAATCTTCTGTTTTAACTCAGTCTCCTGCGGAACAGGCTTTGAACTCACCCTTAGAAGTTCTGGTTCGAAGGTATTTCACAGCTCCGAAACCAGGCTTCACAAGGAGCAAAAGTTCGAAGTCAAGAAGACTTCACTCCACCCTCAAAACCAAACACTCAATTCTGCTAAGTCAGTGCAGGCTCCGCACGCTAGGTGCCTTGAGCAAACTTCGCACTTCACCCTTCGCAGGAGGTGGTTTCCCTCTGCAGACTTTGACTAGATACTCCGCACTAGCAACCGGTACTAGGCTTCGTAATTCGAAGGACAAAACGCACACAACAGATTTTGCTAAGGGAAGAAAAACAACGCTCAACTACGGACTACTCAGTGATTCACTAGTAAATGGTGAGGGGTTACCTCAGTTTACAAAGAGCAAACACACTGAAAAACACACACTTCGCACGCACACACCTCTCACTCACTCCTCAAGAAGAGATCTAGTGCTCAAACTTAACTCAGAAAGAAATGGTGCACAGAGGAATCAAAGCATGCAGTGTAACACAGGATACAAGTTCAAGCAGTGAAAGAAGAACAGTATCAAAGCTTCATTGCAAGAACAGGGAACACAAAATGAACTCACAGGTTTGAATACATGAGTGTGTGGCGGCTAGCACAAGAGTTCTAAAAATGGCTGCTCAAAGTGTTACTTAGGCCTAGCCAGCCTTCACTATTTATAGGCACTATTTAGCTCTATGAATAGACTACTTTACCCCTAGGGTTTATACTATTTTTGTCTCAGCAGAACAGGGGGGTATAGATGGTAGTCTACTTTATTTGGAGGCTTCTTTTGTCAGTCTTCGCAGAGGAGACAACATCAGCTTTAGCAGAGCAGACACGATCAGCCTTTGCAGTTTTGGAGTCTTCTGAAGCCCCCCTTCACACGCGAAGGGTGCGGTAGCTTCGGCGAGAAGCCTTGAGCCTGACGGCCTTCGCTTCACCGAAGTAAGCCTTCGATACAGTGACGGTTTTGAGCCAAAGCCATCAAAGCCCTTGAGCCTTCGCACCATCACCTCCGGAGTGGACCACCATGGCTTCGCAGCTACTCCTAGCTCGAACTCCATCAGTCCGTGTACCGAAGCCATACATGGCCGAAGTACCTCAAGTCATCCACACTCCGAAGCCCCACCTTCGGAGTACTGCCCTTCGAAGTCCCTCCTTCGTCCAAGGCCTCCGCATGAAGCATTCCATAAGCACTTCGTCGTAGTGTCTCTCGCCGACCACACTCCTCGACGAACCTCATCCGGACCATGCCTTCGATGCACCTCGACTTCTGAGATCTTCGTCGGGTGAACCTTCGAATGCCTCCATCCGGAGCACACTTCGAATGCATTGCCTCATTGCTGAGGACTTTGTCCACCATACTCCGAAGTCACTCCATTGAGAGTACCCTTTGAAGTGCCTCACCTTCGAGGACTTCGTCTCGGGGTACCTTTAGCCGGAGCCACGCTCCGCACTCTCTGCCTTCGCGTGGCGCACCTTGACCCGATGACCGACCTTGACCCCACGCAGCCTTCGTGACCGAGCTCCCCGCTCGCCTAGCATCAAGCCTCCCGGTTGACCCAGATTCACTTGCTGCGAACTGTCCATCACCTCCGAAGTTACCTGCGTACAACAGTCAAACAAACAAGTGTATCTAGTACCCCGGAGACCTCTCTGGGTAAACAACCTTCGGTACACACTCCGGTGTACCGCCCAAAGTACCGAACCCTTCGGTACGACCAAGTCATTGTGTACTGTCGGACCCCTCCGATAGTCACACTCCACTGCAACAGTCGTAGCAACCGAACCCACTGAACCCATCGGTGAAACACCCTCTGAGCCCCTTCGGAGGGACCCCTTCGAATCCAGAAGGTAAGACTTGTCAATCACTCATCACAGACTCTGAAACCAACCCTTGGTTTCTCAATCTCCCTCTTGATGAGTGAATTGACAACCAAATTCAAGTTCAAGAAAATTTGGAAAATTTCAGCACACAAGTGACCATAAAAAACTCAGAAAAAAGCCAAATCATGTCACTTGACAAAAGAATTTCTCCCCATTTTCAAAAGAGTAAAAGCCCCTTCCGCACATCTCTCCCTTTGCAAGGCATCAAAAGTTCAGACTTCCCCTTTTTGCCCTGAGTTATTTTTGCCTCCTTACAACAGAGAACACAAGGATTTCTCCCCCTTTGGCAATGCAAGCATCAAGGAGCAATTAAAATATGCAAAGCTTCGAAATGAGCAGAAGTGCAAAAACATATAATCGCAAAAATATGCCAAACTTAATGCCAGTTTTCATGTGCTCAACTCATTTTAACATGATCTAAAAACACGATGATAGCATGTGATTTCATCATTTTGAAAGAAAAGCATCACCACTCAATCAAGTTAACTAGAAAAATAAAAGCAAGGGCTGCACAAAGCTAGTCAATTTCTACTCGAGACAACCAAGTCAAGTTCAACTAGAGGATTGAAACCAAACTTAATTGGCAATGAATTTATACTTGCTATTCTTTTCATAATGCCAGGGATTATTTGTTCGTTTACCTTATACTTTCCAATCAAGCCAAGCATAGGCAAGAAAGCCATCAGAAGCTTAAGGTGGTGATTTTGGCATACACTAAATTATACCAGTTCATACCATAGTGCAATGGTAAGCAGTCTAGAATAAAGTAGTGAGACAAACAAACCCACCTGTATCTTTTCACTCTTAGTCATTTAAATCATGGATTTTTGATTTTTGATAAGTGAACAAATTGTTTAGCACTTGTTGAAGAATGTCCATGAGTGAGCAATATTATTGTTCAAGTTGCAATTTTTTCATCCAGCGAAAAGGATTCTTGCTATCAAGCAGATAAAAGATAGCTAAAGTAGTCCTGCCTAAACATGCTAGACTCAAGACTAAGCGGTGATCATGATTTGATTTTGGAAAAACATATTAAATAGAGCTGAGTTATCATAATTACATTAATTAAAATCAGGCATATTAGTGCAAAACATGTAAATGCAATTTTACACAAAATAAGCACATACAAGATAATCAAAGTTTGCTCCCCCTCACAAAATGCCATAAGGGTGACAAATACCAAGATCCCCGCGCAAGTAGGCGAAACACGAAGCATCGAGGGGTTTTATAAAAATATCAGCTAGCTGGTTTTGGGTATCAACATATTGAAGTTCAATATTACCCTTCTCATTATGATCTCTGAGAAAATGATATCGCACATCAATGTGTTTGGTTCTGGAATGCTGAACCAGGTTGTTTGCAATACAAATAGCGCTAGTGTTGTCACAGAAAAGTGGAACACTCTTATAATCTAACCCAAAATTCTGCAAAGTGGAAACCATCCACAAAATCTGAGAGCAACAACTAGCTATAGCAACATATTCGGCCTCAGCCGTCGATTGTGCAACACTAGACTGTTTGCGGAAAGACCAACAAAATAGCGAAGTACCTAAAAAATGACAAGTACTAGAGTTACTTTTCCTATCAATACCACACCCAGCAAAATCCGCATTAGAATAACCTCGAAGACACAAAGAGGAAGACACAGAATGTCAAATGCCAAACTCGAGGGTATGCTTGAGAAACCTGAGAATGCGCTTTACCGCTTGGCGGTGCGAAGCACGTAGCGAAGCCTGAAAATGAGCGCACAGACATACTGCGAAGTGTATGTCCGGCCTCGTAGCAGTCAAGTAGAGGAGGGAGCCGATCATGCTTCAGAACTCCTTCTAGTCTACAGCTTCTCCATCCTCGTCAGGATCCAATGCTACAGATGTAGCCATTGGATTAGCGAGGGGCTTCGCATCGGACATATCAAACTTCTTGAGCAGGTTCTTGGTGTACTTCGTTTGATGAACGAAAATACCTTGTTTGCTTTGCTTGATTTGCAAACCAAGGAAAAAGGTAAGTTCGCCCATCATGGACATCTCGAACTCCCTTCTCATGGCATCTGCAAACTCGGCAACCAAAGCATGAGAAGAGCTACCAAAGATGATGTCATCCACATAAATCTGAACTAGGAGGAAATCTTTGCCATGCTTGAGAGTGAACAAGGTTTTATCAACCGATCTCATCAAATACCCTCGCTCAAGAAGAAAAGGCTTAAGTCTTATCATACCCTGCTCGAGGGGCCTGCTTGAGTCCATAAAGAGCCTTATGAAGTTTAAGAACCTTATATAGGTATTTGGGGTTTTCAAATCCAGGGGATTGTTTTACATAAACATCTTCGCCTATGAAGCCATTAAGAAATGTACTGTTGACATCCATTTGATAGAGTTTGAATCCCCGGGATGTCGCAAAGGCAAGCAAAATCCTAATGGCCTCTAGACGCACAAGAGGTGCAAAAGTCTCAGTAAAATCAATCCATTCTAATTGAGAATAACCCTGAGCTACAAGTCTAGCTTTGTTTCTAACTACAGTCCTATCCTCTCCTTGTTTGTTTTTGAAAATCCATTTTGTTCCAATGAAATAAACATTTGGTGGAGGATCAACTAAAGTCCAGACTTGGTTTCTCTCAAAATTTTCAAGTTCTTCATGCATGGCATTGATCCAACTAGAGTCAAAAAGTGCATGACTAACATCTAAGGGCTCAAAAGAAGCAACAAAAGCGGAATCAATGAAATGAGCATGAGAACGTGTTACCCTTTGATCAAGCTCACCAATGATCTGCTCTAGAGGATGCATCCTTTGAACGTGATGTGGAGCCTCACGGCGGGATGCAGTCTCCCCCTCAACTTGTGCGTTGGAGTGGTCTAAGATGACTGATGTTGAGGCAGTTGCTTCGGGACCTTGTGCTGAAGTAGTCGAAGCGGGGTCGGCTTCGGGGGTCGATGTCGAGGGTAGTAGGGGTTCATCCTCGAAATCTCCAGGATCTTCTTCGAAGATGGTCTGCTCCATGTCGTGTTCATTTTCCTGTTCAAAGGTAGAACTAACAGAGGGGGTTGATTCATCAAAAGTCACATAATATGACTCGATGGCAGTGTTAGTTTCCAAATTATAAATACGATAAGAATGACCATGAGTAGTGTATCCCAAAAATATCCTGTCAGAAGAGCGCGGCTCAAATTTGTCCAAATTTCCATATTTTAGGATCAAGCATCGACAACCAAAAACTCGAAGATGAGTAACTTTGGGTTGTCTCCCAAAACACAACTCATAAAATGTTAAGTTCAAAATTGAGCGCAAGAATATTTGGTTGGAGATGTAACCAGCAGTGTTCATGGCCTCAGCCCATAATTTTCTAGGAGTTCTGTGCTCATCGAGCATCGTCCTAGCCATCTCAACCAAAGTGTGGTTCTTCCTCTCAACAACGCCATTCTGTTTAGGAACCCGCGGAGCAGAGAATTGATGTTCTATGCTATGCTCCATACAAAAGTCAACAAAGAGACTGTTTTTGAACTCGGTGCCATTATCACTTCGAATGAATTTTAATGCACCAGGGAGTTCAATGAAAAGTCTCACAACCAAGCTCTGAAAGTGTGAAAACACTTCATCCTTGCTGGCAAGAAAGAAGACCCAAGAATAGCGAGAGAAATCATCGACAATGACTAGCACATACCACTTGCCACCTAAAGAACTAACCCGAGAAGGACCTACAGTGTCCATGTGGATAAGTTCTCTGGGTTGTTCAGTCATCACCATGTTGACTGGCGAGTGCGAAGCGGCAATCATTTTTCCATGTCGATATGGAGCGCAAACCAAATTCTTCTCAAACTTGAGCTTGGGCAATCCTCGGATCAGACCTAGGGCACTCAGACGAGCGAGCAACTCAAAGATCATATGCCCTAGTCTCCTATGCCACTTCCAAAGCTCAGAAGTTAAATGTGCAACAAGACAGTGAGAAGAACCAGACGACTCAGAAAAATCAGCTCCAAAAACTCTCCCAACTCTAAAGATCTTACAAACTACAGCGCCATCAGAATTGAGTACTTGTGAAGTATCGCGATGGAATCGCACTTCAAAGCCCTCATCCAGCAACTGAGATACAGAAAGCAAATTGTATCCCAAATTTTCAACCAAAGCAACATCTTTGAGAGTGAAATTCGAGTTGATTCTTACCACACCTTTACTTTTCACTCTACTCCTTCGATTGTTTCCGAAGGTGATATGTTCCTTTTGCTTGGTTGTAGTGAGGCTGTAGAACCATGCTGCATCTCCAGTCATATGGCGCGAACAGCTGGAGTCCATGATCCACGTGCCCTCCAAGCCTCAGTCTGGCGCCTACACACGATAAGAGAATCTCAATCGCTCAGTGCTGGGGTGAGTGAAAGCATGACGAGGAATCCAGCATTGAGTGATACGAGTAGTAGGCACAGTAAAAATAGACTGCCTACGCACAGGAAAATCAGAATGATGCAAAGTGCGAGGTCTACCTATATGCTGTGACACACATGTATGACGAGGTCTCCCAACCTGTCGAGGCACAAAGCCACTCATGCGAGGTCTACCATCATATGGTATGGTGAACACCTCGAGGGGTAAAACCTCTCCGGGTAGCATGGGGAGCCTTGAAAATATGATGTGAGTAAAACTCAGGCTCATGCATACTTAGAGATGGGTAATGCATGTCCTAGAAACTCATCGCCTAAGAGTGTCGCTCATCCTTGATGCAAGGAAAACAAAACCCAATCAAATGACCCGCCCGCTGACAGTAGGAACAATGAAACACTCTCCTAGGGGCACTCTCATGGGTCTTAGGAGCAACCTTCACAGGCTCCTTGGGCTTCTATTGAGTGGTTTTCTTGTAAGGAATTTTCTTGGTAGGAAGAGTGGTTTTCTTTGGAGTTTGGGTAGGCTTTTTGACTGATGGAGTGTCTAACTGGGCTCTTTCTTTCTCTAAGGTAGTGGGTGAGGTAAAAACAATTTTGTTCTCACTGTCTGAAGGAATCCTCTCAAAACCAAACCCAGAGCTAACCCTGCCCTGTTAGCACACATCTTGGTCTTGGCCAAGAGAAAGTCCATCCTACCCTTTCCCTCAGTACATTTGTTAACCACCGAAAGAAGGTATTCATTTTCAATCATGAGGTGTTCAGCTTGCTCTCTAATAGTGCCAAGCTGGTCCTTAAGGGTTATGCAAGTGTCACACACAGGTTACACATCCTTAGAACTACCGGCCCTCTCCAATCTAGCCTCTAAATCCTGAACATGCTTATCACGTAAATCAATGCTCTCGCGTAATAATGAACTGTTCATGCATTCATTTATATCATGAGGACTAGAATCAACCATCAAAAGCTGCTTCTGTGTAGTCTCAAGCTCAGAAAGAGTTTGAGCATGCACAGAACGCAACTGAGCAAGCTCACCCATGACAACAGTACAAGATTCACATTCAGCATGAATAACCCTAGACTTAAGCATGGCATAATCAGTAGAAACATATTCTAGCCTAAGTCTAAGGTCTTTTCTATCTCTAGCGGCTTGCATAAGTAATCTATCCTGGCTAAAAACTACTTCATTCAGTTCATCTATCTTAATTGAAAGCTGGTCATTGGATAGAGGTACCTCAGATGAGTCAAGCTCATCGCCGCTGTGATCGCTGTCGGCCATGAATAAGAGGCCGGTGAAATCTCGTCCCTTCTTGTCCTTCTTCTCCTCCTTCCTCGGGGACTCCTCCTCCTCATCAGAGCTCGACTCCTCAGTTGAGGAAGTGTCGATGTCGCTGAGAGCAGCAACAAATGCTCTGGAAGCGGCTTTGGCTACCTTGTTGGCCACCTTGCCGCACTTGCCCTTCACAAAGGGTTTCCTCTCCTTTTTGTGGTATTTGGGGCGCTCACTCTCATCTCTCCTCTTGAGCTTAGGATAATTGGCCTTGATATGAGAGGTGTCGCCACACTCAAAACATCCACTAAACCCACTTCTCCTCTGATTTCGTCTCTCATGGTGAAAATGGGTGAACCTACTGGCAATGAGAGCAAGCTCTTCATCATCCAGAGTATCCATCTGCTCCTTAGTGACGGAGACTAGGGAAGACAAAGCAAAACCACCTGCAAGAACACAAGTACCAGATGTGCTTGGTTCTGCACTGGTGTCACGACTAGTGCTATAAATTAGTGCTAATGGTTGTGGCAAGGAGTTCCTGTGCACTACAAGAGATGCTTTGGCAATCTCTGTGGACTTCAGCTTGCTGAAGAGCTCATCACATGTCAATGTGTCATAACCTGTGGACTCCTCAATGCTGGATATCTTCACTTCCTATATTCTACGATCAAGAGCATAGAGAAGCTTGATAGCCCTATCATGATCATTGTAAGCAAGTGTCCCATTGGACCGCAAGTTACTCACTATTGCGTCAAAGAGAGAAAACATGGCATCTATAGATTCATCAGGCGCTTGCACAAACAACTGATACTGTTGATTGTACGTGCTTTGGCGCCTAGCCTTAATCTGTGTAGAGCCCTCATGAAAAATAGTGAGTGTAGTCCAAATCTCCCTAACTGTCCTTAGGTGTTGAACCCTATCAAACTCACTCCGACTCAAACTAATGATCAGTATGTTTCTAGCTTTGGAGTTAGAATTATACTGATCTTTTTCTATTTGAGAGGTGCGGGTTTCAAGGATAGAGTATTTTGAGTCCACAATCTCCCAAATTGCATTTCCTTAGCTTAGCAAGTAAGCCTCCATCCGCACCTTCCAGTTTGCAAAATCAGTCCCATCGAACAGAGGTATTTTACTAACTCCATCCATGTCGCCAACAGATCAAAAACCGGTTAAGGTCAACTAGTGATCTTAACCCGCTCTGATACCAAATGTTGGACTGGAAACGTCGACTAGAGGGGGGTGAATGGGAGCTTTTAAAATTTCAGGCTAAAAACAACCTTCTGTTTTAACTCAGTCTCGTGCGGAACAGGCTTCGAACTCACCCTTCAAAGTTCTGGTTCGGAGGTATTTCATAGATCCAAAACCATGCTTTGTAAGGAGCAAAAGTTCGAAGTCAAGAAGACTTCGCTCCACCCTCAAAACTGAACACTCAATTCTGCTAAGTCAGTGCAGGCTCCGCACGCTAGATGCCTTTAGCAAACTTCGCACTTCACCCTTCGTAGGAGGTGGTTTCCCTCTGCAGATTTTGACTAGATACTCCGGACTAGCAACCGGTACTAGGCTTCGTAATTCAAAGGACAAAACACACACAACATATTTTGCTAAGGGAAGAAAAACAACGCTCAACTACGGACTACTCAGTGATTCGCTAGTAAATGGTGAGGGGTTACCTCAGTTTACACAGAGCAAACACACTGAAAAACACACACTTCGCACGCACACACCTCTCACACACTCCTCAAGAAGAGATCCAGTGCTCAAACTTAACTCAGAAAGAAATGGTGCACAGAGGAATCAAAGCATGCAGTGTAACATAGGATACAAGTTCAAGCAGTGAAAGAAGAACAATATCAAAGCTTCATTGCAAGAACAGGGAACACAAAATAAACTCACAGGTTTGAATACATGAGTGTGTGGCGGCTAGCACAGGAGTTCTAAAAATGGTTGCTCAAAGTGTTACTCACGCCTAACCAGCCTTCACTATTTATAGGCACTATTCAGCTTTGTGAATAGACTACTTTACCCCTAGGGTTTATACTATTTTTGTCTCAGCAGAATAGGTGGGTATAGATGGTAGTCTACTTTATTTGGAGGCTTCTTTTGTCAGTCTTCGCAGAGGAGACAACATCAGCTTTAGCAGAGCAGACTTGATTAGCCTTTGCAGTTTTGGAGTCTTCTGAAGCCCCCCTTCGCACGCGAAGGGTACAGTAACTTCGGTGAGAAGCCTTGAGCCTGACGACCTTCACTTCACCGAAGTAAGCCTTCGATACAGTGACGGTTTTGAGCATAAGCCGTCAAAGCCCTTGAGCCTTCGCACCATCACCTCTGGAGTGGACCACCACGGCTTCACAGCTATTCCTAGCTCAAACTCCGTCTGTCCGTGTACCTAAGCCATGCATGGCCGAAGTACCTCAAGTCAGCCACACTCTGAAGCCCCACCTTCGGAGTACCACCCTTCGAAGTCCCTCCTTCGTCCAAGGCCTCCGCATAAAGCATTCCATGAGCAATTCGTCGCAGTGTCTCTCCCCGACCACACTCCTCAACGAACCTCATCTGGACCATGCCTTCGATGCACCTCGACTTCTGAGATCTTCGTCGGGTGAACCTTAGAGTGTCTCCATCCGGAGCACACTTCGAACACCTTGCCTCATTGCTAAGGATTTTGTCCACCATACTTCAAAGTCACTCCATTCGGAGTACCCTTCGAAGTGCCTCGCCTCCGAGGACTTCGTATCGGGGTACCTTCAGCCGGAGTCACGCTCCGCACTCTCTGCCTTTGCTTAGCGCACCTTGACCCGTGTGTTGACACGGAAACGTGCCCCCGCACTTGGGTCAGTTCGACGATCCAAAAGTGCACGGATACTTAGGGACAGGCCTAAGTGTGACGTGGCACCGACGTCGCGTTCCAACTACCCTTAATAGTGATAAGGGGGTGGAGTCGTCAGGCAACCAGATTACACAAAATAATCCAATTAACCGAAAAAGATAGATTAAACAGAATAAAATCAACAAACTAGTCGGAGCCCCGCCTGGTTCGAAGTCTGATGCGAAGGGGTCACCGAAGGGTACCTTCGGTGTCTGGTGCAAAGTACTCCGCCGAAGGGTGCTTCGGTTTTCAGACTGATCCGACCGAAGACGGACTTCGAACGGATCTGGACGCAATGACCACCCCCGAATAGCGTGGTTCGTCGTGGGATCTCCGATACAACAAACTATAGAATAGTGACGTGAGGGCCACGTGCGAGTGCAACTTCGTCCGCGTGCGGAGTATGTTCGTGGCGAAGCCTGTTGCGACGAAGTATGCTGGCGAAGCCTATCGCCGGAGCCTGCGGTCCCGCCGAAGGGTGTCCTAGGGCCCTCCGAAACCGATCTCTCAGCTCCGGACACCTCCGACGAAGGGGCTCTGAACGTGCGAACCTGCAACAGAGATGATGCAAAGTACCAATTCGGCCTGAGGACCGAATTTTGCTAAGTGTTGCACTAGTAGCGAAGGTAGCAATCTATTACGCAAATTAGCGGATACTTCACAGGCGAAGTAACAAGGCGATAGCAATATATTACGCAGATTAGCGGATACTTCACAGGCGAAGTAACAAGGCGATAGCAATCTATTACGTAGATTAATGGATACTTCATAGGCGAAGTAACAAGGATTACCACTGTTCTGTAGTGGCCAGCGGAGGGCTTCCAGGCAAACCCACGAAGAGGTACAGGAAAATAAAGGTAAAGTAAATGCGATCAAAGCATTGAGTTTGGTTTGGTTTGAGTTGGGGGGGGGTTCTCCACGCTGGCCATGCCTCTCTATTTATAGGGGGTTAACTCCTAATCTAATCTGCTATTAATCTGGCTAGATAGAGATAGAGATTGAGCTGGAAACGCGTGCAACTCTATCTCTGCCGAGGTGGGCTTTGGCCAGGCCCATCGAGGCCTACTCCTCGGGCCGAAGCTTCGGCAGCGTGGGCCTCCGAAGGCTTCCTAGCTGAAGCCCGTGGGCTGGCTAGAGGCTTTCGGAGCCCATATCTCCATGGGCTTCGGCCCTGTAGGGCTTCGGACAGACCCTGGACATGTGTACTTTCGGCCCAAATCACCAATACTTGACATTTTGACAATCTAGCCATTAATGCCATTTTTTGCTATCAACACCATGGACCGACCTTGACCCCACGCAGCCTTCGTGACCGAGCTCCCGCTCGCCTGGCATCAAGCCTCCCGCTTGACCCAGGTTTAGTTGCTGCGAACCGTCCGTCGCCTCTAAAGTCACATGCATACAACAGTCAAACAGACAAGTGTATCCAGTACCCCGGAGACCTCTCTGGGTAAACAACCTTCGGTACACACTCCGGTGTACCGCCCAAAGTACCAAACCCTTTAGTATGACCAAGTCATTGTGTACTGTTGGACCCCTCCGACAGTCACACTCCGCTGAAACAGCCGCAGCAACCGAACCCACCGAACCCTTCGGTGAAACACCCTCCGAGCCCCTTCAGAGGGACCCCTTCGAATCTTGAAGGTAAGACCTGTCAATCACTCATCACAGACTTCGAAACCAACCCTTGGTTTCTCAATTTATTTGTTAGATATAGTGTTGTTCTAACTAAAAGACATTTGGTTGGTGCAAAATAAATCCTCATATATATAAATGGTACACGATGCTTGGTTTATTCTATCAGAAAAATCAAGATACAACTGTTGACACTAAAACACGATGGTCAAAGTGCCAAACACACTGACATCGATTCGACGATCCAAAAATGTGTGGATACTTAGAGGTAAACCCCTAAGCGTAACACGACAATGATGTTGCGTTCTGACGACCCTAGGTAGTGACAAGAGAAAGTGGAGTCGCTAGGCAATCAAATAATATAAAAATATTATCCAATTAACCGAGTTGTAGATGAAAATATCTAACCGGCCAAATTAGGGCCGGTTGGACTGAAGCCTAATTGGTGGTCCGACCGGCCAAGGTAAGCCGGTCAGGCCAAAGCTATACCATCGGCCAGACCGACGGTGCGAGGTCTGGCCAAAGGGGGCCTCTAGCGTGTACCGCGCAAAGGGGTCCGAAGAGGGGCTTCGACCCTCGATCGGTAAAACCGTAGGGTAAACCCCCATCCAACCGAAGGTGTCCGAAGGGTTTCGAGGGGGAATACTCCATCGACCAGTGCGAACCCTAGCCTTCGGTCAGTCGGACCGAAGGGTGGTCTCCAGTCGAACCGGAGGACATGAGGTTCTCCGGGTGAAAGGCTCCGGCACGAAGGATCCTGAAGAATCCCGCGAAGCCCGGTCGGACCAGCCTCCTATCGCAGTCGGACTGCTGCATGCCGGTGCGTCAGGTGACAACACAACACAGGCCAGTCAGACTAGGGGCTGCCTCCGGTCAGACTGACTAGCCTTGGAAGATGGTCTCTAGGGTCCCAGGGACCGTCTTTCCGTGGATGGCTTGCAGCAAGAGTTCTTGACGAAGGTGTCCGAAGGGTTTCGAGGGGGAATACTCCATCGACCAGTGCGAACCCTAGCCTTCGGTCGATCGGACCGAAGGGTGGTCTCCAGTCGGACTGGAGGACACGAGGTTCTCCAGGTGAAAGGCTCCGGCGCGAAGGATCCCGAAGCCTCCCGCGAAGCCCGGTCGGACCGGCCTCCTGTCGCAGTCGGACTGCTGCATGCCAGCGCGTCAGGTGACAGCACAACATGGGCCAGTCAGACCGGGGGCTGCCTCCGGTCAGACTGACTAGCCTTGGAAGATGGTCTCTAGGGTCCCAGCGACCGTCTTGTCATGGATGGCTTGCAGTAAGAGTTCTTGACGAAGATGGGGAAGATGAGACACTGCAAAAAAACACCAAGAAACTAGAGGTAATTCGGCCAGGAGACCACATCACCAGTAAAACCCGATAAAACGATAGAAATCTGTTACGTGGATGAAACAGACGATTCACAAGTGAATAGACAAGGACTTACCGTGATTACGACATGGTGGACTGGTGGTTTACAGCGCAAACCAGCAAAGATGTGCGTGCTAAGCTAAACCTAGGGCAAAAAAGGTAAATTGAAATGTAAAAGTATGATTCAAGGTAATAGATTGGATCTATTAGGTTTTTTGGGGGGCTTGAATCGGCCGTGCCCCTATATTTATATGGGTTGGACATGACTTGCCTGGACTCTAATTGGACTTAGATATGGATCCAAGTCGTCAAAAAATAATTAGAGATAAAATAGACCTGAAATCAGCTAATCTAAATCGGATACAGAATTGGGCCTATCGGACCGAGCCCACATAGTCGGTCTGATCGGGCCCACATGGCAGGTCTGACCGGGCCCACATGGATGGTCAGACATGGCCGGTCAGACTGGGCCTACATGGCCGGTTGGACCGACCTGTGCCAGGTCTTGGCATATTTTCGGTCCAATTTACCAAAAAGTGATATTTTGATAATTTTTACCATTAATGCCATTTTTATATCAACACATGTCCCCTTGCGTTTTGGCAAACTTTAGTAAGCCAAAAGCACAACGAGCTAAGGGCGATATGCTGCATATCGGCCTTTCGACACTTCAAGCATTTTGCCACACTTGGGAAGTACTTCAAATACCTATCATTCAAAGCTCTACGAAATCGCTCTCCTTGCAGAGACTCTAGCAAATATGCATTACCTGCAGCAATTTCAACAACTCTAAAAGGACTTTCCTAACTAGGAGATCATTTACCAAACTTTGGGCTCTTAGTGCCTAAAGGCAAAATCGTCTTCCAAACCAAGTCACCAACTTGAAACGATTTTGCTCTCACTTTCTTATTGTAAGCTCTAGTCACTCTTCTTTTTTCTCTTTCCATATAGCCTCTAGAGCCATTAATCTCTTCTCGGTCACCTCTTCCAAATTATCCTCCAAAAGAGTTTCATACTCATCGACCCATAAGCCATCTTGCTTAAGTAATCTAAAAGATCCAAGATTCACCTCTACAAGTAAAATGGTTTCTTGTCCATATACCAACTCATATGGACTTACCTTAGTGGCACCATGCTTTACAACTCTACATGCCCATAATGCCTTAGAAAGCAGTTCATACCACCGTCTAGGAAACTCCTCAATCTTTTTCTTAATGAGCTTAATCATAGTTTTATTACTATACTTGGCCTAACCATTGGCCTGAGCATAGTATGGTGAAGAGTTTATCAACTTTATACCATAAGATTCGGTAAAATCACACACCTCTTTAGAAACAAATGAAGCACCTTGGTCCGTAGTAAGAGTTTGAGGAATATCGAATCTATGTATAATTTGTTTCAAGATAAAATTGATTACCTCGTTTTGCATCATGTTCTTGAGGGGCATGGCATCGGTCCACTTGGTGAAGTAATCTGTAGCCATCAACATGATCTGATGTCCTTTTGAAGAGGAAGGATGAATTTGGCCAATGAATTTCAAGTCCCAACCTCGGAACGACCATGGTTTGATAATAGGATTAAGTAAAGATGTAGGAGCAAGTTGAATATTACCAAACCTTTGACAAACTTCACATCCTCTATAGTACTTAAAACAATCCTCAGTCATAGTCGGCCAATAAAAACCCGCTCTTTTGAGCATCCAACTCATTTTCTGGGTCGATTGATGAGTACCACAAAGACCTTCATGTACATCACCCGCAGCAAGTCTAGATTGATCGGCATTCAAACTTTTCAAAAGTACTTCATCAATTGTTCGGCGATAAAACTCATCATCAAGCAATACAAATTTAGACGCTTGTTGTCAAACTTTTCGATCAACCCGCTTACTAGGATCTTTCAAATATTGAATAATTGGAGTTCTCCAATCATCCTCGTGATTTTATGAAGTACTCACCAAATCCTCAATTGAATTGGTGTTCAAATCATAAATTTTAACCTACCCCCCGTGCCCTGAAACTTCCTGACACGGGGCGTTTAGACCGGCCATAGAGGGCCGGTCAGATCGGTCATTGCTAGACGACTGGTATAGGGCGGTCAAACCGATGTGTTCTGACTCGGGTGGTGAAATAAAGTCAAGCATCAATTTTTCTTGTGCGAAAAATTTACCTTTTTTAATTTGGTAACCAGATGATTGCTGAGCCAAGTCATTTGCTACTGAATTGGCTTCTCTAGACACATGTGAAATCTCAAAATCATCAAAAGTAGCAATTATGTCTATACATTTATCCAAGTAACTATTTAGCAAACCATTAAAACATTGGGCATCCTTAGCTACTTGTTGAACTACTAAAAATGAATCACCATATGGATGCACATATTTAACATCCATGGAGCTTAACAATTCAAGTCCTAATAATAGAGCTTCATATTCGGCTTGGTTGTTGGTACAAGGAAATTATTATCGGGCAGATGTCTCAAAACTCGTATCACTAGGTGATATGAGTACAACTCCAACACCTTGGCCATTCTTGCAAGTCGAACCATCAAAGTAAAGTTTCCATGGTATTATCTCAATCAAAGCAATATCACTACCATGGTTCTTACGGCGGTAAGGCGAGGCGAGGCGACCTACCCCCTTCCAAATGCATAGGCGTGTTAGGCGCGCAGCGAGGCGACTCCATACACAATCTTAAGTTTTAACATAAAAGTGTGCAGCATACCTTGTTGCTGGCAATTATAGAGTCATGTAGGTGACATCAATTGTCCTTGTTCTTTGTAGGCTTGTAGCATATTCTCATTTACATGTAATAAAAAATCAAAAATATTTTGTAATCTATTTTATTTGAATAAATATAAATGTGATCAAGTAAATTACCTTCTTGATGGACTGACTTCTTATTTTATTTTGTCCCAAGCAGCAACCTACATAAAAATGATAGAAGTCATCACAAGTTCACAACTCATAGGACACAAATATATAAATAAATTGTGCAAAATAAAAAACAACAAGGCAAGAAACTAAATCAACCATAGAGGCATAGACATGGGTGTATGAAAATAAATCTAAAGTGGCATACTGGCATCATTACTCATTAGTTCATAAGTTCATTACATAACATTAGTGATTAGTCCACAAGCTAAAGTTCAACAAGATATGAACATAATTAATAGTACTCCAACTCCAAGTCTCCAAAGTCCAACCACATGAGTACATGACAAACAAATAAACGATGCAACACAAGCTAAAATTCCTCATCAAACTGTCTAGGGTTGATATTAGTGGTGTCCATGTCTTCTCCACCATCATTGGAACCATTAGAGTCATCCTCACAATCAGACACATCAGCATCATCATATGGATCTTCATCTTCCCCATCTTCATTGCACTCTTCTTCATTTTAGATCCTTGCACGCTTATTGACATTTCTTGGAAGGTTACGGCCTCGAAGCAAACTCGATGCACCAATAGCTTCATCAACAAGCTGCCATGTAAGACCATTCTCATCAAAATCATACCCACAAGTCCCTTGAGGGTGTACATGTGATGAGTCAGTCCACTCATTATTCCAATCAAACTCCTCATTGACCAAAGAGTCAAAAAATTTCCCTTTAGGATCATGTCTTATTTGAAACCTAGCCTTCATCTTCCGGCTGTATGAAACAAACACAATATCATTCAATCTCATATGCAACAATCGATTTCTTTTCTTTGTGTGGGTCTTCAAATGAAAAATAAGAAAATTAGAAGCAAATACTAAATAGAATAATTAATAGTAAGTACAAGAAAAGTACACATTCACAAATAGACAAAGATGAAGAGATAAGTAACTCACAAACTCAAAAGTGCTCCAATTCCTCTCACAATCGGATGATGATGTACAAAGACTAACAATACGCCTAGCAAATCTTTGAAGCTCAATAGCAAGGCCACCATACGAACGCCACCAATCAACTACATTACAAAATACAAGCATATGTGATGACTTAGGAATAAAAAATGATAACAAAACTTCCAATTTACAAAAAAGTAACAAAACTTACAAGGACTCATGGAATCAATGTTTTCTTCAGCCATCTTGCCTGAGAATGCATTTACTTTAAGTGCTTCATATTCTAAGCTTTGAGCTCCAATCTTGTTTCTTAGATTGCTATCATCAATTATTCTTTCAAGCACATCCTGGAAACAACCCTTTAGGTGCCCAACAATATGATCATCATTGTTTCTTATGAAAGCATGGATTTTTCCAGGGTTCAAATACAATGCAACCCCATACAAAGGATGGTCCATTTGCTTCACCCAACGTCGCTCAATGATCTTCATGATCTTCTTGAGCAAGGATTTCTTGGAATCAATAGCAAAGCTTGCTTTGATCCTCTCTTTTGCTTGACTCATCAATGATGTAACCTCTGGCATTGCAGGCTTCTCATCACCATCAACCCTAAGTACAATAAGAAGTGGTATTGAAGCTCTAAGACAGTCCTCAACTTTATTCCAAAACTCCACCGATAGCACAATGTCATGCACATCACTACCAGCTTGAGTTTTTGCTAATTTGTTTCCAATCCATTCTTCACTAAGAAATAATGCCCTCAAAGCTTCCTTGTGCTTGTGCAAGCTCTTCAATGTGAGAAAAGCGGTGGCAAATCTAGTGGCAGCGGGTCTCACAAGATCAGCACCGCATGTCTTTTCTCTCATTAAACTCAGAATTCTTCCATGCTTATAGATGAAAGTGGTGACATGCCTTACACGTGCAATAAGCTTTTTAAACGCTACCAAATTCCCTATGTCTTCAAGCATGAGGTCCAAACAATGTGCAGCACAAGGACTCCAAAATAATGAAGGAATCCTATCCATATGAATCCTTCCAGTTTCCTTGTAGTTGGCCCCATTATCAGTTACAACATGAACAACATTATCTTTTCCAATCTCTTCAACTTTCTTCTGCAACAAATCAGCAAGCATAAATGCATCTTGTACCTCACTTGATGCATCAATAGACTCCATGAAATATGTTCCCTCTGGGATGTTCACAAGGAAGTTGATCAAATGCCTTCCCTTCCTATCAGACCATCCATCTGACATAAGCGTGCAACTATAGTGCTTCCATGCATGCTCATGATCCTCTCTCATGGTACTTGTGGACTTAACAGCATCCTTAAGCAGTGGCTCTCCAAGCAGATGGGGAGAAGGAGGGTACAGGTCTTGATGATGCCACATTGACTGGAATGCCACACTCATAGAAGCACAAGGCCCATTGCATATCCACATAATGCTTCTCCTCCTCAGTCTTTGTCTTGGCTGAAATTGTGGGTTGAGAACACCCTTTAAGTCTTTCATCAACTACTTCTTCAGGTGTTTTTAGAAGCATAGCAAAAATTGGCAGTTGCTTTGCCTTTCCTTTGCTTGTTGCTGGAATAGGAGGCTTGGACAAATAGACCGACTACCTTTGCTTAGTTGTTGTCCCTGAACTTGGTTGTACCTTAGAGACTTGGGATTCAGCACCAGGTGTGCTTGATTCCATTGGAATGCAATTAGTTGGGTCTTCTTCCTCCTCCAAATCATCTACAAATATTGGCCTTCTCCTCTTGTGAGACTTCAAGTAACCTCCCATCTCTTTTCTAATTGCAGTAGTGGTCTTTAGACACATCTTTGTATCTCCATAACCACCTGCCAAGTGTTGCTTCAGTCTTTTAATCCCCCCATGCACTGTAGTGTCACATAGGATACATGTCGCTTGATCTCTATTTTCAAGGTTTGCCCAATAACCATACTTCCAACCTGGATCATTTGATTTTGCCTTTCTTGCTTTATCAGTCTTATGATCATAATTTTCATTGTTGACAGAAGGTACACTTGGACCACTCATGTTCTGTTGACTCATTGGGAGTGTACTACACAGTGTATAAGAGAACATGGATAATAAAACACTAAAATAGATTCTAAGACAGAATAAAACAGTTCATAATCAAAACTTCAAAAGATTCCAAGACATGTGTATGCTATAACAAGACTACAAGAGCACATGTATATTTTGGTATTTATAGTAGACTGTATTGTATGACATTCACATCCCTGATATAAAAAGTGTAACATACAGGCCAGTTAACATGTTTTCTTTTATGGGACAATACTTGCAACACAACTCACAACTGTACAACAAATGAATAACAGGTAACAAAAGAATAATTTGATCATCTATTTAGTAGTTCACTAGTTCACAAACACTATAGTATAGTATTATCATTATGTCAAGTGTCAAGGCCTCAAGGGCTTAAGGATCAAGTGATCATCATCAACAGATCAACTATTGTCTATTTCACTCTATTCATCACCATTTAGCATCTACAGACTTACAGTTCATACTTCACTTCACAGTTCTGTACTTTGTAGTTGTACTGTTGTAGTTCACAAATCACAAACACAGAAGAACTTAATGGAATAATGGGATAGTGGCATACCTACTAGACTTCTACTGCTTGCTGGAGTGCTTCTGGACTACTGCTGCCTGCTGGAACCTAGAGTGTTGGAGTGTTGTTGCCTGTTGGTCTGCTGGATTGCTGGTGCGCACAAGGCAGTGAGGGCGTGAGGCAGAAACCTAGAAGCAGTGCGGGTGCGCAGTGGGAGAAGTGTAGAACCACGGGAGCAGAAGCAGTTCAGAGACTTAGAGTTCACAAATCAGTAAATCACAAATCTTGACAGTTGACTCACTTGGCCAAGAAGCAGAATCGCCTGTCGGACTCAGGATCCTCGTCGGAGTCATCGTGCGTCGGGCGGCGGCCGTCGGCTAGTCGGGATCTTCGTCGCGCGGGCATGCCGGCCATCAGTCGGGATCCTCGTCGTGTGCCAGGCTGTAGCCCTTTCTTTCTGCTTTTGCCTGTCTGGCACGGAGCGAGCTCTCTTTTTTCCGCCACTCCGCCCGCGCACGTGCTTTTTCCCTGCGCCCACCTTGCGCCTCACGCCATACGGCGTCGCTAGGGTCTCAAGGCGTCACCAGGGACTCCATATGATGACTAGGTGATGACATACGCACGCGGCTTATGGCGACCCGGACGCCTAGGTTTTTTGCTCGCCTTGTCGCCTAGGCGACGCCATAAGAACCATGATCACTACTCTAATTGACATCTACATGGTGATCAACTATAAAATTTTCAACGACTTGGCCTTTCATAGCTTTCAAGGGTTCATAAGCCAAATCATACTCGATCAAAGCGTAAGCCCACTTTTCGATTCTCCCACTCAGAATCAGCTTTTTCAACATGTATTTTATAACATCAATTGACAAGTAACAATACATGTGCCAGATAGAAGATAGTGGCAAAGCTTGGTACATGCATAATAAAGTGATAAACACAAACGCTCTAAGAACACGTACCTCATCTCGGCATCCAATAGGTGGCGACTCAAGAATGTGATTGGTAGGGAACATAGGAGGAACTAAATAATTCCTTCTGCTTAGTTTATTCCATAGCCCTTAAGGGGTATTTATAGGCCTAATACAATCTAATCTTCTAACCTTATCTCTAGTGGTATTTATAGGCCTAATACAATCCATAGCCTAAAGGTGTGCGAAGGGTTTCGAGGGGGAATACTCCGGCGTCCA
The DNA here is from genome assembly GCA_019279435.1 of Zizania palustris. Taxonomy (NCBI): domain Eukaryota; kingdom Viridiplantae; phylum Streptophyta; class Magnoliopsida; order Poales; family Poaceae; genus Zizania; species Zizania palustris. The sequence goes on along the minus strand of JAAALK010000079.1, from coordinate 50,517,304 downwards.
GTGCGAACCATAGCCTTCAGTCGGTAGGGTGGTCTCCGGTCAGACCATAGGGTGCGAGGGACTCCAAGTGAAAGGCTCCGGCGTTCGGTGCGAAGGATCCCGAAGCCTCCCACGAAGCCCTATCGAACCGACCTTGTGTCTTCGGTCGGACCGCTGCGTGTCAGCGCATCAGGTGACGGCACGGCACGGGTCAGTCAGACCGGGGATGCCTCCAGTTAGACCGACTAGCCCTAGAAGATGGTCTCCGGGGTCCCGGCGACCGTCTTTCCATGGATGGCTTGCAGCAATAGTTCTTGTAGAAGATGGGGAAGATGAGACACTGATAAAAACACCAAGAAACCAGAGGTAATTCATCCAGGAGACCGAATCACCGGTAAAAACCGATAAAACGATATAAATCTATTACGTGGATGAAACGGACGATTCACAAGTGAATCGACAAGGACTTACCGTGATTACGACATGGCGGATGGGTGGTTTACAGCACAAACCAACAAAGATTTACGTGCTAAGCTAAACCTAGGGCAAGAAAGGTAAATTGAAAGGTAAAAGTACAATTCAAGGTAATAGATTGGATCTATTAGGGTTTTGGAGGCCTTGAATCATCCTTGCCCCTATATTTATAGGGGTTGAACATGACGTGTCTGGACTCTAATTGGACTTAGATATGAATCTAAGTCGTCAAAAAATAATTAGAGATAAAATAGACTCGAAATCAGCTAATCTGAATCGGATACGGAATTGGATTGGTCGGACCAAGCCCACATGGCCGGTCTGACCGGGCCTACATGGACGATTGGACCGGCCTGTGCCAGGTCTTGCCATATTTTCGGTCCAATTTACCAAAAAGTGATATTTTGACAGTTTTGACCATTAATACCATTTTTTGCTATCAACAACAATCATGATAAGATATACCGATGTTGGATATATGTTTGATCATATAACACTAGATCATAAACCAGATATGATTTCTTGTGTGGATGTTTTTCTTTCTCATGGAAATCATCAAAGCAAACCTGTCGTTGTGTATGAATAACAGTATCCTATGGGTCACCCACAAGACTAATTTGATTAGGTTTAAGGGGGAGTTTGTGGACGAATCTCAATGGTTATCTCTAAGTATGAGACAAAGGAGTTTTTAGATAGGTTTGTGCCTCTCAGAAGATAATAACTCTACTCATATGTGTGTAATATGAGCTCAAAGACTGAAAATGATCTTAAGCATATGAGGACGTGTCTTCAGCTAGGAAAATGTGTTTGTAATAGGCTCCTCGAGCCCTTTATATATTAGAGGGTTCGAGGGTTAAAATTTGTTTCTAATGTGCCCTACTAATGACCATTTACTTAGTTCGTGGGCTATTTAACTCAGTCGTTTCCTGTTGTATTGATTGGACAGTTTTTCGTCTAAACTTTATTGTCTTTAATGGAGCGACCTTGTAATTGACTACGACCATCCGAGTGTCGACAGTAAGGGAAGCCTCCTGAGTGGTGAACTCAGGGAACCTTTAGACATTCGACTGCTACGGGCTATTTGAACAAGACGATTGTTGGCAAGACGATTGTTGGCAGGTTATCTTTAATGCTTTAACTGTCGACCCCTCCCTCCACTCGATCATCATAAAAACACTCGGAAAGTACTCCGGAGTCATATCCCGACAAAACCCTAGTTGCTATTTTCGTTAATCATTCTAAAATAATAGTTGTATATGAAGCTTCACATTAATATGTATAGTTTCATAGAATAATTAATCATATTTAAGGATCATATGAGATTAGTTTATTATAATTGCCAAGAATTATCTATGAATACAATGTTGCCTTTGTTTTCCAAATACAAACATGTTATATAAAAATAATATCACAAAGCATACTGCACATGAGCTACAAAAGAGTGGAGAAATAAATATTTTGCAAACATAGTAGTGAAAAACCTAGCAAATTTATTTATAAAATCGTTACAACATCAACATTCGAGAAATCAATAAATGGAAACTTCATGGATTGCAGAATTGAGGGGAACAATATCCTGGATTATAACTTGTTTGTGATAACAAGTTATTGCTCTTTTTTCCATTTGCGAGTTTTACTCTCATACATATTGCACTATTTTTCCCTTTATGAGTTTTACTCTCAAGTTTTCTCATACAAGGTTTTTAATGTTTTAATAAGACAATATTAATACAAGCACAAATACCATATAGTTTCTCCTATTTTTTTCCACTGGGTCTTAAGGAGTTTTTCAATGTCACATTACAATCACATATTATTGATCTATATTACAGATTTGATAAGGGGAGTGTTACGGAATAAATGATCTCATCCAAGGGCATCAAACTGTCCCCTGCAGTTTTGCCTCGGAACAGACATGTCAATTCACTGGCATCTCTTTGAGCATGCAAAGCAGCAACCCTTCACCATGTATATATAGCCATACAATTGATCAATAAAATAGATGTGAGATTGATTCTTGTTCATTTGTCTATATTATAAATTCATACTCAAACACGAGTGACTTACCATAGCTATCAGATCTAACATACTGTCTCTTTATTTTGGTGTTTTCAAATCTTAAATACCAGCTGCAAGAAAGATAATAAAAAGTGACAGCATATGGTATGGTAAACTTAAGTTGTAACTACACAGAATAACAAAGAAACACTGAATGGAGGATGGATTCATGTACTCTTCACTATAGTCGTTTTTCAACACATGTAAATAGACACCAGTTTATCATCAAAATATTAAAAGAAAAAGGAAGTGTCAGAATTGGAAAAAAAACAATGGCGTATGACCAAGAAGAACCATGGTCCAAAACCCCAATGGGCATTTCTTCTAACAAAGATGCAGCTATAAATGACACAGGTATCATGCAGCGAAAGTTCTTATCCCTGGAACTAGAACAAACACATAATCCAATGAGAACCTGCATTGACATGAGCAAAACATAAGCGATAATAGTTGAGAGACAATAAGGTAAGGCAGGTAATCTTATCTCCAGGAGTTGTTACATATGGTAGACTAATCATAACACCCAATACCTTGTATGGTTTTATTTGGACATGTCAAGAATAAATGGAGCAATCTATTGCATCCATGAATAAGAAAAAAGATTGTTGAACTAAGATTTGAACTTTTTATGCTTTGTGTATCAGCAAAACCAACTGAACTGTTCCTTTAAGATCTATTACTCCATGTTTGTGCAACATTTGATATAAAATGTTATGACTTACGTGCTCAATCAGTAGCAACTTTCTTCCTTGCTTCCCTAGCATTATCATACTCGAACTTTAGAACATCTGGAATGTGCGAAGTATCCTTTATATACAACCACCTCCCAATTGCACTCTCCTCGATCATAGGAAAGTAATCGACAAGCATGGTGTTAACGATCCAGTACCAGATAGCACCAAACACAAGGCCCACTACTGCTCCCGCAAATACCTAGTAAATTTAAGAAATATAAATAAAATGAAATCAAATAGCACCCAATCTTTTATTTCAAACACTAGATCTGCTGTCTGCAGGGAGATAAGCAACCTTCCAAAGAAGCATAAGAAATTGCAGTAAGCATATTATGATGAACAGAACCCAGTAATAAGGGAGATACACAACATGCAACTGCTATATATGAAAATTTTACACCAAAACTGTCATGGCCTTAGATCATGAGCCGGAGGGCCTGGCCCACCTGTGAACAGTACCACACGGTACTCTTCACGTGAACAGTACCACGCTACTGTAGCAGATAAAATAGTTAAATATCAGGTTTTGGTTAGGAGTCTTAATGGCTAAGTATTGTAATCAGATTAGGATTGATTTGTTAGTTGTTAGAAGTATTGTAATCAGATTAGAGCTGAATTGGTTTGTTAGTTGTTAGATACGAGGACTCTGCGCTATATAAACAGAGCCTGACCGAGGGTTTAGGTCGTTGAGTATTCAGTTGGGCTATTGCCTTCTTGTATCCCTACCTCTTCGTCACGTCGCCGCAACGGCGCCACCACGACGGAGAGGTCCAGGCCCTCGACCAGCTACCTATTTCAATATAATCTACGAAGATTAGTTACTATCAATCCCGTGAAAACCCTTGCCGGTGACAACTTGGTATCAGAGTTCTCATGTTCTTCCACTGCAATGAATTCCCAATCTGGCACCGGTTTGGGGAGCACCATCAATGACATGTTGAAGGCTATTATGCAACGCCTAGATGCCATCGAAGAGAAGTTGCAACCACTACAACCACTCTAGGCGAAAGTCGTAGAATTGGAAGCAGTGGTGACGGAGCGGGCGGACGCGATTGAAGAGAAGCTGCAGCCGACCCAGCCCTTAGAGGAGAGGGTAGCCACGTTGGAGGTGCTCGTCCAGAATCCTGGCCGGCAACATCCCCAGGCTGTCGCTGATCACGTGGATCCATCTCCGCGCCACCAAGGAGGGAGGCAGCCAGGGCCGCTCCGGTGGCGATGTGGGCGTCCTTAGCAGGGCCAGGTCAGGTGGCGATGGCTCAGTCGACGACATCAACAGTGTTGCGGAGGCCAACGCTACTTCCCTGACTACGCAGAGCACAACCTTGCGCACATGGACGGCGGCTTGGTCGACGATTGGGGGGCCGAGGTGGGATGCCTTGGCAGCACCAACAGCCCAGCTCGAGGACGAGCTGGTTTTAAAGGGGCAAAGAGATGTCATGGCCTTAGATCATGGGCTGGAGGGCCTGGCCCGCCCGTGAAAAGTACCGCGGTACTGTAGCAGATAAAATAGTTAAATATTAAATTTTGGTTAGGAGTCTTAATGGCTAAGTATTGTAATCAGATTAGAATTGGTTTGTTAGTTGTTAGAAGTATTGCAATCAGATTAGAGTTGGATTGGTTTGTTAGTTGTTAGATCTGGGGACTATGTGCTATATAAATAGAGCCTGACCGAGGGTTTAGGTTGTCGAGTATTCAGTTGGGTTATTGCCTTCTTGTATCCCTGCCTCTTCGCCACGTCGCCGCAATGGCATCGCCATGACGGAGAGGTCCAGGCCCTCGACCAGCTATCTATTTCAATATAATCTACGAAGATTAGTTGCTACCAATCCCGTGGAAACCCCTGCCGGTGACAAAAACAGATTGGCAACACCAAGGAGAATTATTAAAAGTACACAACAAATTGCAGCACATATCATATTAGGTAAATAGATGCACAGTAATGCCATCTCATGAACAATAGTGATAGAGTTTGGACAGATTATTCTTCGTAAATCGTGTCCTTTGAAATGAAATACCATCAAGACTCCCTACCTTTTACATGGCTTTGTTCATGGATAACTGATTTCTGGCAGTGAACCAAGGTTATAGTCATGGAAACTGGCAATGCATAGCAGGTTGGAAGGCATTCGGAAAATGTTTCTATGAATCTTGTGCTCAACTCATCCATTTTAGTTTCCTACTAGCAGCAACTAACAAGAATTTGAAGTTGCCATTTGACAATGCAACCAACTAGTTTGCCTCTATATGAAAACATTATGCAAAGCTTTAACCGAAGACTCAGAAGAGCAAACATGTTGCAGCAGAGCCAACACATAGCATGCCTCTAGCAGTCTATCTGTCTATACCAATGTGAAGTCACCTTAAAATCCAATCTTTTACAGCCTTCTTGAGCAAGTAACACAAATAGGCTAGTGCTGATCTTTAAGTCCTTCAGGCCATAAAATGGTGTTATCAGTTCCCTTTAACACTAAGTAAACACATGGATGACCACTAACGTACATAGAAGTATATAGATTTGTCACAAGGCCATTAATATTGATTGTCTGTCGGAATTTCATTATACCACAATGAGACTATCTTAAACAAAATGTGGTAGATGCGTCCTGAATAAGCAAGTTATACGAGTTAGGGATTAAGCTAAGGCAATATACTTAGATTATCTGATCATTATGAACTAATCTCAATCTATAACAAACTTGGAAGCGCATCAATCCATTTCTCTAAAATGAACCAGTATTTCCAATTTCCATCGCCATAAGATCCGATCCGGGATTCACGGGCTCTTACCTGAGCGACGGTATGATACCCGAGATACACCCTGGACAGCATGGTGAGGAACGCGAGCGGCCAGCACAAGGCGGAGATCACCCGTCGCGCCGGGGATCGGCGGAGCGTGAGGAGCGAGAGATAGGTGGCAAAGAAAAACGTGTACTGCGAGTGGCTGGAGGGCCAGCCGTGGGAGTCGCAGGCCTCGAGCAGCTCGCAGTAGGCCGGGCGGGACTGCGCAACGGAGTGCTTAATGAGCTCGTTGAGGAACTGGGAGGCGAGGAGGCCCGCGGCGAGGCAGATGCCCTGGAGCTCACGGCGGAAGAGGAAGTGGGAGACGAAGCCGCCGAGGCTGATGAAGACGGGGATGAGGGAGACCCAGGCAAGGAAGAGGCCGAGCTTGTCGCCCCGGCGGTAGCGGACATGGGTGAGCGTGATGGCCTTGAGCGACGGCGGCACCTCCGCCGCCATCTCCCTGTAGTCCGCCATGGCCCCCGCAGCGGCAGCCGGTTCCGATCGCGAATGGGGATCGGGGTCGCCGGGATTCGCACCTTGCGCGTTGCGAGGTGGTGGGGTGGGATTGGGAGGCGGGTGCGTGGAATGGGGGAAACCTGCCAGAAGAGGAGGGTACGGCCGGCCGGCCGGCGGGGACGCGTGGGCGGCGGGGAGATGGAGAAAGGTTGCCTTAAGATACGGACGAATCGGATGGTCCAGATTAATCTGGGCGAGACAAGAACATTATTGTTTGGTAAAAAAGAGGCGAATGAATCGTTCTTTAAAAACAGAGATCCTATATTTCTCGCTTACCGCGGAAAACCATAAAAAATGGTTGAAAACCGTTTGAGAGTGAGGAACGGACGAGAATAATTGATGGGTTCTGTGAATGACTTTAACGTTAAAAAATGGGAAAATTTCATATTTGCCACCGAAAGTTCACCTATTTTCATATATGCCACTAATTATCTTACTGATATGTGGGTTCGGGACCCATATGTCATTGAGACAGCAAGTGGCATATATGGAACTGACTAATTTTTCAGTGGTATATTAGAAATAATTTCTAAAAAAATCGATAAATAGTTGGGTGAGACCAGTTTTAATAAGATGACGTGTCATTTTCTATACACTATACTAGAGGATTTTTTTAATGGCATCTTATAAAGCTTGTGAACAAATGAACTTAATCAGGGTGAAGGTAGGTCTAGGAAAAGTTCATTAAAATTATATCAAAATATAGTTCATTTAAGCATCGGTTTGGTTCCTAAACCTAACAGTAATGAAATTACTTTTTGTTTGTGGGAATAATCCCATTAGTCCTCCTATTAGAAGAATCACCCTGACAAGATTCGGAGTGTACTAGGTACGAAGCCTCCTACCGCTACTATGGTACTTTGAATGAGAGAGTCCAGAGCCCCTGTATTAGCTCTGGGTCTGGTGCATAAAGAGGAACCCAGAGCCTGCAATCATCCTAGCAGCCCTGCTACCTGGATGTCTCCCGGAGGTCCCAGTTCCGAAGGGACACCACAAAACGGGACAAGATGTGCACTTACCATTTTATCCCTATGAGGCCTTATGAATAGAGTCTACTATGATGATTGTAACTTAATGATACAGCAGTATTTTCCTATTGGGTTTCTGCCTATAAATACCCCTCCTTTCTACTGTAATAGGGACATCTCTTCACGTAATAAGAGACACCTCGAACTGATCTAAGGCTATTATCCCCTTCGGAGGCTTGGTTCAGCCTGTAGTCAATCTTTCCACTCAATTAGCCTTTCGGGGTCATTCAAACCTGTTAGCATAATCTTTTATGCCAATAGTTGGCGCCATTCGTGGGGAACTTAAGTACAAAAACTAATGTCTTTGTCATCCTACTTTTTGAAGCCATGCCTCCTAATAAGAACAAGAACATTGTTCCTACCCGGAGGTCCGCCTGTACCTCCCGATTGGAACCCTTATACACAACCATAGGGTTACGGAGCCCTCTGTAGTCCTTCTCCAGTCAACCCACATGGCTCCAGCTGAAGCCACCACATTCGCAGTCCCTAGCACTCTACTCCAAGCTGATGACCCCTTGGGGTCCACCGACTTGTCAGCAAGCTAGCAGGCCATGGCGCAGTAAGGAGCTTTCGGACCTCGCTTGCCCGAAGGCCCCTTCTAGCTTCGACAATGCTCCGGACTGACTTTGTTCGATCACAAGACCCATAAACTCACTCTAGAGGAAGCGGGAGCCCGCATGATGCCATGGTCATCGAGATGGCTCAACTCAAGGTAGAGATGCAAAGGTGGCAGCAAGCAGCCATAGATCAGTCCCGCGCTCAAGACAAACCCAATAGGCCGACAACACTCCATGAAGTCATCACGTTAAGTGACCTCAAAGAGAAAGAGGCCTGAAGGGGCAGCCAGAATGCTTCCTTCGATGAAGATTCTCCATTGCACCCTGACTTACAAAGAGTGCGTTTTGACCCCAAGTTCCGGGCGACCAAGCTCCCCAAGTACTCTGGAGAAACAGACCTCGAAGAATTCTCTCGTTTGTATCCCTTGACGATAGAAGCCAGCGGAGGGGTCCGCGACATGATGGCCAAATATTTCCCCCTTGCGCTCGAAGGGATAGCCCTTCGGTGGTTCTAGTCTCTAAAGGCCGGATTGGTGAAGTCATGGGAGCAATTGAAGAAGAAGTTCATAAATAACTTCTAAGGGACCTTCGTGGCCCCAATGTACATGGGGAGCCTCTTCCAAATAAAGCAACAGTCTAGGGTAGGTATGGCAATCGGGTACGATGGGTACGGGTAGTGCATACCAATACCCATACCTATTTACCCAACAGGTAAAAACTCGTGCCCATACCCGTCGCCCACGGGCACCGTATACCCGCGGGTATACCCGTTTACCCGTGAAAAAAACTACAGCAGAGGCTAGCCCTAGAATGGGGGTGCTCGGTGGGGTAGCTCATGGGGCGACGGATGGCATGCTCTAGTGTCTCGGCGGGGTGACGCGGTCGTGCGGGGCCGCGTGGAGCAGCTCACGCATGCCGGCACCAGGCGGCGCGGCAATGCGAGGCCGTGAGGTACAGCGCGCACGCCGGCGCCAGGCAGCGCGTCAATGCGGGGTCGTGCGGCATGCCAGCTCTGGTCGGAGAGGGAGAGGGAGAGAGAAGGAGAGGGAGAGGGAGAGGGAGAGAGAGTATGAGAGGAAGAAGAATAAGTGTTTGGTCTGCCCATGAGTGAGGGGGAGAGGGAGTGGGAGTAGCCGGCGGCTGTGGGGTGGGTGGAGGGAGGGAGGAGAGAAGGAGAAGTGGCTAGGGTTTGGCAATTTATTTTTATATTTAAAGTAATCAGGTAAACGGGTAAACGAGTATGGGTAGTCAATACCCATACCCGTACCCGTTTACCTATCGGGTATGATTTTAGGAACATACTCAACCCTAATAGGGTTTTTACCCATGGGTAAATGGGTAATCGGGTCAAATTGCCATCCCTAGTCTGGGGAGACGTTGTGTTAGTACTCCCAACACTTCGCCCACACGAAGTCCTAGATAAAGGGGTTGTCCACTTCTTTTGTTGTCGACACCGCGTGCGAAGGCATCACCAACCCAAGCATTCTCGACAAACTCCACCGGAAGCCCATCTCCTCGGTGGCCAGTTGATGACGTACTTCGAGGAGTACGCCTAGTTACAAGAAGGACAACTTCGGAGGATTGTCGCGTTGCCTCCAACCTTCGCCCAATAGGTAAAAGTCGTCGAAGCAAGGGCCTTGAGCCCTCCGAGAGCCGCTCCATCGGAGCATCAACCGTGTGATTCTTGGAGGGGTGAAAGCACCATTGATCGGAGGTGCTTATTATTGCCTCCCTCGCCCCGAAGCAACAACAGAAGTACTAGCGGAATCAAGGAGGAGGATACCCGACGACGAAGAGGATACCCCTACTCTCTTTTCTTCCTCTTTTACAAAATAAAGCACTTCGTTAACCATTTAAGGCACAACTTTCCCTAAGCTATCATGAGGTATGGAAAAGCGAGGGCGTCTATCGGGCTTTAAGGCTTCGAAAATGGCCCACTGGTGATGAAGTCCTTCAGTGGCTTCGAGTCCTTCGATGTCTGGAGATTAGACAATATGCCAAGTCCTGAGTACAAACATCCTATAGAAGTCCTTTTTATTCATAAGTTAAGAAGCTTTATAGGAATTTACATTCGAGGCCCTAAGGATACTACACCTTCGGGTCCGCCAGAGGAAGGTTCGGAGAAGGCATCGGAAGGGGTTGTGTCCGCACCTACTTCTAGCGGTGGGCCTTGTTGATCCAGGCCTTCATCGCCCCTTGGCCCTCGACCTTCCAAGGTGCCTGGCACACTTTCCAAGCAGTAGTAGCGCTAGGCGAAGGAGTCAGAAGGCACTCGCCTCCGAAGATGATGGGAGCAACCTCCGTCACTAGCAAGATGGTACTTCCAACATCTTCAAGATAGTGGAGGACACCAAGTGCAGCCACCCTCCCAGAGATATCTCCGTATCTGGTGGCGGTGGTCCCCACCGTCTTTGCCGCTACTTGGACGAGCTTCAACCGATGAGCCAGGGGCTCGCTCGCGACGGTAGAATACAAAGGACAAGACATGTCGAAGCACTCCTAGACATCCCGAAGGACGTCCATGGTCTCGACTGCCACCCCCGTCGCACTATGACCCTTCGACGAGCAAGGCCTTCATTGATGACTTCAGATCAGAGTTTGAATTTGCAAGCTTAGAATTCTTCTTTTCGGAGATGGCTTTCTAAGCCCGTGGCCTCTGCACCTCAACCATCAGGGCGCTCCGCTCGGCCCAAAGTTTTTCGCCCTCAGCCTCTAAGATCGCCCGCTCGGCTCGAAGGTTTTCGACCTCGACCTCGAAGGCCGCGCTCCTCCCCTGTTCCTATTGAAGTGCGTCCTCCAGGTTTGAAGCCTTCTCCTTGGAGTCGACAAGATGGTACCAAAGGTTTGCGGCCTCACCCTTAAGTCGGTCGCACTCGCTGTCGTAATAAGTCATAGCCGAGTGAGCTAAGACAATAAACTACGAACAAACAAAGGAGGTAAGTACAAGAACAAAGCTACGAATGAATACTGCAAAAGAATAGGGAGGTTGTTGTAGCTAGTATGCGGCCCGCTCAAGGGCGATACCTAGTTCTGCCCATTCCGCGCGACTCACTTTGGTGACCAAGTCGGTGTCGCCCACTACTCGGCAAACATGAGCCAAGGGCTCCACCAACTCGCGAAGATCAAGCTTAAGATCCAGAAAGAGAACCAGTAGAGGGAGCTTCGTCAGCACCCCCGGGTATCTTCGGAAGGAGAGGGCTCCGAGTGATGGGAAGCCCCCTCCAAAGCCCCCACCGAGCAGACCTTGTCATTTGATCCAAACAAGTTCACCACCTCAATAGGGCCTTCCCCTTCAACTTGACCCTCTCCGTGACAAGCGAAGGGACCTCCGAGGGACCCTCTACCAAGGTACCTAAAACAAATTAAGGTATGTATAAGATACTAAAAAAAGTAATGCAGGTTCTAAGTAATGGGATCGACATATGACCGGAGCAAGAACGTATCGGTCCAAGCGCCGGTCGAGGACTGCATCGGGCTGCTCGTGTATTCTAACATCCGAAGGAACTCCGCACCATAGTTCCCCGGAGACCCAAGTGTCGAAGCAGCCACCTAGGTTGCCACCTCTTCAGCCACAGCCGCTTCAGTCATTGCTAGCATAAAGGACTCCAACTCCATCACCGGGACCTCTTCGGCACACGCCTGCATAGAGGCCTCTAGCTCCATCGCCTGGACCTCTTCAGCACCTGTCGGCATTGAGGCCTTTGGCTCCGCCGCTGGGATCTCTTCGGTTGTTTGTTCCCTCGCAACCGATGTGGGAACCAGGTTTGAAGCCAGGGGGACCGAAGGAGACGTCAAGCGGATCGAGCTCTTCAGCTTACGAGCCATTTTCTTTGAAGTGGGCTTCAGGCCTATCGGCCCCTTGTCCGCCTTCCTCTTCCTCGAGACGAGGTCCGGGATGTATAGGTTCAGAAGAAGAGTAGGGGCTCGGCCCCAAGGTCTCTCCACACCCTGTTGTATCTCTCCCAAGCCCCCACTTACTCGAGCCTCCTGCTTCTTCTCCCTAGGAGTAGGGGCCCCGACAACTTTCTTGGCCACTCGGACTACTTGCTCTGAAGTCATCGTCACTCGCAAACCTGCACGGGCAAAGGTATTAGTTATATAAAACATTTACCAATGGATTCGGAGGGTAGCTCGCGGAGGCCTCCCTCATAAGCCTCTCAGAATGCAAGAGGCCAGCTATCCTTAAGAGGAGAAATACAGAGGGAGATGAATTCTTTCGCCAAATCTTGCATACTCATACGCTAAGTGACGATATCCATGAGTTGGACGCGGGTCCGAATCGAGCCCACGTCCAAAGAGACCCCCGCTTCCCTTCAGTACAAGATCTCCTGAGGGGGTCCCACTAATCCAGAGTCCACTCCCACTACGACATAGAACCAATGGAGGATCCAGTCGGAGTACCACTGTTCATTGATAGCCTTCGCATGGAAGCTATTCTGGAACTCCTTCCAGAACTAGGAAATTGATGCTCTCGTGGGCTAGTAGCTTCATCATGCCATCAAGGTTGTACCACTTCATCGGATTGTAGCTGGCTTCGTGCATCACCGCAAAGACTTCGGCCCTCCTTTCGCACCCCTTCGCCCACATGGACCATTTGAAGATAGCCAAGCGGATGATGGCGTTCGGAGAGAGCTGCGGGAGCTCAACATGGTATAGTTGAAGGAATTCAGATAAGAGCTCTGATGATGGCAGCCTGAGCCCCGCGTCAAAGAAGGCCTCAAAGACCACCACTTCCCCTTCACATGGCTCGGGAATAACTTCATCTTCAGGGACCCGCACCGCGACCCTAGGTCCAAGTCACTCGAATACCACCTCCTTTATTGTCTCCTCGGTGCAGGTTGATCGGTCCAAGATGAAAGTTTGATCTAGGTATTTTTTGGAGGGCGGCCGGAGGTCCCGAGGGGCATAAGCCCTAGGGACGCCTGAAGCCCTTGGCACCACCACTGTCACTACTGCCACCACCATTGTCGCTTGTTGCTAGACAAGAGGAGAGCCCGAGGCAGACCCCTTGGCACTTTTCTTGGTCATTTGCAAATATTCTTGGAGGCATTCGAGAAACATGAGCGAAAGCGATGGAAGAAGAAGCCTTCAAAAGCTAAGTTTTGGAAATCAGGAGATTTCATGGTAACGGAGCACGTTGTCTCCTTTTTATAGAGACCAGGGGCTTATACTGCAAGCTTATGTGCGATGCTTGTTTTCACCATTCCTATGCCAATCCCTATCGCTGATGAGTGGGGCCTTCACCGAACATTTCTTGGAGGCAAGATCCCAGAATATTCGTGGCGATTAGGATTTCAGAAGTGATGTCCTGTCAGAAACGACGGTTGGTTACCCGAGGCAATCTTCGGAGATCCCAAGACAAACGTTTGGGGTGCTGACATAACAAACGATCACCTGAAGCCATGTACAAGTACTCCAAGCCGAAGCCTCTCCAGAAGGCATCGGCGACAAACGCTCTGGTTTGATGCATTCTGCAACCGGTTCATGGCTCTCTCTTGCCGCGATCTGGGCATCACTGAAGCACACCAAATTCAGCTCTTCATGGCAGGTATGGGACAACCACTACGCACTAACGTCGCTTTACAGAACCCCGCTACTCTAGAAGATGCCATCATGTATGTGCGGGCTTATGAACAGCGATCGATGTTTACATCGTCTACCCGAGCTTCAAGTCGGACTGCACCTAGGTCGACCTGGACCTCTAGCTCAACGGGTCTATCCGCCAATATAGGGACAGCCAACCCCACTTCATCGTCAGGCTCAATGAATCAGGCCAGCACAAAAAAGTTCACACCGACTGAAATCTATGATCGTCGTTTGCAAGGGTCTCTGCTTCAAGTGTGATGAAAAATTCACACCCAACCACTGGGAGACATGTAAACATCTCTTCCACATCGAGCTATTAGATGAAGATGACAAAGACAACGAGCCCACCATATCCCTAGCGGCCTTAATAGGGATTCAACCCCGCATAGGTCGCACCATGCACGTATCCGTTATCATCGGCAACACTTCGTTACGCACCTTCCTTGACTCAGGTTCTACACATAATTTCATCGATACATGCGTAGCAGAACGTGCCAGTCTGAATTTTTATAGGGGATGCAGCCTACAGGACAGCGGGTAGCAGTAGCCAATGGAGATCACATCACGAGCCCTGGACAGTGCTCGTCCCTCAACGTCCACATTGTGGACGAACACATCATCATATGCTGCTATGGGCTCGCACTAGGCTCCTTCGACATGGTTTTGGGCATCCAATGACTGGAATCCCTTGGCCCCGTACTATGGGATTTCAGTCGTCGAACCTTGATGTTCGTCTGTAACGGACGCCACATCATGTGGTCAACAGAGGCATCGCCAGTTTCAACTCCAACAATCACAATGACATCACCAGATATGATGGAGGATATCTTGCAACAATACAATACCATCTTCAGTACACCTATCGGACTCCCACCGGCTCACCAATGATGCCATCAGATCTGCCTCACACCGGGAACGATAGCAGTTGTTGTGCGGCCGTACTGGTATGCGCACGCCCAGAAGGAAGAGATTGAGTGTCAATGTGCCGACATGCTCCAGCCTGGGGTCATTAGGCCGAGTGAATCAACATTCTCTGCTCTAGTATTTCTAATCAAGAAACAGGATGGCTCATGGAGCATGTGTGTCAGACTACCATGGCCTCAACGACAAAACCATCAAGGATAAGTTCCCCATTCCCATAGTGGAAGAGCTCCTCGACGAGCTACGAGGGGAAACCTTCTTCACCAAGCTCGACCTTCGCTCCGGCTACCACCAGGTCCTGATGCACCCCGACGACATCGAGAAAATGGCCTTCCACACGCATCAAGGCTTGTTCGAGTTCTTGGTCATGTCATTCGGGTTGTCTAATGAATGAGGTTCTCCACTCGTTTCAATGGTGGTTCGTCCTCATCTTCTTCGACGATATTCTTATTTATAGTACATCATGGTCAGAGCACCTCCGGCACGTCTACCTTGTGTTTCAAACATTACAGGAACACCAAATGTTGATGAAATGATCCAAGTGTTTCTTCGGGGAACGACAAGTGGCCTACTTAGGACATGTTATCTCTGCCGAGTGAGTCACCATGGACAAGCAAAAGGTGCGGTCAGTGTTATCTTGGCCAGTCCCCCACTTTGTTTGGGCGATACGATCATTTTTGGGACTAGCAGGGTACTATAGGCGAGATGTCATGGCCTGTCGTGAACAGTACCGTGGTACTATAGCAGATTAGGATTTGTTAGTTTAGGTTAAGGAATCCTATTATATTAATTATGTTTAGATTATTCTGTTAGGATTTAGAAGATTAGATCAATTAGAGGAGTTGATCTTGTGTCTATATCAACAGGACCCCAATCAGGTGTTTAGTTGTCGAGTATTCAGTTTAGGCTTTGCCTCCTGTATCCCCCTACCTCGTTGGTGCGCCAGGCCGTTATGGCTCTGCGATAATCAGAGGGGCTGATCTTGTGTCTATATAAACAGGACCCCAATCAGGTGTTTAGCTATCGAGTATTCAGTTTAGGCTTTGCCTCCTGTATCCCCCTACCTCATTGGTGCGCCAGGCCGTTATGGCTTTGCCGCGCCGACAAGGTCCAGGCTCTCAACCAACTAGTCTTCTTTATTAATAGGCACACGTGGTGACTCTTGGGCGATCATCGACAAGTTAATCACATATTGCGGCCACATCTTTCTGCTAGCATCATCAGAAAGCCTCCATGATGTCCTAACATCAGTACATGGAGCCGAGCATGAGGGTACTCAGAAAACACTTCACCATCTTCGTCAGACATTTTTTATTCCAAGGGCACGCAACATTGTGTAGGATTTTGTCCACGCATGCTTGACGTGCCAATGGAACAAGATAGAGCAACTCCACCCGGCAGGGCTTCTTCAACCACTACAAATTCCGTCAGTTGTTTGGGATGATATTGCTATCGATTTCATCGAGGCATTGCCCATGGTCAATGGAAAATATGTGATTCTCACAGTGGTCGATAGATTTTCGAAATATGCCCACTTCTACCTCTCGGACACCCATACATAGCTACGATGGTGGCACACACATTCTTCACTGATATCGTCTGATTGCATGGTTTACCATGCTCTTTTGTCAGCGATCGCAACCCCACTTTCACTAGAAACTTTTGGGGTGAACTCTTTAAACTATCAGGAGTCCAACTCCGCATGTCAACAACATTTCACCCTCAATCCGATGGGCAGTACGAAGTAGTGAACAAAGTCATCACAATGTACCTTCGCTGTCTTACAGGAGATCGGCCATGCCATTGGGTCTAGTGGTTACCCTGGGCCGAATTCTACTACAACTCAGCATTCCAGAGCTCTCTACGCACATCACCATTCAGAGTTGTATATGGTCGTGACCCTCCAGTTGTGGCTCCTTATACTAGGGGCAATGCACATGTTCCGGTGGTTGAGCAGTAGTTAGAGGCCCGGGATGAGTTCATAGTAGAGATTCAGGACCGCCTTGAATGAGCACAACAACAATATAAGGAAGTTCATGACAAAAACCACATGTCCTTGGCATTTGAGGTAGGGAGCTGTGTATGGTTATGCCTTCTTGATCGGCCTATAGCATCCTTGAATATCACTGGACGGAGCAAGTTGGGCCTGTTAGATGGATATTAGTCTTTCTATTATTGTATTCTTTCAGGGGTTTCTTTGCATATTTCCCTTTCATGTACATGTATATATTCAGACCTTCAGTCCTCAGATTAATACAAGTGTTATTCCTAACATGGTATCACAGCCAAAAAATTAGGGTTAGGTTTTCTAATCTCCTCCCCTAATCAATCTACATACAACCCCTTTCTTCGATCCATCTTTCTATTGACGGATCGTTGGGGCTTCTATCTTCTTCTTCCTCTCGTCGCGCATCACGATCGTCTGCCATCATCGGCGTCGTCGGTGTTCCGGCTGTCGGCGTCAGTTTTCTTGTGCGGGCGGGAGTCTTCCTCGCGTGAGTGGCACCCTCGCGTCCTTCATCTGCTGCTCTGCGCGGCTTCTTCGTCCACTGTGGGAGCTCCGTCTCCGGTCGTCGTTGGCATCGGCTTCTTCGTATGCTGGGGGAGCTCCATCGCCGGTCGTCGGCGGCGGCGGCCTCCTCGCGTAGGCGCTGCTGCTCGCTGCTCCGAGTGGCTGCTATGGGCCATATCTCCCCCGTCGTCGGTTGTGCTGCTGCTCGCTGCTTCAGGTGGTTGCTGCGGGCCGAATCTCCCCCGTCACTGGTTGCGCTGTTGATCGCTGCTCTGGGCGGCTACTGTAGGTCGGATCTCCATCACCGGTTGTGCTGCTGTGGGAGCGGAACGGGGTAGCATTCCTTTGCGTGAGCGGCTGCTGGTTTTGCGGGCGGTTCCGCGAGTGACGACGCGACAGGCATCCTGCCTCTTTTAGTTTTCTAAAAAAATCATCGTTCTTTATCTGTGTTCTCGCCATGGCTTTTTCTTCGACTCCTTCAGGCCCTGTCCTAGTGTTGCGGTGTCCGGTGCTTTTTAATGGCACCAACTATCGTGATTGGGTTCCTCGCATGCGGTTGCACATGTGTGGACTTCGTCTTTGGGAGTTCCTCACGGGCGAGCTGCCCTGCCCTCTGGCTCCTTTAGCTCCCGCTCAGCCGGTGATCTCGGAGAAGACTACTGCTACTAAGAAGGAGAGTCTGTTTGCAGATTATGACGATCGTTTGGCTTCATATGAGTCTCAGTTTCGTGCATACAAGACTTGTCTTGATGAGGATGCTCGGGCAGGTTCGATTCTTGTGGCTAGTATAGAGGATCGTTTTTCTACAGATATTGTGGAGCTTGAGCGGTCTCATCAGATGTGGACTTTTCTTTGCAGTCGTTATGAGCCCATAGGACAGTCTGCTTTTCTTGCTGCTATTCGACAGGAGCACCTTCTTCGCTAGGGTGATGATACTATTGATGCTTTCTTCGATCAGCTTTCTCTTGTTTGGCGTCAGATTGATACTCTTGGTCCTCAGTTTTCTCCTGCCACCTGTTAGTCATGCAAGGATCAAAAGGTTGCTCTTGAGCTTCATCGCACGTATGACTTCTTGACTCGGCTTCGTGATGAGTTTGAGCCTCTTCGTGCTCAGCCACTTGCTCTTCACCCTTGTGTTTCACTGATGGATGCTCTTGCTGAGGTTCATAATGAGGAGACACATCTTCGGGATGCTGGCCTTTTGCGGGTTTCTTCAGTCTTGGCTGCTCATTCTTCAAGTGCTCGTCCTATTGCTCCCGTGCCACTGGCATCTCCTTCGGTTGCTCCTTCTGCTGCTCGTGGTGCGAGTACAGGTCTTCATTGTGATCACTGTGGTCACGATGGACACGTGGAGGCCTTTTGCTACAGGAAGAAGAAAACTCAAAAGGCTCAAGCTCGCCGTTCTTCATAGGGTACTGGTGGTTCTAGTTCTGGAGGATCTGAGAGGAGTTCTGCTGGATCAGAGACACAGGAGATGCTCATGCTACTTCGGCGCCTTGCGGCCTCTACATCGTCAGGAGCTATTGGTTCTGTGACTCAGCCCTTTGCACTTACGGGTTCTACTACTGCTTCTTAGTCTTCCACTCTGGGACCTTCATCTGCTTCTTCTTTAGGTACTTATCCTTGGTATCTTGATTCGGGCGCTTCTTTTCATATGACTCCTCATTCTGCCCACCTTTCTTCTCTACACCCCTCTTACCGTCATTGCATTGTTCATACTGCTGATGGATCCCCTCTCTCTGTTACTAGACATGGCACTCTTTCTTCTGACATGTTTTTGTACCTGATGTTTCAATTGTTCCTGATCTGACCATGCAGCTTATGTCTACTAGGCAGATCACTAACAATGATTGTCGTATTATCCTTGATTCTGATGCTTGCTATATTCAGGATCGTCACACTAGTCACCTGATTGGTACTGGCCCCCGTCGGCGTGATTCACAGCGTCTTTGGGAGCTTGACTGGCTTTGTCTTCCTTCCGCTGTGCCTGCCAGTCTCGTCAGTTTCGCCTATGCTGCTTCGTCCACGTCATCGTTTACTCAGTGGCATCATCGTCTCGGACACCTTTGTGGCTCTCGGTTGTCTGCATTACTTCGTCGAGGTCTTCTAGGGTCGGTTTCAGGTCGAGAGTCTTTAGATAATTGTCAGGGTTGTCGGTTGGGAAAGCAGGTCCAGCTTCCCTATCCTTCTAGTGAGTCCGTGTCTCAGCGACCTTTTGATCTTGTTCATTCTGAAGTTTGGGGTCCAGCGCCTTTTGTTTCAAAGGGTGGTCATAAATTTTATATCATTTTTATCAATGACTTTTCTCTCCACACATGGATTTACTTTATGAAACATCGTAGTGAGGTTTTATCCATCTATAAGAATTTCTCTGCTATGATTTGTACTCATTTTGACACATCTATTCGTGTTTTTCGTGCGGATTCTGCTGGGGAGTATTTATTGGATGCTATTCACCATGTGCTTGCTGAGCAGGGTACACTAGCTCAATTTTCTTGTCCTGGTTCTCACGCTCAGAACGGGGTTGCTGAGTGCAAGCATCGTCATCTACTTGAGACTGCTCGTGCTCTTATGATTGCCTCCTCTGTTCCACCTCACTTTTGGGATGATGCGGTTTCTACTGCCACTTATTTGATTAACATCCAGCCTTCTTCGGCTCTTCAGGGTGGTATTCCATTTGAGCGTCTTTGTGGCAAGACGTCCGATTACTCCAGCCTTCGTCTTTTTGGCTGTGTGTGTTATGTGCTTCTTGCACCTCGTGAGCGCACTAAGTTGACTGCTCAGTCTGCTGAGTGTGTCTTCTTAGGCTATAGCGTAGAGCACAAGCGTTATCGTTGTTGGGATCCGATCGCTCGACGGATGTGGACATCGCGGGATATTGTCTTTGATGAGTCCCGTCCTTTCTATCCACGCCCCACTACCGATGTTTCTCCTACATCTTTGGTTGACCCCTTGTCTTTTCTCCTTTTTCCTGATGCTCCTCCTGCTTCTCTGTCCATTCCTCGTTCGACTTTGTCATCCTCTGTGTCTTCCTCTGAGTCTCCTCCCGTGGTTTCTGACTACACGGTTGTAGGACCGAAAGTAGCGACTAGAGGGGGGGGTGAATGGGCGCCTAAAAATTCTTTCGAATCTATGGCCTGCTCCCAACACCAAACGCACCTCAAGAGACCAAGCAGCAAAAATAGATCACCAAAGCCTAAAAGTATCTAGCCTAGAAACGACTGGTGTCCTAGACCGAGAAACACCAATACAGTGCTAATAGGCAGATAAACGAAGTATTCAAAACATGGCAGATCAAACTTCTCAGCAAATGATCTAAGTGCACATAAAACGAGATGAGAAGTTACTGTTCAAAATTTGTCTCTTGTTCGATACTTGGCGAAGCCTGCTTCGTAGTGTCGAAGCCTACTTCTCAGGATCGAAGCCTGCTTCGGAGTCCTTTGTCGAAGGCTGACGAAGTCTGTCGTGGAAGTGCCGAAGGTTTGAGGAGTCTATCCTAGTTCGAGTATGGCAGAATGTGAAGTATGCTTTGGTGCGAAGTATGAAAGTATCGAAGCCTGCTTTGAACACCGTACTTCGATACTACTAGAACCAACACAGGAGAAAACTTCGAAGCTCAAACATAAGAAAAATCGAAGCCTGATGTCGAAGTACCTTCGCACAGTGCAAGCAAAATATTCTAACACAAGAAAGACTGACTTCAACTCGACCAGTACTTCGCTTGTGAAGTCAAGGGGAGTTCAAAGCTTCGAACAAACAGCAATTCCGAAGACTGTCAACGAAGTACCTTCAAAACCACAACTTCGAAGCCTATACTCCGAACAGAGAGCTTCGAATAGTGTTCACAGACAAAACAAGCTTCGAAAGAAAGAGCGAAGACGAACACAGCAGCAAGACCAAAACGAAGCCTAATGATGCAACCTTCGAACGCACAACTTCGACCCTAACCTCGTAACCTGTCGAAGTATGCTCAAGTAGAGGCTTCTAACCGTGCATACTTCGAAGCTGAATCAACAGTTCAAGTCCAGATCAAAGTCTGCTTCTCAGGACTGAAGGACTTCAAACAAAATAGGCCTCCGACAGAAACAACCAGAGAAATTCTAGACCCTATCTTTTTGATCAAAAAGCTATATCAGGAAAAAGCAAAGCTAGAAAAACTAGCGTATTGTTGCCACAGGGAGTAGGTACTACTTGCTGCTACAGGAGCACGCAAGAACTAGTACTTCTTAGCCGAAGAACAGAAGCAACTAGAGAAGCCATTCGCTCAGGAATAAAAAGCATTTACACGCAAAACGATTTTGATAGAATCCACACAAATGCTGCCCCTGAAATGCTAGGAATAAAATCTTGAGAAAATGTGAAGAACCAGAAGAACTCACGATGAGCGGGACAATATTCCTGGCGGCGCACGCAGGGAAAGAGAGAGAGAGCAGGAAACAAAAATGACCCAATCCTTGATTAAAAAGTGATTTCTTGAAAGTGTGACTTAACCCTAGGGATTGGGGCCCTATTTATATGCTGCCCAATAGCTAGGAATATTCCACTAGCCCCTTAGGGTTTTTTACAGATGCTGAAATAAAGGAAAAGACTAAACTGCCCTAAGGTTATTTTAACAGACTCGACTGACTGAATGTGGTCCTATGGACAAAATAGTAAACTCCTATTTACAGATGACTTATCCGGAAGCTAAGCTTTCGTAGCGACTACGGCTTCTCTTCTCGACAGTCCGATGCGAGATCAGCGGTCGTCAGTTTTGCGCCGAAACTGACAAAGCCTCCACCGACTTTGCACCAGGTACCCGGATTGGGCTGGCCCAATTCCGCAGCTCTCTCAGCTCGGCAATCACTCGCCACCCGTGTACCTGAGTCAATCCTGATCAACAGCTCAGTGGGTCTTCTGTTGCTCCTAGCCCATGTACCCGGATTGGGCCAGCCCGACTTCGCGCCCCCTCTGCCCGACAGTTGCTCGCTGCCCGTGTACCTGAGTCACACGCAGCCCAGACGCAGCAGATCTTCTCTTTTCTCAGTCCTCTTTGACTATCGTTGACAATGACTCATCACATCTGGAGCCATGAGGCTCACGCTATTCAGTATGGCTCCTCAATCTCCCCCTTGATGAGTGCATTGTCAACACTTCTTTTCATCAGCTCTTCAGTACCTGCGAACACATGTGGAAACACAAAAACAAAGCACAAGAAAAATAGAGAAGAAGAAAATAAAGTAAAAATTTAATCCTAATGACCAAAAGCCAAACAAAAGCAAGAAAACGGTCATTATGGTTAACCAAAAGTAAAAACTCAAAACGAGTGCAATCTCAGAATCATCAACAAGGATATCAAAAGAGTAAGGACAAACAGGACAAAAGCTCCCCCTGAAACAAATCCTAGAGAAAGCCAAAACTCCCCCTTAAACTCTTCTCCCAAAATTTCTCCCCTTTGTTGACAACTGAACTCATCAAGCGAGACTAAATGCACTCTAAAGAGACACAGACTCCCCCTGAAATGCAACTCCCCCTTAAAATATGCAATGAATACAACTGAGGTGCAGGTGAAGTGTAGAAAGCATGCTTCTCAAATATGATTGATTGCAATTACAACATCTAGCAGGTATAGCAAAAGACATACTGTCTAAGACACATGGCATGAGCAGTGCAACAGATGATATCTAAAGAAAGTCATTTGCACGTATTTTCAATTTTTGTAAGCAAAAGCATCACCACATTTTCCAGTATAACAAGCAAGGTAAAGCATGATATGCAGAAGCTAACTGATATCTACCAAGATAAGCATTGTCCAAAACAAAGTGCTTCAGCAAACTTGTTATCTTTTTTTAATGTTCAGGCTTTTTCTTTTTCCTTTTTCATTTTGGCCAGGGGTTATTTGCAAGTCAAACCTTATGCTAACCGACCAAGTCAAGCCTAGGCCAGAACTGGACCATCAGAAGCTTAAGACATTGGTCTTGGCATACATTACACTATCCTAGTTCATACCAAAGTGCTATGGTAAGCAGTCTAGAACAATGCAATGCGACGAAGCAAACCCACCTGGATCTTTTCAAATTAAGCACAAAAAGGCATGGAATTTTCATTTTTCTGATTTTTTTATCATTTTTATAGCACATTTTCCATGTTAAAGCATAAAGATGTTCAAGTTGCATATCTGCATCTAAGTGAAGAACTAGCTACAAAGCATATAACAGATAGCAAAAGCATTCAGCCTACACATGCTAGTTACCAGAAGCAATGGTGATCATTTTTCAATTTTAAAGCTCAAAAGCCATGCACATGACAGATATCAGACATATCAAGTTTACTGAATCAAAGCATGATCATTGACAAGTAATCAAAAGCATGTACCAGCTAGAATAAGTAAAGCAGTTCAATCATATAATAGAAGCAAGCTTAAAAGAGTGATATGTGAATATGCAAGATATGAACACACACAAAAAGACTCAATAAAAGAGTAAAGAAGAAAGAAAACTAACGCAAAAAATATCCTAAAAAGGATACACAACACCCAAATCTCCTCGTAAACGCTCAAAAGAAGACTGGTCTAGGGGTTTGGTGAAAATGTCAGCCAACAGATGATGGGTATCAACATGAACAAGGTCAATGACACCTTTCTCATATTGATCCCGCAGAAAGTGAAAGCGCACATCAATGTGTTTGGTTTTTGAATTGAGACAAGGGTTTTTCCCTACACTAATTGCACCGGTGCTGTCGCAAAACAAAGGAACTCTGGTAGGAAAGAACAACCCAAAATCTCGCAGAGTGGAAATCATCCAAACCAACTGTGAGCAGCAGCTAGCAGCAGCTACATACTCAGCCTAAGTGGTCGAAAGAGCAACTCCAGATTGCTTTCGAGAAGACCAAGAAACAAGATACGAACTAAGAAACTGGCAAGTACCGGAAGTCGACTTGCAATCCAACCGGCACCCACCAAAGTCAGCGTCCGAAAAGCCAGATAAATCAAGAGATGATGATGCTGAATAGTAAAGACCAAGATCAGGCGCATAGGTAAGATACCTGAAGATGTGCTTCACAGCCTGCCGATGAGACGCACGTGGTGAAGATTGGAAGCGCGCGCATATTCCCACGGCAAACTGTATGTCTGGCCTCGTCGCCGTTAAGTACAGCAGCGAACCGATCATCTCTTAAAACTCTCTCTCATTGACCTTGACGTCGTTCTCGTCCTTGTTCAGGCCCCCAGATGTTCTCATTGGGGTCATCTGAGGCTTCAGCTCTCCACCAAAATAAAACTTCTTCAGCATGTCTCGAGTGTACTTACCCTGGTGGATGAAAGTGTCGTCCTTGGTCTGCTTGATCTGGAGCCCTAAGAAGTATTTGATCTCACCCATGAGGCTAATCTCAAACTCACTGTGCATCTGCTCAGAAAACTTGGACACAAGATCATTAGTAGTACCGCCAAAAATAATATCGTCCACGTAAATCTGAGCGACTAAAAATCTGAAGCATCTCTGAGCAAGAAAAGAGTTTTATCCACAGAACCCATCACAAAGCCCTTCCCCAACAAAAACTGCTTTAACCGGTCATACCAAGCCCTGGGAGCTTGCTTCAGACCGTATAAAGATTTTTGCAGCTTAAAAACATGTCGAGGAAACTTAGGGTTCTCAAAACCGGGGGGCTGCCTAACATAAACCTCCTCCTCTATGTACTTGTTCGGAAAAGCACTCTTGACGTCCATTTGAAAAAGCTTAAAACCCTTTGAAGCGGCAAAAGCTAAGAGAATGCGAATGGACTCAAGACGAGCAACAGGGGTGAAAGTTTCTTCAAAATCAATACCTTCCTTCTGGCAAAAACCCTGGGCAACAAGTCGAGCTTTGTTGCGCACCACAACCCCATCTTCACCTTGCTTGTTCTTGAACACCCACTTGGTGCCTATGGGGTTGCATCCGGGTGGCAGCTCAACCAGCGTCCAAACCCGATTGCGGACAAAATTCTCAAGCTCTTCTTGTATGGCATTAATCCAATTAGAATCAGAAAGAGCATGGGAAACATCTCTGGGCTCAAAAGATGCAACAAAAGCAGATTCAGCAAACACAGCAAGAGAGTCAACAGATGAACGCAAAGTCTTTTCAGTCAAATCACCAATGATGAGCTCTGAGGGGTGATAATGCTGAACTGCTCAGGATCCCTGGTGATCTGAAGTCACCTCACCGGAGTCAGCAGCTGGCACCTCTGGACTCGACTGAGGGGGCTCGATTGAAGTGTAAGAAGTGATCATAGGTCCGCCCTTGTCCTCAGTCGAAGTCTCAGAAGGTGTGGGCTCTGCAGGCTGTGCAGAAGGCCCACCCTCATCAGCAGCTGGAGTGTCCTCATCTTCCTCGAAGATGGACTCTCCAAGCTCACCATCACCAAAAAGCTCAAAAGAAGGAGTCAAAGAAGGCAAGGACTCATCAAAAGAAACCTCGCAAGTCTCGACAAGCTGCTGAGAGTCGAGGTTCCAAACACGGAAGCCTCGCGAATGCAATGCATAACCAAGAAAGACTCCATCCCAGCAACGAGACTCAAACTTGTCCAAATGCCCTCCCTTCTTGAGCACAAAGAACTTGCAGCCAAACGCTCGCAAGTGGCTCACCTTGGGCTGTCTGCCAAACCGCGACTCATATGAAGTCTTACCAAGGTAAGCTCTAAGAAAAATACGATTGGCCAGATAGCAAGTTGTGTTCATGGATTAAGCCCAAAAACGCCTAGGGTCCTATGCTCATCAAGCATCGTCCTGGCCATCTCGACTAGCGTGTGGTTCTTTCGTTCCACAACGCCGTTCTGTGGGGGAGTGTAAGGAGCAGAAAACTGATGGTCAAGACCCTGATCACTACAGAAGCTCATGAACTGAGAGTTCTTGAACTCATAGCCATTGTCGGAGTGAATTGCTCGCATCCGACCATTGTTCTCATTCTTCAGCTTCAAAATCAGGTCATGAACAAAATGAAAAGTCTCATCCTTAGACTCCAAAAAGAAAACCCACGAGAATCGAGAAAAATC
Organism: Zizania palustris; assembly: GCA_019279435.1. Lineage (NCBI taxonomy): Eukaryota > Viridiplantae > Streptophyta > Magnoliopsida > Poales > Poaceae > Zizania > Zizania palustris. The sequence goes on along the minus strand of JAAALK010000079.1, from coordinate 50,491,155 downwards.
ATCAACAATCACAAGTGCATACCACTTCCCACCGACTGAGCGTACTCGAGCTGGACCAACAGTGTCCATGTGTAACAGCTCGCCCGGATACGAAGTCATCACCTGAGTCACAGGTGAGTGAGAAGCGGCAACCATTTTCCCGTGACGATAGGGATGGCAAACTAGATCCTTCTCCATCTTAAGCTTGGGCAATCCTCGGATGAGGTCCATAGAGCTCAACCTGACTAGCAGATCAAAACTCAAATGTCCCAACCTCCTATGCCACTTCTAGAGCTCAAAAGAGGATCCAGCAATCAAATAGCGAGAAGGGCCAAAAGAACTAGAGAAGTCAATCCGAAAAACCTTACCAAAAGGTAAGATCGAGAAAATCAAAGACCCTCTAGAATCAATCACAGAAGAACTGCCCTTCTTAAAACGAACCTCCAACCCATCCTCAAGAAGTTGCGAAACAGAAATCAAATTGAAGTTCAAATTTCCAACCAAAGCAACGTTCTTTAAGGAGAAATGGTCAGAGATGCGAATTGAGCCAATACCATTTACCTTCCCTTGACCACTTCCCTTGACCACTGTTCCCGAATGTGATGTACTCTTTGGAGCTCGGGGGAATGAGACTGGAGAACCATCTGCGGTGTCCCGTCATGTGGCGAGAGCATCTGGAGTCCATGATCCAAACGTCCTCCAGTCCTCGATCCTGCACAATCAGTTGTTGTAAGGGGGAGCAAATGGTCCGGCATCAGGTTTAGCAAAAAAGCTAAACCAGTGTCGAGCCATCTGCTCAAAAGATGGAAAGCAGAAATCATCATAAGAGTTCGGACCAACACGCGGCTCAAAGCGCGGTCCTCAATTCTACCTAAAGCCTCGGCCACGAGGTTTAGGACCGTAGCCAAAACGGCCTGGAGCTCTGCCGGAACGAACACCACCATCTGGAGCATGGGCATGAAAGTCGTCTCCTCTACCACCACCTACACGACGCGGCCTGGCCTCCAGCCTCTCCCCACGTCGAGGAACTCTCAGTCTACCACCCTGCTGGTAGAACTGCTCCTGACCACCACGAGCTCTCTCAGCTCTCTCAACCCGCTTCCTCCTGAAGCAAAACTCCACAAGATGCCCGTCTCTCTGACAGTACTCACAATGATAGATGGGCTTCTTGGGATGTGGTTGAGGCTTGGGGTTCTTGGGCTTAGTGGTGTTTGGTGTAGTCTTGTTGGGTTGAGAGGGTCCAAGAAGAGAGTCAAGAGAAGTGTGGAGGTGTTTGGGCTTTGGAACCCAGATGGGCTTCTTGGGTGGAGCTTTGGGTTGTTCTTGGATCACTCCATCCTTGGGCTGACTAGCCTGGAAAGACTCAGTGGAGTGAGTCTTGGGGTATCTCTGCTCTGGAGTCATTTTACTCCACTCCACTGCTCAGCTAATGGCACTCTCAAAGTCAGCCTTGGTGTAGGTGTAACCTACCCCAAACCCATCCTGCCTCTTAAACTGCTGGATCATCATGCCAAGTTGTGGCTCTTTGGCACTGATCCAACTCAGGATAGAACGGAGGTAAAAATTCTCATTCTAAGAATCAACTAGCTCCTCTCTCAAGGAAGCTAGTACCTCCACCTGAGACAAGCAGGTCTCACATTCGCTATCTACCTGGACAGACTTCTCGGCTTTTAGCTTAATCAACTACAGTCTAAGAGACAAACAGTTCTCATAGACAGTGGGTGGAACTGACAATGTCTCAAGCTCTAGCCTAGTCTGCGCCAGCTTAGCTCTAACTCTCTCCAAATCACCCAAATGCGCATCACCCTTGGCTTTCAGCTCAGCTAGACTAGCTAGATGAGATGGGCAATCAGCACAGGGCACGACGACAGTGGCTTGAGCATCTTTCAGCTCCAGCTGAGCGCTTTCAAGCTTAGTGGCCAAAGCATCCCTCTCATCAACCCTTTCTGTGTACCTGGACTTCAGATTCGATAGGTCACACAGAAGCACCTCACACTTTGGGCACTCACTGCTATCACCCAAGCAAGCGGAAGAAGATAGACTCTCCATTATGCCGTTGGCCACGGCAAGCTCACTCTCTAATTCATCTATCCTTTTCTTAGCCCCCTAAGCAGTTTTTCCCGATATTTTAACTCCTGACGATTGCTTTCAAGTAAATCAACGATTTTGCGTTCATAAGATGATACCTTTTCGTTGTCGTCGTCGTCGGAGTCATCAGAGGAGCCCCTTTTTTCCTTATCCCCAAGAGCCATTGAGCAGAACCTCTTGTGGGATCTTCGGCGCTGATGTGAGCGGCTCTTCGGTCTGTCCCCGAAGGCCATGAAGCAAAGGCCCGCCGGATCGTCCTTGTCCTTCCCCTTCCTGATGATGATCTCCTCATCGCTTGAGCTCGATGAAGAGGAAGAAGACGTGGACCGCTTGGACTAGCTCTTCTCCATCTCGGTGAAGAAGGCCTTATCACGCTTCTTGTTCTCTCGCCGGTAGTCCTTCAGGGCCTTTCTAAAGAATCTGGTCTTTGGCTTGCCCTTGTTGAAGGAGGAGTTGTCGTGCTTGCCGGAGTCGTGGAATCCACCACCGGTGCCCTTCTTGTGTCCATTGCACTGGGGGCAGTCGGCGATGAAGTGTCCTGGGTCACCACACTCAAAGCACCCGGATTTTGTGCCATGTCTCTTGAACATCCTCTTGTCATAAACACGACGCACCCGGTTATTAAAAAGACACAAATCATCATCTCCCAAAGACTCAAGATGGTCCTCAGTGATAGACATCAAAGAGAACCCAGCACAGCTCATAGAAGAGGGGTCAGCAGATGGTGTAGCAAGGGCCAGGGACTTTGATCCAGAGCCAGTGAGATTTGATCTCAACTGGGTATCAACCTCAGTGGCCTTCAGCTTGCTAAACAACTCAGAAATGGCCAAGGTATCATAAGAAGTGCTCTCAATGATAGAGGATACCTTGATCTCCCAGATCTTAGGGTCCAAGGTATGGAGAACCTTGAGCGCCTGCTCATGATCTGAGACTAACTGAACACCCTCATCCTTGTTGTCGTGAAGCTTGTTTATGATCGATTGAAAACGACCAAACAATGCTTCAACAGATTCACCCGGCTTTTGTGTGAAGTTCTCATATTCACGTCGGTAGGTCTGATAGAGACGAGCCTTGACCTGAGCTGTCCCTTCATGGTGTGCCTGAAGGGTAGCCCGGATCTCTCTAGTAGTGAAGAGATGGCTCACACGCTCAAACTCAGTGGGACCTAAACCAAAAAACAAGATGTTCACAACTTTGCTATTGTTCACATGCTGGGCGATGATACCAGGAGAATCACGCTCAGCAACTGGCAATATGACAAACGTAGCGTGAACGCAAATGTCCCAGATGTCCGAGCTTTGGCTCATGAGATAGGCTCACATGCGAGTCTTCCAATAATTATAGCCATAAGCTTCCAAGGACGGGACCTTTCCAGGAGACGTCATGATCACTACTGGGGTTAGAACCGGTTAAGGTATGGAAAACCCTAACCAAGCTCTCATACCACTTGTAGGACCGAAAGTAGCGACCAGAGGGGGGTGAATGGGCGCCTAAAAAATCTTTCAAATCTATGGCCTGCTCCCAACACCCAACGCACCTCAAGAGACCAAGCAGCAAAAACAGATCACCAAAGCCTAAAAGTATCTAGCCTAGAAACGACTGGTGTCCTAGACCGAGAAACACCAATACAGTGCTAATAGGCAGATAAACAAAGTATTCAAAACATGGCAGATCAAACTTCTCAGCAAATGATCTAAGTGCACATAAAACGAGATGAGAAGTTACTGTTCAAAATTTGTCTCCTGTTTGATACTTGGCGAAGCCTGCTTCGCAGTGTCGAAGCCTACTTCTCAGGATCGAAGCCTGCTTCGGAGTCCTTTGTCGAAGGTTGACGAAGTCTGTCGTGGAAGTGCCGAAGGTTTGAGGAGTCTATCCTAGTTCGAGTATGGCAGAATGCGAAGTATGCTTTGGTGCGAAGTATGAAAGTATCGAAGCCTGCTTCGAACACCGTACTTCGATACTACTAGAACCAACACAGGAGAAAACTTCGAAGCTCAAACAGAAGAAAAATCGAAGCCTGCTGTTGAAGTACCTTCGCACAGTGCAAGCAAAATATTCTAACACAAAAAAGACTGACTTCAACTCGACCAGTACTTCGCTTGTGAAGTCAAGGGGAGTTTAAAGCTTCAAACAAACAGCAATTCCGAAGAATGTCAACGAAGTACCTTCGAAACCACAACTTCGAAGCCTATACTCCAAACAGAGAGCTTCGAATAGTGTTCACAGACAAAACAAGCTTCGAAAGAAAGAGCGAAGACGAACACAGCAGCAAGACCAAAACGAAGCCTAATGATGCAACCTTCGAACGCACAACTTCGACCCTAACCTCGTAACCTGTCGAAGTATGCTCAAGTAGAGGCTTCTAACCGTGCATACTTCGAAGCTGAATCAACAGTTCAAGTCCAGATCGAAGTCTGCTTCTCAGGACTGAAGGACTTCAAACAAAATAGGCCTCCGACAGAAACAACCAGAGAAATTCTAGACCCTATCTTTTTGATCAAAAAGCTATATCAAGAAAAAGCAAAGCTAGAAAAACTAGCGTACTATTGCCACAGGGAGTAGGTACTACTTGCCGCGTTGGTGCTGGACGGGGTTGGTGGAGAGGTAGACGGCGCTGACGTTGTCGCAGTAGACCAAAGTACTCCTTGCGAGGGGGCTATGGAGTTCCCCGAGGAGCTGCCGAAGCTAGGATGCCTCCGCCATCCCGTTGGCAACAGCGCGGTACTCAGCCTCGGCACTGGAGCGGGAGACAACAAGTTGCCGCTTGGATGACCAAGACACGAGGTTGCCACCAAGGAAGATGACGTAGCCGGAGGTGGAGCGACGCGTGTCTACGCAGCCCACCCAGTCGGCGTCAGTGTAAACCATGAGCTCAGCAACTGGAGTGGAGCCACGCAGATAGCGGAGAATCTGCTCCATAGCGATAAGGTGCGGGTCCCGTGGGTCGTGCATGTGAAGGCACACCTACTGCACTGCATAGGAGATATCCGGCCGAGTGAATGTGAGGTACTGAAGGGCACCAGCAATGCTTCGGTAGGCAGTGGGATCATCCACTGGTGCACCCTTGGTACCAGAAATCTTGGCTTGAGCATCGACTGGAGTGGAACAGGGCTTGCAGTCAGTCATCCCTGTGCGGTGAAGGACATCCAAGGCGTACTAGCGCTGGTGAAGGAATAGGCCATCAGGGCGGTGTTCCACTGTCACTCCCAAGAAGTGATTGAGCACACCAAGGTCCTTCATGGCAAACTCCCACTGCAATGAGGAGACAACTCGCTGAAGCATAGACTGGCTAGAGGCAGTGAGAACAATGTCATCCACATAAAGCAGCAGGTAGGCTGAGTCAGCATCGTGGTGGAGGACAAATAGAGAAGTGTCACTCTTGGCTTCGCTGAACCCCAAAGACACCAGGAAGGAGGCAAACCGACTGTACCAAGCCCGAGGAGCCTGCTTCAGACCATACAGAGACTTGTTGAGTCGGCAAACACGCTCAGGGTGAGCGGGATCCACAAAGCCCATAGGCTAGCTGCAGTACACAGTCTCCGTCAGGGTGCCATGGAGGAAGGCATTCTTCACATCGAGCTGGTGAACTGGCCAGGACCTCGAGAGTGCTAGGGAGAGAATGGTCCGGACAGTAGCAGGCTTCACCACTGGGCTGAAGGCCTCATCATAGTCAACTCTAGGGCGCTGGGTGAAACCCCGAAGGACCCAGCGAGCCTTGTAGCGATCCAGCGAACCATCTGCCTTGCGTTTATGTGTCCAGATCCACTTGCCGGTGACCACATTGCAGCTAGAGGGACAAGGCACCAGGTCCCAGGTCTGATTGGCCAGAAGGGTCGCATATTCTTCCTCCATCGCGCGACGCCAATGTGGATCCGCCAGGGCGCCATGGACAGTGGAGGGTATGGGAGAGACCGGCGGCTCTGTAGCGGCGGAGAGGACCAGGCGGTCAACTGGACGAAGGACCCCCGCATCCCGCCGAGTCACCATCGGGTGAGTGTGGCGGGGATCACGGTGAAGGATGGGCGGGTGGTACACCGATGGCTCGGCGCGAGAGCGGGCCGGTGCAACACCCGTCAGGCGGCGCTGGTAGACACGAACAGGGTCGGTGTAGCGGGAAGAAGATGACGGGGCCACGCATGGTGAGGCAGGTGTCGCGGGGACACAGAGCACGGTCGGGGCCATGTCAAGGGCGGCAGGCGAGGTCGGGGCCGTGCACGGCGCTGGAGGCAGCAGCAGGCCAACCCCGGGCATAGGAGGCGACAGGGAAGGGGCCGTGCGCTGCACAGCCGAGGACTCCGGGGCCGCGCATGGCGCGGAGGGCAACGCCGGCTGGTGGGGAGTGGCTGCACGTGGCACGGCTAGGGGCACCGAGGCCGCGGGCGGCACGGTGGGTAGCTCCGCTGCCACACAAGGCTCGCCAGATGGCGGGAGAGCCGCTGGAACAACTGGTGTTGTACCTGCAGAAGACAAAGGTGGCTGAACCACCGGGTTAGTAGAAAACAGGGAGTCCAACTCAAGGCTGGTGGCGGGGGTGGAGTCGACGAAGAAAGGAAAGACGGACTCGACGAAGATGACATGTCATGAGATAAGAACACGACGAGAGGAGAGGTCAAGACAACGGTACCCCTTATGATCGGGGGAGTAGCCGAGAAACACACAAAGGGTCGAGCAAGGCACAAGCTTGTGAGGAGCAGTGGCAGAAGTGTTGGGATAGCAAGCGCACTCGAAAACACGAAGGTGAGTGTAGGAAGGAGGGGTACCAAACAAGGCATGGTGAGGGGTGGGAGCGCACGTGGCCTTAGAGGGCAAGCGGTTGAGCAGATTGGTGGCAGTAAGGAGGCTCTCAGCCTAGAAGCGAGCGGGAGCCGAAGCCTGAAAGAGCATGGAGCGCATAACATTGTTAGTGGTACGAATCATGCGCTCAGCCTTGCCATTCTAAGGGGAGGTATAGGGGCATGACATGCGCAATTGGACTCCCTTCGAGAGGAAGAAAGCCCGAGAAGCAGAGTTGTCAAACTCACAACCATTATCACACTGGACTGCCTTGATAGTAACCCCAAACTGAGTAGAAACCCAAGCAAAGAAGTGAGTGAGCGTGGGGAAGGCATCTGACTTAGACCGCAAAGGAAACGTCCATGAGTAGTGAGAAAAATCATCGAGAACAACCAGATAATATTTATAACCAGAAATACTCATGATTGGAGAGGTCCACAAGTCACAGTGAATAAGGTCAAATGCATGAACATCATGCGAGTAAGAAATAGGAAAAGGTAGGCGAACATGATGACCTAATTGACATGCATGACAAATGTGCTCACTAGTAGCCCTAGTACAAGGAACAGAGGAGCTATGACAAAGCTGAGCCAAAATGTTGACACCGGGGTGACCAAGCTGGCAGTGCCAGAGTGTGGAGGACGTTGTGGCGGCAAGGGCGGACGAGGGTGGAGCAGCGGAAGGTGGAAGACGAAGTGTGTAGAGGGGTCCAGTGCTGTCACAGCGGAGAAGAGGACGTCGGGTAACCATATCCTTCACAGTCAAACCAAAAGAGTCAAATTCAACAGAACACGAATTATCAGTGGTGAATTGATGAATGGAAAGAAGATTGTGAACAATGTCAGGAGCAACAAGAATATTTTGCAGGCGAAAAGACCCACAAGGATCCGCATCACCCACGGAGGTGACCGGAAGACATGAGCCATTCCCAACCATGATGGAAGAAGGGTGAGATGGGTGGGGTGGCCTGTGAGAGGAGATAATACCATCATGCGGAGTGGTGTGGAAGGATGCACCCAAGTCGGCCACCCAATCCATGGCAGCCGGCAGAGTCAACGCCATGGTGTTGAATGATTGCGCGAGGGCCGTCTGGTCCCACCCACCGGACAGCGGGTCCCACGTCGAAGGAGCATGCTGTACCGGCCACCCGGTGAGCATGGCCGTGAGTGGGGTAGGAGGTCGATGAGTAGCTGTGAACTGTCCCGACCACATGGAAATGTGCCCCGTCCATGGGTTGGAGAAGGATGGCCAGGGCGCACTCCTGGCGGCATGGGCTGGTGTGGCGGAGGTAGGAGCAGGAGCGCGACCGGTACAACCATGGCACCCCCCTCCCCGGCGACGACGATCGCCACCATGACCTCCCCCTCTAGTGGTGGAACCGGCGGGAGGAGCACCGAGAAGGGAGGGAGCCGGCGACGACGGTGGGTGGGTGGTCGTCCTGTTGGAGCTAGAAGTGACAAGAGCAGTCGCGGTAGTAGATGTGGGAGCGAGGCCCCGGGTCAGCTCCTCAAGGATAAGGTCATCATGGACCTTGTGGAAGGAGGGGAAGGGCACAGTCCTAGTAATCCACGTCCGGAGGTGGGCGTAGTTGTCGCCGAGACCGTGGAGGATGTTAAGGACAAGAGTGCGCTCCGCAACAGGCTCTCCAAGGTCACGAAGGGAATCCGCCATCCCCTTCATGCGATGGCAGTACTCCGAGATGGAGAGATCTCCCTAGACGAAGGTGCAGAAGGCAGCGTCCAACTAGAGAGCACGAGCCTCACGGTTGCCAAGGAACTGCCCCTCGATCGCAATCCAGGCCTGCCGAGCGGTGCCACCAAGCTCCCGCATGATGTCCTGGAGCTCGATAGTGATAGACCCAAGGATCCATGACAGCACCATGTTGTCCATGCACCGCCATACCGACCCCTGAGCGACCACTGGAGTGTCGACGAGGACGTGGTCATCCAGGGCATAGCGCTGAAGGGTGAGGAGCACCAGATCGCACCAGCATGCGTAGAAGGATGACGAGGGATCAAGGGTGACTGGCACGAGTGCCCGGATGTTCTAGACACCGGCCGCCTAGGCGTGGAGTTGTGCGGCACCCGGATCTGCGGCGACAGCTGGAGTCACGGTGGCAGGGGGGTCAGCAACCCCGAGGTGATGCTCGGCCTCAGCAACATGCTGAGCCAGTGCATCAGCGGTATGGCATGCATTCTCCCAAGCAAGAGCGGTCGCCCGCTCGCGCTCTCGAGCAGTGGCGGCAGCGGTCTTGGCAGTGGCGAGGGCGGCAGCAAGGGCAGCGTCGGTAGCCACCACATCGATGGGGGCTGGCCAACATGCAGGGCCCAAAGGAGAGCCAGAATTGGCCCTGGTATGGGATGCCAGCGGCGGTAGCACGGCAGGGAGCAAGGTGCCGGCAGTAGCAGCACCGAGCAGGGGCGGGAGACCGGTGGCCAGCAGGGGCGGCTGCGCGCCTAGGGCCAGCCAGCCTGAGGCCACGGTGGTGGGAAGGCCGGCAGCGGGGAGGGGGAGGAAAACATGGGTGAGCGATGGCCCACCCATGGTCGGCCAGGGCGTGGCCACGACAGGGAGTAGGGGCGGCGGTGCCTCAGGGCCCGCAGGGAGGCCGGCGGCAACAAGGGGGAGGCCGGTGGCGCCAGATCTGGCCGCCTCAGTGTTGGATCCGAGCGAGGTGGGAGCGGAGGCGGTGGAGCCGGCCACGCCGACGTCGAAGTTGGGCGGAGGGAGGCCGGCGGCTGCGGATCCGGCCACGCCGGCATTGAATCCGGGAGGAGGGAGGCCGGAGGCAGCAGGAGAGAGGCCGGCGGCGCCAGATCTAGCTGTGCCGGCCTCGGATCCAGCCATGGCAGGGGGCAGCCAGCCACCCATGGTGACAGTGCCCAGCCCACAAGGCGGCGGCGCAACGGGAAAAGGGGAGGAGGAGGCCGCCGATGTCTAGAAGGTGAAGACGGGGCTCGTCGTCGGAGGCTCGTCGGCCATGGAGGCAGCGGCGGCGGCGCCGACGGCTGGAGAGAGGAGAGGGGAAGGAGGGGACCCTAGTGCTCTGATACCATGTAGGAAATGGTAGATTGATTCCTCTCCCTAGGGTTGGGAGGATAGAAGAAGAAGGGACTTACAGGAGGGGCCCACACACAAGGGGGCCCACACGACAGACACACACACACTCTAACAGTAGTCATCGCCTTCATAGGCCACTTGATTGTTACTCTCCTTCGGCGTTCACAGCTACTGCTCTTTCTGAGCCAACTTCTTATCGTGATGCTATTCTTCATCCGGAATGGCAGCACGCGATGGCCGAGGAGATCGCTGCTCTTGAGCGGACTGGCACGTGGGATCTTGTGCCATGTCCCCCACGTGTTCGTCCTATCACGTGTAAGTGGGTCTATGAGGTTAAGACTCGCTCTGATGGTTCTCTTGAGCGCTATAAGGCTCATCTTGTTGCTCGTGGTTTTCAGCAGGAGCAAGGTCGTGATTATGATGAGCCTTTTGCTCTTGTTGCTCCTATGACCACTATTCACACTCTTCTTGTTGTGGCTTCTGTTCGGGAGTGGTCCATCTCTCAGCTTGATGTGAAGAATGTCTTTCTTAATGGTGAGTTGCGCGAGGATGTTTACATGCGCCCACCACCTGGGTATTCTGTCCCTGAGGGTATGGTTTGCCACCTTCGTCGCTCCCTTTATGGTCTTAAGCAAACTCCTCGGGCTTGGTTTTAGCGTTTTGCTTCTGTGGTCACAACTGCTGGTTTTTCAGCCAGCACTCATGATCTGGCACTTTTTGTCCACGTGTCACCTCGTGGTAGGACCCTCCTTTATGTGGATGACATGATCATCACCGGTGATGATCCTGAGTACATTGCCTTTGTTAAGGCTCATCTTAGTGATCAGTTTCTTATGTCTGATCTTGGTCCTCTAAGGTATTTGCTTGGGATTGAAATCGCATCCACTTCTGAGGGTTTCTTTTTGTCTCAAGAAAAGTATATTCACGACCTTCTCGATCGAGCTTCTCTTACTGATCACCGGACTGCTGAGACTCCCATGGAGCTTAATGTTCACCTTACACACACTGATGGTGAGCCTCTTGAGGATCCTACTCGTTATCGTCACATTGTAGGGAGTCTTGTTTACCTTGGTGTCACTAGACCTGACATTTCATACTTTGTTCATATTCTGAGTCAGTTTGTTTCTACTCCCACTCAGATCCACTATAGTCATCTTCTTCGTGTCCTGCGTTATCTTTGTGGGACTATCTCTCGTCGGTTGTTCTTTCCACGCTCTAGCTCTTTACAGCTCCAAGCCTATTGTGATGCTACTTGGGCTAGTGATCCTTCTGATCGTCGTTCTCTTTCTGTCTATTGTGTTTTTCTTGGTGTTTCCCTCATTGCTTGGAAGACTAAGAAGCAGATAGCAGTTTCTCGTTCGAGTGCAGAGGTTGAGTTGCGTGCTATGACTCTTGTGATAACGGAGGTTACTTGGCTATGATGGTTGCTTGAGGACTTTGGTGTTTCTGTTTCTACGCTGACTCCTCTTTTGTCTGACAGTACAGAGGCTATCAGTATTGCTCGTGATCCGGTAAAGCATGAGCTTACTAAGCATATTGGTGTTGATGCTCACTTTACACGGTCACAGGTTCAGGATGGTGTTGTCGCACTTCAGTATGTGCCTTCTGAGCTTCAGTTGGCAGATTTCTTCACGAAGGCTCAGACTCGCACCCATCATCAGTTTTACCTCTCCAAACTCAGTGTTGTTGATCCACCATGAGTTTGAGGGGGGGTGTTAGAGGGATATTAGTCTTTCTATTATTGTATTCTTTCAGGGGTTTCTTTGCATATTTCCCTTTCATGTACATGTATATATTCGGACCTTCAGTCCTCAGATTAATACAAGTGTTATTCCTAACAGGGTCCTCATTTCTACGGGCCCTTTAAAATCATTGAAAGGATTGGTTCAGTGGCGTACAAGCTAGAATTGCCCCCAATGCACGACTTCACAATGTATTTCATGTTGGCCTACTTAAGCTGCACAAAGGACCTACCCCTCTGGTTCCAGGAGTGCTGCCACAAATTCATCATGCCGTGCCTATCCTCAGCCTGCAGAAGTGATCAAAGGCCGTTTTGTCCGGGGAATCCAAGAGCTTCTTATCCGGTGGGAAGGCCAGAGTCCAGCCAATGCTACTTGGATAGAATTGCTGACATTTCAAAAGGAATTTCCTTCCTATCAGCTCGAGGACGCGTTGATTGTCGAAGGGGGGAGAGATGACAAGACCGGGCTCGTAGGCTAGAGTCTTGGCTAGCCACACACATGATGGAGTCTCGGTCGGCGCACTGGAGGGAGTCCAAGCTGGATAGGAGACTTAAGTAATTTGGAGTCATAATTAGTTAATTAGTTGTTAGAGTTTGAGATTGAATTAGTTAAGTTTGTTAGATTAGATCCGGTAGCACTGTATTATATAAACAATGCTTTACCGAGGGTTTAGGGCATTGAGTTGTATCAGGCTTTGCCTTGTAATCCTGCCTTGCCGGCGCGACGCCACTATGGCCCCTCCGCGCCGATGAGGTTCAGACCCTCAATTACCTTTTTCTCATAAATATAATCTTCGTTCTCGAGTTTCCATCTCTGCAGAAGGTCTTCTCCGTACCCGTGACAATTACAGAGCACCAGAGGCTGAACACTCTGATGAAGGGAGAACTGATAAAAGGCTTGCTGTCACTGAGTAGTGTCTGTGCTGATTACATTGTTCAAAGAGTTCAAGGTGGATATCTTGCCTCACCATTTAATTCATAATGGCATTATATATAGCCTTCAGCAGAATGATATATTTATTCCAGCTAGCAAAGAATAGAGAAAATTATGATGGTGATATTAAATGCTGGCATGACTTGCATAGTTTGATGTCTTTTTTACGAGATACATACTTCTATTGTAATACAGAACTTGCTGAAGGAACATGCTTGAAAAATTATGATTACACAGGTCATAGAGATGGCCATGCCAAATTGGAGAAAAAGTGGACCAGCGAACTGTCAACTGATTCACACCTTCTTCTGTACTTGTTTGCGGCTTTCCTTGAACATCCCTTCATGTTGAGCCTACTTCCTACTCTGGTGCCCATTCTAGCAAAAATCCCTTCTTTCTAGGAGTTCTTCCACCAAAAGAGAGGTTTCCAGAGAAGTATGTGGCTTTGATTTCGGTGTTCGAGCAGTTATTCACCCAAGTACTCTTATACTGGCTGTGGGCAAGCAGAATCCCCCAATTTTTGCTCTATACTGGGACAAAAAAACTGCAGTTTTCTATTCAGGTAATTTAATTTATTAATTTATCTTATTTTAATCAGTATCAATTCTTGTTATCCATCTTCACAGTTTAATATGAACAATGAGGATGAACTCTCAAACTACACCCATGATTTTTTTTAAAAAAAAAAAAGATGCAATCCATAGACAGTTAGAAGGATATGTCAGAGAAACAAAACCAGAAAGGTTTCTTTTTTATCGTAAAACCAGAAAGGTTTCTTTTTTATCGTAAAACCAGAAAGGTTTCTAGTGGGCTGCGTTGTGCATTAATAGGATGATAGTAAGCATCATATTATATGAAAATGGATTGGGAATACTTAGGGTCCATTTGGATGGACTAAAATTAATTATTAGTTAGAACTAATTATTAGTTAGCTAATAATTAGTTCACGTATATTCGGATATTTTGGACTAATACCTGAAAAAAGAGTAAAGGCCTTATATTAGCTCCCGTTAGATTACTTTTGTGGATTAATGGCTAACCATTAGTTGGTCCATGAACTAACAATTAGTTTAGTAATTAGTTAGGCTGTTTGGATGAACTAAGGTTAAAAATTAGTTACTACCAATTAGTCCATGAGATCTAACCTTTTGTACCTCTTGTTTGTCTGTTGTTTTACTGCAAACATGTGGGTTTTAACAGCAGATAAATATGACAACTTTAGCAAAGAATATCCAATGGCAATCACCTAATTTAAGTTTAGCATCATATGTGATAGTTTAGCACATTTATGTAGCTGAGCACACCATCGTTGCATAAAGATACAAATCAATTGTAATACTTTACCGACAAGTTCACGTTGCTTATTTTGGTACTGCTTTGTGCCTAGACTTGTTCACATCTAGTAAATTTTTAGTTTGTTCCACACTGGGGTTTGTTTGTTGTTGGCACTGTTCTTGTGTTTTCACTTTCCAGGGAAGAACGGCGTTGTGGGATGCTATCTTGCTTCTGTGCCACCAAATAAACGTTGGCTATGGCGGTGTAGTTAGGGGAATCCACATAGGTTCTTCTGCCCTGAATTTTCTATCAGTTCTTGATTCAGACATGGAAAGCTGAAGGGCCGTTAACAGTTAGCTGGTTGGTCGATCATCAGCAGGAGCCCTCAAAAGATGGTTTTTTGTAGCTTGTACTTTGAGATAATTGTAATCCACCAGTTGCTGAATGTAACTAGCCCCAGCATGCTTCGAAGTTCGAACTAACCTAGTGTTAGATCTGATTTGTCCTGTTGACGACCCCAAGTTGGAATTTTTTTTAAAATAATGTTTTTTTTAAAAAAATAAATCTATATGTCTATTTCAAAAAATTACAGAAGTAGCATGCGGTCGGCACTTGAAGTGCCGACTAGTGTCACGTCATCTCTAGTCGGCATTTCAAGTATCAACTGGATGCTGCCTCTCTATTAGATTTTGGCATGTCAGCTTTTTAAAAAAATTCAAATTTGTATGTCCGTTTGAAAAATTTACAAAAGTAGCTTATGGTCGGTAGTTGAAGTACCGACTGGATGTCACGTCAGCTCTAGTCGGCATTTTGTATGTCCGTTTGAAAAATTTGCAAAAATAGCATGCGGCTGACTGGGGCTGATGTGACATCCAATCGGCACTTCAAGTGTCGACTGCATGCTAAAATGCCGACTTGAGCTGACGTGGCATCTAGTCAACACTTCAAGTGTCGACCGCATATTACTTTTACAAATTTTTCAAACGGATTGAATTTTAAAAAAACATTATTTTTTAAAAAATCCAAGTTGTATCTTGATTCTTGAGTGGCTGATAGCCCATGTTCATGCGGTGGTTGTGCGCTTGCCATCACATAAGTACATAACACAAATCAATTTCATTGGCAAATCACTTCCTGTCACACGTGCGAATGCATCAGCAAATGGGCTGAAGTGCCTTTATGCGGGCCAACCCGATGACCAAAAGTAGCATGAGCCTGCGCGATCTGCAGTGACCAGAGCCCATGTGGGAGCGTCGTGTTGCCAACCGGAAGGCGCGTCCGGTCGTCGGAGCGGCCGGTTCAAAAAATTTCAAATCCACCCTCACAACGGCAACTTCCCAACTCCCCACTTCTCGTTCTCGTTTCACCCCTCCACTCCAACCCAACCCATTTCCTTCCCGGCTGCTCGTCTCGTCTTCCACTCTTCCTCGATCTCTCCTCTTCGTCGTGGCCATGGATCCCCACCCCACCCCGTTCCCAGGTAAGCCCGCGTCAACTTCCGCTCCCCATGGTCGTTACCCCTGTTTCTCTCTCGGTTCGGGGGGGATTGACTCCGCGAGATGCGCAGGGAAACGGCAGTCGGCCGCCGCGCCGGCGAAGACATCGGTGCCCAAGCCGATGTCCATCGCCTCCGCGCGCCCGAAGACGGCCAGGAAGTCGTCCCCAGCGCCTCCGCAGCCACGGCAAGGATAGCCGGCAGTCCGGCACTGTCATTTTGAAAGCCCCTGTAGATTGTGTAGCGCGACGGTTTTGCTTACTGAGGTCGGCTGTTTTCCAGGCCACGGCGCGCGTTCGGCACCGTTCGAAGCAGCAATGCCCATGCCGATAAGCCAACCCCGCTGCAGAAGGCTCTGAAGGTGTCGCCACCGCCGGCTCTGAAGCCTTCCAAGGTATCGCCGCCGCCAGTGCCGAAGCCTCCGAAGCAGTCGCCGCCGAATCTGGCCAAGGCGACTAAGCCGTCTCGTCAAGCAATAAAGGCCCCAAAGAAAGCCGCGCCGGGCACGGAACCGCAGCCCAATGCCAGGAAGAAGAGCCAGCGGGTGAGCTTCCAGGAGAACACGGCGACGGCGGTGGCCCCTGGAAGCGGAGACAAGGCGAAAGTTTCCACCGAAGACGCGGCTGGGCACACGCCGACGGTGTCCGTGAAAGCCCTGGAGAAGAAAGTGAAGGTCGTGACCGCCGAGACGCCGTTCTTTAGCGCGCAGAATTGCAGCAACTGCAGTCTCGACCCACTCGAGGAGTCCACTTACTGGCTGACACATATCCATCTGGCCGAATCGGTTGGGAAGCACAAGGTTGCTGCTGCGTTCTTTCACCTTGCATTCGAAAACCAAGCCCAGGTGAGAGTTCAATGAATTTGTTTTTTATCTGTAAGTCATGCTAAATTTCAAGTAAACCTCTGTGGATGACATGTGACCCTCGTCCGGTTGTTATTTGAAAGTCATGCTAAAAATTGCCTATTTATCTCGGAACAATTTGAGTTTTGGTGGGTTTTTCTTGAATTGCCGATTGCTAGAAATACAACACTTTCCCTTTTCATAATTTTACACAGTTTAGCTATCTGTCGATCAAATTATCTGCATGTTGGTGCTAATTTCGTATCTGTTAATTACGCCCCATTAAATAATAAGATTTATTTTTGTGGACAGCCAATTCACAAGATCCAAAGTGAGCTAAGGAACTATACAGTGCGCCATGAGAGTGCTGGCACTTTGGCCCCTTTATTTGATGAGCTTCTCCTTGCCCATGTCAAGCCAGTTAATCAACCAAAGTTTGACACTGATGGCTTTGATATGGTAGCTACACCCTTAAATATAAATGTAGATGGCAACAGGCTCGATACTACTACGGTTCAAATAGATGAGAAATGCTTGGAATGTGACTGTAGTGGCGATGTCGTTGATGTGGCAGTAACCAATGTTGTTAATCCACTCGACGAAGGCGTGGACCAACCGATTTTTGAGAGGAAGCTGGGCGATAGTTTTGAACTTGATGGTTGTGAGGCTGACATTATGGACAAGCTGGTGGAGGGACAATGTGACCTAGAGAAGAGCGTCGATGTTAATGGTTCTTGCAGCAGTGAAACAATGCAGTCAGCATGCAGATCCTCTGTTGATAAGCTGAGCCTGAAAGGATCTCCCGCAGTAACCAGATCGTCTCAAAGACAGCTCTCTTCGGACAGCCCATTAGACAAGTTGTCTATGTCTGCAGGGAGCATGTCTGCAAAGAACTTATTGTCTGTTAGCCCTTTCGATAAAAAGTCTCCATTTGGTAGCAGCTCGTCGAAGAGGCTCACATCCAGCTGCCCTTCTTGTAAGAAGTCTCTATCCGGCAGAGCTTTGCCATCAAAGCGGATATCACCAGGTGACAATCCTGATGGGGGGCATGCTATTACTGCTCAAGCTGGTGGTTTTATCGAAGTGATTCCAGACGTGGAATGTGATTGTCCTGCATTAGGTAAGTCAATATGTCCTGTTGCATTTAATCTGACATTGTTACTCGGATGATTTATATGATTATATCCTGATTGAGAGCACCTTGCAGTTGATCAGCTGGAACTGAACGAACATGTGGGTGATGGTGCTGTCAATGAGGTGTGTTTAAGAAATTTGTTTACACTTCCTAGAGTTCTTTAGCAAAAATGCTCTGATAGACATAGACTTAAGTGAAGCTTATTCTTAGGAGTGATGTGCTCATGTTTGTAGTGAGAAAAAATAATTCTTGTGTCTTCGTTGCTTCCATGACAACATGTTCTAGAAGTAAAACCTCGTTACCCTAGCAAACCACGTTACCCTAACCCATGTGTGGCACGGCCTTTTATTAATAAATTATAAAATTTATAACTAATAAATGTCAATATGTATTCGGGTTATAACTAATAATATACATATATATATATATATAATTTAATGATTCCGAAATTTTTAATTAATAAAGATTGAATTATACTCTGTTTGGAGTCTAATCAAGAAGTTTGTAATTAATAAATATCATGCTCTATTTGGTTAGATATATAATAGAATATATGGGTTTTAAAAAGAGACTACAATGTTAAAGTTAGATTGGCCTACAACCTAAAATAGTCAATTGAATGTATGGGCACCAATTGTATAAGTTATCTAATTAATGGCCAAATCTTTTTGGTTAATGTGGGAGCTCTCTCGGAGTGCTTAATTAGTAGTATAAGTATAGTTTATATATGTGAACTCATTTATGCTATAAGAACTATAACTTAAGCTGATTCCACGTTCTTTACAGATCAATTGATGCTGTTGATGGAGTCAATACAGACACAACGGGCTGCTAATATAAGTTTAGATGTTTGACGTGTGTATATGTATGTTCAGTAGTTTGGATCTGACTTGATCACTTTGCTAGTTTGCTTTGGCCTGGACACGAGCATATATGTGTTTTGCTCACGCGTGGTGTTTTATTTTTCACCCGTCCAAGAACATGGTTTTCAGCAAAGCTCATCGTTGCTTGGATGATCTTTGTGGGCTTGATAGTTGGCAGGTTACATTACGTGTGCTTGCTTAGCATAACAGCATGTTATGTTATCCTTGTTTGGTGTGGGAATAACTTATATACCTTCGGGATTTGACGTCAATGTAATATGGAATTACGGATATCTTGTATTGTTGTAAGTCAACTGTTCATGCCCGTGGTAATTGTTAGTTAGCTAAAATTAGGCCATTTCCATTTCATATTTTGAGCTAATAGGCGGCTCAAGTTAATTTTACCCTTGCTTTAGTACTCACGCAATAGTGGGGTAAGGGGTAATAAAATTCAAAGTTTGCTGTTATCTCAAATTACTCCACAAATTACTCCAGTTTTAGTCCAGTTTTGTGGACTAATGAACTAACAATTAGTTTGAACTAACAATTAGTTAGGCAATAAGTTAACAATTAGTCTATTTATTAGTTGTGTTGTTTGGATCAACTAGAACGAATTTTTAACAACTAATTGTTATTCAACGTGATCCAAACAGGGCATGAAAAAACATGGTACAAATCATATCATAATTCTTCATGCAGCGATCAAACAGTGAAATCAACAGTATGCGAGCTGTCGTCTGTCGATCGATGCAAAGTGAACACTCGAAAAAAGTAATGTCTGGACTGTGGTAGATCCAAAGAATTTGTCTAATCTGCTATTTTAAAGTTTTAAAGTCGGTTTATGTTGGGCGAAGTAATCCCATCAGTCCAGTCCTGCTATTAGCTGGACAGTTTTAGAGTATAAAAGATGTGAAACCCTCTGTTGTCATTGCGATATTCCGAAAGAGGAAGACCGAAGCTTTTGGCGTTAACCCTGACAACGGAGTACGAGGAGGAATTCGGAGCCTTCAAGTGTCCTGGTGGCTCCCGTCACCCCGTTGCCTCCCGGAGACCTCCGCTCCGAAGGGGCGCCGCAAAACGAGACAATATATTTGCTTTATCAGGATGTTTACATGTACGCTTACCATTTTATTCATATGGGGCCTTGTAGATAGAGTTCGCTATGACGGTTATAATTAAAGGGTAAAGCGGTATTTTTTAATTGGATCTGTATATACCCCACCCTTCTATTGTAATAGGAGAGGGATTCACGTAATAAGAAACACTTCGAACTAATCTAAGGCTATTATTTTTTTTGAAGGTCTGTCTGCAGTCAATCTCTCTCAATTAGCTTTTCGAGGCTATTCAAACTTGTTAACATAATTTTTTACGTCAACAGTCTAATTGTGTCCTTTGGCTCTATTTATATGGACTAAAATTGATTAATAGTTAAAGTTGATTATTAGCTAGTTAATAGTTAGTTGACTAAAAATTACTTCTTTTGATACTTTGGACTAATTGATGACTAAAATCAAATTTACTACTGTTACAATAACAATGTTATAATAGTTCAATGATCTCTGTTATTTCAAATTAGTTTGTCAATTAGTTATACTGTTTACATAAACTACAAGTATTAGTTACCGGAATACAAACTTAAAATGCGTCAGCAAAACAACTTTCGGGTTTGCAAAACGTCAACTGGCAGCAAAGTCGTGACCCTTTGCAATTGCAAGGCGAGGAAACCAAACCACACACCAACCAACGCGTCAGCTACGAATAAAGTAACCATGCACTACAAGCCAAACGAACAGATCAGCAACATGAGCCATGAGCAGAGTTTGGCCGCACAAAACTCGCGCTTGGTCGGCGGCAGGGGAGAACTTTTTC
Source organism: Zizania palustris (assembly GCA_019279435.1). Taxonomy (NCBI): domain Eukaryota; kingdom Viridiplantae; phylum Streptophyta; class Magnoliopsida; order Poales; family Poaceae; genus Zizania; species Zizania palustris. Next base: position 50,471,102 of record JAAALK010000079.1, on the reverse strand, counting down.
CCGTGGACGAGACCTGCGGATCTCACGGCGCGCGCGCGCGCGCGCGGTTCCGGCGTGCGGCGGTGCGGCGGCCCACCGGTCGGCGCTGAGTAGCACACGGGCCGCCCCCCCGCCGCCCGGCGGCGGCCCATCCCATGCGACACCACTTAGCCAGGGGCGTGCCACCGGCGCGAGGCCGCGAGTTGGTGCCAGCCAGACAGACAGATGGTTGTGAATCAATATGTGACAAAAAAAAAGAGAGAATGAATCTAGTATTTCCTCGTTATTTATAGTTGAATGTATTTAGTGGTGTTTGGTTTCTTTGGACTCCAAAATTTAATCTAATCACGTCAGATGTTTGGACGTTAATTAAAAGTATTAAATATAAGTACCTAAATAAGAGATAATTCGTGAGACGAATTTATTAAGTTTAATTAATTTATCATTAGCACATATTTAAAGGGTTAATTTTTTCCGTGCCATTACAATTTTTGCGGTTTGCCAATATGCCATCGATGTGTCACTGACAGATGGGGGCCGCCACAGTCACTGACAGTGGCATATAGGCAATTTCTGAAAATTATAATGGCGTGTGAGTAATTTTCCCTTTAAAGTAGCGCTATATTGTCAAGTCATGAATTAATTAGTCTTAATAGATTCATCTCATGAATTTATTCCTCATTTATGTAATTAGTTTTATAATTAATCTACGTTTAATACTTTTAATTATCACTCAAACATCCGATGTGGCAGGAGTTATCGGGATTGTGATCCTGAGCTACTTCCCGAGTAGTTTTGAGTCAACCAGCCAACAATCGGAATTCTCTAGGAGGCTAGTAGTCAAGAGTTTGAAGGCTTTTGAGTGCACTATTCAGGAAGAGAACCCCCGACAACTAGCATTCGGACGGTCGGTATCAAAAGTCAGACCGTAATTAAATCTCCATAATCCTACAATTAACTAGAGCAATAAACTTTAGAATTAATACCCACGAACTGATCAATTTTTGGTCATTAATAGGGCTCATTACTCATGATTTGTAACCTATAGGGAAATATAAAGGGACTAGAGAAATCCTAGAAAAAAGATGATATTATTCTCATAATACACATATACATGAGTAAGATTATTATCTTTTGGGAGGCCTAAATCTGTCAAAAGACTTTGTCTCTGTCTCATCGTTTGAGATAACCATCAAATCATCGCACAATGCCCCCTTTAGCCTAACTAGAATCTCTCTTCGGATAATTATTGTTCATAAACAACGACCCCACTAACGACCCCACTAAAGAAACCTTATACACGAGAAATGGACACTATTTACTCCGTGCACGTATAGTGTGTCTGGATGAAATCATCGGTACGTTTGTAGCGCTTCTCTTGATTGATTCCTAAAAACCCTTTCAAAAAGTACTAGGAATAATACGTAGTGTTATTGATCTATTATGAACTTATAAGAGCTTATCTTTGATATTTTTCTAACCGAGGAAAATTAGAAATATATAATATACTTATATTATTACGAGATGATTACTTATATAACATTAGAAGTTCACATGTTTCCTCGTGTGACAATCGCTCTCTAACTGACATGACAGTGAAAGAGCAAGAGATTACGTGAGCTTCTAATGACATATGATAAACTTTTATTATTATTATTGTCTTATTAAAAATTTTATACGAGAAACATCGAAGAGAAAAAACGTATAGAAAGAAAAAAATATAATATGATACTTTAATAATTTTTATAAGGTATACTTGTTAGAGGATTCTTTGTCTGAATCTTATAAAACTGAAAGTTGTCTCATACCAATTCTATAAACATATTTTTAAATTTTGGGCTGATAGAGATTTAGTAAAAAGATCGGCGAGATTATCATAAAATTTAGTTCGTAAGAAATTTTCCTCGTTCGGCTGAAGCCCATGAGAATAAAACAACTTAGAAACAATATGTCTGGTAAAATTGTTATTGTGTTTGAATAACATAAGCATCATTATCTTTATAGATAATCTCGTTGGTGATCTGATAATACCACAAGACTATTGTATGTGATTAATCATTTTACGAAGCCACACTCATTCATGTCTTATATAGTGCAACAATTTTAGAATGATTTGCGGAGGTAGCTATTAATGTCTGTTTAGATGATTTTCAAGAAATGATAGTTCCCCATGAAGGAATACAAATTCTATCTAGGATCTTGCATTGCGGAGATCAGATAAATAGCCAACATCAATATATCCAATCAAAATGGATAATATTTTTTCTTACAAAATGAACTGAGATCTCTAGTGCGATTAAGGTATCTAAAAATTTCTTTAACCCTAGTATAATCACACTTTGTTGGAGCATCGCTAGAGACGTATGATTGTGGATCTGAACTCTAAGAAACAAACTTTTTTTGTGTCCTTGTCTCTATTTACAATTCAAGGTTTTTAGTTAATTGTGTGAATTATTGCTTGATCTACTCCCGACACTAGGTTGATCTAGTTTTCCATGTACTTCCTTACTTCCCATTATCTCTATCATCTAAGTGTTTTTTCAGTTTTCCACAATCTTAAGTCATGTAACAGTTAGGCCATGAAAGCAACACCTAGTATCCGGTGCAAATTGATTTAAACCGTGCATGCACCGCTTGGGCTTCTGCTTTCATTTCTTTTTCTACTAGTATTCTGCTAGCCGAAGTCTGCATGCACCCTCAACCTTACTTCCCATTATCTCCATCATCTAAGTATTTTTCAGTTTTTCCACAATCTTAAGTCATGTAACAGTTAGGCCATGAAAGCAACACCTAGTATCCGGTGCAAATTGATTTAAACCGTGCATGCACCGCTTGGGCTTCTGCTTTCATTTCTTTTTCTACTAGTATTTCGCTAGCCGAAGTCTGCATGCACCCTCAACCTACACCGTTTGCGTCTGCATGTACAAAGTGCCCACATGCATGCACGGCAAAGTGCTCACCCTTTGTTACCCTCTAGCAAATCTCATCTACATCAACACTGCCATCGCTATCTCGCTAAGTAAAGCTCAAGCACCGGCAATGGCGACACCCCTCATGCATGGAGTGAACTGGGTGTCTGATTCGGAAGACGATGAAGAGTTGCCAGATTCGCTGCTCAAAAGAGCATCGCAGCCACCTACGATGACACAGTGGTGGACATTGCTGAGGTGCTTCTATAGCTGGCGAGGACGGAAGAGCACATCTTCAACATGCAAAGGGTGTGCCACGAAACCAGGGAACTGTTTATGCCGATCATGTTTCTATTCATATTTGGAGATCATGACGATGATGCTCATAATAGTGTTGTAAAACTTTTTTAGATTATTAGGATAACTAGGTATGTTTGACTAGAGTTCATGATAGCTTATCCAACAAATTCTAAAGCATGGTTATAGATGTTTGTAGGACACTCCAAACTTGTGGGCAGAACTCCCAGCATCTCCAACTGCCTCTTTTTCATGTGTGGAATATTGTAATGGTGCCCTCCATTACATTTCATGACCTCTATCATGCAGCCCTGTTGAGTTAGAAAAATCTGGTTAGACCTATCTACCGGGTAATCTTGATATGTTTGCTCGATCCTTGCCATAATTTGATCGATGTTGTTTGGAGTGCCCTTGTAAAACAATGATTGTATAGCAGCAAAGAAACCTAGATATAGCACATTAAGGTCCGGTGAATTCGGAGGTTGACAAATTAGGCATATGTTCCACCCATTAGCTTGTGTAGCTTTTACAAAACTGTTGATCGTTTACATCAATATGTGTCGTAGCATTGTCCTGTTGAATGTATTCATTGCTAGCAACTATATCTACACTTGTATTCATTTAGTTTGTTAGCTAAATTTTATTTAAAAGTCGTTAGCTCATTTTCCATTGAGCTTGCGTTTTCGGACTCCGAAACTTTCAAACAATTCGAAGCCCAAAACTTTCGAGTGAAACAAGAATTTCTGGATCTCAGAAGTCGAAGCGTTTAATATTTTTTCAAAGATTTTCTCAGGCCGTCTATTCACCCCTGAAAATTTCACCTCCCAATTGTATAATGACTTATTGAGCTTTACATAATACATATTGAAATTTGTGTTGTGATTCGGTATTAATATTTTATCAAAAACTTTGTCTTTCTCTTGGTCACTCTCTCTCTGACACATATATGTACACATGATCAAGTCATATAGGCATAGAATCGGTACATCTATTGAGATTGGTGACGAAGACGATGATGGTACTGTTATATTTCCTTCAACAATTTATATAAATGAACACCATGAACAAATGTCAGTCGTGAAAAGGAGTAATCATTTAGATGATTTAGATGAGACCATCTAGAAATCAAGTAATGGCCCAAAAATTTTGATATAAAATAAGTTTGTCGCGGGGAAAATTTTGTATAAGTTTGTACATACTCAGAAAAATTTATTCTGAATTTTTCAGCAAATTTAAGTACTTTTATGACTGTTTTCTTTATTAAATTTAGTCAAAGGACTATATTTAATTGGGAAATATTATTTTAGAACCTTTTGTTTAAGTTTAAATTTAAGTTTTATTATTGTTTTAAGCAGTGTATTAATTAAAATTAAGTCTTTCCGCTCTGATACCATTGATGGACAAATCTAAGGGGCCTTAGGATCGTCTAGGGATAGAACTAGCAGGGACAGACTTGGGTGTGTACCTTTCAATGTGCTCCGAGATGAGGAGACGCCGCCATGGCCATGGTGTTGTAGTCCGGCGAGCGGCGGTGAAGGGGGCTTCCCGACGCTCCAGCACCAAAGTAGATCGGTGTAGCATTTTGGGGTGACTTTGCATATGAACATCATCCTTCTGTGCACTGTCCTCCCCTTCTTATATAGTGCTGTGCGCCAGGGGCCCTTCAACCATTCGGTTGGGGCACCCCCGATCAGAGTGCCTAAAGATCAAGAGGGTTAGTTAGGGCTAAATCTGAGTTCCAGGGAGGAGAGGGACTCGGTCCCCTTCTCCTCCCCGAGAGCTAATTACTAACAGTATAATGACTTATTGAGCTTTACATAATACATATTGAAATTTGTGTTGTGATTCGGTATTAATATTTTATCAAAAACTTTGTCTTTCTCTTGGTCGCTCTCTCTCTCACACATATATGTACACATGATCAAGTCATATAGGCATAGAATCGGTACATCTATTGAGATTGGTGACGAAGACGATGATGGTACTGTTATATTTCCTTCAACAATTTATATAAATGAACACCATGAACAAATGTCAGTCGTGAAAAGGAGTAATCATTTAGATGATTTAGATGAGACCATCGGTACATTGTAACAGATACATCGGGCCGCTGGGGCACAAGATAGCGTACGTGCGGCTGGAGCCCGCGCGCAGGCGCGCAGCATAGCGGCGTACGTCACGTAGTCACGTGTAACGAACTAACGGGCGTGTTTGTGTACGTGGGGGTGCGTGGTGGAGCCGGGAACGGGAAGCCATCGCCGTCGGTGAACAGGACTGTCCGGGCTACTGTTTCGTGCATTGCTTGCCTGACCAGGTATGCGTGACAGCGACCAACTCCTGGACACACTGGCCCGCCTCGCACTGTGATATTTCCGCGGACTGCACACACAGGAAGCACATAAAATTAATTACGTTCACGGGTGTCAGATCCGTCGCCGAACAATCACCTTTTGACTAGCAGCTGAGCCGGACGTTTTCAATTCGGTAGCTGCTTTTTTCCTCCTCAGTCCTCAGCACAGTTGCCAGTGCTACACAAGTTGGCACGTTAACTACTTAACTTTCAGGCCAGAGGTAAGTGTAGGTGTTACCGTAGCAGGCGTAGCTTTTGGTTAGTTTAAAGAAAGCAGAGATGGCCGATGGGACGTTGAGAAATAAAAATAAAATATCCTAATATTTTTATTTCCGAAGCAGCATAACGCTCGGTACAAGTGGTGTGGAATTGTTTTAAGTCAAAACAATGCGCTCAACTCACCGGAGGAATTTTTCAAGCAGCAGTCAGCTCACTGTGTCGACCAGGAACGGTCATTTCCACCGTATTCGTATAGTAAAGTGATTGACCAGGTTACAAATTCGCACATGGAAGATGCTTGGCATGCATTTTGGCCACAGGCCAAAAGCAGGCGAGGAAGGGAGCATGCGTGTCAGACATGGCAGAAGCCGGTGGATGAAACATGTGCTATACTGCCTCTAGCTCTAGCAGGCGAGCCGCGCTGCCACAGGCCACAGCGCAACTGCGCAAGCTGGCGATGCGAGCCAATGCCTCGGACAAGTCGGAGGAGACGTGCAACACCCGGAACCAACCTACCGCGCGTGCGTCATCGCCTCGTTCTCTCTCGTGCGAGCGAGAATGTCCGGCGCCGCGCCGCGTCAGCGACGTGTCAGCTTCCCACCCACCCCATGCACACGCACTGACACACCCGATGGCAACGCGTGCGGCGGGCGTGCGTGCGCCCGGCCGAGGGCGCGAGCGGGTCGACGGATACCGAAAGCAGCTGACACTTGGCCCGACGAGCCGTCCATTCCTCCAAGCCAACGGAGCACGAGGTCTCACGGAGCACTGGAGCAGAAGAGAGAAAAGTGGCGCAGGGAAGAGAGAGGGAGAGGGACTGTGTAGTATGTGTGAAAGAAACGGAACGGAAAGACAGAAGACGCCAAATCGGCAAGGCGGCCGGACGAGCACGCGAGTCGCGGGCGAGCGGAGGGGCGCGCCACGTAGGCTGGGCACATCTTCTCCGGTAGAGCCGCCCACCGGCCACCACCTCCTCTATTTTAATCGCGGCGAAGCGACGATTGAAGTTAATTGAGCGGAAATAAGCTCAAGGCTCAAGCCTTGCTCCGTGACCGGTGACCCACCCCAACTCCCCCAAACCTCTTGTTCCCGTCCCGTCTCCGCTTCAGTAGTCCAGTGGGCGGGCGGGCGGGCGGCTCCTCCTCCTCCTCCTCTCCGCCTCGCTCGCGCGGTTGACCACCATCCGATCGGTGGAGGAGGGAGCTCTGGTATCCAGGTAATCCATCGCGCTGCTAGATGCTGAGCTCTTGCGGATTTTGATTCCCCTTTGTTTGGGTGTGCTCCTTTCTCGCTGTTTGTTGCGGGTGGTTTTGGGGGATTTGGTCGGGAGCCGAGGTGTTTTGAGCTCGGAGTTGTGAGGGATGGCGCAATCGGCGCGATTTGGGAGGACACGAGGTGATTTCATGGGCTTGGTTGCGTAGGTGAGGTGGGGATTCGAGTGTTGTTTTGTGCTGGTTGGCATGTGGGGATTTGGTCGACGCGAACCCTGAGCCCTGTGAATTGTCATCTCCTGCTTCTTCCTCCTGTTTTTCTTCTGTTATGGGCGATATCCATCCCAGATCCATTTGCGACAAGCCTTTTACTTCTCCATAGGAGTTGATTGGTACCTAGGTCGGTTGGTTTTTGGTTCATCGCTCGGTCGATCTCACTTTCCCCAATTTTATTTCTCAGCAGAAAGAACTTGTTGCTTGGTATTCTCATTCCGATTCGATTCCATCTAGTTCTGCAGTTCGTGGAATCAATTAGCAAATCCACGTGTTAAACTGCTAGCGATAAGCTAGCTTAACTTGCGTGGTTGCGTGGTATCATACCCACCAGATCCTGCCATTTATTGATGGATTTATTGAAGTAGATCATGGAGGAATAGTGTATGTGGTGTGTCCATTGTATGCTGCTTTCACAAATGCGTTACATTACCTTGTATAGTTCTTTCATGCTTAAGCCCCGTTTGATAGGGATTCTTAAGGCCCGTTCTAAAGAGAGTCTCTAGAATCTTACCAAACCGGTAAAATGGAAGTGATCTATTATAGAATTTAGGAGAATTAATTCTCCTTTTTATACTGTGGGGGATAATCAGGTAAATCTTGCTTCTCATTACAATTAGGATTAAAAATTTAAAATACCTATGTAAGTTTAGGAAAAAAAAGTATACATGATTGAAGTATACTATCACACCATACAATATAAGTAATATGATTTATAGTTTATATTATTTGTTTATTTTTGTTTATATAGTTTTATATCATATAGCACAAGCTATCACATATATAATACAACCCAAATATAAGAGTATAATGGTTATTTCAGACTACTATCCTCTCTTACAACAATTAGAATCTAGTCATTCAGTCAAACGATTTAACAATTGATTCTGATTTACCACAAAAATCACTTTTAGGGAGAATCAAAAATCAGATTCTGAATCTAAAGCCATGCCAAATGGGCCCTGTATGGATATTTAGGGAACATTTTTAAGAGAACTTTATACACTATGATTCCATGATTTGCTTGTTTCTTTGGACCCCCAAGGCACCAAGCTGATTTCCTGGTTGCATGCGGCAGTTTAGAGTGCAAATGCCATGTGGTGACAGGAGTTCTGATGGCAGGAAGATGACTTAGAACATTTTGGGGGAGAAAGGAAGGCTAGGCACAAATCCTTTTGAGAGGAGAGTGGTGAGTGCTGGCTCATGTTTAGGTTTTGTCTAAGGGGGATGGATGATGCATTGGTGTGAATGTGGGATGACATTTACGGCACCTGGAAGATATACTTTTGCCAAATCTTTATGTAGGTTTTTGGTTCTAAGAAAGGACAAATTTAAATGTTGTGAGGACCATTGATAGTTTGGACCGCTTGTGCTGTTAACTCTACTTCTATTGGACACAAATCCTAGTGCATAAAACTTGTGTTTCCCTAGATGGCCAGTTAGAGATGAAGGGTTGTTACTCATGAATAAATAAATATACATTACCAATGACAGCTCATATTTGAGGTGATTATCTTAATTGGCACATGCTCATATATGCTGTGGTCTAACCCGATGTCTCTTCCTACAATCTCTAAATCACATGGTTTTAGTGACGCAATGTAGACATCACAATAGTATTTATATCAAGCTCTTCAGCATGATTTGAATCTTGAATCATGTTTTGCTTCAGTTCAAGGGTGTACATCATGTGATCAATTTGTCATCCAAAGGTGTAGAATTGTTTGCAGAAGGTCAGACCTCATTTCTTTTTCTTTCATATTACCAGTGAAAATGGATGGAAATGCTAGAGGCAGTGGGCACTCTGAGGCACTGAAGAACTACAATCTAGGAAGAACATTAGGTATTGGCTCATTTGGAAAAGTGAAGATTGCAGAGCATAAGCATACAGGACACAAAGTTGCTATAAAGATCCTGAACCGTCACCAAATGAGAAATATGGAAATGGAAGAGAAAGGTAAACTTACCACCTTTTTCCCCTTTCCTAATTATGCTATGATCTTCTCTTTGTTCATGATCTTAAGTTATCTGCTTCCAGTAGTAGTCAGACCTGTGAACTGCCTCCCAAATTTAGAGCTAATATAGTAGTTGAGCTAAAATTTATACTGATTCTAGGACACATTTTTTGTTAAGAAGAAAGTTCACATGGTAATACTTGTGATATGTTGTCATTTTTTCTTGGTCAAGAAGAAGTTACCTTCTGTTAGTAATTTTGAGTTGGAAATATTAGGACCTGGAAATACATTGCATGTTAAGTTCTAAGGCCTAACTTCAATCTTTTTGTTGTGTCTTCTTTCCAGCAAAGAGAGAAATCAAGATATTGAGGTTGTTCATTCATCCCCATATCATCCGCCTTTATGAAGTCATATACACTCCTACAGATATATATGTTGTGATGGAGTATTGCAAATTTGGTGAACTGTTTGATTACATTGTTGAGAAAGGCAGATTGCAGGAAGATGAGGCTCGCCGGATCTTCCAGCAGGTATTTTTCCTTTTACTCATTTCTTCTCTTGTTAAGCATGCCTTTTTAGTCTCTATTTTCCAACTTCACTGCCTTGCTTGTTTTTACCAATCAAAATATATGGAAGATACACCATGCCATCCATGATTCTCATGGGAGATCTTGTGTGTAAATGTTCATAATTAATTGACTCAGCTTTGCACATATCAGGTTCTTTTTATCTTCTTATTTAATCATTGTGAGCTGTAAACCTGAGAGGCTTCTGACCTAACCATTGTGAACAATAAACTTGAGGGATTAAGTGATGCAATAAATCAAACTGTTGACTTCTTCTTAAAGCCTTGATGTCGTGTTGTCATCATTGGCATGTAGTTTTAATCTAAAATGGGGAGCAACATTATACCCTGTTTATGAAAGAACTTAATTTTTAAATATTCTTATTTTGTTGAATGTACACAGTACACACATCATTTATCTCAATAATGAATTGTTTTTAAAGTTAAAATTTTCTGGAACAGATTATATCTGGTGTTGAATACTGCCACAGAAACATGGTAGTTCATCGTGATCTCAAGCCAGAAAATTTGCTGCTGGATTCAAAGTATAATGTGAAACTTGCTGACTTTGGTTTGAGTAATGTCATGCATGATGGTCACTTTCTAAAGACAAGCTGCGGGAGTCCAAACTATGCTGCTCCAGAGGTATATTTTAGTTGCTGCAAGCCGGCGAGTCTATATCTTCTTGCTTGTTTACACACTTGTCTTTTTTTTAATATCTCACTACATGTTCCTTTGCAGGTAATCTCTGGTAAATTATATGCTGGACCTGAGGTTGATGTATGGAGTTGTGGGGTTATCCTTTATGCTCTACTTTGCGGTACTCTTCCATTTGATGATGAGAATATCCCCAACCTATTCAAAAAGATAAAGGTAAGACATACTTATTTAGACTAGCCGAACCTTACAAAATCTTATGTAGACTAGTTGGACTTAAAACATCTAAGTTTTAGTGTCATTCTGGATATTGGACCCTCTTGTTTGGTGTTACAGGGTGGTATATATACTCTTCCAAGTCATTTGTCTGCTCTGGCCAGGGATTTAATCCCAAGAATGCTTGTTGTTGATCCAATGAAGAGAATCACAATTCGTGAAATTCGAGAGCATCAGTGGTTTCAGATTCGCCTTCCTCGCTACTTGGCAGTGCCTCCACCAGACACAGCACAGCAAGCCAAAATGGTACTTCCTTTGTTGTATTAATGTAATCAATCAAACATTTTTTACTAATACATTAAAAATAACTGGTCACATAGAAGTGGATTTGACTTGAAATATACTTTTGGGGTGTGATAAATAATATTTTGGCAACATAACACCATAGAAATCAGCGGTGAAAAGCTGAACATTGTACAATATGAAGTCTGTGTAGTAATTCCTTGCTAGTAGTAGTTTATTTTAGCAGAATAACATGTATTATTCATGAGATGAAAAATAAATGGAGAAGTTACTTGCAATATCTTACATGTTTGATTTTTGAATAGCTATCTTGCCACTTTATTCTAATGGCAATGGTATAATGCTTTGTTATATGGTCATTTTTTAAAGATTGATGAAGATACCCTTCAAGATGTTGTTAACTTGGGTTTTGACAAGGACCATGTGAGCGAATCGCTGCGCAATAGACTGCAAAATGAGGTATATGCAAACAAACTGGTCATTCTTTTTAATAACACCAGTGTTGATTTTAGGCTATTTTTCCAGGCAACTGTTGCATATTATTTACTCTTGGACAATCGGTTCCGAGCTACCAGTGGCTATTTGGGAGCAGACTACCAAGAATCAATAGTTAGTCCAAATCTACACAATCTTGTTCTTACATAATTTATTAAATGTTTAAGCTATTGAACTGTCTGACCTGATGTTCTTTAGGAGAGAAATTTTAATCACTTCGTGTCATCAGAATCAGCAAATTCAAGTACACGACATTATCTTCCAGGAAACAGTGATCCTCATGCCAGTGGTTTACGTCCACATTATCCTGTTGAAAGAAAATGGGCTCTTGGACTTCAGGTTTTGCATAGTGTTCATTGTACCTTTTATTTATATTTTTATGACAGTAATTTGTATTGATGTATCACTTCTCCTACAGTCTCGAGCTCACCCTCGTGAGATAATGATTGAGGTCCTAAAGGCACTTCAAGAATTAAATGTCTGCTGGAAGAAGAATGGGCACTACAATATGAAATGCAGATGGTGTGTTGGGTTTCCTCAGGCCACTGATATGTTAGACGCCAACCACAGCTTTGTTGATGACTCAATCATAATGGATAATGGTGATGCAAATGGGAAGTTACCTGCTGTGATCAAGTTTGAAATCCAGGTGTGCAATTTCAAATTATAGCAGTGCTGACTAAACGCTTCAATTTTATTACAGTAATAAAATTTTGTAGATATTCAACTAAATATAATCGTCGTAGTTGAATCCATAGATAAAAGATCTTGTTGGAATGAAGAATAATGAATGCATCCCCTGTTTGATTCAAGCATGAGTAGATGCTTTGTTGCCAATAAATAACCAGGGCTTGCATCATGCCATTTCGAACCAGCGATTGTTCAAACTTCCAATACTAAAATGTTAAATGTACCAGTCGGCCAGATATTACCATGTTTCAAACTTCCAATACTAAAATGTTAAATGTACCAGTCAGCCAGATATTACCATGTTATACTTTTAGCCTAGTATTAGTATCATTTTGACTGGTGTAGTTGTGTTACAGTTTTTTTGGAATGTATTATATATATGCTGCCTGTCCATCTAGCTGTATAAGTGCTGATTCCATTTTTGCTTCTTCAGCTTTACAAGACCAGAGACGACAAGTATCTGCTCGATATGCAGAGAGTTACTGGACCTCAGCTCCTTTTCCTGGACTTCTGCGCAGCCTTCCTCACCAAGCTTAGGGTTCTATAATGCCCTGTTTAGCTAAAGTGAATAACCAAACCTAGGGTTTTATCACATGTGGTTTTCACTGTGATGATGAATAAACGACACCTTGTAAATAGCCACCTTTGTCTTCTTCTTTCCTAGTTCATAGACAGCAAACTGTGTTGTTCCCGTGGCTAGTCGTGTTAAGCACCAAAAGGTTGGTTGTTACAAACTTACATAGTATATAGATCTTGATGTGTTACCTGGACCGTTGGGCGAATCCTTGATGCTAACTTTCCTGGCCGCAGCTATAGTGCTGGCGATGATGCAGTGCAAGCTTTCATTTTTACTCCAGCACACGTTAATTTATCCTGCGTGTGCTTTAAATTTTGCCACTGCTAGGAAGAAACTAGCAAGAATAGCAGTCCCTTGCTGCTTGTTATAAATGTTACTAGATGCCAGCAATTTTAATGGAGTATTTCTGTAACATTTTTAGTTGTATGATCCTGCTCATGGTCCTATATATAGAGAATCGATATATCCTTCCTCCTGTTGTGCATGTCACTAGACAATGCATCATGTTACTATGTTGTGTTCATTGTTTCGATGTCGGTGATCGTACCAAGTATTTTCAAAAATACTCCTGGACACTGAAGTGAGGAACGTTAATGGAATCGTGAAAGATTAAAAGAAACTTGACAAGTAAGTTCTCTTGTCGGTATGGGCTCAATACAATACGATGGAGTTAATGTTGTTGCACTGCCCTTCGTTGATCATTGTTTATCTTCTTTTTTTCTACTGCATGGCTGGTGCTCTTTGTGTGTGAATTGAGAGGTCCAGTGCAGTTGCTAGTGTGGGTTTGTGATTGCACAGTAGTAACTATATATACGCAATCTCGTACATCCATTTTGCAATCTGATGGTTGTCTTTTAAGTCCGTTTGGTTTATGAGATAGTAGGATGGGCCAAGATATAGCGATTCTACTTTAAGGGTATTTGGTTGAAAGATAAATGAAATATAATGAACTTAAGTGGAAATATTTTTCTTACATTCAGAATGAGTAGATAAAAAACGACTTTATGACTTTGTCCCAACTCACACATGCTCATGCAAGGTGGCAAGGCAAGCTCTCCTTGGACGATGGTGGTGAACCTCCGGCGGTGGTACTCAACAAACAATAGGGTATACTCGAGTGGCGGTGAGATAGGATTGAACAGGGCATATATGAGCGTGGCCAATGGCTAACTGTAGCTCGATGGAGACATCTCATCATAATCATATGGTTGACAAAATGATTACACAAAAAGTCATATCATATCTCTACTGCAACCAAACAAGAAACAAAACTTATTCTATCCCATTTACCAAACAAAACATGAGATTACCCCATCTCATAGAATTGGGATGATTCTATGACATCTCATCATGTCACCCTAAGAATCATGCAATAAATATACAAGAGTTTTACTTCACTCCACAGTTTGTCTCTACTGCAACTAATTCTTTACATACTTCTTTACATGTTATTAGCACTTTGCTCCCAATTGTGAGTTTAACAAGTAAGAACGTAGATCACGCTAGTTTGAATCAAGAAAATTATAATAATGCCACTCTAGTTCTTTGACTTTATAAAAATATCATCATTTACCATGCATTCGTAAAAACAACACTCACTTCATCGGCAATTAGTAATTTCACTATTTTGGTTTTTTCAAGTTTTAATTCTTTTATTCCAAAAAATCCATGTAAATTGACACATTGTCCTTGTATATATTGCAATCCAATATGTATGTTTTTTTCTTTCATGCACAAGATCTCCTAAACCCCTCTCTCCACGCGCATAGAAATAAGACTAGAACTTACGTTACTCATGCCGCCACTATCGACGTACAACCTTCTACGCTGGTCCATCATCTATGTCGACCTGTCGCTCCCATCGTCGCGCTCGCCCTAGCCGTCTCATCACTTGTTGTCCCATCCGTCCCACCGCTCATCATCCTCACTCGCCGATCCCATCCTCCCTATCTAGTTCACAACGAACCCGCTATCGCTGTCCCGCCACATCGAGGAAGGAGATAGGTGCAATGGTTGTTCCTTGCACCTAACCATGCATTCGAGGCTATTTAGAGGCTCACGAAGAGTATCACGTGACATCACATGTGTGGTAGAGATGTGGAAGATGGACACACTGTTGTGTTGCTTTGTGCTCGTTGTGGTTGCACTTCATTTTATCACGAATGATGACTCAATGAGTGGACGGTCAACATTGAATGTAACAGCGTAAGGTCATCAGTTTTCGTACGTGTTCGTTCTGTTTGTGGGCAAATATATCATTTTATATGGTTTTAATAAAAATTCGAAATTGAATAAAACTTAAAAAAACATGGCAAAATACGACAGTTTATAAAGCCAACGTCGTGCTGGAGTGGTTACAAATTTTGGAATTTTTGCTCTTATACCATAAAGTTAAGTGATGTTTATTTTTTTACCACGTCATGTGTGTTTGATAACTAAGTTCAAAAATTATATGTCATATATTCATATATGAAACAAAAAAAACTTACAATTTTCTCCTCCAAAGTCCAAAACACAACTCCACGATCTCATCATTCGCCATCACCCAGAGGCCAGGTCTCGAAACCCTCACCGTCGCCGCCCGCTCGCACCGTCGGCGTGGCCATGGCGAAGGAGTTCTCCGTGCCGCCGGTGGTCTTCACACCCTCCGCCCCTACTCACCGGCGCCATCCTCCCCCCGGGACGGGTGCATCCCCTCCTCCCGCCTTTGCGCCGCCCCGCCCATCCACCTCCTCCACCGCAAACCCCCTCCCCTTCATGTCCTTCGACGTCGGCACCGGCGCCTCCTCCTCGTCACCGCCCCTCTTCGCTGGGCCTATCGGCGTCGGCTCTGGCGCCTCCTTCGAGGACGAACCCCCGCTCCTCGAGGAGCTCGGCATCAACACGCGCCAGATCTGGCGGAAGACGCTCTCCATCATCCACCCGTTCCGCTCCGCCGACCCCACCCTCCACGCCGACGCCGACCTCTCCGGCCCTTTCCTCTTCCTCCTCTCCTTCGGTCTCTTCCAGCTGCTCGCGGGCAAGTTTCACTTTGGGATCGTCCTCGGATGGGTCACTGTCGCTTCCCTCTTTCTCTACTTCGTCTTCTCGATGCTCTCAGGCGGACGCTGCGGCGATCTCGACCTCTACAGATGCGTCAGTCTCGTCGGATACTGCATGCTCCCCATGGTCATCTTCTCAGCGGTCTCTCTCTTCCTGCCACGGGGTGGCGGGCTCATATTTGGGGTGGGCATGGGATTTGTACTTTGGTCCACCAGGGTCTGCATCAGGTTGCTCTCTGAGCTTGCATCCAGCGGTGAAGAGCATAGAGGGCTCATTGCCTACGCGTGCTGGCTCATCTACATGCTCTTCTCGCTGCTTGTTGTCTTCTGACGCTGTTTTTTTGGTAAGGACACATGATTGCATAAATTCTCTAGATCATGCTAACTTCAATTCTGATGAATGTTACTGTTGTGATAGTGCTATGGTGCCTGTTGCTATTTAGGTCGTGGTAGTCTATTACTACTGATTAGTAATATACTAATATTGTTCAATTGTGAATAAGAACTTATTAGGTGCATCGAACTGCACGACAAACCTTTAGCAAACCAAATCAAGGTTTATGAATTGATTTGTGATGTTTCATTTTGTAGCAGACAATCTTACATTGAAATTAGTTTTGTCATGGGTTCAATGTTATGTTTTCCAAAAAAGCTGCAATGAGAAGATCCAAGGGATTGATGTTTTTGTTCGTATAATTAAACCATTCTCTGATATTGGTGAGTTGATGCTGCCATGTACAGTTGCTTGAATGCTTGTAACTAAGAACTTTTAAATGTTGACATTAATCGATTGATTGGTCACACTAATGTCCATCGTAGTTTATTTGAAACAGCTGAATTCCTGCCATACAGAGCTTATTAGTTTGTATTTCTTAGTTTTCTTGCTGGCATTTCACATGTGAAAAGACCCACTATGCAGATTCTAAAAGGTGGTTAGGTGCTAGGTGGTTGGCATGGTGTGGGGCCTTGTGTCTAATCGTCGACTATTTGAGCAATGGGGCCACCTAGATGGGATAAATGGAAATTAGGTGCTATGCGAAGGCAATGCCTAATGCACAAGGGTTGCTTAGGTGTGCTGGAGATTTGTGTTTTAGAACATTGTCAACAATGGTAGTGATAATGGATGGTATATAGGTATCAATGGGAGATCATAGTTCTCCCAGAGTGTAGTGATGAACACACATGTGTGAACCCACCTACTTTGGTTCTTGTCTTAATCCTCACATAGATCATAGATGGATGGTAGAGTCTCTGCTCAATTTTCACAAAAAGAGACAGATTGATCCCCAAACTATGCGCACATGATGGCTTAGTGCCTTAGCCTGACTGTAGCAATGCTAATTTAGTACAATTCATCCAAATGATGTTGGCAATGAAATTAGTACTCACCAGAAGTATAGAAGAGAAAATGAGGCAATCATGTTATCAATACATCTGCTCACATTCATAGCCCTATTCTCACATTGGTACTATTTGTTTGTGTTGGTGGACATTATTGTCAAATACTCAAATATCATTTAGAGCTGGAAATTGTATGCTCGATTCAATGATATTAACTCGTAGAATGAAACATTTCATCTCACGCACAATGATAATCTGTAACCGTGATACTTTACTTAATGTGGTGGAAAGATCTCGTCTCATTTTGAGGGCATATTTTTGTGAGACACTGATTAATGTTGTGGGATAGACTCATGAATTTATTGTCTTGGTATATCGTTGTTAGAGTTTGATAATGTAGTGGGGATCAGGTTTGGTGCCTCTGATACTGAAATGACACTTTGTCTTGATTTTTCAGTTTTTTTCCATAATATTTGGTTCTTATTTCGTCCAATGTGGATCTTACACCAACTAGTGCTTGATATATGAGGCCATGTGAACTGATAATGTACCATAAGACAAGCTCATTGAGACGTTGAGTAATACAGGCAGCTATATAGAGATAATGTTTTATGCTTCTTTTACATGAATCATGAAATCCTTATAAGACTGAGTCTGAAGTTTTGAATGCTTTGTTTTTTTCTCAGATGACATTCAGTGGCTTATTTCTATCCTGTATTCGCTTATATACTAAAACAGGCAATTAGACCAATATATATAAAGCACAAACTGCTGCCTTTGACAAGTTATATTAGGCTTTAATGATTTTTCTGTTGCTCCCAATGTTGTGTTTGCAATTTCCACAATGTTGGGACTTCTGTATTGGTTTGTACTTTGTAGTAGGATAGCCTTGTCACTGCCTACCAGTTCTGTCAGTTACCAATCGTGTTTCTTCCCCTTCCATGCAGATCGTGTTCAGGATTCTTTTGCCGTACTGAAGTGAAGAGCTACCATCTACCAGTTGCTGGAGTAGTTTTGGCGTGTTTTGCAGATCTACTGATGATCAGGCCAGTTGGGAAAATGTTATGTAATGATGTATTCCCTTTTCACCCTTCAGTTCGGTGACATGGTAGTTTTAGAGGGATGCTAGTTATCTTGGTAAAGAAAAAGAAAGGCAAGATCAAGACACTGAAAATACGAAGTAATTAGGTTTTGCTGAATATTGATGGGGTCTAGTGACTTTCAAAGTTAATTCTTGGTCTGCACGAACTAGTTCATTGTATTTACTTACCACGATTAGTTGTTTTAGGGTCATTTCTGCCATACTTTTCATTCCGTTTCTTCAGGTATCTTTTCTGCATTTTAATTTGGTAGAGAGGACTATTTCATCATTAGGAAACGTGTTTAGTCGTTGACTCAGATTGGGTGAGTCTCTTCACTAGTTCTATTTCACTTGCTAACAGATCAGATCAATCCTCCACGCCAGTCTCTGCTTCCGGAAGACAGGAACAATTACAGCTATCAGTTGCATTCATGCAGACTTTAATTTCTCTTTATGCATTAACAAGTGATGAGATATTATCGTTTCCGCTTGCCGGACTGAATGTATGCATTGCTTGAGATGGCGCCTCATTCGAGTCCCCTTCATCATCTCATTTTCCTTTTGGTTTGAACTGGTGTTCTGCAAAGCATGTATGCCTTCCACAAGCGTTCAAGCTTGGATTATAATAATTCAGCCTATTTTCATAAATTAAAATATACAAATTGAAGCACACAGATTATTTATCTGATTATAATAATTCAGTAAAACAAACGACAAACAAGCACCTTTGTTTAACTGTTAGCTACGTAAACTTTGACACCAGCCATTGTTTTTACGCGCTCAGAAATATACCGTGACCACGGTTCACGTTAACGAGTTGAACCACACTGGCTGGTCTGACTGCGGTAATGGTTAAATTAGCCAGTTCAGATTGAAATTCAAACTTTGATTTTAAATTTTGTATTAATTCTAAAAATCCTATAAATACTAGGTGAATTTTGATATTTTTTTTAAAAAATCAAATTTAGAATAGTTTTAGAGAAAAATCGGTCAAAACAAAAAAGAGAAAATTGGGCCGGTCCTTGTCATTACTATTTTTTTTTGTTTTTTTGTTTTTTTCAAAAAATAAATTTACAAAAAAACTATGCTATGCTAGATGGTTTTTGAAACCCTGGATGTGACTGTCTGACAAAAAACATTCGGGTCAAATAGACAAAAAGAGCTGGGTGGCGGCGTCACCTTGAGGCTTGAGCCAAGCTCGCTCGTGTTGTGGAGTCAACTGTCTACATTTAGCCTCCTCCGAATCGTCCTAGAAACTCGCAATGCATACGCGGTGGTGGGCCTTCCACCCCACACGCCTCCGACGGGTGCCAGACGACGAACCGGGAAGAGTGGGGGAACCAGCCAAGGCGCGCGCGCGGCGAGGCCGACGAAGGAGGCGGGGCCTGCGTCGTCGGCGGCGATGGGAACGTACAAGTGCTGCATCTTCTTCACCCGCAGGTTCGCGCTGAACGACGCGTCCACGCCGGGCGATGTGCGCGCGCTCTTCTCCCGCCACGCCGCCGGCGCGCCCTACATGGGCGCCGACGAGCTCCGCCGCTACCTCGCCGCCACCGGGGAAGCCGAAGCCGACGCCGACGTTGGGGCGGCCGAGCGGATCGTGGACCGGGTCCTGCAGGAGCGCAGCCGTACCCCGCGCTTCGGGAGGCCGACGCTCACCGTCGACGACTTCCACTACTTCCTCTTCTCCGAGGACCTCAACCCGCCCATCCGCCAATCCAAGGAAGTAAGTGGCTAGGCGCTAGAGCCTCAATCCCAAAACTTCGTTCGATTCATCGCCATGCACTCATGCCGTGTAATTTGTGGCAATTAGTAACTTAGTACACTGCCTTGGTGACGCATTGGTACACAACGCAGTGAATTTGCGTGATTCACTATAATTCAAAAGGGGACTCATGCTCGGAACTGCTCTGTAGTGCGGACGGCACTTGAATTTTTGCAATCGTTGGCGTCTATGACAGTGGTGCATAGGCCGTATCACTAAAACCTGATGATGAAATTAGTCATTAACATATGCGCACCACTGTTGTTTATTCATACCAAAACCAACGCTATGCAACAACTCGCCTCCTGGAAGATTGTCTGACAACCTGAGTGCTCCATTTCGATGTAATTTAATGCATATTAAGTGGTTTAATATGTCAGTTAATGTTAGATCTCGTTGTTCCCAGGTCCATCATGACATGAACGCACCACTGTCGCACTACTTCATATACACTGGGCACAACTCGTATCTAACCGGCAACCAACTTAGCAGTGACTGCAGTGATATTCCCATCATTAAGGCCCTGCAAATAGGTGTCCGAGTGATTGAACTAGACATGTGGCCAAATTCTTCTAAAGATGATGTCGATATTCTCCATGGAAGGTACGTATGAGAATTCCTCACTTGAAGAGATTTGCTCAAATCGACTTGTTGCAGGATTAATTATGTTATGTACTATAGAGGCCATTCGATATGCTATGACCTTATTCCACCTTATTTACTCTTTGGTAGGACACTGACTGCCCCAGTATCACTTATCAAATGCTTGAGATCCATAAAAGAATATGCCTTTGTTGCATCTCCCTACCCTGTTATTATAACATTAGAAGATCACCTTACATCTGATCTTCAGGCGAAAGTAGCTAAGGTAATTGCATTTTCCTTGTATGATTAATTGGTTCAGGTGATTCTGTTGTAGCTAGTTATGAAATTTTCTTTAGATGGTCATTGAAGTATTCGGAGACATCCTATATTATCCTAAATCAAAACATCGTCAAGAATTTCCTTCACCCGAAGCACTCAAAGGACGTGTCATCCTCTCAACAAAACCCCCAAAGGAGTACCTTGAATCAAAGGTTGGTACTATGAAAGACAGAGACATTGGGCCTCAGTTTAGCGAAGGAGAAAATGAAGAAGCGGCATGGGGAAGAGAAGTCCCAGATATTCAGGATGAGATGCAATCTGCCAACAAGGTTCTAGTTTTAAGTTTTGTTATTTCTTTGTTTTCTTAGCATACAATGCATATCCATCCTTATTTTACTTATTTATGCTCTAGCAGCAGGAGGATGATCTACTATGCACCCAAAGAGATGTGGAAGAAGATGACGAACAGAAAATGTGCCAGCATCACCCACTAGAGTATAAACACCTTATTACTATCAAGGCAGGAAAGCCAAAGGGTGCTATAGTTGATGCCTTAAAGAGTGATCCAGAAAAAGTTAGGCGCCTCAGTTTGAGCGAGCAGGAACTTGCAAAAGTGGCAGCATGTCATGGTACTAGAATCGTGAGGTTTGTTTAGTAAATACTAAATACATTGAATTTCTCAACGAAAGTTGGAAAAGAACTGAGACGATAACATTGTCTGCCGTTGCATGAGCCTTTTCTATCCATTGACCTCTCTTCCCTCATTCTGTTCATTCCATGCAGCTTTACACATAAAAATCTTCTGAGAATATACCCAAAGGGCACTCGCTTCAATTCTTCCAACTATAATCCGTTCCTTGGTTGGGTGCATGGTGCTCAGATGGTGGCATTTAATATGCAGGTGCATGTCAAACTTGAGCAATAGATTGTAATCGTCGCAATCAATGTGCTATTTTCTCTTCGGTTGTTTCTGCCTCTGATATCATGTCGGCCTAATACTCTTCCCTCTGCAGGGACATGGAAGATCCCTTTGGTTAATGCATGGATTCTACAGAGCCAATGGGGGCTGCGGTTATGTGAAGAAACCAGATTTCATGATGCAAACTTGTCCAGATGGAAATGTTTTCGATCCGGAAGCAGATTTACCCGTGAAGAAAACACTCAAGGTACATGGATGTGTTCTTTCACTTTCCTCTCCGAAGTTCATAAATAAGTTTGCTACTGGTTGTCAGGTCAAAGTATACATGGGCGACGGTTGGCAGAGCGACTTCAAGCAGACACACTTCGACACGTATTCCCCTCCAGATTTCTATGCAAAGGTACATATCATGGCCGAGAATATCGAATTCAGCTTATGCCAACGCCAATAATTTTGTAACGCAAAGGAGCTTAACAAAATGCATCATGCCCGCTAACAGGTGGGCATTGCCGGTGTTCCGTCGGACTCGGTGATGAGGAAGACGAGAGCCGTGGAGGACAGCTGGGTCCCAGTGTGGGAGGAGGAGTTCGTGTTCCCGCTGACCGTGCCGGAGATCGCGCTGCTCCGCGTGGAGGTGCACGAGTACGACGTCAGCGAGGATGACTTCGGCGGTCAGACCGTCCTACCGGTGTCGGAGCTGCGGCCGGGGATCCGCACCGTGCCGCTCTTCGACCAAAAGGGACTCAAGTTCAAGAGCGTGAAGCTCCTCATGCGGTTCGAGTTTGTCTAGCCAACACCATCCTTTCTAACCTTAGTAAATTTAGTAAGGTACTTGTTGTGATATATTTTCTAGTAAGATTATAATTTGGTTTGTAGACTGGAGAAAGATTTGACTACTTGAAGGATTGCAGGGATTTACTCTCCTTGGAGGAGAGGGAGCCCCTTCCAAAAATTCTCAGTGACCCTGGTGATCGAGCCAAACAGAGAGTATTACCTCACTATCCGCGTCATTGCCCCGAGCGCAAAGATGGTTTTCCTTGCCGTTTTGTATTGAGTCTCCCGTGTCCCCAGCCCTACCCTCCCTAGCTAGCTAGCTGGTATGGTATTAGGCTATTTACAACGACGGTTTTAGGAGGTTTTATGGTATTAATTATCATGACACATCAGATTTTTTGCCGACATGACATCCAATTGATAAGGGAAGAAAATGAAGTAGTGTCATCACCATGACATGGTGCTAATCCGTTTCCAAGACGGATAAAACGAAATAAAACGTTTACTGAGAGCTAAATCGTTTCATCAGAGAGATGGTATTTCATGAAAGTTAGTTGCATTTAATTACACTGGTTAGTTTAGAAAATAGTAAAAAGAAACTTTTTATGATATTTTATTCAGTTACAAAACTGATATGGATTTTTAAGAAAGAGTGTTACGAAACCACCGCTGTAAATCGCCTTAATCGATTCATCTAAACACGCCTCATTTGCTGAGTGGAATCCTGCGGCCAGGGACACGGAAGCTCAACGGCGTGGTTTGAACCCAAGTATTGTGTGGATAAGGGACACGGATGCATACGTATCGTCTGAAATTATATACGCTGAGCTGAGTGGAGGCGTAGAGGCAGCAGAGCATGCCGATGGGAGCAGCGGCGACAACACGCCCTGCTATGTCAGTTATGCTCAATTTTTCCACCTAACTGGCTCTCTAGCTTCAATCAATTACTCGGAATTTGGATGAACAAACACATGAATTTTGGTGCTTCTCACTGCCTTGCAGCTTTTCGATTCTCTTCTCTGCTTAAATAGTATGTTACATACTTACATGCAGTCTCAAAGCAAAAATAAATAAATAATAATAAACAGCTTAACTTCAACTCTTTGCCATGCACACTAATGCGCTGATTAAACTGCTGATAATAACCCATTTCATGCAAAACTGAAAACGATTGATTAACTGCTAATGACTCACACCATGCAGAACTGAAAAACACTCACAGTGTGCACATGCAGAAAAAGAAACGCTACATGCAGATAGAAATTTCCTAGCACAGGATTAAATTATTTTTCAAACAATCTCCCCTTAACCCTGTTGCCGAGTAACAATCTCGACGATACCCGCCTTACTACGAAGTTCATGAAACTTGACGCGTCTTGTCAGAATGTCTGCAATCTGTTCGTTCGAAGGAATGTACTCAACCTCTATCTTCTTCTCCTCTGTGCACTGCCTAATAAAATAAAACCATGTATTTATATATTTGCTCTGGTTATAAAACACTGGACGGGGAGATTGCTGACTTATTGTCAACTTTGAAGAGAGTCATCTTTGGTTCATTGCCTTGGATTTCAGCTAGCCAAATGCCTAGGTACACCGTACCTGTAGCGGTAAACCATCTTCTATTTCTGGGTTGGCAAGGCAATTGGACTTGAACCAAAGAAGAAGTGCTCTTCCGATCATCCACCCTCCGGCCAAGTCTAGGGCTGAACAAAAAACTCGTAGCTCGTTAACTCGCTCGGCTCGTGACTAGCTCGGCTCGACTCGGCTCGGCTCGTTCTATTTTCCTAACGAGCTGAGCTGGTGTTTTAGCTCGTTAGTATAACGAGCGAGTTCGAGCTGGCTCGCGAGCTGCTCGCGAGCTGCTCGCGAGCTTAACGAGCTAAGCACTAGTAGTCAAGTCAACCCATTAAAACAATAATAAAACACTATCTTACAATATGAGACTCATTATTTTATAATTTATTTGTTAATATCAAGTTATTACTTGCTAACTTATTATTATAAATTTATTATTATGGCCTATAGAATTTATCATATAAAAGTATATATAATTTCTTATATAAAAGTATGAAACAAATAACATGTGTGATTAATTTGATGGAATCATAGAAATAATGATGGAACTATGGATAATTATTTTTTTGAAACCTTATGTATTCTATTTATTTCATATTTTGATGTTTGATATGTGATTATTTAAATATTTATTATTTAATCATCTTTTAAATAATTGGCTCGCGAGCTAAACGAGCTAGCTCGCGAGCTGGACCGAGCCGAGCCGAGCTGGGTTTTCTGCTCGTTATGTTAACGAGCCGAGCTAGCTCGTTAACATAACGAGCTATAACGAGCCGAGCTTAACGAGCCGAGCTGGCTCGTTATCCAGCCCTAGCCAAGTCACTATTAGAAAAAACCGCAGCAATGGTGCAACCTTCTCCCTCGAATTAGTAAAATAGCAACCATAGTTTAACGTACCAGCGACATAGCGAATGAAGCAGCTGACGTAACAACGTGAAAAAGCGATGTCTGGCCGTGTATGCACCGACGATCGCAAGCTCCCCACTAGACTACCATACAAGGTGGCATCAAGTACTGATGTGCTGGAGTTCTTTGCTAGATTTAATTTTGGCTCCATGGGAACAGAAGTCAGGTTGCATTCCGCTAGACCCACCAATCTTCTGAGCGTATGCCGACCGATTGATTGTCACTACAAGAAAACAACAAATTTCCGTTGGTATTTTCGAAAGCCGATAAAAATTATGTAACTTCCGTCGACTTGTATAAACCGACAAAAGTTAAGTTAACTTCCATCGACTTTAGTTATAGCCGACAGAAATTACGTGGCTGACGGAAGTTAAGTCAATATTCCCCCGTGCGCATACAGGGAAACCTAGGTTTCCTGTTTCCCCAACTTCTCTCCCCGAGCGCACACGCTCGTGTCGCCGCATACGGCCGCCCACCGCTGCTTGGTCGCCTCCTCCGCCACCTCGCTGCCGCAGTCGCTGCCACACCGCCCAGCGGGCCACCGCCGCACCGCCCGCCCCGCCGCCTACCTCCCCCAGTCGGCCACCGCCTCCTGCTGGCCACCTCCTCTGCCCACCTTGCTGTCGCCACCACCTAGTCAGCCCCTGTCGGCTGACACCCTCCCGATACCACCACCACACCGCAGCCCGCCCGACCACCGGCATCGCCGTCTTCATTCGGCCATCACCTTCGCCCGCCTGGACGCAACCTCGATCTGCTCGCTCGATGCCCATCGTCTCCGCCCGGTCACTGCCTCCTCGCTTGCCCGTCGTCACCTCCGAGGTATTCACTATTATTCAGAATATGTTAAATTTATTGATGTTATTTTTGTATTATTAGCAATGTTAAGACATGATAATGTACTATTATGCTATTACATTTGTTCTTGTATTAATTTGTAGTTTGTTGATGATTTCATTAGGGTGACTAGTATTATACTTCCATATGAAATGTTCTTTTTATATGCAATGTTGTGCTATTATGTTATTACATTTGTTCTTGTATTAATTTGTACTTTGTTGATGATTTCATTAGGGTGACTAGTATTATACTTCCATATGCAATGTTCTTCTTTTCATATGTAATGTTGTGTTAAAAATATTAGTAGTGTAACGAAACTTATGTGTCACCCATTTCGGACCAACATGTCTCACATGTGTCATGCGTGTGAGATGTGCAGGTCCGAAATTGTTTCTTTTTGGACAGCCTCGGAGTGGACGACAGAGCGTGGTGTTTATGATGAGACATGAGTTTGAATGAGATTTCTGTGTCATAACCTTGTTGTTCTCCATTACACCATTGTTAGGCGTGCAATTGAAGAATAGCAAGGTTATGTTGTTGAAATTTCATCCAAACTTTGTAGGCTTGTCATAAATCCATGCTCTGTCGGTCACTCTTGGGTGAGTTTAGGACATATATTTTCCTATATACATAGGACCATGGTATATAGAAACGTATGGTACTTATGATCCATCTCGATTAAGTGCATGTTTTGCCTCTAGAATGGTCGAGGACCGTCGATGGATGTATAGTGGTTGAAATAAAAGTAGAGCTCACTCGAAGGAGTGGATGATCGAGACTCATCAATTTATTTATCATTCATTCTCTTTGACACTCGATAGTGGCGTGAGGTATCCATGCATTAAGTGCAGAAATTCTTTTTAGCAAGACAAGAGAACATTGTCACTGCACATTTGCAAGTACGGTTTCTTGTCAGGCTATGAAGTATGGGTGCACCATAGTGAGTTAATTCATCAAAAAACAACATTAGTAGTGTAAGAGAATGATAACACGAGTGATGATAGGATGGATGAGATGTTTGATGCTATACAACTGGAGTTTCAAAAAAAACTTGAGGATCCTCCTACACCGGAGGTTCAAAAGTTTTTCGACATCCTTAGAGCTTCATAAGAGTCGTTTCATGAGCACACCACAGTAAGTGTCCTCGCTTTCATGACCCATCTTATGGCCATTATGTCGAAGTTTGCATTCTCCAACAATTGTTGCAAGAAGCTCGTGAACATGATCAACGATGTCCTTCCTATGAATCATAAAATGCTAAAAGACTTTGAATTCTGCAAGCTTTGGTCTTCAAGTGGTTTAGAAATTGTTAAACATCCTACTTTGAATTCTACAAGCTTTGGTCTTCATGGGGTTTTAAGTTGGTTTTTGAGAAGAAAATACTTTGTCATGGAATCGATCTAAAGTACAAATATGGGGCTGATGGACATATCTGCTTGGCTAAATGCATGGTAAGACCTATACTTGTGCTAAATGCTATACATACATTGTAATGCGACTAACTCATATCTATAGGAAGCTCAAACTAGTGTTGTGCCAAGTGATATCGAGGTCTATGTAGGGGGTCATAAAGTACTAGATCCTTCAAAGCTAGATAAATTATGTAGTCAAACGACCGTAGATCATTTGGTGAGGTATTAACAATTTTTAAGAGTTTGCATCATTTTTCTCTATCTAATTGGCATTATTGGTTTTTGTAGATGCAATATGGTCAATAAATGGTACAACTCCATGGAGAAGAGTATGATTGGCTGAAGCAATCTATCAACCCAATGGTTGTGTACTCTAGTGGAGGTGGAAAGAGCCATGAACGGTGAGACGATGCTTCTCAATGTTTTGTGTATGGTATTGTAATAGTAAATTGTCTATTTAATGTTGCAGGTATTCTATGTTCAATGGAATAATTGACTTAAGGAAGGTGAGAGCTCAGAAGTCAATTAGTTGTCATAGAGCTCCTTAGGGGTTAGCTCTAACTGTCGCCACTTAGAATAAAACCCGCAATTGCTTCAGCTAACAAAGGCACTAAGGCAGGGAGACAAGTACTATGATGCTTGCTTAGCACAACAACGAGCGATGTTTCAAGTAAATTCAGTGATTGCATTACAACTATATAGCATTTAGCAATAGGTTTAAAACTAATTGATTGCATTACAACAAGTATAGCAATTTGTCCAGTAGCAAGGATTTGACATATCGTAGTTCCAACTGATATCTCCCTCGCCACCATTATTTCTATTTGGTACTCCTCCTACAGCTGAGGTATCTCCTGTAGCTGACCATAGCTGACAGAAGTTACTGATTTCCTGGTAACTTCCATCGGCCACACCTAGCCGATGGAAGTTAATTAACTTCATTAACTTCCATCGGTGACCGACGAAAGTTAGTCAATTTTTGTCGACATGCTTTCGTCGGCCAAAAACCGACAGAAGTTAGTGTTTTGCCAACGGAAGTTAGCTTCTTCCATCGGATTTATCCTAACTTCCATTTGTTTTGACTGACGGAAGTTTGCTGATTTCCTATAGTGTGTGATGTTGTTGTTGCTTTGATATACCTCAATGTTGAGGTAGTAGCTGAGTAGTCCTAATTCGCTCATGCAAAATTGGGAGTGCATCTCTTCCTTGAAATTATAAATTTCTTAGCTTCTGCGCCCATGCCACGCGTGTACACAACATGTTTCGAGGCACTCCATGTGAAGCTTAGTTCAAGCAGGCTTGCGTCTAGCTTTGTGTTCCATGCTCGAGGAGCTTGATAGATACCGTAGAGTGCCTGATGTAGGCACAAAACCTTATGTGTCTATTCACCATCGTTGGAAACCCAACAACTATGAGATGAACACTTCTTCCTCTAGCGCCCTATTTAGAAAGGCTAA
This sequence comes from Zizania palustris, assembly GCA_019279435.1. Classification (NCBI taxonomy): domain Eukaryota; kingdom Viridiplantae; phylum Streptophyta; class Magnoliopsida; order Poales; family Poaceae; genus Zizania; species Zizania palustris. The sequence continues at coordinate 50,442,431 of JAAALK010000079.1, read as the reverse complement.
TTTGACGTCCATATGATGGATAAGCCAACCATCATGAGCGAAGATGACAAGTAGTATATGTACCGACTCCATTCGAGTGATGGGGGCAAAGACCTCAATACCTCATTGAAATCAAGGCCTTAGCATTGGACATAGCCCTTCGCAACCAACCGTACCTTGTGCTTGACTATGAAATTGATCTCATCCTTCTTGAGCTTGAATACCCACTTCAAGCCAATTGGATGCTTGCTGGGAGGAAGATCTATAAAGATCTAGGTGTTGTCTTGCTTGATCGAGGCCAATTCCTCTACCATCACCCGACACCAGCGTTCATCTTGCTCTAATTTAGCTAGAGTACTTGACTCCTTCATGGTAACCAAATGAAGCTCATCTTAATCGAGCTTGATAGGCATTGTGGTGTTGAGGATATTAGACATGATCTTGTACCTGTGAGGTGCCCCATGATCATCATCAACATCTAGCGAACTAGCTAGTGGCAATATGAACTCAACACTAGGATCTAGCATGCTTGGTGTTGGTGTAGCAATCAATGACATTTCCATGAGTGGTGTTGGCGTTGAGGTCGGGGTGCTAGGTGTAGAACCGAAAGTAGCGACCAGAGGGGGGGTGAATGGGCGCCTAAAAATTTCTTGCTAAACTATATTTTAATCCCAACACCCAAAAGAACTAAACCAAACAAATAATATTTGCAAAGCAAATTTCAGGAATTAAAGTTGTCTAGCTTAAAAAATGACCGGTGTCCTAATTAAAATGATAATAAAAATTAATCTAAATAAAATTATTGCAGTAAATAAAAACTCCTAGAAAAATCACGATATATTTATATTTCAGTCTAGGAATAAAATATTAATCAAATGAATAAGATATGAGTCATTTAAAAATAATTCAGAAATAGACCGTAATAAATGACTGTGACTAATAAATTTTTCTTTTCTTTTTACATGGACAGATTAAACAAATATAAATAAAAATATGCAATTTCTAAAAACAGTTTAGCAAATTAAATTAACACGAAATTTTTAAACGAATTTTTCGCTAATTAATTAATAGATGATTATCTTCAAAAATGATTTACTAAAAAATAGGAGATTACAAACTAACCTTCGTCACGTAGTCACAAACTGCTGCTGGGGAACCATGCGCATGGATTCCTGCCGTAGCTACTTGCGAAAAATCGGTCGGCACAAGGAAACCTTGCTGTTTCTACAGCCTCGATTACCGTGCGTGAGAAACAAAGTAAAACACCAGGGAAAAAAGGGAACGGCGTTCAGCCGGCGTGTGGAACAAAAAAAAATCCCACCGGAAGCTGCTTGGCCGCCGCACGCGCTACAGTTTCCTGCGCAAGAATTCACCGTAAGCAATCAAGTCACCGTGATCCTGGTAGCGCACAGTGCTTGCGTCCTGTACGAGCCAATGCACGGCGCGTGCTTGACTGCTCTCCTGCCGCCTCGCTGCACGAGGCCTGAACACGCAGAAGCGGCCGCGTGATGATGTTACATAAAAGAACTTGCAGATGAAAAATTTTGGTGGAAGACGAATGCGGACGAAGGCAAAAAATGGACTGTAGATTGATCTCTAAAAAAACAGTCAACTATCCCCAAGAGGATAGAGGTCTCTTTATAGGCAAATCCTTATACATGAAAAGACAAATTTACCCTCGGGTAAAATTAAACTGACTCTAAAATAAATTCCGAAAATTACTAAACTAATCTTAGAAAAATTACCTGACTCAAATAAAAATATTCTAAACTTAAAAACTAAATATTAATATCCTAAAAACGAATTAAACATAGATTGTCAGTTTTACGCCGAAACTGACAAAACGTCCATCGTCTTCGCACCGGGTACCCGGATTGGGCCGACCCGACCCCGCAGCTTCCTCAGCCCAGCAATCGCTCGCCGCCCGTGTACCTGAGTCAAACCCAGTCAACAGACCAGTGGATCCTCTGCCGCTCCTAGCCATGTACCCGGATTGGGACAGCCCGACTCCGCGGCTCCTCTGCCCGGCCGTCACTTGTTGCCCGTGTACCTGAGTCACATGCGCCTCAGACTCGGTAGGTCTTCATCTCTCCCTTCCATTGACTTCCGCTGACAATCACTCATCACATCTAAAATATCAAAACCATATTCTTCAACATGGTTTCTCAATCTCCCCCTTGATGAGTGCATTGTCAACACCCTTTTTCAGCTCATCTCCAGAACCTGCAAAATACGTGGAAACAAAAAAACAAAGACAAAAGAAAATATAAAAGAGAAAATAAAAGTTTAACCCTAATGACCAAAAGCCAAACAAACACACGAAAACGGTCATTATAGTTAACCAAAAATAAAACCTCAAAAACAAGTGCAAATCTCAGAATTACCAACAAGAATAAACTCCCCTTGAAATAAATCCCAGAGAAAGCCAAAAATATATCCAAAATTTCTCCCCCTTGTTGACAATTGGACTCATCAAGTGAGACTAAATGCACTTTAAAGAGACATAGACACAAACTCCCCCTGAAATACAGCTCCCCCTCAAAATATCCCATGAATGCAGATGAAGTGCAGGTGGAGTGTAAAAAGCATGCTTCTTAGATATGATTAACTGCAATTACAACATCTAACAGGTATAGCGAAAGATATACTGTCTAAGATACATGACAAGATCAGTGTAATAGATGATATCTTAAGAAAGTCATTAGCACGCATTTTTCGATTTTTGCAAAACAAAAGCATCACCACTTTTTCTAGTAGACAAGCAAAGTAAAGCATGAGATGCAAAAGCTAACTGATATCTACCAAGATAAGCATTGTCCAAATCAAAGTGCTTCAGCAAACTTGTCATCTTTTTAAATTTTTCAGACTGATTCTTTTTCCTTTCATTTCTGCCAGGGGTTATTTGCAAGTCAAACCTTATGCTAACCGACCAAGTCAAGCCTAGGCCAGAACTGGACCATCAGAAGCTTAAGACATTGGTCTTGGCATACATTACACCATCCTAGTTCATACCAAAGTGATATGGTAAGTAGTCCAAAACAATGCAATGTGACAAAGCAAACCCACCTGGATCTTTTCTAATAATCATAAAAATGCATAAATTTTTCATTTTTCTGGATTTTTTATCATTTTATAGCACATTTTTCATATTTAAAGCATATGGATGTCCAAGTTGCATATGTTCATCTAAGTAAGGATCTAGCTACCAGGCATGTAAAAGATAGCGAAAGCATTCAGCCTAAACATGCTAGTTACTAGAAGCAATGGTGATCATTTTTCGATTTTAAAACATAAAAGCCATGCATAAGACAAATATCAGATATATCATGTGAACTGAACCAGAACATGATCATCGACAGGTAATCAAAAACATATACTAGCTAGAGAAAGTAAAGCAGATTAATCATATAACAGAAGCAAGCTCAAAATGTGACTAATGATTATGCATGATATGAACGCACACAAAAAGACTCAATAAAAATAAAGAATAAAGAAAAACTGATACCAATGAAAAGCTGCTCAAAATATCCCCAAAAAGATACACAACTCCCAAATCAAGATCAATAATCATGAGTGGGAACAAACGGTCCAACACCAGGTTTGGCAAAGGTGTTAAACCAGTGTCGAGCCATCTGCTCAAATGTAGGAAAGCAGAAGGAATCATATGAGTATGGACCAAAACGAGGCTCAAAGCGCGGTCCTCTGTTCTTCCAAAAATCACGGTCGCAAAATCCAAAACCATATACCAAACGATCTAAAACTCTGCCGGAACAGAAACCACCCTCCGGAGCACGATCATAAAAATTGTCTCCTCTACCACCACCTACACGACGTGGCCTGACCTCTAGCCTCTCTCTACGTAGAGGAACTCTCTGTCTACCACCCTGCTGGTAGAACTGCTCCTGCCCACCTCGAGCTCTCTCTCCTCAATCAACTCGCTTCCTCCTGAAGCAAAACTCCTCAAGATGCATGTATCTCTGACAAAAATCACAATGATAGGTAGGCTTCTTGGGATGTTGTTGTGGCTTAGGGTTCTTAGGCTTGGTGGTGTTGGGTGAAGCATCTTTGGTGTGAGAGGGTCCAGGTAAATAATCAAGAGAAGTGTGAAGAGTTTTAGGCTTAGGAACCCAGATTTGCTTCTTAGGTGGAGCTTTAGGTTGTTCTTGGTACACTCCATCCTTGGGCTGACTATCCTTAAAGGACTTAGTGGAGTGAGTCTTGGGGTGTCTCTGTTCGGGAGTCATCTTACTCCACTCCACTGCTCGGCTAATAGCACTCTCAAAATCAGCCTTGGTATAGGTTTAGCCTACCCCAAACCCATTCGGTCTCTTGAACTGCTGGATCATCATGCCGAGCTGTGGCTCTCTAGCACTAATCCAACTCTGGATAGAACAGAGGTAGAAGTTTTCATTCTGGGCATCAGCTAGCTCCTCTCTCAAGAAAGCTAGAACCTTCACCTGAGACAAGCAGGTCTCACACTCTCTATCTATTTGGACAGACTTCTCGGTTTTCTGCTTAATCAACTCGAGTCTAAGAGACAAGCAGTTCTCACAGACAGTGGGTGGAACTGACAAGGTCTCAAGCTATAGCTTAGTCTGCTCCAACTCAGCTCTCACTCCATCTAACTCGCTCAACTGCTCATCACTCTTGGCTCTCAGCTCAGCTATACTAGCTAAATGAGATGGGCAGTCTACACAAGGTGCGACGATAGTGGCCTGAGCATCTTTTAGCTCCTGCTGAGCGCTCTCAAGCTCAGTGGCCAATGCGTCTCTCTCATCTACTCTTTGTGTGTACCTGGACTTAAGAGTCGTCAGGTCACACAACAGCACCTCACAGTTAGGGCACTCACCAATATCACCCAAGCAAAGGGAAGGAGACAAACTCTCAATTTTACCATTCGCCGTGGCAAGCTCACTCTCAAGCTCATCTATCCTCTTCTTAGCCCCTCTAAGCTATTTCTCCCGATTCTTCAACTCTTGACTGCTCTGTTCTAGTAAATTAACAACTTCTTGTTCATAGGAAGATGCCTTCTCATCATCGGAGTCGTCGGAGTTGTCGAAGGAGTCCTTTTCTTTCTTCTCCCCAAGAGCCATTGAGCAGAAGCTCTTGTGGGATCTTCGGCTGTGACGTGAGCGACTCTTCGGCTTGTCCCCGAAGCCCATGAAACAGAGGCCAGCCGGATTGTCCCTGTCCTTCCCCTTCCTGATCATGATATCTTCATCACTTGAACTTGAGGACGAGGAGGAAGATGAGGATCTCTTGGAGTATCTTTTCTCCATCTCGGCGAAGAAGGTCTTGTCTCGCTTCTTGTTCTCACGCCTGTAATCCTTTAGAGCCTGTCGAAAAAATCTCGTCTTGGGCTTGCCCTTTGTGGAGTTGTCATACTCGCCAGAGTTGTAGGAGTTGCCGTCAGTTCCCTTCTTATAATTCTTCTGCTTGGGACAGTCGGCGATAAAATGACCTGGGTCACCACACTCAAAGCATTCGGATTTTGTGTCGTGTCTCTTAAACATTCACTTATCATAAACACGTCGCACCCGGTTGTTAAACAAGCATAGATCATCATCTCCTAGTGAATCAAGTTGTTCCTCAGAGATAGACATCAAGGAAAATGCAGTACAACTCATGGCATTAGGATCAGCAGATGGTGTCGCAAGCGCCAGAGTCTTTGATCCAGAACCAGTGAGATTTGATCTCAACTGGATATCGACCTCTGAGGCCTTGAGGTTACTAAAAAGCTCTGCGATAGTCAAGGTATCATAAGATGTGCTCTCAACAATAGAAGAGACCTTGATCTCCCAGATCTTAGGGTCCAAGGTATGGAGTACCTTAAGCGCCTGTTCATGATCCGAGACCAGCTGATTGCCATCAGCCTTGTTAACGCGTAGCTTGTTAATGATCGATTGAAAGCGACCAAACAAAGCCTCAACTGTCTCACCCGGCTTCTATGAGAAATTTTCATACTCACGCCGGTAGGTCTGGTAGAGCCTAGCCTTGACCTGAGCTGTCCCCTCATGGTGTGCCTGGAGGTTAGCCCAGATCTCTCGAGCAGTGGTGAGATGGCTAACACACTCAAACTCACTGGGACCTAGACCAGAAAATAAAATATTCACCGCCTTACTATTATTTTGATGCTGGGTAATTACATTTTCAGCAGTATCCGCAGCAATAGTCGTTATGGTGAAATTAGGATGAACACAAATCTCCCATATGTCCGAGCTCTGGCTCATAAGGTATGCTCGCATGCGAGTCTTCCAATAAGTGTAGCCAAAAGCTTCTAGGGATGGGATTTTACCAGAAGACGTCATGGTCACTACCTAGGTTTTGAATCGGTTAAGATATTAGAAAAACCTAACTTTGCTCTGATACCACTTGTAGGACCGAAAGTAGCGACCAGAGGGGGGGTGAATGGGCGCCTAAAAATTTCTTGCTAAACTATATTTTAATCCCAACACCAAAAAGAACTAAACCAAACAAATAATATTTGCAAAGAAAATTTCAGGAATTAAAGTTGTCTAGCTTAAAAAAATGACCGGTGTCCTAATTAAAATGATAATAAAAATTAATCTAAATAAAATTATTGCAGTAAATAAAAACTCCTAGAAAAATCACGATATATTTATATTTCACTCTAGGAATAAAATATTAATCAAATGAATAAGATATGAATCATTTAAAAATAATTCAGAAATAGACCGTAATAAATGACTGTGACTAATAAATTTTTCTTTTCTTTTTACATGAACAGATTAAACAAATATAAATAAAAATATGCAATTTCTAAAAACAGTTTAGCAGATTAAATTAACACGAAATTTTTAAACAAATTTTTTGCTAATTAATTAATAGATGATTATCTTCAAAAATGATTTACTAAAAAATAGGAGATTACAAACTAACCTTCGTCACGTAGTCACAAACTGCTGCTCAGGAACCATGCGCATGGATTCCTGCCGTAGCTACTTGCGAAAAATCGGCCGGCACAAGGAAACCTTGCTGTTTCTACAGCCTCGATTACCGTGCGTGTGAAACAAAGTAAAACACTAGGGAAAAAAGGGAACGGCGTTCAGCCGGCGTGTGGAACGAAAAAAAAATCCCGCCGGAAGCTGCTTGGCCGCCGCACGCGCTACAGTTTCCTGCGCAAGAATTCACCGTAAGCAATCAAGTCACCGTGATCCTGGTAGCGCACAGTGCTTGCGTCCTGTACGAGCCAATGCATGGCGCGTGCTTGACTGCTCTCCTGTCGCCTCGCTGCACGAGGCCTGAACACGCAGAAGCGGCCGCGTGATGATGTTACATAAAAGAACTTGCAGATGAAAAATTTTGGTGGAAGACGAATGCGGACGAAGGCAAAAAATGGACTGTAGATTGATCTCTAAAAAAACAGTCAACTATCCCCAAGGGGATAGGGGCCTATTTATAGGCAAATCCTAATTAATGAAAAGACAAATTTACCCTCGGGTAAAATTAAACTGACTCTAAAATAAATTCCAAAAATTACTAAACTAATCTTAGAAAAATTACTTGACTCAAATAAAAATATTCTAAACTTAAAAACTAAATATTAATATCCTAAAAACGAATTAAACATATATTGTCAGTTTTACGTCGAAACTGACAAAGCGTCCACCGTCTTCGCACCGGGTACCCGGATTGGGCCGACCCGACCCCGCAACTTCCTCAGCCCGGCAATCGCTCGTCGCCCGTGTACCTGAGTCAAACCCAGTCAACAGACCAGTGGATCCTCTGCCGCTCCTAGCCATGTACCCGGATTGGGACAGCCCGACTTCGCGGCTCCTTTGCCCGGCCGTTGCTCACTGCCCGTGTACCTGAGTCACATGCGCCTCAGACTCGGCAAGTCTTCATCTCTCCCTTCCATTGACTTCCGTTGACAATCACTCATCACATCTGGAATATCAAAACCATATTCTTCAACATGGTTTCTCACTAGGCACCTCTGTGGATGGAGTAGAAGCCTCGATCACCTCATAGTGTACTGTCACTATGAAAGGGCTAGATGGGGTGGTCATCGTGGACTCCTCAAATCCCTCCCATTTCCATGTCAATGTCTCATCAAACACAACATCACAAGTGATGCATACTCGCTTGGATATCAGGTCATAGACTCGATAAGCCTTGGAACCCTATTCATAGCCGAGGAAGACCATTACTTTGTTTCGGTTTTCAAGCTTCTTTAAGTGTGATTTCACCTCCTTGACGTAGACAATATTGCGAAAGGTTTTAAGGTGATGCGCGGTAGGTGTTCACTCGTTCCACCCCTCAAATGGAGTCTTGTTCTAAACACTTTTTGTCAGTGAGCGGTTTATGATGTACATGGTAGTGGTCACCACCTCTCCCCTAAACTCCCCAAGAATCTCATTTGCCTTCATCATGCACCGTGCCATCACTATAATAGTCTAGTTTTGTTTCTCAACAACATCGTTCAACCGTTCTGTTGGGGTGAGTATAGCGATGTTAGATGTCTTTGCTACACATGTGTTTGTGCAATACAACCCAAACTCGATAGATGTAAATTCTCCTCAATGGTCTATGCGTAGAACACACAACTAGTAGCCAGTCTCCACTTCAACACCAACCTTGAAGCGTTTGATGCCCATCAACAGTTCACTCTTGGTCACCAGTAGATATAGCCAAATATAGCAAGTTAAATCATCAATTAATAGCGCGAAGTATTTTTACTGCCATGGAAACATGTGAGTTAGAACTAGAGATGTCACCATGAACCAAATCGATTCTTCATGACCTAATATCTTTTTGATATAGGGAATAGCATTTTCCTCTACTTCCTAATAAGGCAACCATCGTAGAATTGGTTTAGGTGCTCCACCTCCGGCATCCCTTGGAGCATGCCATGATGAACAAGTGCACAGAGGGAGTTTAAGTTTAGGTGCCCGAACATGGCATGCTACATTTAGGCCTCTTCGGTGCCCCTCATAGCTAGGGATGGCAATAGATCTAAAACCCGCGGATTTGATGAAAACCCACCTACGAAGTAAACCAATGAAACTCATGCATGTAAACCCAAACCCGTGAAACCTATGGGTTCAAAACTAAACTCCAACCCGAACCCATCGGGTACCCGAAACCTAACGGGTAACCCGTGGGTTCAGTTTATACTCTACATAAATTACACTATAACATAAATGTAAATAAAAATACACAATAAACATGACATTACCACATTACCAATACATAGTTTGAAGTAATGAAATCACTCAACATAACATTATCATGAGAAAGAAATGGGAAATGAGCTAGTCTCTATGTAATTTTAAGTAATCGGGTAAACATGCGGGTTTAGATTAAACCCATGTTTGACCTGACAATAAATGGGTACCTAAACACGTGAACCCACTGGCACAAAATTGAACCCAAACTCGTGCCTATTAAGTCAGGTAGCCGCGGGTACCCGCACCATGGGTAAAACTGTCATCCCTATTCGTAGCAAGACATACTAGTTGTGTGAGATCGACATGGAGTATGTACAAGTGTCCAACTCCTCGATGAACTCAACATAGGAGATGATGTTGTGGGTTACGTAGGGTGAGAATGCCATCCTCGATCTCTGTCTTATAGTGTGCCTCATCTAGTTTACTGAGGCTCACCATGTTGTTATATAGCCACGGGATGTAGTAGACACCTTTGAGGAAGCAATGGTCATCATTCTTGAATGCAAAGAGCACCATGCCATGGCCCTCGATTTGGATGCGTGAGGCATCATTGAACTTGATAGTGTCATGAATGGAGGTGTTGAGCTCAGAGAAGGTGTTTCGTACTCCTATCATGTACAATGGTGGAACCAAGATCTCGACACACTTGGGACTGAAAACTAACCTAATGTTACACACGAAAATGCACATGCTATAATATAATGAAAAACAAGGAAAAATAATATTCAATTAAAAATTAACAATAAATTGCATTAATGATTAGCACGCCTTAGTAAAAGAATAATCAATCACATCTTCATAGAGTAATAATATTATATGACATTTCGTTCAATATCATATGTGATATGTAAGTGTATAGTTAAAATTTGCTCCATGCACATACATGAGCTACTTTTTAGAGTATTTCATATTTACAAATCACTATAGGTTCAACATTGGTTTGTTAGTGGAAGTATTATAGAATGATGACACTAGGAATTGAAGCAAACAATGTCGTTAGTTAATCATAGAATCACACTATTGAGTGGCATGCATGGCTCCGTAGATTTAGAGTGCAAAGTACCCTTTTTCATAGTTAGCAGGAACAAGGAATAGTTACTAAATTATGCCATACCTTGCAAAATTCCACCTAGAGTTTCAACTAGAGATGATCTCTTCAGTCCTCCCATGCCATGCTTCTCCTTGATGTGGGTTTCCAAGGCTCAGCCAAAGTAGAAATTCCAAACTTTGTGGCCACACGGATCAAGAAGCAACCCCCTCATAGGTATTGCCACCATCTCTGATGAGGACATCACTCCTATGGATACACACAACACCCATCAAATATCTATGCAAGATCCTATCACAAGTATCTATGCAAGATCCTACCACCCGAACTCAAGTATGACAATTAAATCTTTCGGTGAACTTGTTCCTAAGTACCTCCTTGTGTAACTTTCAGAATAAATTACTACCTAAGAATGGTATTGTTGTTAGAAACCATAGATATAGCGAAGAAGTACATGGAGACAAGAAAAGAGTCGGAGAAGTACCAATGAGACGTCCAAGCCAAGTTGGAAGTCTAATCCAACTCTACCTCAAGTCCAACTCGGACTCTAGGATCAGTGTGTACTAAAATCATCAACTAGGCCGCATACGGACTCCATTTTCGATGTTCCACCCATGTGCGGAAAGTTAACTTCAGCACTTTCCCAATGGCTCAGAACAAGTTGGCATCTAGAATCTATCAGCATATTAGGTATGTGTTAATGGAACTTTGGGCCATGTATCCAGTTGAGCCCATTGGAGGTGCGTTTAGAACTACTATAAAAGTTATTTCTATAGCTATCTAGGGTTCGGGGGTTTATTTTATATGTTTCTTTGATAGCCACCACTTTACTGGATTACTAAGTGAACCTCACTTCATATATTCCAATAGATTTTTAGTTCGATTGCGTTTCTTGCGTTCTTACTTGTGTTCTTCAATTTGCAGGCAAGGATTAGCCTTCATGACGAGGTCAATCGGACTGTGTTTGGTTGATAACTAGAGGAGAAGTGCTACGATTGCAGGGGTCGATCTCATGGATCGAAAGCCAGATCGTGTGTGACGTGTTTCTACCAATATTTGTGTTATCATCCACCTGATGGAAGATCGAGCACCCCACCCTCTATTAGTTGGTATATTAGATTAGATTGATTTCATATTTGTCCTATAGTCCATGAAAAAGCCATAAAAAATTGGTAGTTGTAGGTTTCCCCCGTCCGAGATCATCCCTAGCCTTTGCACATTTCAGTTTTAGAGTCTATAGTGTTGAGTTTGTGTTCTAAGTTAAGTCCGATTGCTGGTTAGTATTATGATCTCCCTACCTAAACCCTTTACACTAGATGCCACCCATAGACCCCTTCGGTTTGCAATTCACGTGGAAACTAAGAACCTCAAAACCCTAATTCAGAATGCCTCCAATAAAATAGTCATAACTTTTGCATATAAACTCAGAATCAGACAAATAAATATATCTCGGAGATCTATAGAAAAAGTTAGGTCCAAATTTTCCTAGATTAGCTAGGTTTGACAATTTTGTTTTTCCCAAATTCAGCATGTAAGATCGAGTTTTTTAGCCCCGAAGTTTTCTACACAAATTTTCAAGCACATCTTTATTTATCTACATAGCACTTCCTTGCAACAAAATTTTGATGCATCTTATTAATTTGTCTTCCATGTGTTTCTAGTAAAAAAGAGAAGAGTAAAAAATAAATAAAATAAAAATCGTTCAAAAAATAAAGAATAAAAAAAGAATTATCAAAAAGGTGCATGTAGAGTTGATCAAGAGGATATATGTGTTCTAAGTAGTGTTATCTTATGTTGTTTTTGTGCTATTTGTGCTAAATTTTGTCACCTTCATAAGCCATCCTTTGAGCCTTAACAACTCTCTCATATAAGTCTTGTTGCCACAGAGATTACATTCAGACCAGCAATTAGTACATGTACTTTGAACACTTATTTAATATTACTGTTTGTTTTTGAATCGTGTTCCACCATGTATACTTCATATATATACTTTTGATTAGTGTAGATTGGATTCTTACAATCACCGTGCCACTACCTCTAGAAGTCACCGAGCAGCTAAGATTGTGACATAGCCAAGATTATGCCATTCATTGATCTACGTAGGTAAGATCCTTGCAAGAGCATGATAAAACTCTTGAGTGAGAGATATCACACCTTCCCCTACCTAGTATTTAATAGGGATAGTACTCTTTTGTATTTTTTTCTTTCTACTAATCATGACATAAAACTCCAAGAGAGTACTCACTGATGTCATTACTCATCTGCAAACTCTGTCCTAGAGGATGGAAGAATGGGATACCAACCCTCAGCCTCAAATAAATTACGACGAGCAAGAGAATGATGAGCAATGCCTACACCAATACCTTTGTCGCAGCCAAGTAGGTATGGGAGGTAATACCAATCATAATCGAAGTAACGATGATTCTTGTATGAAAATTAAGTCTACCATTATATTTTCATAGTGAATATGACGTTGAAAATACCTAGATTGGGAAATGATTGTAGAGCAAAAATTTAACTTATATCTAGTACCTGAACAACATAGAGTTAAACAAGAAGAAACTAGTGAGTTTAAAGATTGTGCTAAAATCTAGTGAAAAGAGCTAAGTGAACTTAAATTGCAACCTACTACATAGGATATATTAAAAATATTTATGTGTAGTAGGTTTGTCCCTTTTTCTGATCAACGTGACTTGCGTAAGAAACTATAATGAAAGGTTCAATGTAATATGTCTATGAGGAAGTATTATACAGAGTGTTGGTGTAGCGCCCCGATTTAACAAAATCGAGACATTATTGAATTTCCATAGAAAAACAATAATACAAGAGGTTCATCATGCGACAACATACATACGATAAAATCCATGGTACGCAGACCATATTTATTACAACATTGTTTTAATAAAAACGGTAATAAGATAATTAAACAGCGGCATGACGAACGTCTTCTTCAGGATCTTTCTTCTCGACTGGGTCGCTACTCCAGACCGTCTTCAAAGTAGGCATCCTCTGTGGGGTCCAACGGGTATGAGTACAAAAAGTACTCAACAAGCCACCGCAAATGCAAATAATAATGCGGGATAATAAACAAGGAAGGATAAAGGCTAACAATGCGGAATAAAGCAATTGCAGTTATGGCATTTAGTGTAATCATATTTTAATCATGCGGAAAGTAAACATGAACATCATCAACGTTGACTAACTCGAGGAGTACGTTTTACCTCCTCGCACAACAGTCCTTACATGTCAATACATCATGCACATTCATATTCAAAGTAAACTAACTGGGGGATGTCACGCAACCCGCCCTTGACCGTGGGCTCGGCTTTTTGAAAAGATTTAAGACTCTGATCAGAGATGTACTACTGTACCCACAAGGCACGCACTCATCTCAACGAGATGACCCATTTCACGGGAACTCGTGCCAAAACCTCAATATGAGATGTTCCAAGCGATAACCACCCGCTCTAGGTTTCGCCGGCGCGCCGGGCCGCATCCCGGCTAACGTCGCACCCCCTTTTGCGCCACATTGGTACAAGTCACCCGCAGGTGCAACTTGACCCATCTCCAAATGGTGGCCTCGGTTTGGAACAACCCATACCTTAGTTAGGACTTACCCACTAGACTTGTGGTTAGTACGTAAGTGTATTGCAACGGATCCCTCAGACCGGTCCTTATAGTGCCCCGGGTGCGACTGACCAATGCCCTAGCTTGCACCCGGAACCCACCATGCATACACTCACAACCATGACTCATCACCAACAGAATTTCCAAGGATAAGAAGTAACGGGGATCATATAATAGAACCATTTTGCTACGACTCATTTTTATCCTATAGCGGCCGTGTCAATACTTTGGACACTAACTAATATCATAGATCATATGGTGACAAGGAGGTTAGGCGAGATAGCATGGCTTGGGTTGCACATCAAGGTCGGGGGATCCTAAATAAATATAATGTAAGGGTTCATTTGACTAATGCATATACATAACCTATGTGTTTTAGCGATAGTCAATTCAAACATGGGTTCAATATGTTCAAAAGAATTGTTTGGTGACTTGCCTTGTTCAGCGAAAGGCGAGGGAGGGACTTCCGGGAAGTATTCCGGCTCCTCGACGGCGTCGTAGTCTTTTCAATAATAATAAAGTAGAATAAATACAACATTCGATATAAACAACGTAAAATCACACAACAAGCATGTGGGTTTTAGTTGGTTTGATTTTTAAAGAAAATCAGTTGTTAAGGTTCTAAAATTTATTTCACAATTAATTTAAAATGAATCAAAATGAATTATTGTTTTTCATAAAAGGGTTTTTTAAGTGTGAATAATACCACATTAAGTTTTCTAATTAATTTAATATGAATGATTCAGAGAAAACTCTGTGGTTCTAGTGTTTAAACAGAAAGGAACAAATATATAAATTTTCTGGAGTTTAAATATTTAAATTTGCATTTTAATCCTAAGGGCATTTGAGTACTTATTTAAATAAACATGAAAATGTCAAAGTAAACTGTAGCGCCCCGATTTAAACAAAATCGAGACATTATTGAATTTCCATAGAAAAACAATAATACAAGAGGTTCATCATGCGACAACGTACATACGGAAAAATTCATGGTACGCAGACCATATTTATTACAACATTGTTTTCATAAAACAGTAGAGTAAAATAATTAGAAAACGGCATGACGAACTTCTTCTTCAAGATTTTTCTTCTTGACTGGGTCGCTACTCCAGACCGTCTTCAACATAAGCATCCTCTGTGGGGTCCAACGGGTATGAGTACAAAAAGTACTCAACAAGCCACCGCAAATGCAAATAATAATGCAGGATAATAAACAAGGAAGGATAAAGGCTAACAA
Organism: Zizania palustris; assembly: GCA_019279435.1. Lineage (NCBI taxonomy): Eukaryota > Viridiplantae > Streptophyta > Magnoliopsida > Poales > Poaceae > Zizania > Zizania palustris. The sequence goes on along the minus strand of JAAALK010000079.1, from coordinate 50,427,349 downwards.
TGCGGAATAAAGCAATTGCAGTTATGGCATTTAGTGTAATCATATTTTAATCATGCGGAAAGTAAACATGAACATCATCAACATCAACTAACTCGAGGAGTACGTTTTACCTCCTCGCACAACGGTCCTTACATGTCAATCCATCATGCACATTCATATTCAAGTAAACTAACTGGGGGATGTCACGCAACCCGCCCTTGACCGTGGGCTCGGCTTTTCGAAAAGATTTAAGACTCTGATCAGAGATGTACTACTGTACCCACAAGGCACGCACTCATCTCAACGAGATGACCCATTTCACGGGAACTCGTGCCAAAACCTCAATATGAGATGTTCCAAGCGATAACCACCCGCTCTAGGTTTCGCCGGCGCGCCGGGCCGCATCCCGGCTAACGTCGCACCCCCTTTTGCGCCACATTGGTACAAGTCACCCGCAGGTGCAACTTGACCCATCTCCAAGTGGTGGCCTCGGTTTGGAACAACCCATACCTTAGTTAGGACTTACCCACTAGACTTGTGGTTAGTACGTAAGTGTATTGCAACGGATCCCTCAGACCGGTCCTTATAGTGCCCCGGGTGCGACTGACCAATGCCCTAGCTTGCACCCGGAACCCACCATGCATACACTCACAACCATGACTCATCACCAACAGAATTTCCAAGGATAAGAAGCAACGGGGATCATATAATAGAACCATTTTGCTACGACTCATTTTTATCCTATGGCGGCCGTGTCAATACATTGGACACTAGCTAATATCATTGATCATATGGTGACAAGGAGGTTTAGGCGAGATAGCATGGCTTGGGTTGCACATCAAGGTCGGGGGATCCTAAATAAATATAATGTAAGGGTTCATTTGACTAATGCATATACATAACCTATGTGTTTTAGCGATAATCAATTCAGACATGGGTTCAATATGCTCAAAAGAATTGTTTGGTGACTTGCCTTGTTCAGCAAAGGGAGAGGGAGGGACTTCGGGGAAGTACTCCGGCTCCTCGGCGACGTCGTAGTCTTTTTAATATAAAGTAAAATAAAAAGAACATAACATCTAATCAAACAGTATAACATTACATTATAAACACATAAGTTAAAGTTGGTTTGATTATAAATAAAATAAATTCAATGATTTAAAGTTCTGAAATTTATTTCTCCATTAATTTTAGAATGAATCTAAATGAATTATTGTCTTTCATAAAAGGGTGTTTAAGTGTGTATAATACTACATTAAGTTTTCTAATCAATTTAATTTAAATGATTCAGAGAAAGCTCAGTGGTTTTAGTGTTTAAACAGAAAGGGACAATTATATAAATTTTCTGGAATTTAAATATTTAAATTTACATTTTAACCCTAAGGGCATTTGAATACTTATTTAAATAAATGAAAATGTCAAAATAAACCTACTGTTTTTATTGCCTAAACATGTAGAGAATAATTTTATGAATTTTCTAAAATTGGAATGGCAATTTTTAGAGTTCAAATGCATTAGATATGAATTTTACAAGTTTAAAAGCATTTCTGGAATTTATTTTCAAATTTTAAACCCCTCGGGTCCACGGTGAGCCAGGCCCACGGTGAACCCGCGCACTGTGCGCGTGCGCCGGCTCGATCTGGACCGTCAGATCTGGATCCGGTGGCCAGGCGCGAGGCGGGAGGGTTAAGTGACAACGGACGGCCAGGATTAAAACGCGCGAAGGGGTACCACGTGGACGCACGAGATCGCACGCCGGGTTAAATGAAAATCAACGCGTGAGATTAAAACGTAACGCTTTGACCAGATCCGACGGCGCGGATTAGATCGCGTACGTGGGCTCACGTGCGTCGTCCGATCGCGATCGCACGGTCGGGATCAGATCCGACACGGCACGGGTACTCGACCCGTGCCGGTCGTCTTCTCCGACGACGGCGAGCGGGCCAGCGGCCACGGCGAGCGACGGCGGTCCTAGCTAAGCCTAGAAATGGAAGGGGGACGCTACGGCGGTCACGATGGTACCTTGGCGGTGGTCCGGGGACGACGGGACGTGGCCGGCGACGAGGGTAGACGGCGGAGTGGTTCGGGCTCCTCGTCGGCGATGGTGTTCCGGCGGGGTACGACGTCGGCGGAGGGGTGGCCGAGGTCGGGGTCGTTCTTGCGGTCACGTTGGTGGCGGAGGCACTGGCGGAGGTGGTCTGAGGCGAGGGCGAACGGCGGCCGGAGACGAAATAGAGGGAGTGCTCTAACCGGCGAAGTGCGGGCGCTCTGCTTGGTCTGAGTGCGAATGGTTGCGTGAACCGAACGCGGTGGAGGGCAAGGACTTAAATAGAGGTACCGGCGGGGGCAGGGAGGGCGCAATTGACGGTGGCCGAGGTTAATGACGCCATGACGCCGGTGAGCTCGGGTTGACGCGGTTCATCGAACCTGGACGCGAATCGGCCGAATTAATAGGGGGAAAACGGTCGGCGCGTTGAGGGGAATTCATTGCCGGCGAGTGATTAGGGTGAGGGGGCCGGCGGGGGCGGATCCGAGGGAGTAAAGGTGGCCGGCGTAGTTTGGGGGGCGACGGCGCGAGGTTGAAGGCGAAGCTGACAGGCGGGGGCCACTGGCCAGCGGGCGCGAGCGAGCGAACGGGAAGGCTGATGGGTGGGGCCCTGATGTCGGGTGCGCGCGCGAGGGGAAGGTTTCGGCGCCGACAGGTGGGGTCCATTTGTCAGCCAGAGGCAAGCGTGGTAACGGGCTGGGCCGGCCGGGAGAGAGAAAAGGGAGGGGGAGGAGCCCATTACTGTTCTAATACTTTTCTGAATAAAAATAATTCCAGAAAATAAATTAAAAGATTAAGGCTACTTCCAAGGCTGGTAAAAATTTATAAAAATTCTCAAAATTATATTTTGGTCTTAGGATCATATACAAAAAGTTTCACCTCCTGATTTGGTCATCTACTCTATATTGTAGTTCAAAAGGGTATAAAAGGGATTTAAAAGTATTTTCTGAAATAATAATTCCAATAAATTGAATTTAATAATATTTTTATTGTTTTGAAAATTTGGGGTGTTACAAACCTATCCCCCTTACAAGAATCTCGTCCTCGAGATTGGAACGCTACTCGAATAGCTCGGGGTATTGGGCTTTCAGCTCGTCTTCTTTTTCCCAAGTGGCTTCTTCTGCGGGATGGTTGTTCCATTGGACTTTGCAGAAGCGGACGACGCGACTTCTGGTTACTCTTTCCTTGGTTTCCAAGATCTTGACGGGTCTCTCTATGTAGGTCAAGTCTTCTTGGACGTTGAGCTGCTGAAGGTCGGCTTGCTCGGTGGGCACACGGAGACACTTCTTCAGCTGCGAGACATGGAACACATCATGAACGCCTGCCAAGGATGGAGGCAGTTCAAGTTGATATGCCACTTCTCCTTGTCGACGGAGGATCTGGAAAGGTCCGACGTAGCGGGGTGCTAGTTTGCCTTTCATGTTGAACCTTTGAGTGCCACAGAGGGGAGTGACTCGGAGGTAGACATAATCGCCCTCCTCAAAGGCTA